>JAWUZG010000001.1:10625000-11250000 GCA_036785705.1 Acanthornis magna | reverse complement strand
ATGCATAGGGCAAACTGAGAATAGACCTAGAGTTCTGTGTTTCATTTTTGAGAGTGTTAATTTTTCAGTGCAGAGGATCTTCTGTTCAGTAGGTTGGGCAAATGTGTTTAGCCAAAGTTGAAAGCTGAAAGCTTGCTGAGAAGACTATATTAGATTGTGAAATACTGGCTTTTTGGCAATCAAGAAAGAGGGTAGTCCTGGCTGAAGGCCTGTTCTAATGTAGTGACAAAGCCAAGACAACAACTACAATTGGAAAACAATGTATAAACACAATCGAATGTAGAGTATAGCTATGAAAAATCTAAAATACTACAAAAAACCAAAAATCCATGACTGAATGGAACCAGAAAGACACCTATCATGGAATGAACTTATTATTTTACCTGTTTCCAGATTGTTCATAAAGATGTAGAATAGGAGGGTTTTTCAGTAAATGCTCTTGTTTTCTCTTTGAAGGCAGGTTTAACTTGTTCTTCCATAGAGTAAGGATACCAAAAACTAACAAGGATGTTATAGAATAAGTGCTATGCTCCCAGAGGCATTAGTTTGTAATTCCCTACCAAATGGGGAAGGAGAAAATCCAGCTTGTGTTGTTCCAGCATCCAGAAGGAGATGGTATTTCTGTTGAAATCAATGTCAAGTAGATACAAAGCTACTCTAGAAAAATAGTAGACAAGTTGAATTCGTTTGAAAGAAGAATTCAGGCACGTAAAGCTGAATTAATGATAGTCAATTGCATTTTTATGGAAAATATGTGTTGTCAAACAAATTTGTGTGTTTTGCGTACTGAACTGATTAAAGAAATGGTGTAAATGCATTATAGATTTATGTGCATAAATTTAGATGACTTAAACCTCCCTTAAGTTATTGCTCCCCTAAGCAGGTATTTAAATAAGCCATATTCTCCACACCTCACAGTCACTCTACATTCTTAGTTGATAATTTTGTTAATAGGGGAGCTGGAAGAGAGAAACAGGGGTAAGGAAAGCTAAACTCCTGTAAAGCTTTGAATTAGACTGCATCCTTGCTGGGATTGCTTTACCAATGTTGTTTCTGTTCTTGCATTCAGGCAGCTATGCCAAACAAATCTGTACTTGTGGAAATGGTGTAGGGAATTGTGCTTTACAGATAAAAACATAGTTTTTGTGGTTACCTGTGAATAAATGCAATTATACATGTCACAGCAGGTGATTAAGTGGGTTCTTTTTCTTGAAGATTAAGACTGTAGAGGTGCATTCATAGGGAGAAAATAAAGGACTGCAGAAGGGCTCTTGGATTAGCAGGGAAAGAAATGGCAAGAGCTAAGGACTGGAAAATGAGGCCTGGAAAATTCAGAAGTATAAAATAATTGAAAAATTGGATTATATACACAATTTTGTTGTAATTCCTCAAGTAAATGCTGGTTGTTCAAATTCTAATAACCAATTTTATTCTGTTCATTTCTAATTAAAGTATGAGCCAGTTCTGGTTAAAAAAGTCTAACCAAAAGGCTATGAAAAGAAGACTGAAGATTAATCTTTGTTCAGGCCCTGGATGGGAGCCAGTATCCCTGTGACTATTGTTTCTGTCTTGCCTAAAAGATCAGTGAAGGTGTTACGTATGTAGTACAAAGTAATGAGAAGTTTAGAGTAAGATTTCATTCTTCATAGGAAACAGCTTTAAAAATAAGCTGTTTTCACAGGAGTAGTTTTCTCTCTGCCACCCAAGTCATGCACATAAATTTCAAATATTGTTTAAGCATTTTATCAACTCTTTTCAGTTATTGTTTGAAACATAAAGTAATTCAGTTGTCGTATGTGTTTACCTTTCAGGTCCAACCTTCAGTTATTCTCAGGCATTAAATCTGATTGCTGGCTTTATCTTAAAGGTAGATCTTCTTCAGCTGAAAACCAGCAGGGTCTCATTTTTTTTTTCATGTAATCTCAGGGAAAAATGTGAGAATCTAACCTCATTAAAAGAAGGAACTTCCTATTATTTTGAGAACATGTTGGTTCACTGGCAGGTTATCTACAATTTCAAAGATTCCCTCCTTGCCCAGTTTTAGCAGATCTGATTCACAAACTAAAGTTGTAGAAACTTTTGACTGAAAAAAAAATTGGGGCATAGAAAAAATCAGTGAGTGAATCAAAAGTTTTTTCCACTTTTATTCTACTTTATTTAAACTGCTCTGGAATCTTCCTTGTACACTGTACAACTGAGGCAAGATTTGTTAGAAGCTTCTGAATATATTAATCTTTTTAAAGATATCTTCAACTTGGCTTCATGTGCACTTTTTTGTATTTCATCCATGTTTGATTCCACTGATATCTCCATAGCCCTCTGGGCTCCCTCCAACACTCAACATGTTTTGTGTGTTGGGGCCCCAGAGCTGGACACAGCACTCCAGGGGGGGTCTCATCAAGGAAGAGTAGAGGGAGCATCACCTTCCTCTTCCTCCTGGCCGGATTCCTTTGATGATGATGAGGCCAAGGATACAGTTGGCTTTCTGGGCTTCAAGTGCACATTTTCAGGTCATATTAAGCTTCTCATCGACAGATTTTCACATGTTTTGTTTTGTTTGTTCTCATTCATTGATAGGTCTCGCTAGCTATTAAAGCTGTTAGCAGGAGTAATAATCTTCCTCATTATTATTAAGCTGTTTCACAACAGCAGTGCTCACATTCACCTTTTGTTTTGCGATGATACATTGCAAATAGTGTTCCTTCCCCATTTTCTATTGCCTTATGCATGTTTTCGGCCCATTGTAAATGCAGCCTAGTATACAAAGTATCACTGATATTTGTAATAACTTACTAACGTGGAAGCTGTCCTTTTTTTTCTACTTATCGCTTCTCTATATTTGTGACAGGGATTTATGGAAAATATCTTGAAATAAAATTTGGAAGAAAACTGTGGTGCAGAGTAGCAATAGATTATTGTGCTTTCCCCCCCCCTACTAATTGAATTGAAATTGAGTTTAATTTGAAGTAAAATCTCACAGCAGATTGTGAGAGTTCCTGGTACAGTTAAAAGTAAAACTGTGCTAATACAGCTATGTTAATAGCAGTCTGACATAGCCAGAGTGACAGATTTTAACGCAATGTTGTATCAGCAGTGACATTGATTTGTTTATCAGATATGGTATCAGGTTAAACTGTTACAATATATGGTAGGAAGTCAGAGATCACATTAGGGTAACAGAAACCAAAAGTGTATTTCCAAAAACCCATCTTGGAAGGGAAACGAGGGTGTGCTGTTTGCCAACAGCTTTGTGCTCTCAGCCTGCCTGCCTGCTCGCCTGGCTGCAGTGTCAGGAATCAGAATGGGGATATAGGAATGCTTATATGCAAAGGATACAATTCAAACGATAAAAAAATCTGTTTCATTAATAATTTCATGTTCTGTACCTATCATACAACTTTGACTGTAAATATTCTGGTTTTTCATTTCAAGTGAATTTTTTTCATTGTGTGAGGATTTCTTTGTGAAAAAGGAAAACAGATGATACAGAAATCTATAAAGTAAATACACAAGAAGATATTTCTCCCATTTTGTTTCAATTTATAATAATCACAGAAGTGTAATATTAGCAAAGAATATAAAGATGTCTAATGATATTTCTCCTTCAATTTATTACTCTACAAAAATAATTAAATTGAGATAAAGAAACAGTAGTTGAAAACGTACTGCGATAGTGAAACACATTTGAAGCATCCAGACGAACTGAAGTTATCTTACTAAAGGCAAAATGCAATAGCATATTTTAAAATTTATCACTGGGAGCAGATGCTTAACCTTTCAGGTCTTTTCTTGTAATGCTTGTACTCTGTGTGTACTTTGTACTCAGGAAAATGTATACTTTATCTATAGGAAAAGAGGTAGTAGAACAATGCACACTTTTGATTTGTTGGTTATTCTGTTCCATCAAAAGCCTGTTCTGGAGTTGCTGTTTGTCTTGTTCTCCCTCTCCCCCAGCAATTTTGGCACAACCGCATATCACACTCAGTGATTGAAAGATAAATTCTTGTTTTTTTGGCTGTTACAAACTAAAAAATAAGGTTAACATTCTTTCCAGAGCAAGTTCATGTTGCCCTCTGCCTTTCTGTGGTCCTGATGGCCATGGCTGCCTTCCAGTGCTTCCTTCTGCCCTTTTCCACTGAACCTGTACTCTTCACTTTCATGTCCTTTTTTAACACTTACTGGCTCTGAGTGGTTTTGATTTTCTTGTTAGTCAGTTATTATTATGTGGGTTTTCTTTTTTTTTTTTTTTTCCAACCTTCCCCCACCAAAAAAACCCCCAAACCCGGTGTTTAATTTTGCTTCTTGAATTGCACAAGTGTTCTATGAAGTAGAAAAAGGAGAAGATAATTACAGAGTCAGAGTCTTCTTTCCTATTGGTGTAAGACAAATACATTCAGTGATATTAGGGCAGAATGTGTGAAGTAGGAGTGGAAATCGGCTGTTACAAGAAAGGTTTTAAGACAGATGCTGATTGTCCTTAGCTGTATGTAACAACGGGTGATGGCAGAGTAATTTAGCATATTTTAGATTTTTTTAGTACTGCATTGAAACTTTGCTGAAGAATGCTGTATTCTCTCCTTTCAAAAGAGTTTAATGGCAATTGGCAATTAAAACTTTCTTCAGAGGAAACAAACACAAGTCTAGAATATTCAGCTATCAAAGAATTTTGATGATTAGCACATACATTGATGTTTAAAAAGAAGTATTGTGTGCAATACAGTATATGTAACGGTTAACACAATAGAAATCTTTTTCCTTCTGTCTGGGTAGATTCTGTAGCCTTTCAATGTATTGTTTAATTTAAAACTGAAAAACCCAGCTAGGGTGGGGAGGATAGGATGTTTAACTTTATGCATGGTGGGACATAGGGCCTGTCAGTCCAGTTCAGTGATACTCTTACCAAAAACTCCTTCATGTAAATATAAAATTGATGCTGATGTTAAACCCAATTGTAGTGTGTATGGATAAATAATAATTATGTATGACATACATGAGTGTATTTATGAAACAATGGAGGAAGAGAGGTGAATTGATCTGATGCATATCCAACTGCATACGTTTTTAATCTAATATATTTAGAAAGTAGTGAAGTGACTGCTATTCCCCTGGCACTAATAAAGTAAACAGAACTTATGACCATGTAGCAGTGCCTTGTAATCCATAAAAATTGCTGCCTACTGAAAACTAGATATTTGTGATGTATTTACATTTCTGTTTCACAGGTTTGTGATGTACTAGTGTGTGAAGCTATGCTTCTTGAATATTCTAATAGATACTGGCTCTGCACTCTGCTTATTTTGGTATTTCTAGTGTGGGATAACCTCATTTTACAATGTAAAATTGAATGGTAATGCATTTGCAGTTAAAAAACAACACAGATACGGGCTAATACTTTAGAGACAGAGAATGTGTGGAAATTGGCAGTGCTGGTTGTGTTTCTCAGATGTGTTTGCTGGAATTAATATTTTTATAGTCCTGTACAATTCTGCTTGCCTTAGGCTGAGTGGTGTGAAATGTAATTGAACTAATGACTCACTGTGGTGAGATCATTTTTAAGAATGTAGTGGGCTTCTTATTGTACAATACTATGGCATAAATTTGCCCTTTTTTCTTCAGCGATGCTGCCTCTTTGCATTCTGTTTTAGTCTATCTGTCAAGCACCCACACCTTCACATCGCTCCTGCAATCCTCTTGTGTCTGTAGGATATGTAGTGTGTCTTCACAATTTCCTCTTTATTTTGTCTTGTGTTAAATCTGTCGTGTGGCACAGATCATGTATGGTTCTGTTTTATAATGGCTTCTGTGTGTATGTAGGATGGCACATATTCTTGTATGACTTTTTGCTGTGTGCAGAATTTTCTTCTGCAGCCGTCAAAGTGTACTCCAATGTAGCATAAGTCCCTTTTAAAAAAATTTAATGGAGATGAAGAATACTAAATGTAAAAATGAACCTGCTTATATTCATAAAGGCAATCAATGGCTGTGATCGACAGAGCCTTTAAAACTGGGCTTAATCTCTTTGAGTAATTCCTAGGCTGCTCTTTCTCTGCTATGAAGTGCTGCTTCATTGCATCTGACTTTCTAATGAATGAGCTTTTAACACTAAATGTGTAATTCTTGAGGTTTTATTTAATTTTAAAAAGTAAAGTTATGTTGTCAAGAAACCTTTCAAGTCTGAAAGCTTTTCTTAAATGCTTTTTTTCAGATAAGGACATGATGTAGACTTATTAATCTGTTCATTATGATTTCTCCTTTCCTTTTTAAATGAATGAATAGTATCTTTGATTTAAGAAGCCTTTATTGGAAGATTAGTAATCAGTGAAATCATGTTATGATATTAACCCTACACATCCCACCTTCTCCTTCTAGTGTTCAAAATACAGAGGATAGTTTGAAAGGGAAATGAAGAAGGGTACAAAAAAGAAAAAAAATAATAGTTTCTGCTTAAGTATTTTGGGTACATTTCTTTTCAGAAGAAGTTATTCCCAAAAGAATTTTTTTGAGTGGTAAATATGGAGGATATGGGATTTAAAAAAAAAAAAAGCTTATTGCATAAAACCATTGCATTTACTTCCCCCCACAACCTCTCAAATAAGATGTAGGATTTCAGTTCTTGTAGGAAATGAGAGATAGCTTGGATGAAAAAAATCCTCTAAATGGGTACAGTTGAATGAAGGTATTGTTGGACTAGTTTTCACGAAAAAAGTCAGTGAAAATATGTTTGAATATATGTTACACAGCAATTTCACATAATCAGTTATTATCGATTAGATAATAAAATTTCTAGGTAGAATTTGAATGATAATAAGTGGTTATTCTTTGTGGAATATGGAGCCGTAGTATTATTTTTTGAGTCTTCTCTTCTGGTAAGCTAAGGCATGAGCCCAAGTAAACTAAGGTACATTACAAGTATGTTTTTTAAGGACAAAACCAGTTTTGACAATACGCATATAATTAATAATTTAGCAATGTAGTGGAAAAGAGCTTTTTGTTCCCTTGAAACTGCACTTTTTTTCTGTATGCAACTTCAGGAAAGTGCTTTAGAAATCCTAATTTTTTATGTAATACTTTAGTCAAACTAGCTCTCATATTCAAGGATATGCTCTGCTTTTCTATTTTATATAAGATAATAGTTATTGAGAATTAGCATTTTAAATATACTGGTAGCTGGTGACACACTGATCGGTTTATGTAACAAGAGGAGTGAAATCATGCTCATTGATTTTGCAGCTTTTTGTTTTGTTTCCCCCTCCCCGCCACTGTTTCACTGAAGTTATGAAATTTTTGAGCATGGCATGGTGCAAACAAATTGACAAACTTTTGTTTGGATGAATATCTTAATTGTTGCTTACAGTGCTATGGGTGATGATAACTTCATAAGGCTTCTTATTCTTCAATGCAGGTTTAAGATGAAATTGAAGAAGATAATAGAGAATGAAGGTATGCCATGGCTATCTAGGATATACAGGAATAGTGTAGCTAGCAGTATTGGTGATTGGTTTGTGACAAGGCAATTGCATGGCTAGAACTGAACCCACTGAAAAATAATAAAGTTATCGAGGGCAGGAATAATTATTTTCTGCTTCAGCTGTGGCACTAAACAGGCCTATCTATGTCGATAGATGGTATGAATGCAAAGTTGCTGCATAAAAGGTCCCTGTGTCACACTAGAGGTCTAGTTAAACCCCTTTCAGGGTGAAAAATGTAAGCCTTTCCACAGGATTGACTTGGTTGCTTGGTTGTCTTTCAGCATCAGCCAAATAATTTTCTTGTCCGTGATTTTTTGCTTTGTTTAGCCTTTTGCCCCTACCCTGTCCTTTATAAATATTCAAAGTAGTGTATATTCTATGTAGAAATTGTGGCTCTGAGATTGTATACGCCAAACTTTGCTTTTTTTAAGAGTACTGTCAATTTTTGGACCAGCATGCATTTTTTCCCCCCATATCAAAAGTAACTAATTCTGAACCATTCACTGAAGGACATAATGCAAATGGCATTTTCCCTACATGGTAGTCACATGCTAGAAGATTGAAATAAGTGGGATATATATGACGTCAAAATGTGTCCAGGTTGTAGCTGCATAACATTCAGAATATCTCTGATCAATACAGTTTATGAATTAAATTTAAAAATACTATATCATGAAAAATGTCGAATTTATGCAATAGAAAAGTCTTCCCAAGTGCAATTTTTGCTTAAAAATTCTTTATATTTACAGAGAAACTGAGCCATACAAATATTTTTAAAAGTTTGTACTTCTTTAAGGCTATTTATTTTCTAAAAAAAGAGGACTTGAATATTTTTGACAAATATACACATGGTGTTACGCTAACAAACAGCCATGCAACATATATCTTACATAATGAAGAAATTGAATATACAGACCTACTCTATTTAACATATATATTGAAAATATACAGTCTCGCCAATAGTTAAAAAAGTTTTTCTTATTTGGCAGTATTTTTTTGCAGTTTGTTCAAATACTCCATTTGATGTGTTTTGGTGAATACTGAAATCTAGTCAGTGACAACCTGAGGTACTAAACATTTCTGCCTTACTTCGTTGTCTTCAAAGGTAATCTTTTTGTTCCTTTTAGGCTCTATCCATGAGTTGTGTATTACAGCGTTATTTGGCATGGGATCTGCTTCCACTATTGAAACAACTCGCTTTTTCATCTTACTTTTCAGAACTTTCTGGAACTTTTGCCTTGTGAATGCGTAAAGTAGAGGGTGAAATATAGTTGTTCCATATGCCATTACTAGAAAACATAATCTCAACTTTACCAAAAGGTCACTTGGGCCCAAACATAAGATAGTGGTGTTTAAAACAGAGATGGGTGTCCAGCAGAGAAGGAATGTTGAGATAATCAGAAGGGACATTCTGAAGACTCTCTTCTGCCGTTCTCGCCGCTCCCGGTGCCGTTTTACAGCTCGGCGTAGAGCAATTATGACAGACACAGAAGTCCTTACACCAAAGACGACATTTTTTCCTCCACTGCTGTGGGACATATCTGTAGCCTCATGCTGAGTGGTCAATGAAATAGTTTTTTTCTTTCTGTTTTTCTTCTTTTGTCCTGTTGTAAATCTTGTACCAATCCGAATATTTAGGGCCTGGAGTATTTTGGTGTATGTAATTAGCATTACTATAACAGTGAAGAAAAATATTGGAATTTGAACGAGAATGTGGTAGTACATTCCTAGTTCAGTGTGGTACTCGTTTGTACTCACGCACAGAAGTGTCTTATTTTCCCAAGTGCTTGCACTTTGAAGACTGAAAAAGTTGACTTCAATGAAAGGAATCAGGAAGGAAAAAAGTGAAATTATCCATATTGATGTCATTAATATCACAGCCCTTCCCATGGTCAGGATTCGATTAGCAGGTTTTACGGAGATGTCGTATCGGTCCAGGGTGATAGCGAAGACATTGATTGCAGTTGAAACGCTTGCAAAAGAGACACAAGCCTCATGGAAGCAGCAGATGAGAGCAGTGTTACTCTCCAGTGAAAGCAGAAGGATAACTATAGTTAGAGGAATACATCCCACACAAATTATTACATCAAGTACATGAAGGTTCATTGTAATTATGTTACTGACAGAATTGATTAAGTTGGATTTCATACAGTAAAGTACCAGCACGGTGAGGTTGCTGCCAAGTCCCAAAACAATTTCTAACATCAAAAATCCAGTGAGAGAAACTTGAAAGCTTAATGGATATGACAGTGGTTGGTACATGTTGGTATCGATGTCATCAATGGCATCTCGGACTGTAATGTTAGATTCAGACTGCATGTTGACTTCCAGAATGGGGGAGAAACACATTCTTTTGTTGAAGTTGGCTTTTCTCCTGAAAGGTGAAATAAAATATGGAAACTATGTGATTTCTTTTTTTAACACTTACTGTAGATAAATGCTGGGGAAGGAGGAGGGAGGACAAGCAATATTCTTACCAAACTCTTAATTTACAGTATGGTTAGAGCTTTAATTGGTATATACTCAAAAGCCTGAAGATCTAGAAATAAGGTCTTTCCTTTTTAATAGAAAGCAGGATTCGTTTGAAAAAAGAAAAAATCGTGAAAAGCTTTCACTTAGGGAGGCAAGCCTTTGTTTATAGTGATGTGGTTTTTCACAAAGGGCTCATTTGTTGAATAAACTATACTTGTGCATAGCCTTTGTATTGCTTTAAGGGTCATTTTAGAAGAAAGTTGTTAAGTATTAACAAATTAGTGATCAAGATGGTTTTAAAAAGCTCTTGTGGAAAAAGAAAGTGATAGGAACATGGAGCACCATTGCTTATGTATCATAAAAATAGCGTTTAAATTATTTATGCCAATTTATCCACCTCTTTCTTCTGAGGTTACAGTAGTGTTGTAGGCTGAAATGTGAAGTTCTGTAATTCAGCAGATTTTTAGAGTTTAAATCTTCTGTTCATTTTTATCTTTTATGCATCTATGTGTATGATGCTTGCCACTACAACAATTTTATATGAGTATTTATAATTTCAAATGCAAAACTTATGTGGGTTTGGGAAATTGAGTATGTTATAAAATACCACATTTCCTTTTTCTGATTCGAATATTCAATTTCTTGAAGAAATCAGTGCCTACATGGAATAGAAGAGTATTTAATTTTATTCCAGAATGGATTTAAGGGAATAATTTTAGGAAATAATACTTAAAAAGAAAACTGTCTCTTTTGGGTCTTGTTTTTGTTTTTGGTTTTTTTTTTTCCCTTTCCCAAACTGCAATTAAATCCAACAGATTTACATACATAGCGTGTTTCTCTTAGGAATAAGTAAGGTTCAAAAAAGCCTTTATTTTATCTAGAAGATTTTTTATTTAGTGTCTCATCTGCTTAGTTTTACACATGCTGGTAAGTTTTAAATATAGCATCCACATGCAATACCTGATGTTTGTATTATTTATATTGTCAGCCAGCTCTTGAGTTCGTAATTGATTGAATAAATGAGAGGTTATTCAATTTCTTGTTATGATATTGGAGGGTTTTTTTAAAAACGCAGCTTTAAATTTAAGAGGGGACATATTTGGCATGAAAATAAATTTGAATGTCGACCTTTGTTCTATTCTGAATACATTAAAATGGATAGTACTAAGGTGAACAAAATTGAGCTCTTTTAAAATGAAAGTATGAATTAAGCACACTTGGGATACAGTATGCAAATGGGTTTCTTCTGCAGTTCTGAAAAGCCTCAATTGAACAATACTATTAATTGCAAATTGTAAGATGAAAATTCTTGGTATTCTTCAACAGTTATTTTGCATGTGCCTCTTAAATAAAAAAGATGTAAATTAGAAGTATTACTCTCAGGTGTGAAATGAAACAGGAAATATTTCAAAAGCTTTGTTTCATTTCTAATTTAGGCAACCTGTATTTGTCTTGCATTAACCCTCAGGAATTCGATCTCCTCTTGTATGCTGTCCTGGCTGTGAATGGATTTCAAGAAACCATTCCAAATGCATTGCTGGATAAATGAAGTTCTTTTGTATTAGCAAAAGCCAGGAAGAAATCAAAAGCAGATCTGCTAAAACAAATGACAGTCTCACCCTAACATTACACCAGCTGAGATTTTGTGAAAACAGAAAACCTCAGATGTCTTAGGTCATGATGAATAGATTAAGCATCACCTCCTTGTTGCATTGCCCGGGTCTCGGGTGCAGGGAAGCGGAGCCGGGAGGGCAGGAGCTCGCTCCCCCAGCGCCGTGCGGGCAGGGCTGGGGCACCTACCTGTTCTGTGTGCCTCAGGGGCCTGGCACAGCATGGCAGCAGCTTGTCACAAGCTCACACATGGTGTCACTGAGAGATTTTTGACACGCACTGTAACCTGGAAATCAAGTGGTAGCTGAGCTCTTATTTCATGTCTTGCAGGGTTTTTTGTTTTCCTTTTTTTGTTCCTGCAGTTCAGCAGCAAAAAATTCTGATTAAACATGGGGACTTCTTAATTGCCTCAGATACTTCTACAGACCAGGACATATTCTGTGTGTCTGTTCTGAGTTTCAAGCCAGCAATAGCAAATAAACCTTCTTTTAAGTGATGTTAATTTCCTTCCCCTGTTGCATTTTGTAGAAGCCTGTCTTTATTTTCCAGGTTTAAAGAAAAATAATTTCTGATCTCTGTTTTCAGAGTGTGTGTAGACATCCTTTAGTTTGTGGTTGCGTGTTTCTTTCTGTAATATTCCTGCTCATTACTTTTGAGTGATGGCTTAGTGAAAGAAGTTGCTATACATCATAAAATCCAGTTCATGTGCTTTGAGAGTAACCATGAGTTACCTAATTTGGTTTATTTTGATTTAAGGAGAATACATAGCATCATAAAATTGAGAGAAAAATATCCATTAGTCATTATGACAAGTAAGTTATTTAATGAGTAGTATAGAAAAAGCTTGGTTAAACACTTATTCAGCTTGCTGGTGAAGTATGCATATTCTCCTTTTGGGATTTCATGTTTCATTGTCTCTTCATGCATCAGTAGTTTCCACAATTCTGGTTTTAAATTATAAATCCCTCTTTAAGAAATGCTCACCATTTTAAGAATCAATCATTGCACTCTTCTTTTAATGAAAATCTGAGCAGATGTGTTAGTCTTCCATGTATATTGTTGAAGTGTCATGCACATAAATGGTAATGCAAGTGTGTTCCATGTTTTGTTTTTAATTCCTTTATGTCTTAAGAATACATTTTAGGGATGCATCCTGCTGCTCGTAGGTCATACAGCTACAAAGATACCCGGTCAACTGCATTCTTCATATTGTCAGTTGTAAAACTGAATTAGTTGCTGCATGCCCTTGTGAAGGGGAGGAAAAAAAAGGTTAAAAGTAGGGCTTATAATTTCAAAATTCAAGTAATGCAAGAATATATTTTCTAATATAATTAATTTCATGAATGAAGGATATCTAAAATTGGACCGTATAGATTACATAGAAAATCAGTTAGTGTGCTTTCTATTTGCCAGTAAAATCATATTCTTCTGTCAGCTTGCATGAATTTAGGTTTTTTGGACAAGTTTCCTGTTCTCCAGATAGTGCAGGTTACAAAAAATCCTGGCTAGAAGCAATAACTGTTGGATGTAGAGTGTTTCTGACTAACGCTAGAAAATGTAGTTTTATAGCTCTGGTGAGCAGGTAGTTTACACATACAACTCTCTTGTCTTTTAATGAGAAACTGAACAGAGTTAATGAGCCTTTTAGAAAATATGCTTTTGTTCAATTTGCACTGTTATGATTTCCTTTCTTGAAATAAATGTGTAGCAAATTCTTGCTTTTAATAAGTGGCTTGAATGTACAGGATAACGAAAGAAATAAGTTTTAAAAAAATCAACAAAAAAGGGGGTTTTCTTGAGCAATCAGAGATTAGTCATATTAGCCAACCTTCATAAAGCAATAAGTATACACTAATTACAGACTATCTGATCCTTCGAAAAGTAACTGAATAAATCTGAAACATATTTAACTGCCAATATTTGGAAATACTGCTGAGGGAGAAAAAACACATTCTCGGTTGCTTTATGTGGTTGTTTTCCCCAATACTGTACGAGCTTAAACTGTACTGTCTTTATGTCGTACAAACAAACCAGATTCTTAACATTCTATAAGACTTTCCTGCAGAATAACATTTTTCTATCATTGTATTTGTAATGGGGAAGGGGAAATATCATTTGAATATTTCCTGGTCTTAAATATAACAATATATTACTGCTTAATATAAGTTGAATCTGATCTCTTGCCTTTTTTCTGCAATTTTTAATTTGGTTTAATGTTGCTTATTCTGCATATCATAATAAGGAACAGGTCTTACCTCCACTAAAGATTTGGTAAATTCTCGATGCAGGTGAAGCAGTTCCAGGTTGGAGGGATTCATTTTGTTCACTTGTTAGCAGAGTAGAAGGGAAAGAGGGTAATAAGCATATCTTCAAAAAATGATCTTAATGAAAATTTGTGCCTGTACTGTGCCATTGTTTCAGCATACTGCTAATGTATACAATTGCTTTAGTTCTGGTTTACAGGCTGCTGCAGTCTCCCACTCTTCCTACGGTAGAATCAATAAGCATCTGAAAATACATAATGAAAGTAATTTAACATACTGAAGGCTTCTTGTCTCCAGAGACACCACTGAGATTCAAGCTTTCTAAAAAAGAAGAGCAGTGCTTCTGAGAGGAAAGCTTGCGATGGGCAGCTTTTGCAGAATGACAGCCTACCTTGTCGCTTCTCCTCACTGCAGAGAGATGCAGTGCATTCACTAATTTTGATTGGTCAGTGATGTTGGGCTTAAATTGTGCTTCATATATGGGATTGATGCCCTCCCTCCCCCCGATTTATATAAGGATTCTTTTATAAAAGGACTAAATTTACAAATGATTTATGAATTCTGGAATATATTAAGGGTATGCCTGTTTTATTTTTACCTTTTCACTCTTTACTTTGTGTACACTGGAAACCACATGGCACTGGGGGAAAAAAAGGGATTAAACGTTTATTACTCAAGAAGCTTCCAACAATCTATATTTGAATTTGCCTGCTTTCCATTTCTGAGCTTTTTAGGTGTTTGGGTTTTTTTGTTTGATTTTTTGTTTGTTTGTTTGTTTTGGTTCGTTGGTTTTTCTTGTCCTAAGAACATTCTGAAATAATACTGCCTCTTTAAGGCATGCTGAATTTCACCATATATGTTTACATGCAAGTGGTCATCTAGGTCTTGTATGCAATAGGTTATATTCAGGACAATTTGGTACCCACATGTATATTAGGAAAATTTATGTTAGGATTTACAGAGATTATTCAGACCCTGATAATTATTCAGACTTGATAATTTGGTTGAATCACAATCAGAAAAGAATGTTTTTTAGGATCCATCTCTGTGTACAACATATGTATAGTTGTGGAGATTATTAATTTTTTTGAAATGTAAACTTCTAAAAAAACTTGTGTGTTCCAAATGAATTTTGCTAGAGGCTTGACAGGCTTTTGTAAGGATGTCTTTCTTGCATGATGTTCTTGACCTTCACTTTGCAAGGGATGTCTTCGTTTTCACTTTCTGTTTCATAACTTATTTCTGAATCTGTTCTATCAGTATAACCAATGCTCACAACCACATAATGAGAAGTGTAGCACAATATGTGTTTTAATTAGTACTGGTGCTAAATAAAGTTTGGAAATAAATTCAGTATAAACCCCAAAATAGTATTTTTAAAAATTGGTTTGCCGGAATAATTTAAGAATATCTGAGTATAAAATTGTCCTGTGCGTAGTTTTAAATCTGAAATGAGTGTGGGGCTTTTTCTCCCCCCATGATTTAAAAGATCTTTAAGGGTTTTTTAAAAAAAGTTTGATAAAGTACTAAAAGTTAAAGCAGGGTTCTTACATAAGTAAGTGTGTTAAGATGGTAGTTTGGGTCAAATTTTGATAGGGTCTTCTGTTTTAGGTTGTTAATGCAAATATAAAATTCTGCTGTGTAACTCAGATGTCTTTATTTCTTCTCTTTACTTTTTCTTTCAGCCAGACGTCCAATATATTATTTATCTTTAGGTAACAGCATACTTTATTTATTTTTTAAAATGGCTGCATATCCATCTAGCATGCTTCCTGTTCCATACTCTTTTACATTCAGAAACTATGTAAATAAAGATTGCAGAAACTTTGAATAAAGATCAGTAGGTACCAGCTGGCTATGCTGAGTAGCAGCTGATTGAGCCTTTTGAGCTGGCTCTTTATAGTCTGCCTCCCTAGAGCTTGAAACCAGTGATACCAGGGTAGATCTTAAGGGTGATGTGATAAAGAGGATTCCTGAAATGAAAGCATAAATACTAATATATTAAAGAGATTTACTTGCTTCACTTTCAGTATGACTAAGGATAAGTAAGGAAGCCTGTCTAAATTTAAACAGATGAATCTCCATCTCCCTTTCTAATTCTTCAGTGTGTGCCTGAACAAAGATGGAGGTATTGGATGAGCTGTACTGTTAGAAGAAGATGTACACACGGAGGAAGATTGTAACAGGATTTTGGATATAGCATGCATATATGGTTCAGATGCAGGCAAAGGGGTCACAAAAGACTACCTATATGACAGGAGGTGATATTGGCAGAAGTTTTATCTGCAAAAAGTGTTTCAGAGGAATGATAAGGAGCTGAGTTGTGAACATATATTAAGCTTAAGTTTTCTGGAGAGAGAATCAGGAAAAGAAGCGGTACCATATGGAGGCAATCAGGAGTAGGTGGATGGATAGACATGCTTATAAGCCATTGCTGTGCAGATGCTAGTTAAGATGGTGTGAACAGATGACATCATCCTCAAAGGGTAGATAGGGAAGAGTGGGCAAAAAGAGCCATGTGCAGGCACCCAGCATAAACAGAAAAATGTGCTGTTCTTATACCTGTTTCTATATCAGTACAGAATGGAAGAGAAAGAATTTGACTGGTATTTTGGCTTTTAGGGTAGTGAAAAGTGGGGTGAAAAGGTAATGAGTAGGTAGAAGTATCAGGAAACAGCAGGAGTCCTAAACCAAGAGACTAATGGTGGAGAGTCTTAGGATTGAGAATGGCAGCACAAAGGGAGAGGGAGGTCCAGATGGTAACAGAGAATAGACTGTGAAGGGTTGAGGCTGCTGGGTCTGACGTGGGGGGGAAAATAAATGCAGAGAGGCGGGAGCTTGAAGCAGAGGTGAGCATAAGGGAGTAGAGCTATGTGCATATGAAGAGACACTGGGTGCACAGGGGTAGAGATAATGGCAATTGCCGTAGCATACACTCCTGTAGTAATTCTAAATTCAATTCAGGAGTCATAACTGTATATGAGAATATGTTCTTCTGTTTTGCTGGGAGCAGGAAGTCCAGAAATTTGCAAGCTGTAGTCTGTTTCTTGGTCCTCTTCTGTCTTTTATCTACTGTCTTGCTTTCTACACAGAAGAAGTAATGTCCCAACACTGACTGTTACTGCGTTCCCAGGCAGTGGTAGGTCATCTGTAGATCTGAAGGTCAAAGCTCTGCTGTTGAGTTGATAAGATCACCCTGAATGCAGTTTCTTGAACTGCAGTTCTTAAAATAAGCTTAGTTTGCTTGAAAAGACTCATTAGGCTCACAAGGTCTAGCAGGACCACATGAAGTACCCAATTCTAATGTTTTTCTATCAGAGTCCTTGATTTTGGAGCTTTAGCATTCTTTTAATGTGTTTTAGGGTTTAACTTTACATAAGCCTACTGCAGACTATTTTAACATCCAGATGTTATGGATCTTCATGAAGATCTTTATTGGCACAGTTGGGAGACTGTGTCTGCTCACTTCCCTTGTTCTCTGTGTTACTCTTTTTTTTTCTTCATCCTGAATGCTTCAGCAACACTTTGTTTCTTTGTATTGCATGTCGCATTTCCTAGTCTGAATCTTGCTGCTCATTTAGTGACTATTTAGAATTTTACTGCTTCTGGGGCTAAAAATGTCATCTGTTTTCATATTTGCAAGAGACTTGAGATCCTAACTCATACAAATTTCTTAGTGTCAGATAGTGTCTTTAGAGCTCAAGTTGCTTTAGAAAATGAATATTGAGTGATTTTGGACATCCTGCCCTGGAATTATTGTTCAGCATTATTTACATGGTGCATCTGCACAATTCCAGCTAGGTAGATCCTCTGTACCTTTCATTTACCTACTCTGAGGAGTGTGATGCCCAATTCTAACCTTGCTCTTCTGAATATTTTGTGACCTGTATCTGTTCTAGCAGCTTGTGATCCGTATCTAAAATCTGCTTCTTACCTTGTTGTATCTTAGTTTCCTCAATAGTCAATTGCAAAGAACTTTTTTAGAATGTCATTGAAAATCCAGGAACTTCTATCATATCAAGGAAAAATAAAAAATGGATAATGGCTGTTTGGGTTGGGGAGTTGTACGGATGTGCCCTTGTTATGCTGAATTTGTACATGTGTTCTGCTTCACCTGATACTGAAATTATGGCTTGCTGGTCTGGATCATGCTGCAGCATGCTTTTATGTAAATCTTATTCCTGATCCATACACAAGGTCTAGTCATAAAGGTTTTTATTATTATTTGAGTGATATGCTGAATAGATGGCAAAATTCTGTTAAAATTTGTAGATAACCATTCTGACCATTCTGACTTAGATGGTAACATGGTCTTTTCTTTCTTTGGCTCAAGTAGTTTATTCTAATTTCTTTAATCTAAAGGGAGCTGTTCTAAGGCTATTATTCCTTTTCTGCAGCAAGAACTGACATCCAAAAAATTAATTTTCCATTCAGGGTCGTACTCTTAAAGTTTATTTTTGCTTCTCCCTTACTGTTGATTGCTATACAGCTTGCTTTGTTTTTCTTATTTTTATAATGTCTTATTTAGGTTGGGTTTTGCATTTTGGTTTTCCCTCCCCCCTCCCACTTTTCTAACATTCGTGTTTCCCTTGACAGAAAACAGTCCTACACGTGGGACATTGTTGATCTCGGTTCTGCCATTGTAGAATTGCATCCCTGGAAAAATCTGGATGTTCCAGATTAATTATATGTTGTTTCATTGTGCTTCCTCTTGTATTTGCAAAGATGAAAACCTTTGGAAGCAACACAAAGACAAGTATTTTTAAATAGATATAAAATAGATTATATGTAAATGATATATATAATAGTATATGTCTTTTACATGCTTATATATTTTTATATATGATGTGTATATATTAATTTTTAATATGCAGAGTTAATGATAGCATAGCAGCTTAAGTATGGAAAAATGAACTACTTTTGCCATGGAATAAGAATGTCTTACAAGATTCGTTTGGGTTTGTATAATTGTTAGGCATAGGTTATTTGTTCAGTGGTATTCCATGTTAGAACAACTGTTGACCTTTTCAGCACTTTAAGGTTCTATACTCATGAGGAAATGTGTAAGTTAGAGAATGCCCTTTAGCTGTTAATACCAAAAATGTATCTTGTTTTATTTTGCACAATGAGATGATACCAAAGAATTGCAAAACCAGTGCTAGCTATCACTCATATGTAGGGAAGGCACCCTTTTTGTATCATAATAATAAATTTGGTTAAGTAATACAGCTAAATCACGGTCCTAGTGCATTATTGCATAATTATTTAAGCTTTTTAGTGGAAAGAAAAAAAAACTAATATCAGTTATCCTCAGGAGGGAAGTATGGCTGGTAAATTTAATAGTAATTTAAGTAACATCAGTCTGACTCCAGCTTTTCTCCATGGAGGTGGTTTGTCCTAGTATAAACATTCATAATGAGTGGTGCTGTATGTTGTAGTAGTTTTTGGCAAAAGTTTAATTAGTGACTATAAATTTCAAGATTTTTTTTATTTTTCTTTAAAAATTGTAATATTGCTGTGAATTTAGTTTTTACTTCATTAAAATTGTGCTTTGACTATTATGGGAACTTGAAAGGTTCCTGCTTCTAGGTTGGTAATTGTTAGTGAATTTTAGTGAGGATTTTCATTATTATGGAAAGGCTTTTGGAGTTCTGACATCATGTCTTTTGTATTGCTTTGACCATACAAATAAAAAAGCCACCTGCTCACATTGTGTGAGCCTTGTGAAAGCATGCCTGAAAGAGCATTCATTCCCAAAGCTGCAAAGTGGTTTAGCACAGTAGCTGAGATGTGCTGGAGCTGGAGTCCTGATGCCATGTGGCTACAGAATGAGGAAATACTGCCTTGTGGTTTGAAGTCCCGCAGGATTGCTTACCATTCTTTCGTGAAGATATTTTGTATGTTGGGGGAAGTTTTCAGTGCTGCTTCCCTGCTGTGAGTGCCTGTGTTGCCCAGCACCTCCCAGTCCCAGCTCCTGGCAGCTCTGTGCTCGTGCATCGCACAGCAGCCTCAGTGTAGATGTGTCAGGAAATGTTCCGCCTGGCTGATTACGGTGCATTGGATTGGGAGACAGCTGAACTTAACATGCAGGATTTAAACTTCAGGATCTGGTTTAGGATTCTCCATCAGATACCCTTGTTGTGAAAGTCATGCCTAGCCAAGTATGCAGGATGGGCAGCAGCAGGACCAGCACTTCCTGCCCTGTTACAGTCCCCTGATGCAGGAGTTAGGTTACACACCTTCCTGCTGTAATATCCTTTAAGTGGAAGTGCTAATTTAAAACAAAATTAGAAAGCTGGAAGGATTTCTCTAGAGCTGTTAATTCATCAGAGATCTTGGATAGACTTTGTTTCTGGTAATTTTGTAAACTAGGAAGGCGGTACCATTGTCTCTTAATTAAGACAAAGTGTTCACATGGTGTGCCTAGTAGAAAGCATTCTTCTAGCTGAAATTAAGAGACAAATCTTAGGATCTTAATTGCCCTGTAAGGTGTGAACACAACTTGAATAGGTATCACCTATCATGTCCTTTTAATTTTGTTAAAATCACCCACAGTGTGAAGGTGACTTTATGTGTGCCAGTCTTGCTCAGGTAGCCCCTTGGCTGATTTGGTTTGGAAGCACTACTAAAAGTGTGTGAAGAGGATCGAGTAGGCTTACTGCCCTTAAAATCAAAGTTCAGTGACCGCACACAGTAATTCTGCATGTGACAGGAGCATACTTTGCCTTCTTCAGACAATGAAATAAAACCCAGGGACCATAGTTAGGTTCCCCCCATTGTTGTGAATGACTGATACAAGCAGTTAAAACCATGTCAGCCTCTGTGTAAAGTTCAAATGTAGGAAGTTGTTCGCATCAGTCTGACTGTGGTGATATTCCACAAATTAAGTTCTCAGAAACTGAAAAATTACAGACAGTATGTTTTCTTGTGTGATTTTTTAAATGATAAATTATTCTGTCATCCCCTCTTTGCTACCTTGGTTCTTCAGTTATTTTTACAAGGTCGTTGAGGGAAACTGATAGAAAATGTGTTTATGTAGTGCTGTAAAAAGATGTGAGAGAAAGTTTAAAAGTAATAAGCTATAATGATAAAGAGATAATACAGAAATTGTACTAAGTGCAGTGTGTTTGCTTTACACTTCCTCTGCCAAAAAAAATATTCATTTGATTGATGTGCATGTTGATCTAAATTTAGATTTGTCTTGGTATAATATTCAGGTTATTTTCTTTCTTCCTTTGTTGTTTGGGTTCATTCATTTTAATAATTTGTATCTGTAATATATTTTGATTTTTTTATCGATTATTGAAAAACATACTCTCTTAAGGGGATAAAGGAAAGAGAAATATAAACCCCTTCATATTTTCTGGGTTTTAAAAAACATACATGTTGTAGCTCTAGAATCTAAAATAAATACCTAAACAGTGTTAAAATGCATGCATACGCATGCATATGAAGAACTAATTTTGTCTGCGAAGCTTTCAAATATCAAGGATTTTTCTGCCTAAACCATAGTTTCAGTTTTTTTCCATCTTCTAAAGTATTTTTAACCTCACTGCATAATTGTTGTCTTTGAAATCACTTACTGTAACACTGAAGCAAACCACAGCTTGTATGAAAAATGCTTTCATTTGCTGTTTTTTGGGAGAAGGCTGAGAGCAGTGGTGTCAGTGGTATGTCTGAGGAAGGGAATATTGTTTTGCTCTTTATATGGTTGATGCCTGGAGGTGGCTTTGCAGTCATTAGGCTTGAAGCCTAAGTTTTATTTTACTAATAAAATATTGAGAAATTTAAGCTGGTGGTTCAAAACATTTTTGTTACACTGATGGATGATGAGCAAATTCAGCTTTATGCAGAAAAAGCTTGTCAAATCCTTCGGCAGCCTTCACTGATGATCTACGTAATCAGTTAAAACATACAGGTAGCATGAGTTGCAGTGATAGGAGCTTTGAGGTGTAGTTGGAGTAGGAAAGGAAAAATGTTATGTGCATTATTTCTGGTACCTTTCAAAGTGAGAGGCTTCACTATTACTAGATAGGCTAGCAGCTCTGCAAATTGATACCTTGGGTTAGGAGCTCCTGGAGGAAATGTGGAAGATGGAGAATAGCAACAGCAACAACCCATCAACAGGAAAACCATGTGAGTTATTACACACTGACTGCCTGTTACCATGCTGTCTTGCTAAAAGAGAAATTGCCATTCTGACACAAGTAGAGGGCTTTTCTGGTCTCATTCTTTCCACAGTAGATATGGTGCCCAGTGAGAAATGATTCTCCCTGAGAGATGGCTGGATACAGAGAACATTATTTTATCTTATTAATCAAGCAAATTAGTTTTAATGCGAGGAAAGAATGAAAGGAGAGCCTGCCCTTTGAAAGTGTTTACTATTTTAAGCTTTCTGGTGGTTAGGCTCAAAATGTTTTTCTTAGAAGTTGCTTAATGTTGTAATACCTTTTCTGCTGCCTTGCTGTTGAAGGAAAAGAAAAACTTAATCAGCGCTTTCTGTTCCCCCCAGGGCAGTTGGTTTTTTCCCCCTGCAAATTTTTCGTATATTCTTCAGAAACCTATTTTGTTTGCCAACATAAAAAAATTCTGGGCATCTACCTGTTTATTGGACTCTTGCCAATACCCTGTTTAATACTCCCACTCTGTAATCTTTAAACTGGCATTATCAGAATAAGCAGGACAGGTCTAGGGTAGAATACTTCAACAGGGATTTTCCAATGGTGTTTGTGTGCATCTGTGTTTAAGGATTCAGTGGCTCTTTGGACTGTCAGTTAAGTGCATACCTTGATAGATGTTACAGGAAAAAGCCACTCTCAGTAATCTTGAAGCCAGTAGGCAAAACAGCTATTACAGTGTACTTCGGGGCAATAAAGATTGATATTAGACAGAGTTTTAGTTTGTATTCAGTACCCTAGTCTAGAGCAAAATTATATGGACAATTAGAGATAGTGGGGATTAACTTTTAAACTAAGGATTTTACCTTCGTGTGCAATGTTCACGACTGCAATGCCTGAGCATCCTGTATCTGCCTCATAGTTTCTCTTCACTTTTTGTAGAGACATTCTGTTTTGTAGAAAAACCATTTGGTTATGTCCTAGATGCCTAGTACAGATCTGGAAAGTCTGTGTCTATTTCATTAATCTGTCCGGTCTGTATAATACAAGACTAATTTATTTTTGAAAAATGCACAGACTGTAGAAGTTTTCCACATTTATTCTCTTTGCAGATCTTCAAGCACTGATTTTTTATGTCTAACTAGACTTGACAAAGAAAGTTAAGCCAAGGCAACGCTTTGGAGTAATATGGAGAGAATTGAGGTTTGAGTGGAAAAAATAGTTCATGTATCTAGCTCTCAAAACATTAATTTATTTTTTTTTAAAGTAATGTATTGGCAAAGCTAGAATATGAATTATTTCTTGCACTAACTTTACTTCTGTCTAAATTGCTTTAAGCCCTCAACTGCATTGGAAGAGGGGTGGGGGAGAAAAACAAACCTTCAGAACATGCAAATAATAATGAGATTTTTAAAAATGTATTGATGAAACACTATAGAACTTTCTACTTCATCATTCAGCTTTTCAAAATTAAACACCCCCACCCCCATCTCTGAGGAAACAGGCCTTGCAGCATGCATAGGAGATTATTAAACACAGGACAAAAATACAGAACCATGTTTGGACAGTATTTCACCTGGATTTTGACACTGAGGAGTTGTTTCTTCTAACATCAACTAGGAAGTTAAATTAAGTGTAAAGATGCTTCATAAATGAAACCTATAAATAAGCAGTACCATGCAGTTTAACAACAGCTAAGCAAATCAATATTATGAGTAGAACAAACTGGATATAATGTTTTTATGTGTGGTACTTTGGGTTGTGCCATCCTGAAAAGAAATTGTCGTTAATATATTAGATGCCTTGTATTGGTGCATTTCCCCTTCTCTTATCCTTCCCAGTGCAGCCTTACATGTGTGTGTGTGATGTGGCAGAAGGAAGAAGAAAAGACGTCTATTGAGGATGAGCCGGGCATGGAGTTAGCCGCATGAATATTTGATGAGAACTAAAGGAGTCACACGCAAGGACAGGGAAGTTGTGAGAATTGCTGCAAGGGTGACTGAGCTGCACTTCAGATTTATTTATATAAGCTTTCTTCGTTTTCTTAATGATCTTTTGCTATAAATAGACAGAGAATGTTGAGTGTCGAATTTTATGGTCGCTTTTGTGCGAAACTGCTAAGAGCTTGACTTGCAAACCTTGCTTTAAGTTTTGGGAGTTTTGAAAAAATTCTTTGGCAATATCAATATTTCTTCACTTCAGTTCCACAATATCATTCCGTTGGGTAGAGTCGCCATGTATGACAATTTGCTGAATGGCATCCTGTGATCAGCTGGGCACAAAATTGCCTTGAGTAGATTTGATCGACAACACAAAGAAATGAGAATGGAATGGGATTGATCCCAAAAATTCCATGAACCAGCAGCTGCAGAGGGAACTGTGGACTGTAGAGAGTCCACATAAAATTGCTAATCTGTAATTTTAAATCTTTGTTTAAATCTGTGATTACGATGCAAAGTTTATTTTTCTCTTTCTGTGCAAGCCTGAAAGCATCTATATTTTCAAAGTATGTTTGAAGATCGCTGAGAGCTGCTAGATGTAGATACTGAAGAAATGAATTCACCAAATCACTAATCTTTTTAATTTTTTAGATTCTTTTTAGAAATACATCCAGCTGATATAATTTAATATTCTGGTTTTGTGCAGAGTCTTGGCTAATGCATCTGTTGAATGAATGAATAAATAAATGGAAAGAAATGCAGTTTTAATTCTGGCAAAACCTATTTTTATTTTTTTGCTTGTAAAATTGGCAGCAATATTCTACTCTGGGATAGCATTGGTTACTGACAGTGGAATAATAGTAGCAGTTAGAAATAAATGTGAATGGCACTGAGTTTTATAGCTTGAGCTTTTATTATTTTTAAGTAATTTTAGCACCTGCAAAATAATGCAAGATGCTGGCTTCTCTTTTGACAAATATTACTCATTCACAGATTAATGTATAGCTTCCAATTTCCACTGATTACTATTATCTAGTAAGTGCTTGTTAGATATCAAAGCAGTGAACAGTGTGAGCAGGTCACAGATTGGGTCAGCCTGTTCTTTGATAGAGCCTCAAGAAAGCAGTCAGGCAGCTATTGTTTACCCTCTGAACAGAAAAATGTATTCCTTTGACTGTCTTTTGGCTTTTGAATTCCTACTGAGTTAGTAATTTATTTATTTGTTTTGATATTTGATTGATATTTGTACTTTAAATGAGGAAATTCTGTTATGCTTCTTCCGGGAGAAGAAAATCATATCCAAACAGTTTTGATTACAGTACCCAACTCTTCACTGTTCAGTTTAGCTGATAAACACAGGGCTGCTCAAAATGCCTGCTATGTCTGCCGCCCAAGGCGTTCTCAGCACTGTTCCAGGTCCTCTACCAAACCTGGGATTTTGGGATGCTGACTCAGCTGGCACAAGTCTTGTTGCTCTTGAGGAAATCTGTGCTTGCTTGACTCAATTAAAACTGCTGTCACCACTGCCACTGAGGAGCAGTGCTCTGTTCAGCTGAGCACTGTGTGCAGAGTAGTTACTCTATAACTCCTGTGATAGATGTACCATAGTTGCATTTTGTATGAATGTGTGTATGTATATAAAAAGTATATAATGGTTATAAAAATGACTTGATTCTTAGAAATTCTACGAATTAGACTCTTTCTGGCAACAGAAATAGTGTAATTGTTGAATTCTTCAAATGTAGGTTCTCCAATGCATGGTGCATCCTCCAAAGTGGAATCCTGCTTCCAAAAAGGTACCAAGAAAGAATGCTGAATTTGATTAAATGTACCCTTAGCCCAGAGGCTTTCCAAAATAACCCTTTGTCCAAGGATGGCCCTGCTGTAATGGCAATGGAAAAATCAGTTCAAGCTGTAGTTTGAATGGACATTTTGACCCTGGTTTTATTAATTTTGGCAATGGACATAATTTTTCCCCTCTCTTCCATTTAACCAAGTTTTTCTTTCAACATTTATTCTGCTTAAAAATATCCGAAGTAGTGTCGTTATCTGTATGGGTGTTGGAAAGGAGAAAAGATGGACACATCTACTTAAAATATCAATCTCTGACAAAATTTAGATTTTTGTATAAATGAACTAATAGCCTTCTTGTCTTCTTTTATATTTTTAATCTGAAATAATGTCATAGAATCATTAAAGTTGGCAAACACCTCCAAGATCATTAAGTTCAACCTTTGACCAAGCACCACCATTTCAACTAAACCATAGCACGAGGTGCCATGTCCAGTTGTTTCTTGAGCACTTTCAGGGATTGTGACTTTGCCACTTCCTTGGGCAGCCTGTTCCAATGCCTGATCACTCTTTCATTGAAGAAATTCTTCATGATTTGGGATTTTCCTTTGTGTAACCAAACCTGTTCCTAAAGTTAAAAAACAGATCTATAGTTGAAGGTGTAAGAAAGTTCTTTTCTTCAATTCTCCCACTCTTCACTTCTCCTAACTGTCCATTTCTACTCATGAGTAGAAATAAGTCAAAGGGGAAAAACAGTAGGGAAAACATAATTAATCAGTTGGGAATGGATGAAACATTGGACAAAATCCTAAGATGGTATTAATTAGGAGACAAAGAATATTTCTGTTATAACACTGTTCACAGGACTTGTGTGCTAGCTTCGTTTAAGTATAAATTTGTTACTCAGACAAGTTACTTGGTATTCAACTTCTTCCCTTTATAAAAATGCTTTAAATGGTAGCCAAAATGCTGTGAGATCTTAAGATGGGAACTGTAGACAAGTGCTATCTTTTCACAGTTATTAAGAAAATACAGTCTCCATGGTTTGTGAGCAATTTTACAAACTGCAACCTTGCATGATGAAGGAAAAGCAGTAGAGAAAATGATTTCGCTTCTGAGCTTCATGCATCAAATGCTTTCTTAAACATCCTGAGAAAGCAGCAATTGCATCTGAATGTGGAGCTTTCCTTTCTTAACTGTGTAAAGCTGAGCATCGTTAGCTGTGTAAATATTGATAGCTTTAAAGACCAGAGGAAAAATTACTGTGAAAAACGTAATCTGGGTAGACACAAATACTGCAATTTCAAGACAAGATTTAAAACGGAATGTACTAAAACTACTTTTAAGTAATTCTCCCTTAATAAAATATACAAGTCTCCATGGTAGCCCATCACCTTTGTGCAGAAAATGGCAGCAAGGAAAAACCTTCCACAGCTCAAAGGATGTTTTACAATTACAATTGCTTGAAAAAATTAACAGTGCATGAAATACATGAAATTTCTTTATCATTATTTTTTAAATACTTATTTGAAATGTAGACTGTAGTACTTCATCAGTGCCTACAGAGTGATACTTTTCTCATACTTAAAGAAGGAAATCTCTGAGTGTTAACTATTGTGTGTAGTTGTGCATGGTTTTTAAATGCTCTGAAAAAAATTGTATTTTCTCAAGCTCTTTTTAGGATTTCCTTGCTTGAACTTACATTAAAGTAAGCATGACTGAAGAAATGGTGTTGAAGTAATGCTTTCCTTTCTGTTTGTAATCTAGATATGATCTTTGATACATTAAAAAATATTAATTATTGCACTAGTTCCCATAATTACTAGAATGAATTCACTGCTGTCTGCCTTAAGCTGATGCTTATTATAAAAAACCTGCTTTTGTAGTTGATCATGGTAATATAAGAGACAAAATTATAATTCTGCCATTGTGAATATAATAAATACTGCTCCTATCTGTATTACCGAGGCACCCACATCTGTCCCTGGTGAAATGTAAAGCACTGACTTTCTAGTAAAATACTAAGTATTAGAAGTAAGCATTCTATTATTGGTGAGTGCAAAACATGTGAAGAAATCAAATTTATGGATGGTAGGGTTTTCTATATGTTTATTTAAACTTTCTATCATACTGTTACGGCACACTTGCAGTTAGAATAGTTATGCATTGAGTTCTGAGAAGAGTGATCTGGATCTCAGACAGAACAAACCAGGCTGGATTTTGAATCAATTTGAGCGTTTTTAAGTATAGAGAAGTTTATTTTTAGTCTTGAAGGGAGTTCAATAGGCAAAGTCTTGCAGTTTCTACTTTATAACTATGTGTCATCTTGGACAAATCCTTTTTACCTTCATTCACAGATGGATTAAATAAATTGGCAGCTTGCTTAGACAGAACCTAAGAAAAGCACAAAGAAAAGGCAATTCTGTCTCAGAACATTACACTGCAGCCCTTTCACCTGCCTCTGAATTGCAGTGAATGGCACTTTCTTCTTCCTTTTGATCTGAAGCTTGGTTTATAAAAAATAATAAAATAATGGTTTACTGTTCTATAGCAGCACAGAAATCAGGGTTATGAGGTTGATTCAGAAAGAGGGTAGATGAAAGAAAGAACTGGTATACATACCTGTAGAAGGAAGATAGTTACGCTGCTCAGTTTCCCTGCATAAGTGATCCCACTTGAGAAGGCACAAGTGCAGTGATCCCATTCTTAGAGAAGTTCTCTGAATTCTTGCTCGGAAAATAATGAGTCATTGAAATCTGAAGTTTCTGGGCTTGAGCTTCTGTTTCTAGCCCTAGTTTCAGGTTTGAAAGTCTCAGCTGTGAAAGTTTTGATTCATGACAAATTCCGAAGTGTTACTTATTTAAGGCAGGTTGAGGTAGTTGCACCAATGTATTATGTAATGTTGTACTCAAAAACATTCCCCCTACCAAGGTAGTCAAAAGAGAAGAAGTTGGTTTATATCGCTCTGTTGTAATATATAATAGGTGACCTACTTTTGTAATTTCTACATGGGAACACACAGAACAACACTATATTTATGTACTTTGAGATCTTCCTACACATTTCTCCATCCTTTCTTTCTTTAGGCTTTTCCTCCTTTTTTTTGTGTTCTCTGCCCAGAAATGAGAGACTCAATGAAATAAAACAACATAAGTTTTTTCATTTGACCAGGGTACAAAATATGCATAAATTTCTATTAAATGTGATCCTAAATGTATATTTTCATGTTTCTTTGAAAGTAAAAAGGATTTTTTTTACATTCCATATACCTCTGTATTTGTTTAAATTTTAGGGTTTTTTATATGTCACACATAATTTTTTTTTGTTTTTAAATTCATTCTTAAGAAACTCTTGGGTCTTGTTATTTAGTTTTTAGTGTTTTTTTCTTGATAAGGGAGGAACTTGACTCTTGTATAATTGACTGTGAAAAATGTATTATTAAAATTGATACAGGGAAAATGCTGTTAAATGTATAGTTTAAACTAGACTCTTCTCCTTGCACTGACCTTTTCTACTGAATAATAAAACATACTATTGTAACCAAGTCAGATAGCAGAAAATTTTCAGGCAGTAATGTTTTTCACATTCGTGGCATCTGTTCAATTGGCGTTTATGAAGCACTTGGAGATGTTCAGATGAATGAGGCTGCGTTAGTGTATGTGTTAGAGGGCACTGCTTGAAGGAGCAGGATGTCTAAATAGATGCAACTTGGACTTTTATAAATTTAGTTGTATAGAAACCATCCTAAGGAAAATAGCCTATGAAAGGCAAAACATAAGCATTAAAATCCTTGGATGCCTTTTATTCGGAAAGTAGGATTCATAAAGGCACAGTATGTTGCAGGCTTTATTTCACAGTTCTGCCAACACGAATCCAATCTGAGCTCGAGCACAGCTGCTATTCCTGCCAGTCCTCCTCACCCTCCTGATGGAGCTTGATCAGCTCTCTTTGTTTTCTGTGTTCTCTTAAAATGACGCTGTTTAATGATCTTCACTAATGAATTTGTGATGTCCTGTTCAGGGACTTTTATTTATGGAGTGCTTCCTCCCCAGCATTAAAATATCCTTTACTGACATAGTATAGGGTAAGGTAATGAGAAAAAATAGATGTGAAGTTCAGGATGGATTGTGATGGATAGAAATACATAGAGAAAACTAGATGTTCTTACAACAATTGTGCTATTCTTTTTATCCCTGTAACACAGTTACTCCTCCTCCGCCCCCCACACAACAGATTTGTAATGAAAGAATAGAATCTTGTGCAGGCTGCAACTCCCAAAGGTAAAACCCACAGTACTAGACTTCCATCTGTATAGCCTATTTTATTTCAGGGAGATTTCATTTAGTTTTCCTTGGTTAAATTAGTCTGAAATACTGTCTTTGCAAATTCATTAAAATTATCCTATAATGGGCGTCTACTGTAATTTTTGAAGTTATATATTCAGTTTCTTGGTGGTGGTGCTTGCTATTTACTTGATGTACTTGTCATCCTTTCTGCCATGTCCCAGTGTTTGTCGTGCTCTCTTGCCTTTGCACTCACCTTCATGGCCAGCAGTGTTACTCCTGACCTGTTCTCCACAGAAGTCTCTTGCCTTGTTGCATTTCACCCCATAATAAAATTCTAGAGTAAAAAAAAAAAGTCACCTGTGTTAGTTATGTGTAATTGGAGTGGAGAAGGGAATCCTCTTTGGTTGAATAATATATTTTTATGGAATTTAAGAAGATTATTTTACCAGAATACTTATCTGTAATGTTTATGTTTACCAAACTTAGCCCTTACTGATTAGTAAAGGCTTTTATCTGCTTGGAGAAACTAAAGCCATACATGTAAAAAGACAAACTCCCTAGGGAAGGGGGATAGTGCTGGGTTTTGTTTTTGCTCTGCAGCCAGCATGCTAAAATGCACTGGATCAATACTTGGAATCAATACACAAGTATTGGATCGTTTCTTAGGAGCAGTTAGGAGCATAGGGGGCCCAATCCTGATGAGCTCTGCGCACTTGGATCATTTAATAACCTGCACAGCTACCAGGGCCAAGTGAAGCTGCAGTGCCAAGGGCAGGACTGGACGCTCGCCTGACACGGAGTGAGCTCTACATCATTACTCCACAGACTGGGACTGCTCCAGGGGTTAGTGACCAGTGCTCTTCACTGGCTTGTAAGACACTATCATTATCCCTCTCCTTTGCCAAGTAATCAATCCCTCATCCTCTAAAACATGAGCAAATAGCTGAATTTAGTAAGTGAATTACTATGAATATATATAGGATCCACCTAAGCTCTTTCATGAAGGCCAGTATTTGAACATTTGAAAAAAGATGGTAACAAGTATTATCTAAATAATCTGAACTTGTCTAATCGCTATTGAAAACTTTTCCCACACACAGTTTATCCTTACTGAAGGTACTTATTTCAATACCAGATAATCTGACACTTTCTTCCCAAGTTTGTTACTCTGTTCAAGTCAGTTCTCTAAAGAATTTGTATTTCTGCTTTGAAATTTTTGAGTGCTTTTGCCACAACTAATTTGTACATTAACTTCTTTATATGTTGTAGGCGTGTGCTAATTAGCGCTAATGAGTTATTGACTAAATGGAAATCAGAATAGATACTAATTGCTGGGTAAGATAGTGAAAACTTGATGTCAATATGAACCAAAACTTTACAGAGTTCTGTTTTTTACCGCTTTAATGTGAAGTAACAGGTGCTTGTTCCTTGCATAGGTGTATCCAGAGGGGTGAGGAGCTGATGCTGAGTGGTGGCTTAAAGCTGCCGGGGTCATTTTCAGCAGAATGCTTGTGTGGGTGCAGAGGTGGGGAGAGGACATGGCTGGGAGATGTGGAAAGGAGGGAGCCATGGCAGCTGGAATTCAAATTGATAACATGAACTGATGTGGAACTGAAGCACAAGTGCCTTGGGGTCTGGTACCAGATCTCAGTATCTTCACTTTCTTAAAATCTGTAGTATGGTCATATTATATACAAGTAAATGTCTGAATCATTACCTTTCCCTGGAGGTCTCTGAAGTCTCAGTGAAAAGGGGGTAGGAGAAAGCTGACATTATGGCAGAGCTGAGAAAGAGTAAATGGCATGAAACGTAACTGGGACCAGCTGAATTTTTGCTTATGACAGAATAATTTTGGATATGGGACATAACAAGTAAAAGGGACAATCAGAAATTGAAGCAGTACTCCTGGAAATAAGTTTTGCCAATTAATTTTTGCTTTATCTCAATGGTAATAGCATTTCTTTGACATTGCACATAACTATTGGTGTGATCTCCACACAGTGAGTTGAGATTGCGGTGGTATCTGTTAGGGTTTTAGATACATTTTTCTAAATGTGGATCAGAAAATTAAAGTAATTAATTTTGCATGGGGTCTGAGACAAGAACTGACCCCAGACATTTTGCTAGCAAAGTTTGCACATTCTTTTTGTCATCCTTTGTAACTGATTTTCTCTAACTACTAATGGAAAGAATTTGATAGAAGGTAATAAACTCATTTGATTTTTTAGATAAGTTTACAAGTCTGATAAAGCATAAATGTGTTAACACTATTGAATTCTGTAGGCCTTTTATACATTTTAATTTTTAAAAAATCAAGTAAAAGGTGAAAAGAAAAAGACAAACCCTGAGCAACTGGAATGATGAGTCAATGGCAGAGTCAATTCCCATGTAAAAGAACAGTTTCATCCTTGTTTTCTTCCTTTGTAATGTTTATTCCATCCCAGGATATGCAGAGTCCTTAAGCCTTCCAACCATTTTCATATTTGAGCTGGAAGTCTTCTGTGAACATAAAATGTTGAAGAAATTTTGGTAAATTTTTTTTCCTGGGCACCTCTAATTTTTATTATGATTTCCTTAATTCAGTATTTTTAAAACTTTTATATTTCATTAGCTGTTTTTGCAGCACAAAATATCCCCTTTCTGTCAGAAGCTGACTTAAAATTCCATCCTTCATCCATCCACCAAGCACCTATTGTTAATTTTGAATTTAAAATTATGGGTTGATGTCATAAACCAGTAGAAATATAGTACGTCTAATATAAGTATTAATGCTATTTTTAAAACTTACAAGATGGGAGAAGAACAAAAGTGAGTGGCAGTTTGTATAGTTGCTGGGACAAGGTGTAAGGGATTCATGGAGAGGAGCCCTGCTGTGTGAGAAGAAGTGAATTGGGGTGGAGCATTGGACAATTATCTGCAGTTTTGTTCTTTGATCAATATACAGTTTCTTTTTGGTCTTATTGATATTTTCTACTTATTTAATGTTCTTTCATTCTATGAGACCTATGCAGTCATTTAATGGAGTAATTTGAATTGGGTTTGAATTATTTTCACTTGCTGTGACATTGTTTTTAACATACTGGCTTCATTTATTGGATATCTATACTGTTACTGCCATTGAAAGAAAAATAGCTCGTCTACAGAACCAGGCAGCTGTCTGTAGCCAAGTGTCCCATGTTAAACGATTTGACCTACTTGAGAAAATTGCATGCACTCAGTATCTCTATTTCAAAGTATGAGGTATTGTTCAGTAGTTTGTTTGGGGGTTTTGTTGGGTTTTTTTCTGTTTGTTTGCTTGTTTACTCTGAAAACTGGGGAAATACTAATTCACAGCAGAGCAGTTTGATCGCCGTGTGAGCTATGCTGATGATCAGCTTGCTTATAATAGACTTTTGCTGAGCAGCAGCCCATGCACTGCTGTGTGACAGCATCATTCTTGATTCTCAGCTCGCTGTGTGTCTGCGGCGTGCTCGGGGCACTGGCTGGAAATCAAAGCAGGTGCCTCTTGCAGAGCCTCACGCTGCAAACCCCAGCCTTGTGCTCTTTCGGTGCCTGTGTAGCTTCGGTCTGGGCTGCACTACAGAAGTTTGCTGTCGTGGTTCTTCCAGATACTCCTTTCAGCATTCACATAGTGCTGTAAATGCATTTCTTCCAAGTCAGCCTATGGTTACTCTGGAGTGAAATGGGACGCATTGCACCAGCAGATGCCCTTTTGTACACTTAGGCTTTTTGCTGCCATAAAAATACTGTCGACCTTTCACTTCATCCCCAGTATGGTGCACTAACAAAAGTTTGTAATCTAGTGCTGGATTTAATATGTATTAAGAACAGAATATAGAATCAACTGTGTTACACTTTAGTAAGCAAAGCTAGTGAAAAATACTGTGTGAGTCATGATGAATACTGTGAATCTTTTTTTCTATCCCCCTTTTTTGTCCTCGAAACAATTTGATGGGGCTGGTTTAACAGATGGGCAGAAAACCTATCACTGTGTGTTGGAAAACTGTTTCCAGATGAAGAACAGTTTTCTTAACTAATTTTCACTCTTTTTTCTTTGTTCAACATTGACTGAACTAGTCAAAACATTTTAAGCACATTAAGCAATAACATATTAAGCAAGTCTATAAAATAATTAAATTGAAACTAGAAGCTAAGAGTTCTTAAAAATATTTACATTAATATTTGACTTAGTATAGATCTTACAATAACTACTTTTGAATATTCTAGGAACCTTGTGCTGTAGATACAGAAAAGGTTTTTTATATTTGATATGCTGTTTCATACTGAAATATTTAGGATTATCTAGTAAATTTATTTCTGAGTCAAGAAAGAGCTGTACTTTCCCTTTGTTGTAAATGCTCAGCTATAGTGATGAAGCAGACAGACATAAGGTTTATGTCTCTCCTTCCAAGAGACCTTTTGTAGAGTAACTAAGGTGTGGCAACATCCTTTGTTTTTCATGGACTTTATTTCAGTACATTTCCTTGTACAGAAATTGCACAGCACTGCTGTACCTGAATTCAGGTGGAGGTTTTAATGGTTTTTCCTTGTCTGTTTTGGTCCTGGTCATTGCTATTAAGAACTTTTATGAGTCTGCCCTCTGCATGTTCTTTGGGAAGACCCAGACTTTTATAATTTATGTAAGGTTAATAGTCTGCATAATTTTGCAGAGTATGAGCAAGTACTTGGCAGGAAGTGCCAAAAAGCTGTGGCAGATTTATGTTGTGCTCTGTAGTCTCAAACTGGGTTCAAAGGACACTGTTGATAACAGGTGACAAGTAAAACACCATTAAATAACTCTTCTGTGGTGGAAATGAGTCAGGTAGTTATCAATTTTTAAACACATTTGCAAAGCAAAATCCTTCTGACAAGAGAGGTTTGGAAGTTTTTTGGATCTGTGATTTGCTGGAATGCTGATAAAAGGTGTATGCAGATTTGGGGTTCTTAGTTTTCCTGTCCTCACTGTGTGAAAGGGGATGGGAAAATCCTGCAATTTAATCCTCCATTGTCTGGTAATTCTCAAGTCCTTTCAGTGTCTTCAGTGTGTTTTCCCTTACATAAGAGAAGTCTCTGGTCTGCAGTTTTTTCCCCATTAAGATGCTTTCTGTCTTACCTCTGCCTGCAGGCTCTCTGTGCAGTTCTCACCAGTGAATCGTTTGATTCCTCTCAAGTCCTCACTGAAGGGGTGCCAGCAGCGATCATTTTCAGGAGGAGACAGTGAGAGAAGTGTAGCTGAAAAACAGCTCCTTAACCTTTCTCCATAAAGCATGTCACTTGAAAGTGGGGATACTATAGCATCCTTTATTACCAAGCCCAGACTCCTCGCACCGTGCCTGTTTTTTCAAAAAATACCTTTGAAGATCTGTCTCAGCTGCTACCCGTTCTTTGAAAAGGGAAAGTCAGTACTCTGCCTCCATGACTGTACTGCTAGCTTGTGGCAATGTAGGATTGAAAAATCTCATCCTACTTTTATGTATTTCCACATTTTTAGATGTTATTGTCACAATAAAGTTTGAGAACCTGAAGTTTATAGATCCTATTTAGTTTTCAGGACTCTGAAAACCTGGGGAATGCAGAGCAAGGGTTCTGTAGATGTTCAAGAATAGAGAAACAGAGTAAAACATACATACCAATATTGTTTTAAAACAGTTAGAACTATGCCAAGGTTTCTTGAGGTCTGACTCATTTTTTAGCTCTTACCTCTATTGTTGATGATGCTTCCCTTTGTCATTTTCTAGGGAAGGAAATGGGGGTTAGGTCCCTCTCTCCCCCTCTCCCTCTTCTGCTTGCGCTTTCCTGACTACGCACCGTATTTTCCAGTTTTACTTGGGGCAGAGGGTGAGGGAGACTGAGACTCACAGCAGCACGAGCAGTTACTTGGAGAGTGAAGGTAGAATGAAGAACATACATGCAAACAGTACTTAGACTCCTCAAAGACATGAAGCATAGAGAAGTATTCTGAAATGTTCTGCTTTACTAGACCAAGGATTTTTTTTCTTTCCCTGTTTTTTTCTTTTCTCAGAAATGTACTTTTGGTGGTTTGTGTATTTTATTAACTTTAAATGATTCCCTCTGTCAGCCCACACAGAACATCCCTCCTCTTAGTTGCTGCAGGGCCTTTGATACTCAATTTCAGTTTTTTCACCTCATTTTATTTCTGAAATGAGAATTGTGTTCTGCTTATTTTTACCCTTGCAACAGACTTCATACAAAACCTTTCTGTAATTTCTTGTAGAGTGTGAACTTTGAGTGCTTATTTGTAAATATCCCCACATCAACCCTTTTTCTATTTTCCTTTCTTCTTACAAGCCACTACTTGTAAATGAGATGATGGAAAACTGGCATTCTCTAAATGAGCCAATGAAATTATTTTCCTATTTCCTGTTATCAAATACAAAATTTTATTATTGAAGCCTTATGTTCCTAAGGAGTGCTCTGTCTTACCTAGAATGACTTTGAAGACCTGTCTGATTTCCCCTTACTCCAGCAATTTGCCTTGATCCCTAACGCTGCTCACTGAATTCAGATCAAACATAATTAACTTTGTGGTGGAAAATGAATCTTCAGGAGAGTTAGATGAAACTTGGAATTGTTGCTTTCTGGGAAGGCTTGACATTTTGAAGTCCAGTTTTCATCCAGTTTGTGACAAATAGGCCTTACTTGTTTTTCCCTGTGAAATTATTTCATAACATAATATGGCATAATCAAAATACTTTTTTTTTAAAATAAGAAGCAATAGCTGCTTCCAAGCAGTTATCAAAATGTGTTATAAAATGCATTTAATTTTAAATTCTCATTTATGATAGCATAAATACATGGATTTTTTTAAAAAGTCAGTGCTTTGTAGAGGCTTCACTTTTTGTTCTTAGGTCATTTGTGTAAATCAAATGATCTTCTGTTAAATCTGCAGTACTTGTACTCTTGTAGTCCTAGAGCCTTGTTCCCTTTTCAGTGCTTGCTTTTGGAGAGTGAAGGAGCTGAGGTTCATGGGAGCTGTCCCAGCAGCCTGCTGGTGGCTGTGCTGGCCCTCTTGGAAGGACCTGGGTCTGCCAATCTGATGGGTGACTGCCTCTCAAAGGTCACTACTAACACGAGCCTCTGCCAGGATCCTCTACTTTAGCCAGCCCTGAAAAGCCATTTTATTTACAAATATGATCTGTGTAATGTCTCCTGGAATGCAGTCGGCTAATCCTGTCTTTTTAATTACTTGCAATGACTTTAATTGGATCAGAAAACAGAAAGCTGTAAAAAAAGTAGTGATGTAATAGAGTTCACATGGTGGGAGGAGTCCTGTCGTAAACAGCAATTTGCGGTGGCTGTCACCAAGCTCTGTCCTTTCTGCCACGCTGCAGGTTGTCTCTGATGCAAGTGCCAAGACAGCCATGTTCATTTAAGGTGCTCAGTAGCTGGAATTTTTCAGTATTTCAGACTCTCAAGCCTTAGAAAAAGCTTTTTGTACAAAGAATGACTGACCAGTGCTGGCCCCCAGTGTGCTGCCATGTCTTGCTGATGCTTTTGCAGAAGTTAGACCTTATGGTCCTTCTGATGCTTTCTGTTTGCCCCTTTCTCACCATTTCAGCAATCCAATAAGTACACAAGCACCCAAAACCAAACTGCTTCCTTTTCTAAAGGGCATTGCAGTCAAGCCAAACTTCGTTCGTATTGTGACTGGCTGATTACTGGGGGTTCTGGCTGCTTTAGTGAAAGTTGGTTTTGGGGAATCATTATCCTAGAGCAACTGTTACTGCTCTTTACTTTCTGGCAATCTCCCGCCACAGAAGCAATGCACCTCACATGTGTCTCTGTATGATGTACTTCTGGATTTGGGACTTCTAATTTAAAATTTTTTAAAATGGTAACTTTTAACATTTTAAATAAAATGGCAAAGGAGGTAATAAAATCAATTAAGTGAATCAAAAGTTTTACTTGATAGAATGGTCAAAGACTTTTGTTGTTTTTCTCAGCTGGTGGAACTTACGACTTCTTTTGTTGCATGGTGTTTTGGGTCATTAAGTACCCAGAGGAGTCAGGCTTGGGCTTAGCACTGGGCTGGCTCTGCTGTGGTTAGGGAGTGTGCCTGCTGTCTGTCAGTAACTTTCTGTTGGGATTCTTGTGCTGGAGACACAGTTATGCCGTGTTTGGTGAATCCATTACTTGCTCAGCCCAAGATTATCCAATGTAGAAATACATGGCAAACGCTCCTGCAATAGGGTGAGTGTGGAGAGGTCAGGCAGCTGTCAGTGGCCACCCCCTATAAATGAGTTTAAAATGGCTAGGGGGAATTATGATGGAGGTCCATGGAATCCTGAGCGCTGTCGGAGGAGCAAAGGGACACAGGGAACAGTGACCCTCTTCCATTACAAGCCCTAAAAGGCATTGAATGAAACTGTCAGGTGGCAGGTTCACAACCCAAAATTGCTGCCCCGTGCAGTGCGTGCTGCAGTTCCCATGGGAAGCAGTGATTGCTAGATGTTTCCATGAGTTCCAGGAGTTAATTTATAGTTAACTTCCTTTTATAAAAAACAGGAAGTGAGAATTATCAAACATAACAGTACTCAGAATAGTTGTTGCTCATAATATTGCTAAACCATAAACTGTTGCTCCATGGAGCTTCTGCTTTCCAAGTTGTCCATGCATTGGGCTCAGCACCCCATGTTGGAAGGAGCTTGGAGCTTGGCAGGAGCTTGGCTGACCTGAGGGCAAGATCAAGTCATGAAAGCTAATAGCCAAGACCACAGCTGGTCTAGCAGTTTATCTCTTAGGGCCTGTTGAGAGAGAGTATATACTGCTTGCTGGGATACCCCAGAGAAACATATTTGACAGTAATTAGTTTTACATATTAGAATTGCATGTATGTGTTGTCATGTTTCCAGCCAAGACTCTTTGCTGCTGCTGCTTCTTGTTTTTCAGCATTTCAGTGATAAATGATTTGGACTGTATCAATATCATTAGTTTTGAAGACCATTAATAATCTTAATTTAATTTTCTCCTAAATTTATTTTCAATTTTCGATTTTTTTTTTTGGGGGGGGGTGGGTTGTTTTGTTTTGGTTTGTTTGTTTGTTTGTTTTTTCTTGGCAAACTGCACTTTCTGGATGTTGGAAAAATGTGAATCTTAATTGTGGTGCAGTGTAATAATTTCTTTACTTCAGGATTAGGTTCCTATTAGAAGGTTCAGTATATGCTATTGAGAAATTGGGTTTTCCCTGTTTTTTTTTCTCCTGAAGGAAAAGGTGTTTAATTTAAACAATATTAATGTTTCCTTTAGAGGGGATTCTGTTGCTTTCCTGATCTTGAAATTAGTCATAACTATCAGCAGTAAATTTCACAAATTATGCTTTGTAATGCTTGAGAAAAATCTGTTATCAGACTAAATATTATTTAGAATTAGAAGAACTGTAATAAAAGTTATGATAGAATAATATGAGTACACAATGAATCTGTATGTTTTCTTAATTTTATTTTTAAGTATTAATTTGCTAACCATATTTTATTCTTCAAGCAGCACATTTTTTTGTCCATTCAACTCTTTTGTGTTAATTATTAGATACAGTTGGATGACAGATGTAGGTAATAATAATTGGCTCATAGATAATTATGAAATTCTACAAAGAAAATACTGGTGTTATTTATTTAATAACAGTTATTCACTAAATTAAATGTTTTCATCCATCTGTTAACAATTTGTGCCTTTAATGACTGAAAAACTTTCTTGAACTTATTGTTTGCTTCCTTGGATATGCAAACTTTTTTTAAAAAAGGGGATTTATATTTTTAGCGTTTAGCTCATTACTTTGAACTCGGCTACAAGAGATACTAATTTTTAATTTTTCTGTCTCTGTGACATTAACTATAGTAGAACTCAAATTTGTCATCAGTACCATATTTGAGAAGACTTAGCTTTTAATTTTTATCCATTTCAAAATAATAGAATAAAAATAATGGCTTCTCTTTCTGTTTATGCTGATATTTAGTAATTTTGAGAAGACAAGTACATTTTTGTGAAATCTTAATGCATGGTAATTTTCAACCTTCATACATTCATGTGCTTCCTAATTTTAACAATATGTGTTTTTTGTAGAATATCGTGGTCAGTGTGTGTGAAAGACTCAGACTAGTAATGATAGATCATACTGTTCTTTTAGGTTGCCAAAGAACTTTTACAGGTAGCAGGAAAGGTATGTGTCACGGCTGTGTAAAGGCAGTCCTGGAGCGTGCATTAGGCAATTGCTCCCTCCTGTTCCGTGTTTGAGGAGCAGCTGTGCAGGTGGGCTGTTCTGATTCCCTCCCCTGGTGTTCGTAGCTGGGCAATGATTTGAGTGTGTGATGTGTCAGGTTTGGAGGCTGTGCTGGACACTGTGGAGCAGCTCATGTGGGGTTGGTTGGGAGGGATGTGGCATTTCTTTCAGCTTCCTTGTGTTCTTGCTAGTGCAGGTACAGCTGAACATCACAGTAATTGCTAAGGGTGAGAGTAATAGTTTATCAATTTGTGTCTAGGTAGCTTCTTTATCAAATTGCAATGAATGCTGTAGAGCGGACGAGAAAGGTTTAAACTTCTTTTTTCAGTTTCACTATCCTAATTGTACAAAATAGAAGGTATTAAAGAATCATCAGAGGCTCCTGCTGTCAGTCTGTGCCGTGGTTAAATATTATTTCAGTAGAAAGGTTAAAGGACAGGTATCTGTGCAGGCTAACTTCAAATGCAAGTGTTTGGAATATGCACACTGTTGGGTTCAGACTGACTTTCAAACAACGTTCTTTTCTAGCCTATTTTTTTAGTACTGTTGCTAAGTTTTATTATTGCTGGAAGAATTGGAAAGAATTCTGGCAGACTGGGCAGATTTCTGCCATAGGCTGATCTCTAAATTTCAAAAAGACTTAGCTGTAGGAGATAAGATATATTTCATGAGTTTTAAAAATTTTGTGGTTATGTTCAAGTTGTCTACAGAAGCACTTGGTATAATACAAGGTTCACTTTGTTCTGCAACAAAGTATCTGAGGTACATAAAACCTGTGTGATTTGTAGCCTATGCAACCTCTGTTGACTCTAAAGATGGTAAAAACAGGTAAATCTGCAGCAAATTGCAGGAAGTTATTGATGAGATGCCAAGTGAGAGGTGGGAGGAATTAAATATGCATTTATTAAAGACAAAATATACGTATGCTCTAGAGTACCGAGGGAGTTAACATAGCTGTTACTAAAGAAAATGCAGTTCTGCTTTTGCAGAAGTGTTTTCCTGAAGGTGTCAGTATGAAAGGGGTGAATGGTGGGTGTTGAAAAGAGGCAGGAGAGACCCATAAGGAGAAAGGAATATGAAAGAAATATTTGTAGCTGATATATATGTAGTAAAGAAAAAAAGTAGTATTCCCCCTTATGCAGGGGCCGAGATACCATGAATTTTTTTATTGCTTTGATTGTGTAGCGCTGTAGCACTACTGATCTTAAAGTATCCCCTGGCATTTATAATTGTATGTTAGAAACTACCTGTGCAAAAATAATGATGTAAACTCAAAAACTGTAGGATATATGTCACCAAAAAGAAAAAATGAAGTGCAAACTAGTTCAGTATTGTAATTGTAGGCTTGTAGACCTGTAAGTCTGTAGCTGTCTATGTATACCTTTATTCAGGTGTAAAGTATTCAAAAATTAGGTCATTAACCATTAACATAATGAATTTAAACTCACAAATGAACCTAAATCTCTCCTGCCCTCCTTCGAAGGCAGTGATTCAGCGAAGAGTCAGCCATCTTTGCCTTCACAGCAACTGGTGGGATGTTTGAAAGGGGTTATTTTTGACTAAGATTCTTGAGACACATCATCATTTTCCTTAATTTTTTTTAATCATTGCATGGTCTATTGCAACATGGGATGGTACTGATGGAAACTGAATCATCGCACGTTTACATAATGCTCTATATTGAGAAATTCTACTTAGCTATTGAATGATAACGTATTAATAATATGTAGAAGCTGCCAAAAAGACTGGTATTTTCAGGCCAACATGTAAATTTAGGTTATCTTTTGCATCCCTCTGCTCATAATTATTTTGCTGCCTTTCATGGCTTTAGTTACATTGATAACTCAGGCAAAGAAAAGACAGCCAAAGTCATATACTTTCATTTAGATGAGTCCTTATCTCAGTTTCCTAGTTCAGGAGAGAGAAGGTTTACTTCATCCACTCCGTTTGGAAGGGCATAATTCTTTTACATGGTTTTATGATGCAGTTGCAGTATATTTTCAGTGCAATTACCTCTGGTAAATATGAGAGTACATTATTTTCATCCTGCTTCATTTTATATACTGATAGGATGTTCCACTTCAAGGACTGCTTATTGTTCACCTGTTGAGATTTTAAGAAATATTCTTGAGGCAGTAAAAATTCTGATTACTGTCTGCATGAAATTTATTAAAAACAAGCTTTATTCACACCTTTGTTTTCCCGTTTCTGATGCTCTCCTGAAATTTAAGCAGAAATGAGCATTACCATTGGCCTTTATAATGAGCAAGCAGTGCAAAGCTGTGGGTTTAGGTGGGGGTGGGGAGGAACTTGTCAAGGTGGAGAGCATATGATGGCACAAAATTGCTTTTACAGATTAATAAAACCAAACTGTATGGACTGATCTGTATTTGTATCCTTTCACTACATTGTAATTTTCTGTCTGTTATTTTTGAGCATACTGTTATTCTCAACTCTTTCAAAGCTTAAGTTAATTTCTTCTGTAATGCCCCACTTGTGCTACATCTCTCTCCTGTTCCATATTATACCTTTCTGTCCCCCTTTCTGTTTTCGTCTCTTTCACACATGCTGTACATTTGCTTTGCATCTGTGATGCTATGAAGTCTGTTCCAAACTGAAATAGGACAACTAGATTTTTACTGGCAACAAATTTTATTTTTACTTCGCTTCAAAAAAAGCCCAAGAGGAGTATTGACATGTAGAGGTATTATTGTTTTGTTGCCAGAATAAATTTGATTTTGAAAGTCCACGTACATCTGAAGAGCAGTTTCTTATCTGTGCAGTGTCTAAATTAAACTTCAATTATTTTATTATGTAGAAGTGGGGGGTTTTTTGTTTATTTTTAATGAACAGTCATAATTGTCAGAATAAAATGTGGAGTTTGTAAGTTACAGAGATACTGGGTTTGTTTCCATGATTATAACTTTTGTTTCTTCTTACAGACCTGTTATGCTTGTAATTCATGGTCATTGCTGTAAGAAATTTTCTTTTGAATATTTTCTGATTTCTAGGCCATAGCTCACATAGAATACTTGGGGTGAAATTGGTTTCAGCTCCCCCCAAGTACTATTGATGAATGGCATGAGTGTTACAGTTCTTTGTGAGTATTTTATCACAGAGAATTTAGAAAAAAAATGCAGTTTTAGTTACTAAAAATGTTTTGGGAGCTCTTGAGGAAGTTTCTCAAATCAGCTTGTTTTGAGGGAAGGGTTAAGAAGCTTATGGTGATTTTTAAAGTTCTAGATCCTAATGTTTCACAGTTTATCAGTTTTAATAATATTAAAATATATTGTGTGCGTTCCTGCAAGGTAGTATCCTCCATGGGTAAGGTGCACAGAACCGTAAGTACAGTATTTTCTCCCCATGTCTAACTAGAATTTCCCATGCTGTAGCTTGTGTCTCTTGCCTCTTGTCCTATCCACGTGCACCTCTGAGAAAGGTCTCTGTCAGGTAGCAGGAGATGCTGTTAGATCTCTTCTTAACCATCTCTTTTCAAGGTTAACAAACTGAGTTCTCTCAGCCTCTTCTCGCACTCACATACTTCAGTCCCCTGTCATTGTGGTTCCCTATTGGACTCATTTGTCAATGTCTCCCTTCTACTGGGAGGCATGGAGTACAGGGGCCTTACCGGTGCCAAATAATAAGAATAATGACTTCCCTCAACCTGCTGGGTACACCCAGTCTGGTACACAGCTGGCTGCCTCTGCCACGAGGATGTGCTGCTGGTTTAAATGAAATTTTCTGTCCACTGGGTCTGTTTCTGAAACCTCCTTTCCAACCAGCGAGCATCTGACTTGCTTGTGTGGCCAGGGTAGTGCCATCCGCGTGAAGAGGGCTTTGACTTGCTTTTGTTGAACTTCATAATGTTTTTGTCTGTCCTTTGCTCAAGGTTGTTGGGGTTCTTCAGAATGGCAGCCCTGCTCTCCGGGGTGCTGAGCACTTCCTCAAACTGCTGTCCCCCGAAAGCTCCCGGAGGGTTAATTCTGCCCTGTCACCCAGGCTACTAACAATGGCATCAAACAGGCACCAGCTGCATGTGGGGCTGCTGCCCACTCCCCTCGGAGCCCAGCAGTCCAGGCAGCTGAGGGCAAAACAGAAAGCAGCAGGTTTAGTAGGTCGTGGTGAAGTAAGGTTGTGAGTCTGTATTCAAGAGTGAGGGGGAGGGATGGGGGAGATCTAATGGTGCGTGGGAGGGGGAACCTTAAAGGAGTTCAGCAACTCTTGCTTTAGGCCTAAGTGAGTGTGGGAGTTGTGTGGTATAACTTGTGATTAGACCTAAGTAGTGTTTGTCTTGGTGCGTTAAGCTATTTTCTGAATCATGGCATTTTCACAGGAATGTCTCCAAAATTTGGTGCTCATTGTTAAGTCAGTGATGATGATAAAAATAGATATCAAAGTCATTTCCATCAGTTCCAGATCCTGCGTGGCATCTGATTTCCAGCCCAGATAGAAGTGGGAATTAACTCTTCCGTCAAGACAATTTAAATGCAGCTTTAATATAATTTAAAAATAGCTAGTCAGTCTTCCTCACTGCTCCCCCATAATTGTTCTCAATTCAGGGTGTGGTGTTTTTTATATTCTTGCATGCAGTCTGGAGAGAAGCAGCAGGTTTCCTCTGTAGATAGGATTGGACACAGATCATTATTAAAGCATTACTAAATCTTTTAACATAAACCATAATCTAGAAAAAATGCAATCCTTTGCAGGAAACAAAACTGATCCCAAGTGCAGGATGACAACCCATTCCTTCTTATCCTAACCTGCCTGTACACTTTAAACTTTTACCTTTGCTTTAATATGCTAGAAAATGTTCCAAATTTTTATATCTACATGGTCTCTGAATTAGTGTTGAATTTTCAGTTTTCTTCTGAAGTAAAGCTTTGATCAGGTAAGATAGTGCTCCATCACTGGAAGTGTTCAAGGTCAGGTTGAGCAGGGCTTTTAGCAACATGATATCATGGAAGGTGCCCGTGCCCATGCTGGGGGGTTGGACTAGATGATCTTTAAAGTCCCTTTCTGACCAAACCATTCCATAATAATATAATGTACGTGACAGGTTTGTTTTATAGTACAAGGTAATTGTTTGTTTTTCAATGAGCAGTTCAAGTTTTGCTTTCTTTGACTCATATGCTTTTCACCAGTTTGGTTTCGGTACTGTTGACCTGATTTCTTTAAAATGAAACCAGTCTTTGGTTGAAATGAACGACTGAGAAGCTTAACTTTGTTTTTATTTTTCATGTTCCCCTTCGCTAGGGACATCTATCAGAAACTATACCTGGTTGTCTAATACATTATATTTCCTTTTCTGGACTTAAACAGAAAGTGTTAATGTGCTGTCTGAGAAAACAAACAAATACAGAGCCAAAGGGCCCCACACAGTTTCTGTCTCCAGCAAGACGGTTTTGACTCACTTAATGTTGCTCAAACAGCTGAAAACTGAAACCTTATGTATTATGCATACAAGTAGTTAATTTTTAAAATGGTAGAAATTGTTTAAATAAAGACCAGATTTCATAGGAACTTAATGGCAATCTGATGACACAGAGAGATTTTATCCTCTGTTGTTTCACTGAAGAAATGTTTGCAGAAATCTTGCCTTATAGGAGAAGGAAAGAAAGATACAAAGAGCCTTGTAACTAACTGGCATTTTAATAAAATAATTTTTTTCTTCCACTTTAATAATGAATTAAGAATACCTTCAAAAAAAAAACCCAAATAAATAATTTTGTAAAGTATATCTCCAATTTATATTATTGTATATGGCACCTAGTATAGAGAAATTACATTCTTATTTTGAACACTTTGCAAGGCTCTGTATTCCATACAGTTTTGATAGGAATAAATATCTTTTTCTGAAGAGCTCAAGTTGTATAAGATGGCTGTAAGATACTGTTTAATAGTACCTGTAGTGGAATCCCTTTCACTTGATTTAAAGGCTTAATATAAGCCTTGCTTCAGCAAGTACTTTGGTGCCTGGTGCAGAGTGTGCAGCAGTCATTTCAGCCTAAGTAGAGAATTAGTCTGATTAAGACAGAACATGAGCAAAGGTTCTTTATGGAGGCATGAGCTTCCAGTTTGAAGACTTAGAAATGTGCCTGCTCCTGCTATTCCTCACCTGCTCCATGCATCAATTGCTTGGCAGATTTAAGTGTCTCCAAGCAGCAGACCATTGTTCTTTAAGTTAGGATGTTTGCCTATTCCACCTAGAGACTAGACATGTAATGTAAAACCTTAGGTTGCTTTCACCAAAGGGTGAGCATTGGTTTTCTGCTGCAGTATTGAGATCTCAGGCTCCGTTCTAAGGCTTTGGTTTTAGATTAGGTGCATGACGAAAACAAACAAATTGACATATTTGGGCCCAGCAGCATCCTGGGTTGTTGGTTCAGATACAGCTGGGGCAAACTGGATGTCCTTCATTTTCAGTAGCTAGTGCCGTAACTAACATTTCCATTAACACCGTGGAAGGTAACAGAAATAAATATTGCCAGTAGCAGTTTAGGTTGTTTCATTAATGTCTTCTACCAATGCACACAAGTCTTTTAGTAGTTCTTGATAAATCATATAGCCTCTCATCTTCTGCACACTTAAATCCCAGCAAAACTCTTAGGTATCATTTAGACCTGCTGACTTTTTGGAATTTAAATTAATAGTTTCTTCAAAAATTGTAGTTTTTCTTCCTTATGGAAAAATAGCAGTATCTTCTCAGGGTACAGATATCACCAACGTTATCTGCAACTAAGACTGCAGAACAAAGTAAAACAAATGACCAATGCAAGAGAAATAAGCCTCAAACCTTCCTGAAACAGACAAAGATCTGTGATTTAATCATTCTATGGTTTTATTTAAAATTTCAGTAATGGGTTATTTTCTATTAATACACCCCCCACCCCCCCCCCCTTCCCCATCTCCCGTGGAACATCTCTTAGTTTGTCGCATTTGAGGGGAGTTACATGTGTGCAGATCTTAGGTGTTTGATTCTAGGGAATCCACTTCAGATGTTCTAATTTTGTTCTTTCCCCCTCCTCATTAGTGTCACTGAGGTTAGTTCTCAGAGCACAGAAGGGTTTCTCTTTGGCTCAAGTAGCCTCTTGAGTGATGCAGCTTAATCACATTGGTTTATTACTGTCTGTCTTCTGTTTTCCTCTTTGTTAGTGCACCTCATTGTTCTCAGTAGACTTCTGTTGATTCTCTAATTTCTAGCAAAAGCTCAAAATCAATTCAGTCTATATGAAGAGCATAATACAGTTTTTGCGGATCTCATAGGGATGCTAGCTTCATAATTATCTCTGTTCCAAAACATATTTTAATACTTACAGAAAGTCTTCTTATCTTGATGCTGCATTATCACAAAGAATATTTAAGGTTAAAAAATGAGATCACATAATAGAAAGATTTTGTGTTGATGAGTCATTTAGATTAAGGAAAGCTAACCGTGTTGCTCAAAGTATTGTTTTTCTGCCTAATGTACTATCTGCATATTGGATTTGTCTCTGTCTATGAAACTCCTCTTACATAACTGTCTGGGAAATACTGGTTTAAAAATGCATTTTAAAGCAGCTACTCAGCCAGTAATTAGAAAATCTGTTCAGGTTTAGTAAATCAAGGAAATTTAGAATTGTAGTGACAAAAATATTTGTTTTATTAAGAAATACAAAGTTCTAACCCTTTGGTAGGCTGAAGTAGATTATAAATGTCACATATTCCTAGGTCTTAGTGTATTCGGCCTTGACATACAATATTTTTGCTCAAGAAAAGGATTCAGCAGGCAGTCTGTATTTTAAGTTGTTAAAAAGTAATCTCCAGCTGTGCTTTCCAAGCTTAATAGGGCGTGATAGAAAGGAAGCAATACCAACACCCTATGAGAAAGTTAAGGATTTGCCTTTATGTTCATGAACCTATATAAAGAAGTAGAATTATCAGAGGGATGAGAGGTAGAGGAACGGTTATAGGACTATAGCTTCGTCCTCTAATTTGCTCCCTGGCTGTGCTGAGAAGTGGCTGGAGCAGTGTGTGGTGCTGCTGTGAGGGCGATGCCTTGGCGGCTGCTCCAACCCTGGCACGTGGTGTTACAAGATACTTAGGTTCCAATTTGTTTAAAGCACAAATCTTCCCAAAGGTAACAAAATGTTATATATGTGCTTTTAAAGGAGAGATGTCTATTATATTCTCACTGCATCTTTTAGGGTCAATACAGTAATAGTTTTACTCCAGAACTTTAAGGTTAAAGCAGATGGAAAGCTGACACATTTTAAACTGGACACCAGTCCCCAGAGTCTGTGCTAACTGAGGGGTGTGCCACTGTTTTTGCTTTCTTCTTGTACCTTACAGCCTATGTCCCATTCGCCTCTGATCATGACCACAGTGTTACTGACTGACTGTGCATGGCAAGAAATAGAATAATGATCACACAAGTGCCTGAAGCAAAATCCTACATTTGCTAGTCCCTGAGTTAATAACTGGTAGTATCTTTTGTTGTGTTTCACTTGACAGGGTTTCTTTACTAAGTAAAACTGACCGGTTGGAATGTGTGAGTTCCTCGGCAATATTTTAAATAAGACAGATCTGAAATGCACAGGCATTCTGGGTATGATCTGGCTGCTCTTATGTCAACTGCCCTTCTGTTCACTTTCATCGTGCTGCCCAGGATAGCAACATCACTCTTGAGAGTACACAAGTGCAGAGATTTCTAATGTTATGTTGTGTGCTTAGATCACAAAAGCTATCAAAAGGCACATGCTCTGCCTGTTTTTCAGCTTCTGCTCTCACGTAAGAATGGCAGGAAAGCACTTGCAGGTGTTTCTGCCATAGACTTGCTGTCCTTATGAAAACTGCTTTTCTTTTGAAAACTGCATAATTGCTAGAGCTTCCTTACTGTTATAATAGCAGCTCGGAGCATCCATAGCAGGAGAGCTAGCCACTGAAACCACAGAAAGGCTCACTGTTTTGAAGTCCTGCTGAAATGCATTATTCCAAGACGTTTTGTTAGGATTGCAGAAAATTTGGAACAAAGCTGCAGATTTTAACAGTTTAGCAGGAGGTGGCTGCCAGTCTGAGACACAGATGGAGGTATTTGGAGAAGCCAAAGCAGCATCGTCTTTCTGTTCTTTTCTTAAAACCATCAGAAGGATTAGATCTTTAGCACTTGAAGTGACTTAATTTAGATTTTGAGATAAAACGCAGCAGGAAGAAATGGTATCTTTTTTAGTTATCTTCCTCAGATTTTCTGTGGATTTAGAAGATCATAACCGTATTTTAATTTTCTTTTGTTTAAGCAGTCTGGGCTTCCAGAATATAACTTTATGCCATAAGTGAACTACACAGTAGTTCTTGTATTTGTGTTATATGTAAATATTTGGTAATATTTGCACCTTTTTAATCTCATGTTGCCGAGAAACTTCTTCAGAGTTTACTCTGGCAGTAAATTGAATCTGTGATAGTACTTTACTCTTTTTCTTCTGTGCAGCTGAAAAAAAAATAGGTCAGAAAAGTAGTGTTCACATTCAAGACACTTACTCATTGGAAATTGTGGGGGTTTAATATCAGTTTTAATGGGTTCATATGCCAGGCCACCTGTAGAGATGCAGCTTAGTCAGAGCAAAAAGTTGCAGGGAGGCAATGGGTAAGTATGGCTGCTGTAGCCCGTGGCAAAAGCGGCTCTGTAAACACACCAGCACACAGGGCTTCGTGAATAGCCTGTGCTGCCCTGCTGCTCGGCTGACCTTTGACTCCTCTGATCCATTTTTAAACAAATGCATGCAGACAAAAGCATTTGCAGGCCTATTCTTAGTAGACTAAAACCTAGTTGACATACTGTACTGTTAAGAGAGATGATTTCCTCTATGCCTTACTAAGCTTTATGCAGTATTTCAGTAAGCTTTTCGTTTCGATTTCTTATGTGGTATTTTTCATGTGCGGGTACAGGGATGTTCTCTACATAGCTGTGAAATGATTCACTTTTTTGTGAATTTTGTGTTCAGTTGTGAACATGTGATTGCTAAAATTAATCTGAGAATTAGATTAGTTGATTGTGAATAAATGAAAAGAATTGACTACTAAAGTGAAAGGTTATTTGGCAAAGATTTAAAAGATCAGTTAGCTTAGTTAAAATGTTTAGGTCTGTGCCTTAATAAATTTATTGTGAGGGCTAAAAGGAAGATAACTTTATTAGGAAGTCATAGAGGGCTGCTTATAAATGGAACCAGTGAAACATCATCTTATGAAGGAAGTATCTGATACTGTGTGAAATGCCTTTGTTAGTTTTATTTGATCTTTCAAAAGAAGCAGTGGAAAACCTGCTTGATTAAGCAAAATGTTGAAAACTGTGTAAATGAGAGAAGTCCTGTATTCTCTAGGGGATAAGCAGTAGAGTAAAAGTCTAGGCTGTCTAGTCATGGGGGATTGGGTTGACTTAAATCCAGAAAGATAGAAAAGGTGGAAAAAAAAACCATTGAGAAAAGTTGAATTTGAATAGATTTTATTGCTGCAGTCACTACTCTACCCCAGTAATCTGTAGCTACCCTACTGCTGGTGGTTTCCAAAATGGTAATAGATTTTGTGATGATTCTGTGATTAAAAAGGAAAAAAATCATATTCTTGTCTTCTCTTGTCATTCTTTTATGTTTGATCCCAGATGTTTAGAAGTGTAATTTAAATATATGAAGTATAATTTGAACCTTTTAATGCACCTTTAATTTTAGATCTTAGAGCAAATTATGCTTATTTGAACATCTGGTTAGAGAAGTTTAATGACCTAGTTAATTCTTTGGGACAAGGATATGATTTCTTGCCCCTTTCTGGCCTGTGATTTTCATTCTGCAGTTCCTAGAACTCATGTTTTACACCTCTCCAGTAGTCTCTGGGTCTAGAGAAGTGTGTTGAAGTAAATTCAATGTATTCAATATCCAGGTTTTCTTGAGTAATAATCCTTTGATTTTCAGTTTTTGTGGTATAAGGCATTACTTTGATGTACTGTATTGTTAAGTGTTGTATACAAAAATGTCCCTTGGAACTGACTGTGACTCTGAAATGTTTTAACATGCTTAAAATGTTCTATTATCCTGTATCATGCTTATCAATGTTCTGTTGCTTTTATAGATTATCTTTCTCAAGGAGTAGATCTGTCTGGAATAGAAGTAATTGAAAATGACATGCTTTTTATTGCAAGAGCTCGTCTTGAGGTGGAAAACCAGGCTAAAAGGTTGCTTGAGCAAGGTGTGGAGACTCAGGTAAAGTACACATTGTTCTTTACTTCCTTTCAAAAGTGGACTGTAAAAGAACTTGAGCTTGATTTCTTTTGCTTTTTGTAGCATTGTCCAGTGTAAATTAAACAAGAAAAACATCTTATGTGAGAAATTTTCACACATGACAACATTCGAAGTAATTTACAAAACTGGTGTTTGCACAGTATTTGCAAGAATAAAATTTTGCAGGATCTGACCCTGTAATTTGGAAGAAAGTAGGTGTTGATATGAAGATTTTAACTGTAAACACTGTCATAAAAGCTTGATGCATTAAACACTATATACAGCATTGCCAATATTGCCAAGCTTTATAGAGAAACATGAAAAATGCAGTTTCTTAAAACTCTAAGAGGATTTCTGCATTTTAGCTGTACAGAAATATATTGACAAGGTTTGAAAGATTTGCATTAAAACTTCAGAGAGCATTTTAAACTTCGAGGTAAATATTCACTGTAGGGAAATAAAAATGAATGTGCATTATTACATTCATTCATATTAAATGTAATTATCTACATTTTAATAACCTGGCTACATCAATTAACTATTTGCAGTATCTTTAATGATATTTTCTTCCCTTTTAAAAATTCAATGTTCTTTTGTCTGTACTTTTTAATATTCTTTAAAAACCAAAGTATTTTAAATTCCCATTGCTAGAGTAAGAGGAGAAATCTGGTTCAAGTTTCTATCAAATTTGGATCTTAAATTAGAGAAAAAAAAAGCTTAGAACAAGACATTGTTATACTGTTTGTTATCAAGGGTTAAACTTCTCTGTAAGTCAATATAGCATTTGTTTATACTATTGAAGATTGTCATGAAAATAGAATGTGTATGGAATATAAAATCTATTGAATAAATTGACTTGGTTAAACAATTGAGGATTAAAATTATCAGTATGTATCAAACTTTTACTTAGACCTGTCATTTCAACTAATTTTCTGCAGTAAGCCATGGTTATAGTAAATACATTTGACTATTTACTGATAACAAAGTGATAGGAAAAAACACCCTATTTTTCACTTGATTACTATTCCAGTGTTGAAACTTCTGGCTATTTGAGCATGTTGCCAAGCTGTGATTGCATGTTTTGCAAGCTATCAAGCATATACGATGTTAAATAAAGATTGAGTGAAGATAGGGCCTGAGAAAAAGCAAGTGGACGTTTATTTTAAATGTAGCAAAAGTCTTCATCAGTGTGAACTCCTTCTAGTTTTTCATGTCAGATTTGACCTTCTCTGATAATTTTCTCTTCATATTAAGTACTAAAATGGAACTGACAAAGAAACCCTGGGGAAATCAATCCCACTCCACCTGAAAAATAGACAGATTTATTAGGTGTTCCAGGCTGTCTCCAGGTAATCAAGAGATTATTAAAGTATATGCCTGTTGTGCTTTAGCCAGGGCCCTGTTTCCAACAAATGGAAGAGCATTTGGAAGAAAATTATTAGTGCTTAGTCATATCAGAAATGGGGATGTTTTCATGAAGAGGTGTTGGGTTATGCATCACAGGTTTGTTGTTGGATATGATTCTTGAATTCAGTGTTTAGAAAATAATGTGCTTTAGAAAATACACATGCAGACACTGCCTAAGAAATGTAGAATTTGAGATATGACTAGTGAATAGTATGTGTTTGATTCCTGCTATTGTAGCTGTGAGTTTTATTGACAAGCTGATTTACGTCTATACCTTCCAACCCCTGAGATTTCCCATAAGAGTACATGGGACCTTCTTTTCTCCTGCATTAGGTGCTACTGAATTCCTCAGATGAACTGTCTTCTTGCTAGTATGTATTCTGGTAGCTAAGTCTGGACCTTTGAGAATAGTGCATCTGTATTAATCCAGGTGGTTCTTCAGTTATTTGCATATCCATCTTCAGTTCAGATATTAATATTTGCAATTGCAGTTTTAGTTTCTACCCTTGTTTTGATCTACTGTGTAAATAATACATGAGATCAGTCACCTACATAAGAGCAAGATGTATTTCCATATTTCATCTAGCGCTTTTCAGCAATGCCTTAAGAGGAAAATTAGCCTTATGTCTCCATTTTAGAGTATTTCAGTGTCCACCTGGAAGAGAAACAGGACGTGAAAATTTAAAAAAGTAAAACTGGAAGTATCTAGTTTTAAACAAAAGTCATTAGAATTTGGTGAATGTAGAATTAAGCTTTTTTTGCAGAGATAATGCTAGAAGTTACTCTGACAAAAATAACAGAGCTAAAAAGTCTAAACTGCCCCTTTAAACATTTTTATATATCCCCTTTGTTTAGGAAAGAGATTTTGTTATTTTGATTGTTTATTTAATGATGTATAAGTCACGTGCTAATGAGCTGTGCACAGATTCCCCCAAATAAAGTCCAGCAGTAGCACACGACAGCAGATACTTACACCTAAGCAATACATTGTCTTTTTCTCTTCAATGTAATTCATGTTTTTATGGCATGTATACCGCTGTGATGTTTGTGTATTTCTCAGAAAAAATGAAGTCTCTTCCCCCTTTGGAAGTGTGGCTTTAGCCATTGACTGCTTTAGAAGTGAAGGCTTCCACTCCTGTTCCTGGTGAAATCTTAAAGCTGCCATCTGGGTATAAACTAGAAGTGTCTGTCAGCGTGTCTAGACTTAACAGGCTCTCATAGAGCTGCCAAACACACATGTCTTCCTAATCCTTTTAGAAAGAGTAAGCTCTCTTTGCTATTGTTGATAAAAGTAATACCAATAATAGCAAACCTGACCACGCAGTGGCTACAGGATGGTTTTTTGTTGTCCTGTAAGCTTTATTAGGCACTCCTAGTGTGCATAGCACAGACTGATGGTCTTTCATGACCCACAGAACAATTTCAAGAGAACGGAATCTAACCCCATCCTCACCTTCTAGTCCTAAACAAACTCCTTGCTAGCTTCCCTTCATACTGTAAGTAAGCTAACAGCAGGTAGCATGGGAGCCGGAAAGACTGCTTTGCGAGAGATGCATCAAGAACTTGATTAAAAGCCATCCTTCTAACAGAAGGAACAGCAATGTTTTCTGCTTCAAAAATTAGAAAAAGTTATATATATGCTTCTTGCAACCACCTGAAACATCCCCAGCATTTCTTTTGCTCCCACGATGAACCCTAGGCTGAAGGGTCTAGATTTGCTCTTGTTGCCACGTCACCCCTGTTTTCAACAGCAATATTGCGTAAAGTAGGTCTGAATACCAAGAAGTTACTGGGGAAAAGAGAAATTTGTTAAGATTACCACAGCTCAGTTCCAGGTAGAACTGAGCTTTTTGAGACACGGTGTTGTGGCTGCTGTAGTTACAAATGACAATAACTTTTCTCTGCAACTTAGTTCATGTTTCAAACCCTTTCTGCTGTAATATTGCCATGCTTAGAGTGGGAATTACAGCAGGGGATGACCAAACTTAATTCCATCTGGTAATGATAACCTTCGTAGCTTTAGGTGTGCAGAGAAGAACTGCATTTCCATCTTCTCCATCCTCTGGAAAGGTAACCCCAGTTCTCAGCTAGGTTTCAGTGCTTTAAACAGCAGCTATGGGTCTCTGTGTAAGAAGGATGGATTTTTGCATGTGTGAAATATGTTAGGAACCTGTGTTCTTGCTTGTGACTTTACTGATATAAAGTGTAATAATTAGGATATAGGTTGTGAGTGTCAATGATGTCGTTAAAGATTGATTAAAATATGAATATCCATTTAATTCTAGCAGGATGTGGTATGGAAATGAGAGCAAAACTCAGATTTCCCTGGGTTTGCACTTTAAACAGTTCTCTATCTTTGACTACAGAGTAAAAATTTTCCTTCTTTGTCTCCTGGAGGAATCTGTAGATATCTGAATAGTTTTGGGTTTTTTTAGGTTTTGGATAAATTATGTGATGTTTGTTGTCCAGTTTCTGTTATATAAGGCGCAGACAAATCTACTTACCTGCATAGCATGGATCTGGAGAGTCAAATTCACTGATAATTCATTGAAATTGTTCCAGTGATCATGTAGTGAAGTGTCCTGATCATGGTAGAGAAAGAAAAAAAGCAGTTGTAAGCCTAATAAGTATCCTTTATTAAATTGTTTCTGCAGGTTTTTTAAAAACACATAGATTTATTTTCTTCCAAAATGAAGAGCTTTGCTAATTATAACCTCACAGAATAAAGAAAAGGCGAAAAAAACCTTGCAGAAAGAAATCCTAAACTCTACTTCTGTCACATTCAAATGCTGGATTTGTATTCACAGGATAAATAGGTACACAGTATGAACTGAACAAAAATTTCTTAGTTATTCACAGTTTAACATCTCTGTACTGTTGTTATTTTGAACTTTTTCGTGGGCATTTTGAGTTTTCATATTGTAACTGATTGAGAAGAATTTGTTTTGTGAATTATTCTGTTTTGCATTCTTTTCCATACTGAACCTTTCCTCTCAGTTGTTGTCTCTGGAACAAGTATAGCTTTTTTTTACATTAAAAAATTATTAACTAGATGTGTATGCGTCAGTGTTCTTGACTAATGCTATTTAGTGCCTGAGAAAAGTGAGGGGAGGATGAAGTGTCTGCATAATTAACCAATTAATTGTCTGGGGGTGATTATCCAGGTGTTGCTCAATTTATCTCCGTTCAAGGTTCCTTAAGCTAGGTGCTTGTGTAGTATGTCTTGCAGTGTTATGGCAAAATTGGTGAAATTAATCTGAAATCCCAGCATTTAATCTCTTGTCAAGGATCTCTGATAGGTCTTTTTTCTTTTCCCCAAGGGATTGGAGGGGAAAGTACGTCCATAATTGACCGGTTTTCCAGACGCGATCATCAAGAAGTTGCATAATTTATTTCATTTCAGGGCCCTGTAGGCTGAGTGCTTATCTACCACAGCTTCCAGGGTTATGGCAAGACTGGTGAAATTATTCTTAAATCATTCATAGGGCAGTGTTCAATCTAATGTCAAGGTTCTTAAGCAATACTTGCACTTATTATCATGTGACAGCATTTTCCAGTTGTGCAAATGCACTTCAAGGTGTTTAAGATATTCAGATATTAAGAATGGTTGGCTCTAGGCTCCGTTTTTTGTGTTTTTGATGAAACATGGAAAATATAACAGTGTTGCCTTTTCTAATTGCTTCTAATTATTACTGCCAAAAGTATGGATGGCTCTTGGAGCATGACTGTCATGGCTGGGTCCTGTGAACTTGAGTTTCTCAGTTTCTTTCAGTCTTGTCTACTTTAGCAAGAGTATGTGTTGCACTGAAACATCATTTTTTTCTGGATTAGTTCATGATATTTTAGCACTTTGATTTAAATCAAAGTATGCCTGCTGGTGTTTCCTGGTATAGTGTCATCGTCAGATGAATACTTCATGGTAAAATGGACTGTGCAGATGTATGAATATGCTTTCTAAAGGTGTCATCTCTGTGGAAATGTGCCTGACTGTAGATCAAAGTCTAATGCTGTAGCAGGATGTCACTTCGTGTTCCCCGTGGTTGTGTAGTGGCCACTTTAATGTTCATCTTTAGTTCATTTAGCTTAGAATCTGTTATGTTACCCACACTGACGTACTTCACTAGTCAAAAGCACAATTTCAGTTTCCAGATACTTTTGCTTGCCCTTTGCTGCTTTTAAATATTAGAGACCATATTTTGTCATACCTTTTAAATAATATAAGCTCTTATGCACTTCAGTATGTCAGTGGGATTGATTACTGTTACGTAGATGTACATAACTGCATAGGTGTGCATAATCACAAAATAATCATTAGAATAGCAAATAAAGTAGGAAAAAAAAAGAGAAACAAACCCCTTCAAATTGGCTCACAGCCAATTGGTCTTATTATTCATGTACTGTTGGTTGCCCTCATAAGAATCCTGCAATAGAGTTGAAATGCTACCAGAATATGCTTTTTTAAGTAAAAAAACCCGTATTATTTTCTTTTTATTCTGACATTTATTTCTGTCTTGAAAGCTAGCAGTTAGAATTTAACCTCGTTACTGTCAAAAGTTTAACCAATATAGTACACTTTAGGCAGTAGTTGTTATGTTTCCTTATTATACCACAATCTTGATTCCCTGCAGGAGATCCTGATGGAAACTAGACTGAGACAGTTATTTCGTAAAAAAGTGATTGACTAAAGTATGATATAGAAATAGAAGGCATTTCTGAATATTCAGTTTGAAGTAAATTATTTGAATCTAGAGTAAGAAGACTGAAGACTCATCTGTAATGAGGAAAATTTGAACCTGCTTGCTACTTTTGGCATAAGTTGAGGGTGGTAGCTATAGTTGACTTTAAATCATCTAGTTTTGTTTAGTGAAGATGGAGTATGAAATCCAAAGCTTTTTAATTAAATTCATGTTAACCACCCATTTTACTGCTTCTAACATAGACAGAGAAGACTTATTCCAACATGTTATAGCTGTCATATTGGCTTTCGTTGTGAAAGATCACAATGGCATTTGAGTCTGTTTAATTAAACTTACACTGTTTCTGTTCTCTCTTTTACAGTAACTCTGTATACATATGGAGAATTTTCACTTAATGTGTTTAAATGTCTTCACAAGTTTTACTCTATCCTAACCTTTAAGTTTCTTTGTTGTAGAAATATGTTGCATTATTCAATTTTATTTTTCCTCTTCAGTCTTATGGTTATGGTTTTCATGATCTTGTTAACTTGCTAAATCAGATTCCTTCATTTGGCCATCTGGTGCATGGCACTACTGAAGGAGTTTTCTATAAATCTAAATTTTTTTCCTTGAAGTATTCTATTAAGATGTGATACAGCAGCGTATGGCTCACCTAACAACCAAAAAATATCTTCCAAATATATATTAGTTATATCCTACATCTGAATGGTAAACTTCTTGGGGATTAACTGAACCTTATGAAATTTTCCCTTTACTATTCTGGTCTAAAAGGAGTTCATTTTATCTTAAAGTATGATCTAATGGAACTGAAGTGTTAACCTTGCCTCAGTAATTCAAAATCACCAAGCTAAACACTAAGCATGAATTTATACCTCTGAACTATGGATTAAAATAAACCACAGATTTCTCGGCAACATAATCGGCTGATACTGATATAACCTAGAATATCCTTTCAGTTTCCATAGGAACAGATGATAGAATGTTTTGAATCTTGGAATAGCTAAAATGAATGTCTGACTTCAGTGTAGTTCACTTTTACTTTGCAGCTTGCAACCTCTGCGTGTAAGGGCTAAAAATGTGCATTAAAAAAGAATGGTGGAATATTGGCGTAACACATATTAAAGTGGTTTTAGGAGGAGTAGTAACAGCAATAACAAAAAATAGTATAAAAAATAAAAATAAGGCGTTTCTGTGCATAATTCTTCAGGTGTTAGCTCTGTTTTTTATTATACAGGTGCAAAAAGGTGTTTTAAATTCCATCAGAAAAGAGAACCATTGCTTATGCCTTTGTGTTAATGGCTTATTTGTTTTACAACAAAAAATAATTCTTTTTGGTCATCTCTAAATTTATTTAGAAATTATAGTGTGTGACTGTTCAGTACTTGGGCTCTTTTCATTTTTTGTACCTCAGGTACAAAAGGTGTAACATGTTTTGCATTAAGATATTTGATGTTTAAACATTTTGTATGTGGAAATTAGCATGGTGCTGAAAGCAAAAAAAAAAAGAAAAAAGAAAAAAAAAGAAGCAAAATGGGGAAGAAGTAACAATTTGTTAGATAGTTTTTTGAGAGAATGGAGCTGCACTGTGCTAATGTAGTTCAAATAGTAACTTTTTTACAAGTATCTGTGTTCCAAGACTATTTTCAACTATCATTAATATAGAAGACTCATGAGAGCTGTATTTGTTGGAACATATGGGCAAGTTTAATAGCACATTTTGAAAATAGAAGGATTTTAAAATAAAAGTAATATCTAGGGCTTTCCTGCTTTCCTGCTCAGTATTAGGAAATTGTTTGCTGTTGTAAATGTGCAGAGGACCCTATGTCATATGTTACTTTCTGAATATTGGTCCTTTTTCATTAATGATTCTGGTTGCAATTTTGCAGCATCCTTTAGAAAATTGCTCACAAAGTGTGTAGTAGGTGTTTTAGGCAGGTATTAGCAAACCTCATTCCACAAATGGGCAAATACAGAGAAGTTCTGAATGGCAAGAAGTAAACAGGAAGATTCTGACGAGGTGTTTCGGTTTGCAAGTTTCTTTGCTTTAATGATTAGGCAACACTGGCCCTTTTGTAACAACACTGGCCTTGTTCCATGAAAATGCTTTTTTCCCCTGTATGAAAATAACATTTTTATTTCTTGTGTCCTGGGAGCTTCTGTTTTCTCACCCAGTAATATCTTCAACTGTAATTGTTCATTTATTGAAATATTTTCAGATCAAGTAGAAAAAGCATTGTAAAATTAATGTAAATTTTAGTTAATTAATTTATGTTCAGCAAAAAGTTTTCAGGTGTGGGAGTGAGCATAGGGGACCCTTGGCTTCCATCTGCCACCTTTCCCAGTTTTCAGCTCTTGCTGGGAGTTTGCCTTCCCAGCTCTGAGCTGCTCCATGGCCATGGAGCTGTGCAGCAATCTCACCTGCAGCTCACTCCACAGCCGGTTCTGGTGAGCTCCCACAATATTCAGGATCAGGCCTGATAAAATGAAAGAGTTTTATGTACCAGATAGTGAAGTTATGAAATGTCTATTAGTAGAACAGACAAAATGCCCAAGTTTCCCTTTTTGTGATGAGGCAGTATGGAGAGATACCATGTTACAGTATATTAAGGGCTATGGTTTTGTAAAACCTTCAAATTCGATTAGTTTGGGGTCAGGGAACTTTTTTCCTGTCCTTTGGATTTTTTTTGTCTTCACATCATATTAAAGCAGAGAACTGAGAAATGAAGCAGTCATTGTTTCCCGGATTTGGATTGCCTGTCTCCACTGGGGTGGTGACAATGGCAGCAGCTTCCACGGCAGCACCGAGGCGTGTACATGTGCGTGCTTAGGGTGTACAGCTATCCTGCCTTCCCCCATCCTTCAGCTGGATGCCATTACACTTCCATTTCTCTAGGCTTCAAAATGCCTTCCAAAGCATCCACATTAAGAAGTCCTCTCACACTGGACATCTTGCTGTATTACCTCTGTTGATTTCCAAGCTGCGACCCCAGCTGAGCCCACCAGCTGCCTTCTGAGAGCCCGATATTTGTATCTGAAATGCTTCTGCAGATCAGCCCAAAGCCCAGGTGAGCCCAGCAGAGCTGGGAACTGCCACCTCCTTTGCTCTTCATGTCCCTGCACCTGCTGGAGGAGGTGTTGGCTCAGGGCTTTGGGTGCCTTGGCCAAGGGCGTGATGTTTCTTGTTGATCATCTGTTAGCACTCCTGACTATTAATTGTACGTCTGCTGGACACATGTTCCAGAGAGTAGTCTGCAAGGCAGACAACCCCAGTGAGATGTTGTCAACAGCAAATGGAGCATGAAACATTCCTTTTTCCATTCCCTCGGTGGCAGGTAGTACACCGTGGTGTAAGGAATTCATAATTAGTTGATATGAGGCATAGACTAAAATGTACTGCCTTTAAGCAAATATTGAAAACAGAAGAAAGCAAGAGACTGTATTTTGAGAAGAAACCTGCTTGGACAGACACATGCATATTTAATCAGTCTTCAATAATTCATGTAATATTAATGTGAAGCATATGGTAATACAAGTGTTTAGTAAAATGGCTTTGGCTTAAATTTTGATACCTCATTGGGAGTTGTTGCCTTTTATTTTATATCTTAAAATTCTTTGGGAAAAGGTAGAATTAGCCTAAGTAAAATATTTAATATTACTACAACTATGTGTGCTATGCATATTTAAATGAAAATAGTTTAGTCCTTAAAGTCACTAAGCTTCTTTAACTAAAAACTGTGTCTGATTTTGCACAATAATTTTGTTCCATGACCTCTTCCAGTGCCTTTCCCAGAGAAGCCATCACTATCTAAACTGTCACTTTTTCCTTTACTGTTTTTCTTCTGACAAGGTACTGCTTTGTGTTTGCTAGCCTGATTTTTCTTAAAAAAAGACAGCTGCAACAAATAGCATAAAATATGGATTAATGTTATAAAAACAGCAAAAAAGGGAAAACACTGGTATTGCTGCTCAGTTTTCTAGGTTTTATAACAGTTTATATGTTTGTGATACTTTATTAAAATGATGAACTTAAGTCTGTATAATTCCTTTCTAACTTGAGTTTGTTTTGTAATGCCATAAAATTCCTCCAGCTTTCATTTAATGTACTTTGAAAAATTTTGGTAGCAACTCTTTTACAAGCTCTTTTACAAATAGCGAGTGTGGTATTTCTTTGTGTACAATAAATATTGTTTGAGCAATTACTTGACTAATCAGTAATTTACATCTTGAAGCAGGCCCAGCATTTCTGCTGGGTAAACATGTTGGAACTGCAGAAGAAAGGAAAGCCAAAGATAGTCATCTCTGGAGACAACTCATGCCAGAAATCCAGATGTGCAGGTGCACCTCATTCACTTTTCAGACCTGAAGTTTTGCCCCATACACAGTGTGCTTTCCAGAAGGAAAGGCTTGTAAAAGAGGAGGGAGTGATGAAGTCCTCGGTAAATGCTGTTGGGAAAATGGGACTGCTTGGCAAGTACCTAAACATACCTTTTTAGGAGCCCACATTTTAGGGAGCATCTCTACAGGGTAATAGAGATAACATAATAGCAAAAATAGTAATGAGAGTGTTTTGTCTAATCTAGGCAGAATGAATTAATGCCAAAATATATCCCTTGTACTGTGTTTGCTGAACCATGCTGAGGCTGCACTGCTGCTCTGCCTCTGTTGCTCTGGCGGAACATGCAGCAAGTGCCCACACCAGGGACGAGAGGGGCAGTGTGTCCATGCTTCATCCTGCTCTTCCTGGTCACAAAGCACACGTGTAACTGGGTAATGGGTGCTGATACACAGTCCCTCTCCTGAGGTCAGATGGTGCTTTGTGCAACTCTTCCCCTCCATGAGTGGGGAGGAAGGGAAGATGGAAGTTGAACTTCTTTCAGTCTTTTCCCCTCCCTCCTCCAGCACTGTATATGAGCAAAGCTAGAATGCATATGCATTTGGGAAGGAATGTGTACTGTAGTAGGAGTTACCAGCAAGGAGGATGGGAGGGTGCCATATGTTCTCCTGCACTGCAGGTTTTACTCTTTCCTGGAGATTTGTTCTAAAATCCTGTTGATTCTTGTCCAAAAAATTTCGTTGTCCTTTGTACTTGATCAGTATTATAGAAGATCTGGCTGTTACTGCTTAGTGTTGCTATCCATGTGCTTATTGGGATGTAAGCACTGACTTATTTGAGAAAAGCCTAAGACACCTTGTTCTTTGTTATTAATGTTAGATGAAGGATTTTCCTGAATTCAGATCTAGGTCAGTATTTATTATTACTGTTGGGGTTTTTGTGTACTGCATATTGAAAACCACATTCCTCAAGCATGTCTGTATCACCCAGTAAAAACTTGTGGTATGACAATGTTGCTTGGTTGCTTTCTGCTGCAGGTTTGGGTTTTTTCTGCCTAGAAGATGTTAATGCATGAGGCCTTTTCATTGTCTTTGTACTTGACTCTTTATTTATCCCCCTTTAAAATGCTAACTAGGAATCTGGATTCCAAAATTGTCTGGAAATAAATACAAGCAACCTTTCCTCAGACTGAATACTTTGCACTTGCTGTGCTGCTACAGCCTATTCTTCTATCCATTTGGGGAATTCACTCCCCTTAATTTACGATCAACATTCCACCACACCTTCGAATTAAATTTAATCTACTTCATGATCAAGGATATTTGTCTCCTTAATAGCAAATATCATTCTTAATAGAGACCCTCTGACAGTGTTTTCATATACAGCACTGTGGGAAAGTATCACTGTGTCAAATTTGTGTTGCTTCAGTGCAGGTTATAAAAATAAAATAGTAAAATTAATGAATTCACAGAGTTCTACAGTGAGCTAAGAAACCTTGTGCTGCTGTAGTCTGACTTGTATTCTGCTGGACACAGACTTAAATTCATGAGATGGTGAGCTGTAAGGTGTAGAAAATGACAACTATTATGAGCTGGACATTGTATTCTAAAGCAGGAGATTTGATAATTAGTTAACTTTTATTGGACTGAACAGTATTGAATTTTAAAACAAATTGTATATCCATGTAAATAAAATAGTCTTTGCTCTGAGACTTGACACAATAAAACTGCTGACAAAAATAAAGTGGATCATTGAAATAATGCCCTGGCTGTAAACATCTGAAAATTGATCTCATGCATATTATTTTAAAATTTAGATTTGTTAATAATGAGGTCTATATTTATATTTTATATTCTCTATTCAGTTTAGAAATCTTACAATTTTATAGAATATCTTTGGGATTTTCTTTTCAGTAAAGATAAGTTTTAGCATAGTTTTTAGTTCTGTTCAGAGCTTTTTATTCTTAATTTTAGAACAAGTGATAAGAACCTTTATAAATGTTAGACTGTTGGCTTCAACTAAAATATAGGTCTCAGATTAGTTTTTTTAATCCACAACTGGAATCTTTTTCCGTACACTGGGAGTACCTCGTACTTAGTGCCTTGATAGTGGTTTATGGAAGAGCGAACTTAATCCTACATCTTGGTAAGTAACTGTGCCTACATATAATTTCTCTTGCACATTACACTTCTCCAATAAAGACTTTTTCCATTGCATCAGTATACAATTTTTATGAACAAGTGATTCATTCCCTTTTTTTTATTGAAACTTGTACTAGTAAATAAAGTGTGCCTCAGGTAAAAGTGCTAAATGTTCTGAAACACTGTTGTTTTTCACACTTAATACTATTATGTATTCCAGTTTCTATAAGAGATGTTTGCATGCTGAAAAATTTATTTTCCGTACAACACTTATGTATATTTCATGGTAGTTAAGTTCACAGTTTATGTGTCATTCATACAAGGGAAAATATGAGGGGGATAACAGCTGAATTTTAATAATGGATGAGGAATTACTTAGTTGCAGTAGTTTTCCTAAGGCCCTTTTAGTTAAGGATCTCTGTCAACAATCTCTTTGAATCTTTTATATATACTGAAGGTTTTTACCTTGGCTGTGAGTATTCAGAAGAGGTCTGGCAAAGCTGATAATACTACTCATAATTTCTACCTTCATGTTTGTGGTTTCTTTGGGATGGGGGAGAACCTGGGCTAAATTAAACTTAAGGTTTTAGTTATTGTCCTTGTCTTATGCATTAGACTCAAGCCATTCTTTGATATAAACTGGCTCATCTCTTCTATAGACAAAAACTGCTGTGCAGGTTCATACAAGGAGAGCCTTTCACACAGAATTCATGGAAACATGTCATGGTGTAATTGTACGTCTGTGCTAAGAATATTATTTTAACTGAGAATTTATTGAATTTTGTCTCAGAGTATCATTATTATTGTTTTGAAGTCACAGGGAGTTTTTACACAAACTATTGTAAATGTGTAGAGAGGCTCTGAAGGACCTTCCAACTTGGGCTGTTCTGCGATACACTTCACAGAGCATCGCATTGTGCAGCAGCGTCACGTGTGAAGCTTAGACGAGCACGAGGCACATTGTCAGTCAGCCAGGAGTGTTGAGAGGCAGCCTTTTTGTATTCCCCTGAGCAGGGAAAAGATTAAACACCTCTGATACCGGAACTTTATTAATGTTTTTGATTAAAGACAAAGGTTTGTTTTTATTTTTAAATATGTGCCCCTAAGCTAGAGACACCTCATGGTTATTGTGAATGGAATTCATATACCATATTCCTTAATATGACATTTCAGTTTGTCCAGACTGCAGTGTCTTTGCTTTGTGAATTCTAAACCTGTCCACCTGTATAAATTGTGTACCATGATAGTTTGCTATCCTCTCCTCTGTCTTTTTTAGGCTCATGAGAATGTTGAATAGAACCAGAATTAGGACAATGAGAGACACCGGTGTTTGAGTGTCATACCCTTGGGTTATCCCACCTTATTCTTTATGTCCATCTTTAGACCATGTTTGCTTGGCTTTCTTAAGAAGGTCACTTAAAATAGCGCCAGCCTTGCTTCAAATCAAAACATGTTACATTTCCTATTCAAAGGTACATTTTCTCTGTCACAGAAATAAATTACTTTGGTTTGGCATGAGTTGTTTCTGACAAAGCCATCTTGGCTATTATTTAGCACCATATTAAAATTTCCTTGTGCATATCAAAAGGTAATTTAACTGTGCAGTGAGATGTAAATAAGTTATTACTTTGTGGCAGTAAGACTTAAAATATTACTATGCTGTTTGATGGTCCAGTTTTGAGGAACAGAAATGTATGAGATGCTAATTTCAGAATATTGCCAGTGTTAATGACTTTGTTATATGAGAGTTTTAAACTCCTTCATGTATTCTTTGCATTTCAACTAAAATTTCTGGGAATTTTCTCACTTAGGTAGGTAATTAAGGTACTTTCTGGACGTAATTATTGGAGCATACTGTAATTAATGAACTTGCAATCACAAAATGTAGATGTATTCTCAAAGTATTACAACTTGGATAATGAAAACATTTACAACCTGTATCATTCATGGAAAACAATAGTACTCCTTAATATAATTTGCAATGAATCAGTGAACTCTCTTTCTCGTTCTTCAGCCCCCGCTGCTGACAGTTATTTTAAGATCAGAATTAACACTTACATATATACAGCTCTTATAAATCAGATGGATTTAAAAAAGCACATTTTTGGCAATGCTGAAGCTGAAGTACCTTTTCTAAGGTGGGTCACACATCAGCTGCAAACGTCTAGCAGAGTTCTTCTGTAATAAAGTGTTTCTGAAAAGCCTTATGTTTATGAAAGCACATTACTCTAATCGGTCCAGATTTTTACTTCAGTACATGGATGTACACATCCATTTAAGAAGTAGGAACAGACATTTTTGTGGGCTACTATAGTTGATTCTCTTGACAGCCAAATGAGATGATAAAATGGGACGAACATCATCTACTCTGAACTCTTTTTAAAAAATTTACATAGTTGAAGACAGTTTCTGACCAGCTGTTAAATTGGATGTCGAAGTGTATGCATTTTAAAAGTTTCATGTTAACCTCTCATCCCCTCTGTTTGTCTCCCAAGATCTTGGAGAAAATACATCTGCTTTTCAAAAAACCAAAATAAAGGGATGTAGAAGATATTAATGTAATGATGTAAATTTGGAATATGGCCAAATTCACAGTACTCTGAACTGTACTCATTCTGTCTCAGTAATAGGATTTAGAAGAATTTAAGAAAAGAGCACAAGAAATTTTAGGAATATAAACCCACTGTCACAAGAATAAACATTTGAAATATTGAGGTTATTTAGTATAGAAGGTAAATAAGTTGGGCAAATAATATACATGTAAGCATATAAAACAGTGACTTATACAGAGAAGATGGAATCCTTTAGACTTTGTATTTTTCTAACCAGGTCACACAGTAGTTCTCCAACAGAGGATTTCAGAGTAGTAAACAATTTCTACAACATGTTTCTTACAAAAGTCACAACAGTAAGAAAAATTATTTGTTATATATTAACTTTAGTACCAATGAAAGTACTAATATAGAACATCTCTGAAACAGTGACATTTAAAATGTAAATTTCAAGAATTTAATGTGTGTCATTTATGGACAGTATTTCCATTTAAAATCTGAGAAATCTCTGAAGAGGTCTGTGTATCTCAGAAAAGGTGCAGGCATCTGTCTCTCTTAAGAAATATGGAGCTTTGTTCCTTTTAGTTTTCAGCATTAATTCACACTCAACATAAAATCACTGGTTTGTTGTAGAGTCTTGGCAATACAGTCAAGACTCCTTGTCATGAGTAGCCTTGGTTAATCATTTTGCAGTTAACTTTAAAAATAAAGTAAACTTGCTCATAATGCTCATCTGCTCTGCTTTCTCATTAATGCCAGGGAATCCAAAAAGAGAGTAACAAAAATTGCATTACCATTATTTTTGTAATAAATGTTAGAGGAAAAATTGTTAACCACTAGTAACTTCTTTGCTTGTGAGAATATTAGACTGCATGTGCCTGCATTTAGGAAAGGGGACATGCTAGGATGTGTTTAGTCTCTTGAAATAGCAAAGTCCTGAAAGTCCAAGTGGTGTTATTGTGCTAAGTGTTTGCATGGAAATGTTCATGTATATTCTGCAATTTACTTTCTTGTCAAGGAGATCTTCAACAGCATTTCAGTGCTCATTACCTCTTTCATAGACATTGATGACCTTTACAACAGTGTGAAGGCATATTTGTATATGACAGCTAGTTAGGTTGGAGAAAAATAATGGATTTTTATCAGGAGTTTATAAAGGTCTGCTTTACTAACTTCTGACACAATTTATTATGTAAGATAACAATATTTTAACAATGGCATTATGTTAAAATTTAAACTCTTTGTCATGCTTTAATATATCCATAATGTCAAGACCTGGCTGGCATACATGTTGTCAAGAGGTCAGTGAAAAATTACTTTGGGTATAGCTTAAGTGTGCAGAGATAACAGTTTAAGTAATGTGGTAATTGTTATGTTCTTCAAGTAGGCTCCTTTTCCTAAGTAACTGTCATTGTGGAGTCAGATAAATAGAGGGGCTCTTGAGTTTTCAAATTTGAGTTCTGAAATTCGTCTTTTCTTAGCAAATTTGTTCTCACAAAAAATAAGCATTAAAAGGCACTTAAATGTATGCATATATATAAAATTCACTCTTGGTTGCTGACTGCGGCAAGTTAACCTCAGCAGTGTGCTTATATATGACGTAAGTGATGTCACCATGTTTATCCAAATGACATTGTCACAGGAAATAGCTATTATTAGCCCGAATGTTTCCCTTTTAGGAATTCTTTCAAACTTGATCCTGCCGCTTTGAGTTTATTTTGATACAAGTCCCTGAAAAGGTCATGCCCTTTGATTACAAAATCTTTTGCCTTTTTTTTTTTTTTTTTTTTTTGCTTTAAAAAGCAAGCTAATGGCACTTGAACATAATTAGATCCTCTGTCTTGCAGATGACCCAGACAAATATTTATCACCCAAGAAAGTTAGATAAAGTCCCTGATCTAGAGTTTTCATAAAAGTGATATCATATTAGATGTCAGAACAGTTCCCACAAAGTTCGGAGGTGTTCTGAGGAAGTATGAGAAGATTTGTGTAGGGTTAACCTAAGGTTCATTTAGCTTGACCCCAGCCGTTTGGAGCTCTGAAGTCAGAAATTTCTGTAAGAGACAAAAATCTGTATAGTGTGATGACAGCATACAGTGTGATGATTGTTTTTGTAGGGATAGGTTATCTGACACTGAATGAAGTGTAGGCAAATAGGTATTCCTTTGTCTGTAGCCATATAAGAGAATGGATCTGACTCTGAATAAATGCAAGGTTTTTTTTACATGAGGTGTAGATGGTTTTTGTACCTTCTTGAGCCCTTTTAAATTTTATGTGAAGACTTAGAACATATATTAGAAACAAGACTTGAAAATGCTGGGAGTTTTCTTTAATGAAAATCATCCTCTGTTTTAGCATGTAAACCCATGTTTAAATTGCATCTCCTTGGAGAGTAATCTTAATGCCTACTGATGAAATTCAGTACTTTACTGATATTGGAGCCAATCAAGATCCTTTATTCCAAGAACTGTTCAATCATCATCATCCCTGCTGGGTGAAAGAGGATACTTTACATAGTACAGTTTACCATACTAGATCAGGATTAGAGTTATGCCTTCAATTCTCATTGCCAATTTGGAATGGGTGCATAGGACCGTGCAATGCTTAGGCCTGGGGAAGAAACTGATGTATTTTAGGATTTATCCATACATTATCAAATCATCCTTTGATCCATTAGAAGGTTAAAGAATATTTTATTGCCCTTGAGATTCTGTATGCAGACACAAGCATTTTCACTGATGTAATGATTCAACAAGCAAAGTTCAAATGATCAATAAGAAACCATAATTTCTGCAATGCTGCCTTATGTTCTTTGCCAGCAAACAAGGAGGGTGAACAAGGATTCGTCATCTCTCTGGAGAAACAGCGCTACTCAATAAGGCAGGTGGAGGATTCAGATCATGGGAACCCTTGCCATAGCTTGTTTTAAGTTTGCAAAAAAAAAAAAAAAAAAAAAAAAAAAAAAAAAAAAAAAAGGCAGATTGTAGTCTATCAAAATCAACCCTTTAAAAAAATTTTTTCTTTTTCAGTTACACTCCATTTTAAATCACAGGGGTGAACAGAAATGCCAGCAATTCAGTAATTCAGTATATTTTGCTAAAAGATCCCTCTCCAGGGAAGAGGCTCATGAACCATGATTTAATTCAGAAAAGAAAACAAGTCTAAATTACTATAATCAGTGAAATTTTGTTCAGATTGATGATAAAGAGCTGATCCTCTAGAGCTTTAATATTTGTATCAGTGTCTGTAAGGATACTACAGATCTGATGGGTAAAGAATGAGCAATATATCTAAAGCCTTCTTGGTGACAACTGCCCATTAGGAACAAATATGCATAATTCTATTCCAACCAGCAGAACCACTGCTTCTGAGGCTGTCCTGAGTGTGTGAATGATGTGGTAATTTTTTTCTCAGAGCTTCGTCAGTAGATAGAAGGCCTGTAGGAGAGATACCCATTTGTAAATCAAAATCTGGATCTAGAATCTATCAGAAGGATCAGAAAGTGTATCTGGGATGACCGGGAAGCTGTGGGAGATTCCAGATGATAGCGTGGTTGCAATGTGTTCCTGCCCTCTGTAAGGTAGAGGTGTGAGGGGTGTAGTGGTTGGATAACAAAGAAACCTTTACCTGCTTATTAATCTTACAGTTTGATAAGGTAAACTGTATGGAGTTGTTTATTTGGCTTGGAGCTACCTCTGTGTTTCTGCATAGAATGAGATGTTACAAGACGGCTTGCTGAGGAGTGGCAAAAAGCAGACGGTTTCTACAGTTCATATATTCTGTGTGTTCTGTATAGCTTGTAGAGGAGTCTTCTCTGTCTTGACCCTTTCACAGCTTGTTGTGTTAATGTCTTGACTGTGTTTTGGTGTTAAATAGTCGTTGATAGCTGCTTTTCAGTAAACCTCTTGTGTTTTAAATATTCAGACTTTGTCTCAGTTGGTCTGATAGTAGACCAACTGGTGCTGGAGTCAGAACTCCTAATGAAATGTTTATTATTTCCTGAAGTTGTTAGGAGTTCGTGAATATACCACATATTTCCACCCCCAAAGAATTAACTGTGCAGAAGCAGTAGTCAGTGGCAAACCTTTTAGTGGGCTGTGCTTAACCATGCTGTGTTAACAGGCTCCTTTAAGTTGATTCAACTACTGATGATTTTTGCATAAACCTTTCCCTCTAGAATTCTGCCAAAACATATCATTTGTTACAACTTGAAAATGCTCTGGCTGCTCTTTGCTTACTATTTGGCTAGATCCAAATTCAGAGAGACATGCTTAGGCCATCTTTGAAATTGTTTATTCCTAGCCAAAAAACCCTAGTTGTGCATTGGAGAAGAATATTATTTATGATCTGCTGCAGGCAGAGTATCCTGAGTGTGATAACTGATTTATCTACTGCTCTGCCACAGACCTGCATGTGGTATGAGGATGTAGAAGGCAAAGCAGAGCTTCCTATTTTCTCAAAATCTGGGAGAGAGACGGTCTGTGAAATACAGTTTCACATGTGAAATGCATAGTTTCACATGTATACACACATGAAGGCTAAAAAGATCTGCTAAAACTATAGTACTCTTTCTCACATTTTGGACCATCCCACCTATTATTCACTACTGCTGTAGACTTTCTCAGTAAACATGTTTTTTACATGGCCTTCAGAAGTATTTCATAGTGCCCTCTCTTTGCAATTCATTACCTTTTGAAGAAATGTTGGTAATGAACACTCTATAATTGAAAAGTAATCTTGAATTTTCACTTGCCTTTAATTTTCATGGGAATAATTAGGAGCTGTTTTGTACCTGTTAGATGAGTATTAGTAAAAATAAACTAGAAGAGAGAGAAGGCAAGGAAGGTAAAAATAGCAGAAAGTATAGTTGAATATAATCTATGGTTATAGTGAATAGCTGGAGTAGGTTTTTCAGTGGAAAAAAGGCCAATTTTTATTTCCAAGGATTAAAGCATATAAGTTGTTTTCAATTTTGTGGTAAGTTTTTATGTTATTTGTGTTAATCCACCCCTGTAACAAGTATCAATGTGTTGTCGGAATTAGTACATAAATTACAATTTTTTTTTCTTTGTTTTGCCCTGTTTCTATCAAGCCAAAGAGAGTAAGGCATTCTTTTTACCTTTTCTCAATCCGTGGCACATCTCTTTCAGTTTGGCTTTTAGGATGCTGCTGTTTGCCTCCTCCTTCCCAGCTGTTCACTAGAAGATTCAGGACTGAAGCCAATTCATTTGCTTTCCTACTTTATTACCAAAAATGGCAAAATTTTGCCAATGTTGTCATTTTCCCATCTCAATAATAGATAATAAAGTTGCACATGGGAGTTTTTGCATATCTTCAATTTTTTGAGTGTGGGTGGAATACTATTTCAGACTCTTACTCTGAAATGCTAAAACATGAAAGACTGTATTATGTTTTTTTCCCATGATAACCAATATTTTTAGCTTATTTCTGATTCATCTGAATCTGAGATAAGATATCAAACGCACAGATACAATGCTTTAAACACCTTGGGAAGACAAAGTGTTTCAGACACTTGCTGTGTAGACAAGAGGGGACAATCCTCCCCAAACTTTTCTAAATGTATGTCTTTTATTTTTGCATTTTACCAGAGGAGGAAGTTCCTTGACATCTGCTGTAATTGAGTTTCATAGGAACTAGTGTGGAAGACAAATTCTATTGAATTTAAGGACAACTAAATGCTATATTGTACTGGGTATTTTGATTTTATTGCATTTTTAAAGACTGTATAGCTTTATTTAAAAAATGTTTGGACAAAAAAATTTTAAAAGACAAATGAAGAGCAAAAACCTCTTCAGATCCCTACATAATATCCAGGGCTAGATATAGACATTGTGAGGAATTACTAACATTACTTAACTGGAAGTAGTAAACTCTGGCACTCTGTGTTGCTGATGTGAAGGGGTCTGTAGTCTTCACCTGCTCCAACTTTGCAATGAAATCATATGACTAACACCATTCCTCCTTTAGTTTAAGGTTGTCTCCATTCTTATTAATGTAAACATAGGTGGCCTTCAAACAGTTTTAAGAAAGGCTCTGAATTGTGAGTTACTATAGATTTTAAGATGAAAGGGGAGTATGATGTATATGACTCAGGAATCAGTGTAATTATAAGTACATAGATATAATCTCTTATGTAAGTAAGATTGTATAATCTTTAAGAGCTAAAGAACATTTTTGTAGAGGAGATGCAATTTGATTTAAAGAATTTTTAAAAAAAATATTAGGTAACTTATCCACAAATTTATCTGTTAGGTGATTGATCTTTTTCAGGGAGAAAAAGGACTCCTGATAAATGCAGTGCTAGTGTTTCAACAGATAGCAAAGCACTTTCCCTATTATAGTCAATGTAACAGAGTGTAGATGCATGTGGAACAATACCTGTGTACAGGTACTGTGTAGATATGCAATGGCAGGATTTTCAGGATTGTCAGCTGGAGGAGGTGCTGATTTCGCAGCAGCAGGAGCAGCAGATTTTCTGACCAGGCTAGCACTCAGAAAAAAAAGAGCTCAACTGCTTCCTACATGAGATTAATTGCCCAATTTTCATTTATTACTGTGGGCATTCTTGCCGTCCTCTACATTTTCGCTGTGCAAATATCTTCCTTAGAATAATCAAGATAATTAAAGCAGTCAGTGATGAAAACTGAAAACTGGGGGTTATTGCAATGATTAGCAGCAATATGGGATATTAGATGATGGGTGACAGAAGTCCAAAATGAAACGTATTGATGAAACAACTATTGAAGTGTTCCTTTACCAGTAAGCAGTCATGTTACTGGGGAGTGTCAGCAATTAGGCTATTCGGGAGAAAGTATGGCATTTGTAATTTTGTAACACATCTTGAAGGGTAAAAGAATCTTTCAAATACTTCTCTTGGCATTCCCAGTTATGTTGCTAAGTTAATATTTTATATTTCTGAAAGCAAATGTCTTTCTGAGGTAACAAATCTTTTAGCCTTCCAAATTACTGATTGAATTTAATTTTCCTTGTAGCATCTGTGTTAAAATACATTAGATATTATTTAAAAATGGTAATGTGTCACAGGAATATGTAATACATGAAGAAGATTTCTACTGACTGACAGTGAAAGATGTAACTGTTGTTTCTAGAACTTCTCAGCTACCACATTTAATCCTTTAAAGGCAAATTTTAAGGTCTGTCGAGTTTGGATTTCAAAAAAGTAATTTAATGCTGGAAGAGAATATGTAACTTATTCTCTCCTGGAAAAGGGAAATACTTTTCTGGTAATTTCATGCAGTGTTCAGAAGAGAATGTTCTCCTTCAACAGCATATTCCATGTCAACATAGTTCTTTGGGTTACAGATTTTAAGCAGGATATCTGTGCTTAGGAGGATGTGCTGTAGTGGCAATCAACCTTTATTCTGCGAGCCACGTGTAGCCCCTCTGGACAATGACCCAGTGTGGTGTGTGCCTCTGAGAGCTCACGGCCGTGTGGTGAGGGCAGTGCTTCCCATGGCGAGTGCCCTTGTGATGCTCCCCCAATCCATTCCTGTGCACAGGCCTTTGAATTATTGCCTGTCTGAACATGGCCCACTTCACACCCTTTCTTGTGTCCCAGAAATGCCTCATAACCTCGCGTGTGCTGACTCTGCCTCATGACCAGCACAGGTTTTTCAAGAGTGAGTTCTGTCAGACCAGCTTAGTTTCCTTCTGTTAAAGGGTGTTTGCTTTAGTGGATGGAGGTGTGAAAGGTGGGGTCTGTTATTTTGTCTGTAACACTTCTTTACCTGTGGAATTCTTAAATTTACACTGAGGAAAGATAATCTAGACTTAATAATAATAAGGATAACCTTAAACTGCTACAAGACCAATGCAGAACAGTTTGGAAAACCATACAGTGTCGTTTCTCTTCCAAAATGGAAGAATGTATGAAGTGAAGTTCTGCAGGGATTTGCCCCAGGGCTAGCACTATTCAGTGCTTGCATTAATGGTCTGGATGATGGAATACAGAATATACTTATTAAATTTGCAGGCTAACTTGTCTAAGGAGGATGAAGAGGTCTTGTAAGGACAAAATTAGAATGATCTTGAGGAACTGATTTGAAAAAATAGGATGCTATTGAAAAGGAACAGTGTAAGGTACTGCATGAAGAAAAGGAGCGGGGGAAGAAAAGCATGGCTATATAGCAGAAACAGCTGTGTGGATAGGAGACCTGCAGAAGGGGATTTTGAGGTTATAGTAGATTACAGGCTGAATGTCAGCCATGTCAAGTAGATACAAAGGAGGAAGATATTGTATTGGGAAATGTAAACAAAAGCATACCTGGAGGAATCCCTTAGCTCTGCTCAGTAGAGCGACTTTTATACTCTACTCAGCCCTGGGGGGTTCTAGTAGTGAATTCAACATGTCAAGAAGGATGTGAACTAACCTGAGAGGTAGTCAAGTGGGGAGCAATGTAAACTAGACTTATGAATAACAGTTTGGGTAAATTTCTGCCAGATGGTTTGTATTTTCATCTGTAGTAACTGGTTTTTTATAGAATGAGAGTAATCTTGAGCTTCTTCTGAAGATCTTTTCAAACTGTGTGGTAAATTGAGACATCCTGGAACTGACACCAGAACTGATCATCCAGTGCCCTGATTGTAGTGGGTAAGAGCTCAGCTGAGGGCCAACCTCAAGATATCTGAGGGCCGACTCCCCAGCAGGTGTCACATCTCTGACACACACACACTGCCACTTGTGTGTGCATGCTGTAGTCTTTTCACAGGGTGGGGAACATGGCCTGTGGCCATTCTCTGCACCTGCACAAAGGCAAGTGGCCTTCCCAGCCACAAGGGTTGGGCATCCCTGTGTTTGCTTCATGATTTACAGTTGACAGGACACTCACATTTTTAATGGATTTCAGATTCACTAATGGAAAATATTTGCTGCTATAAACAAAGTAAATCGTCTTGTTGACAATTCAGTACTGTATTTCACACACTGCTAAGTTTGTAAATCTGCTGGCACACTACTTGATGGGGTTGAAGGGCATTCGATATCAGGGGTTTGCTCTCTCATGTATATAGACCAGCAGCATGCTTTATGAGTGAATTAAAAAAATAAAGGAATCCTTGTGGTTTGTCAAAATGCTGAAATTTGAATGATGAAATTTTTAGGTAACTCTTACGTGGAGCCCTCTTACCTGCAAGGACATCAGTAGCTGGTTGTAAAAAGCAAATCACAAGAGAAACCAATAACATTTGTGTTAAATAGAAGATAAAGAAACTTTTAAAAATAACTAGTAAATAATAAAATTTGCTGAAGAAAAAAAATGTGTCAGGTTTTAAATTAGAAAAACGAAAATTTTAAAATAATTGCTTGTTGGATGGACGAAATGGGTATTATGTTTGTTAAGTAGAGCAGGGAGGAATGTGTGTTCTTGGAAACAAGGAATGGTGTCTGAGAAAAGGATGCTCCAATGATGAGTGCTGTAGAGATCCAAGTCTGAATAAATATTGTCCCAAGTAAAAGTATATGTTTCAATAATACTAGACCTTCAGAAATATTTGTAAACCTATGTGCTTCAACTATCTGTTGATATTTATTGAAGCTTTTAAATTAGAGCATGAGGTTGAAATGGAGTGCATATGTTGTGGTTTGTTGGGGCTCTTTGTATGTCTAAGAAATGCTCTGCACACTATGTCAAAAATAATCAAAGGAATTCTGTTGGCCTTTTGAGGGGTAATGTTCTTCTAAGATACTGCAAATAATTTGAAAGGATCCAGTCAGGAATTTCTCTCAAAATATTTGTGCTGTACTCACCACACCCACTCAATTGCTTAATATAAGATTGCATTGAAAAGCTTGTGTGCAGGTGTAGAGATAATAGTCATGTAAAGAAATGGTAGAGTATAGCTCACATCTTAGGAATTTAAATGCACATTATGGATAGATAATTTTTGTGTACAGTAGTTAACACATATATCCTAACAAGTTTTGAGTTTCTATGTTGGAGATTGTTTCTTGAAAATGAGTTATACTGGAGATGAGTGAAGATGGACACAGCACTTGTGTAGGTTAAGTGGAGCTGCAGATCTTTAGCAGTCAGGCACAATGTGAATTTATACTTAAAAAACTCAGTGCACTGCAGAACTTAGTGCTTGCGGTAGCACAGCATCATACTATATTAATAAACTGAAGGGGAGAGTAGACAATTTCCTTCAGTTGTCAGTTCCCCACATCTCTCCCTTCTATCTCCTTTTCTCCACTGGAGATAGTGTCATTATGCTGAAACTGGAATTGTGTGGTTTTGATCTTAACTTGTTGAGCGTGTGACAGCATTATTAAAAAATTTGTACAACATACTAGTGATCCTAGTATGAAGCTGTGTGAATACAGATAAAGCACAGTACTGCCTACTGAAGATCTGTTTCTGGGAATTCCTCAGAACGTCCATTAAAAAAAAAAAAATTAGTGAATTTCAGTCATTAGACATTTTGGCTACAGCCCACGATTTAAATGGCATTTTAGTCTTTATTCAGGATGTCTGTCTGACCAGAAAATGAAGACAACTTTTTTATATTTAGCTTGGTAACTAGAGGTACTAAATTATGTATGTATAACGTCAAAGCTAAAATAATAATTTAATTTTCTCAAGAAGTGAGTATCTAACATCACATGAAACTTATCTAATGTCTAAAACAGACTTTGTGCGTAGTTCTATGTATCATTTAGTGTCTTCATTTTTTTGTCAGTCCATGGGGCTTTATTTACTGATACATAGCTAGGAAAATACAATTTTTAGCTGACATGCTCAGCTGCCATCTTTTGTTTAGGCCTTGTGCGAACTGTTACAAATATCTGCATGTTTTTTAATGGACCAGTTCAGAGAAAGTACTGAATTGCAACATTTAATCAGATTAATTCTTGGTATTGATGATAAATCAATAAGCATCTCTTCTGATAATGTATGTTGCCCAGGTTTCCAGTAGAAGAAAACAAGCTTCCAAGATTGAGAAACTTTTATACATCTTCCAGAAATTCCCTGTGGCAAATTTCATATTTACTGCACGTTGTTTCCAGATGTGCATAGCAAAAGTGGAGCTGCTGTTCTCTGGTATTCTGTATTTTATGTTTTGAGCTGAGGGACTGGCATTTTCAGTAAAAGTTTACCTGAATTTGGTCTGTCTCTCGTTAGATAACTCCATAATCTGTGTTACCAGAATTCCTTCCTGTTCCTGTTGCTGTTACCCCTATAGCACCTGCGTGCCAGAGTGAAGTACCAAAATCAGTGTTTTGCAGGAGAAGAATAGAAGCCCAGAGTGTGAGAGGTCATGCACAGATTTATAATGCTCCAGGTCTGGCCATGCACAGTATGGGCTGTGGTGGTGGGGAATGTGGCGTGAAGTACGGGACTGGGGTTCACAAAACCACTTCAGTCTTCTGGGTGAACTGAATTAAGCACTTGGTGAATTAAGCACTGAAGAATGAGATTTGCAGCAGAGAATGTCCTTGTATCAAAAGTGAACCTCAGCATACACGTACAGCTCTTGTAGGGGTGGTTTTGCTGGGGTTCACCAGCTGCAACCTTTCCTGACCATGAGTACCTGGGGCTTCCTTCCAGGTATGGATGACTACTTACTTAACTGCACAAGTGATGAAAATAATGAAAGTGCTGGAGAAGAAGTGTTAAAACACTTCAGGAATTTGGAGCGAAGGCCAGGGTCATCCTAAGCCTGCAGGGTTTTGCCTTGTGTCTCATTTGGGAGGGAGTGACCTGCCCTTGGACACCAGGCAGGACTGGGGGGGTCACACATTGCTGTGGTTGCCCAAGGTCTCAGAACGACGAAGGCATGGTGATTTTATATGTTTATCATTTACTCATTCAGACAAGACTGTTAGTTTGTGCTTAAAGGTTGGATCTACTAAATAGATGGTGTAGACCCAAGGGATGTGATATTCATGGGGCAAAGGGAAGAATAATTGTAGTTCAGTGTGGACAGTGTATTTGGGAAGTCTGCTCTTGGCAAATTTTTTTAATTTAGGCCTCAATGACTTGCTGAAAATCACATCTTACACAGCTAAGTCTGAATTCCAGTGAATAGATATTTTTTTCCTCCCTATAACTTAAAAACAGACTTAAGTCATTGAAAGAACTGCTATTTCACAGGCTGTTCATTAACTGTGCTGCTATTACATCTTACCCAGGAATTCACATGGTTGAAGCTGATGTTAAAAATAAGCTTTCCCATACTCTGGTGATTTAAACCTGCAAAGGGGAAAGGGACAGCAAACAGCATATTTTAGTATCACTTCCTTTCTGCTGCTGCTCTGGCTGTGATGCAGAGGCAGTTTAGTTAGGCATTCCCCCTCTCCCTGCTTTTTTTTATTTTAGTCTCCCCTTCTTTTGCTACTCAAAGTTGTTTTTTAAAATAGAAATATAGAAGGCAGAAGCAGTGATTGCTGCAAGAAAGTACTATGGAAACCTGTCACGACAACAGTTTCAAATGAAAGTGAATCTCTAGCTGTTTAAGAAGTCCATGTATTTGTCAAACTGTAGTGTCTCCTCTATAGTCAAGAGTTGAAGAGGGAGGAAGTGAATAGAGCAGTGTTGAGGGGAAAATCCATATTCTTGCTCTTCACTGGGGGAAAATGCATTTCTGGGCTCAGCCTTACAATTATATATCCTGCAATGAACTTCTTATCTGGGACCTAAAATTTCTCAGTTATGTAATGTATTATAATGCTGTGGTAGCAATATTGTCTTTTATGGCTGGTAAGACGTGTTTGCTATAAAATCTAGCTTGTAAGTGTTTCCTGATGTTTTGTTGTTGTTTTTGTGGGGTTTTTCTGAGAAAACATAGGCAGATGAATTATTCACAAAAGAAGGTGGTGCAGAGAGCAATAACTAAATAAATATATCTTTAGCATACATTTCAGTTGTGCATGATGATCCATATTTTTCAGATGGAAAATCAAAGCATGATGTGAATGTATTAAATCCCAAGTTGTTCAGTATTTGTTCTCTGTGCTCTTGCTAAAGAAAATACCATCAAAAAAGTTTTGTTGTTATTAGTATAGCATGCAGAAGATAAAAAATGACACAAATATGGTACTGCTAGTAATATTATGATTGATAGATTCACTTTGGTCTGTTTCAGCACTATGCTGACGAATAATAGTGTACATACATCTATATATATGTGAATATTAATGTTCTGAGTTAAAATAAATATTTGGAATGCCAGTGATTAATATTTTACATATGGCACTTCCTGGGGATATTCCAAAAATGTGAATTCAAATGTTTAAGTATTTTGTCTTTCTTTGGTCACTAAAGTTCCTGGGCATATTTTATAATGTTTGGTGGTCATGTTCATTGCTGCTATAAGCATTGGAAAGCAATATCTAATAAACACAGAATACATAAGGAAGACTTATCTTTTTTTTTAATGTCTAAAAAATACCACTGTTCTTGAAGGATTACTAAGAAAAAAAAAGACTTTTTGGCGGAGAAGTCACTCTGAACTAGTAGATTAATCTTTTATAGTGTGTAAATGTAGAAAAACATTTTTTTTAAAAATAGACCAAGGTTTTATTTTCATATTTTGACTTTAACTTTTTACTGCTGAGTTATAAAGCCTTGACAATAATAGACATGGTGGTAGTCTCTTTTGTCCTGTGAGATCCTGATCTTTCAGATTTTGATGAGTCGGTGCAGATTTATTAGAAGATGTATACTGAATTAGAAACAGATTATGGGATTTTGCAGACTTTGTCTGCTTTCAGCTGTGATATAGAAAGCTTTATATCACTTTGCCATTGTGCACTTGCCCTATATAGAGGTAATTTAGGAAGCCTAATGCTATTGATGTCCAACTGTGACATGGTATTTTTGTAAAAGTAACACTCTTCACTGCTCCTGGCCTTTCTAAATGGTTAATCAAAGTGGATTGACAGATTATGTGTCTGGGTTTTTTCTTTCTTTCTTTTTTTTTTCCGTGTAGGTGTTTGTGACTCATAAATGCAGAATTAGACCAAAAATCTGTGACTGGATAATGGAGTATTTGCAAGTACTTTATTGCACTTTTCAGTGCAGCACAACAAATAGCCTTCATTTTCCAGTGTTTATTTGTAAGGATTTATTATTGCGTGGCCCTGCTAATCTCATAATTTCTGCTCCTGTTTTTATGATAGTGCAAGAAAGTGGTTTATAAATAGTTTCTATAAATGGGTATTCCTGAAAATGCATCTGATCTGAACAATATTTTTATATAACTGTCCTTTATGGTAAAGTAATAGGTGAAAATTGAGAAGTCATTAATGTTTTATATCCCTTCATTCTGCTATGAATCACCACTTAACTGTTTGCCAAAATCTTTGTATTCTGTTTAGTGACAATTTTATATGAGGATCAGCTGGATAATTTTTAAATTCACTTCTGGTTCTTTTCTTTAAAGATTCCTATCAATTAATTTGGCCAGTTGTCAACTAACATGGAAACTTAACCTTCCATAGTAGATGATATTTTAAATACATACTTACTTAGATAATGCTTTTTGAAGAATTCAGATAGCATTACTGGTCCAAAAATTTTAGATACTAATAAATTCTAAGGAGTTAGTAGCTATGCAGTGAGTGTGTGAGGGGGGAAAAAAAGACAGAATACCTTATAAAGCTATTAAAAATGATCTTGTGTTTTGGAGCTCCCCATTGAGACTAGTTATTTTGAAATATGAAACACTTAGTTTGGTTTCATACCAATTAGTAAATGTCATTTGTGATCACTAAAAATTACTCCTCATAGAATATCTGTTGTGAAAACACAGGAATGTTTAATAATATTGAGTTCAGCTTTCTTTGCAGACAGAAATTATTTTAAATTAGAGGCTGTTGCATAGTCTGCTTCTGTGTTCTGGTTGTCTGTCTGTTTAGGTGGTTTCTCTGGACTGGAAAACTGTCAACCATTATGTCTTGGACAGCTCTGACCACACTGAGAAACTGAAATGCACTAAGACTAGATAATACCTACAAGGGCAGGAATGTGTCTGATTCCAGTACTTTTAAGGTAATTGATGCAAGTATGATGATTGATTCATCTGTTTGTATGCAGAGAGGCCTGGGTCAGTGCTATGAATTGCTCAGCTGTGAAAGGCTTTGTAAATAAAATACACTGTAGGGGTAGGAATGAAGGAGACTGGGAGCACTACATGTCAGTACGGAAACTGGAAACTAAGTTTAGGACTTGAAGGTAACTCCAAAGAGGAAGATATGAATGGGAGGAGCTGTTATGAGAACAAGACTGCAGAAGGGCTGGAGGATGGACTGGGAGATGGATAAGGTGGAGCTGTGAAATAAGGAAGTGGTGTTTGCATTGCTACAGATGAAGAGAGGTAGGCTAAGGTTAGATATTCTTGAAAATAGTTGAGGTGTGACTGGAATGGGAATCATGAAGGTTTTTCTTTATCATACATGGCAGTGTTTTAATTACACGGGGCTAGTCTTTGTAGAATGAGCTTAAATAGTCTTCCAAAGTCCTAGTCCATTTAAGTCTTTTATACCAAATTGATTAAAATATTTCCAATTTGCTTTAAAACCTCGAAGATGAACAGCATATATAATATTCTGCTAAATTCCGGGGATGCAACTGAGCAGAGACTGATGTTGGCTTTGTCTGGGTCTCTGTATAATCCATCCCAGCTTTTTAAATTGGTTCTTTGGTGTATCTGTGTCTCTTCAAAACTAAAGCTACACTGAGGTTCTTTCTCTCCAGATAAGATAGTATGTTATTGTTAAACGCCTCTCCCAGACTGTAATTCTATTTGTGGTTTGTACTGTTGGCTGTTGATTGTTAACAGGTTCTGCAATAATGCAATTAGGTGATCCAAGAAGAACATACAAAGCATTAATAAGCCACATCTGCATAGAGCAGAGTGAAAAATATGATCGACTAGCCACGATACTCATCTAAATAAGATAATATAATTCATTTTCCCTCTTTCTCAGGTTAAAAATCAGGTCTGTCTTACTCCTCTCAGAAAAAATCAATGCTTCATCGTGTTCCTGATCTGCTACTCAGTGCCGCATGAAATTCTGCATTATCGTACATTGTTACATTTATGGTAACAAAAGATTGAAAACTTTGGGTTAGCTTGAAATGGCATAGGGAACTGAACAGTATGTTGCATTAGAAAGGAGAAATCTTGTATCAAAATACTGCAGTTCTTAGGTGATGAATAATGTCCTCTGTGTGGAAGAAGCGATGCACTTAGCTGCTTATTCTTCTCTTTCACCTCCCTTCTGTCCTTCTGCAGGTAGCACCCCCAGTAAGTTCCCATTTGTGTGAAGGTTTCAGAATGCTTTGCTGGCTGACAGCTGAAGGGTGGGGAACTGCCTTTTCTCCGTGTCAGAGCTGGATCCCAATGCTTGTGAGAGCTGCAGGCAAAGCTAGGCACAGTTATTTCTTCTTCTTCAGAGAACTTCAGATTTTTTTCCTTCATAGTAAAGTTGTTGTATGATGGAGCTTTGCCCATTTGTTTTTAAGGGACTGACCATTTATTTTTTTAAAAAAGCCTATAAATATAAAATCTATTTCTGTAAATGTAGAATCTGTAACAAAAAGAGGTTAGTTTTGTTATGCTTCTCCCAGTGGACAAATTTACAAGAGATCTTGGAAGACTTAGATTGCGGTCAGGGCATGGGTGACATGGCCAGCACTGAAGAAGTGTTTGGGGTGCATACATATGCTTGCTTTCTTTCAAGCTGGTGTCAGTGAAATTTGATGAAAATGACTGCACAAGTCCATTGTTGCATTTTGCTGGAACTGCAATAAGAACTAGGAGAGGAAAATGGGGCAGAAAGAATGACTTCTGTCTCATTCCTGAGCAGCTTGGTCTGGTAAACCCTCCCTTGAGCAAGCATGTGGATTAGGTCATCTCCAGCAGTCCTACCAACCTACAGTTCTTCACCAAATTATCTGCAGACTTTCCTGTAGGTGGGTGATACAATGAATTTGAACTTTGTATTAAGAAAAAAAAAAGTTTTAAAATTCTATCCAACATCAAATCAGACCTTGATGGAGGTCTGTCTGTAGTCGAGTATGAAAATATTAGTTGAAAAGAATTCAAAATAAAATAGCTTCTTGATGTTCATTCCTTTTAAATACTTAAGGGCGCTTCACGGCTGTTGACAGTATATGCACAGATTCCAGAAATGAGATGTTGTCACTTGCATAGGTAATTATTATCTTGTTGCAAAGACTAGCAGGAGAACAAGAAAACCCAGATGGCTTTTGGTAGATATTTAAATCATTCAGAGCATACCATTTAAAGGCTATTTTGTCTGAAATCGGATTTTAATTTTTTTTTTTGTAAAGAGAGAAAAACACCTTATAACCCTTCAGTAGCTAATTCCTAATATTAATCGTTAAGACTGAGTTAAAAGTAAAACTTGACATTTCTGTTTTGTAATGGCTTTGTTCAACCATTTAACAGAATGAGCACGTACATAATGATATTGTGATGTGGAAGAAAACATCTGGTCACAAGCTTTTGTCCAAATATCAAAATTAGTAATGAGATTTTGTGTCCTTATACTTCTGTTTTTCAGTAATGGTACTTGAATTGTCAGGTGGAAGTCAGGGTTGCACAAGGACAGGAGAGGTGCTGCAATCTCGCCTTCTGCTCCTTAACCTTCCTCAGAAAGGGACAGCTGTGTTTTTAACAGAGAAGTCACATCTTCAGCTGTGAACTGGTTTGTTATCAGTAAGGGCTTTAGAGATTGGTCAAGTTGTATAAGAGGTGAGAGAAGCACTTTAAGAAACTTGATTTGGCTCAAAAGGCCCCATTTCCATGTTGCCTGACTAGATTTTAAAATTTTGTATCATTTCTACTTCTATACTCTTCCTACTCAAATAGAGCATTGTAAGATAAAATTTGTAATTATTATGGGCTAAGTCACTCTAGCTGATCTGTCCTCAGAGGTGCCAGATACTTTCTTTGAAATTGCTGTCACATTGATAGCCTAAGGCTTGGTAAACTTTGGAACATTGCTTGATGTTTTATGAGATAATTCTTTACAACAGCTCCTGATGCCTTTCTGTCCCATTAGTTCTTAGCCATCTGTTGCTTTGATTACAGTATTATGGTGAATAAGTGTTTTGGCAGGCTATTTAACTGTGTTGAAAAATCTTGTTTCTCTGCTTTCTAGTATTTTATTGCTACTGGTTTTTCCTCCTCAACCTTTGTAGTGCAATGCCTCTTGCTATTTACTTCTTGTTATTCTAAGAAACAAAAGGCTGGCCTAGTTTGAGGACATTCTAAGGTTTATAACTGTGCTTTGTTGCTGTTCTTCTTTCATGTGAAAGTCCTTCTACCAAAAGAGGTTATATTCCAAACATGGAATAACCTAACCAAGTTTAAATGTTTGGCTTTGGGACTCCTGCCTCTTAAGGCTTAAAATGTTCTTTTCTGATCTAGCCGATATGTTACGTCAGTATTACCTATGATATTTCTATAGCAACTCATAGTATTTTAACCTCTCACTCCTCCCAACAATGCAAAGGCCAAAACAGGAAGATCTGGGATATCATTAGAAAGAAGCCTGTGTGCTCTGGCTTTACATTGTCAATTTGACCTTTTCATTTATTGCTCAGGTTTTAGAGATGAACAAAGACAGATGGGGTGATAATGATCATAGAGATGAACTTCCTTAAGTAGGTTCATTTTTAGGAGTAGTGATATACCAATTAATTTCTTTTAGGCATGGACTTCTGGAAATGAAATAAAATACTGTTTTTAGACTGAAACTGAATTTCATTGGCATTTAATTTCTACTTTTAGATTTTGTTACTTTTTCTACAGTAAAAATAGCTGAGTTATACCTCACAGCAAAAATTCCAACAATTCTTAGTAACTTATTAATTCTGCTCAATAGATCATTTTGCCTTGTCTGGGACTGAGGTGGCCAAGTTTTCTTCACTGCTTACCTGCTTGAGCTCTTTAAATTGAACTGCAGCTTTTCGTGGAATAACTTCTCATTTTTTCACTTCTGGTGTCTAAAAGATGACTAAGAACTGGGTAGGTGCAAGTGCTTGCAAAACTTTGTCAATCACTTGGTCTTCAAGTAGTCCTTGTCATTAGGGATAGTAACATTATTTATGGGAAAATTATTTGAAGGAGGCAGTGTGTTGTAATGGTAGTGAGGGGGGAGAAGGGATAAACACTGTAAAGGAACATCTGACTGGGGATTGTGAGCCTCACAAAGGGGTCTTTTTTGGACCTTGTAAAGCTGTACTGTGTTGGAAATTGCAACTGCTATCCCCGACAAACAAAAGGAGCTGTGTGAAGTAAACTTAGAAAAGTAACTTATATGTTTCCTAAAATGGCAAATCTTCTGTCGAATGAAATTAGTTAATACTAAATGCCAGTCAAAGATACTCAGAAGTATAACCTGGAAACTGTTTTTGTGCTTACTCTGTAAGGACTGCAATAGCCTTTTGTATTCTCCGTCAGAGAATATACATTAGTTTATAAGTTTAATTATTTCAGTGCACATCCTGCTCTAGGATTGTTGTATTTTAGTGCTAATTATTTCTTGATGGTTATGAAACGTTGTGGTATTTCTTGTTCACTACATTGTCAGACCACTCTGTTTAAGTGATTCCTGCACTAATTAGTAAGCATGGATATTCCTTCGACTAAGCAACATATGTAATTATTTTTGTGTTACACTTCTAGTGCTTGCGTATGGGACATGGTAAATGTTTTACATAGGACGTAAGGATGTGACAGCACACTGAAATCAGAGCCATTGAGTAATCGATATCTATACTGAGTAATAGATATCTATCTGTCTGTCTATCTAGATACATAGATATATATCTACATATATCTAAAAGGCAGTGAAAATTTTCTATTGCATTTCTGCCACAGCCTCTCCTGAACAGAGTTATGTGTTCTCTGCAGACTGATAAAGATTTTCAGCCAGAGCCACTGTTTTGATTTTAATAAGCAAAATAGAAATGTTCTGGTATATATTAGTATCTATAGAATGTAATTTCTAAGTGAGGGACTAGTCCAAGTTTGAGTTCTCTGGTTGTGATCCTTCCAAACTATACTGTAAAAGAGCATTTACTTGGAGAGCTGTTCTGATTATTGGTGGTGCAGGTACTTGTGAAATTTAACTGCATGAAAACTGACAATTAATTACATTTGTAACATTGCTTCTTCATGAAAGTAGTAGTAATTGTCTCAGATAATATTGACCAAAAATATTTTTGCCAATTAACACGTTTTCATTTGAGAAGGAAGGTGATAGACCACACAGGTGAAAACCCTGTGACATGGGATCTTAGGGACAGATCTGCACTAGATAAAGAAATAATGATGTGAAGCTCCCTAAGACAGAACTGGATAGAGAAGAATGATCCACATGGTGAATCCTGTACCCTGAGAAGGTGGAGTGTGAATTTGGAAGCTGTGTTTGTAGCACTTGAGCCATTAGTTGTACCTGTTAACCAAGTTTCTTATTTTTGGTTCAACCTTATGCTAGGAATCTTCCTGTCCTGAAATTATCTCAGTGTCATCACCACACTCCCTAGTGAGGAGCAGCCTTGCTTGTCCAAGCTGTGTTTCTAATGATGAAAAAGATTATTGCTCTTTCTTTAGCCATGCTTTCAGATTATTCTGATAAAACTAGTGGCAATCATAAAATAAAAACTACAGTCTTGGACCTTATGAAATAGTTGCAATACTGGCAGTTAACAGAACAAAATTGTTTGGAGATATTTTCAAATTAGAAATGTAATTTGTATTTATTTAAGTCTTTAATGATGTTTCTATTTAGTCTTCACAGGGTTATTATCTTTGTGGGAAAGGGAGTGACTGAATGGGGTTGTGATCTGCAGAATGACTGTAACTGCCATGCTGGCCTGGACAGCATCTGCTGGGTTATTGTCCAGTCGCCTGCTCTTGAAAACAACCACGTGATATAATTATGAAAAACACTACATTCCTATTACTGACTGCATGACATTTATTTTTCTTCCCGTCTGTGATCATCGACAGAACCAAATGGAACAGGACGGGATAAAATTAATCAGAAATTATGTTAATAAAATGAACAGTTCTCATTGATAGACAAAATGAGCAAATGCATTTGGTGTGAACATATCTTCGTATTTTCTGCAGAATGAGTATTTTTAGGTTTTGCAAAAACAGAAATTGAAATACCCTTGTCTTTTTTTTCAAATGATGACCTAAATCAACCTTCTGATCAAGCTATTTAATCTATTGTCTCATGGACGCTGAGAAACTTGGATGTTTTAAAATAGTTGTGAGACTTATTTCATGGTAGAATTAGCTTTTGAGCATGTTGGTTTTTCTTTTATTTTCTTAATTTGTTGAACTGATGACTCACCAAGTCTTCTTAAGCCCTTATATTTGTGGAATTTAGTTTCCATGTATCTGTAACATACTATGTTGTGACTTGCCAGATGGAGGAGTGCTTTGAAAGGAGAAGGGTATTATTGGTGGGCTTAATGCCATCTCTCCTTAACTCCCTGATTCCTTACAATTTTTACAATCTGAAGATCCCTGTAGTTAATTTTTGAGTAGGTAGTGTTGTTGCCCTAACTTCATGGGGTCATGTTTTTATTTCACTTGTGTATGCTTGTGTTTATTCACTTAGATTATACTGTATTGCTAACATATTACTAAATGCTGTTCTGTTTTTCTTTGCCCTCTACTCTCTTCATTGTCATAACTTCAAGTTTATGGCATATGTACAAACTTTTCATGGACAGAGATTCTAAGGAGAGCGCTTTAAAATTGCTAAGGGTGGTTGCCTGCAGTGGCAGGCAACTTGGTTATAAAATACTGCTTATGAACTCATTAAATTCCAACTCAAAAATAGTTATATTACTTTCCATATTCGTCCTATTGGGTAGCTATTCTGAATATTATTCTCTGATGTGATTCCATTTTCCTTTGTAGATCACTGTTGTAGTCAGTTCTTTTTGACTCTGAATGCATGCTTTCCTCTGGATAAAAATTGTGGCAGCCTTTCAAGTCTCAGAACTGTTCAGCTTTAAGCTTTCTCAGGTAGAAGGAAGATATTAGGGACAAATTCATATCAATAAAGTCTGTTAGTAGTACCAAATTCTGAAATACTCATTCTCAACTATTTGTCCAGTGTGTAATAATGATAGACAGTTTAATTTTGAGATGTGTATACAAGCCTTGAAGTATAATAATTTGTTTCCGTCCTGCTTTTCAACATCTTCTTTTCACATAATTTTTGTCCCAAGAGGTGCTTCATTTTCTTTAACATACTGTCCAAACCTAGAAACTAGCTGTGCATAAAGATTTCCATTCTTTTAGGATTAGTCATAAACCAACAATGGACTGTTATATAGCCTGTCTGGGGCATGTAAAACAAAAACTGTTTCTTGAGGTGAGATAATTACTGTACATGAATCAAAAAAAACCCCAAACATTTTGTTGTACATTGTCAGGAGTTTGATATATCTCTAATTCCAGTTATACAAGATGAATGGATGAGTTAGAAGCCCTCTATCTGTGGCCATGTCCACAATTTAAACCAAACAAGAAACAGGCCACCTGCATCATCTTTGTTCCATTCTGATTTTAATTTTGGTACTAGATTTGGAACATACTATGAGTGAATAGCAGGTTTCCATAATGAAGTATTTTGGTTTGAAACTTCTGACTAAAGCCAATTCTTTTGAAATATAGCTCAGGCTCTCTTGGAGCATGTTTTCATGTCTTTCTTGCCCAGTAGTTGCGGAGTTATAGTTTGCCAAACCATGATGTGGGAGATCTGAGATGGATTCTTTTGCCTGCAGTGATTTGTGCCTGTGTTGCTTGTTTATTAGGAAAATAAGTATCTGGCCATTGATTATTTAAGGGTGGATAGTGTCCACCATACCTTTTGATGCCATTCTACTTATTTCTTATTTAATATGTGAATATGAGAGGCTGACTGAAATCTAGCTGAGCACTCTTATAGTAGTAGTAAGGTATTGATTTTGTATTACTGACTCTCTAGCTGGTTTCATAACTGCATAAGTATTCTGTAAAAATTAGAGCAATTTAGGAAAGACTGGTAAATGAGGTGTGTCTTTTCTATCTTTTCTGCTTTTCAGTTTCATTCTCTTTCTTCCTTCCAGAGTCTTTTCATTCTATTCCCCATCCTCTTCACATTTATATTTTCTTTCTCTTGTTCATTCTGTCCCCAAATTCCCTCCTTGCATTATACTACTCTTCATTTTCTGACATCCCATTAATCTTCCAGTCTTTATGGCTTACTTTACCACCTCCACAAGCACACCCACAGGATGCTTAGAAATTTTACAGCATACCCAGTTGTCAAAAAACTAAACCTACAAGTCCCAGACCCGTAATACTATGCTGGGAATGCTCATTAACTCCCACACTGTTTGGAAAAAGAAACTGGTATAGTTAGTATAAGGTCTACAAACCATAATATATGCCTAATATTCTTTTGCTTTCCACTAAACCTGGGGACTCCTCATTGGAGCTGGGAAAGAAGATGCAATCTGGCTTTTTTGCTTTAGCTGTCATTTTGATTTTTGTAGAAACCCCAGAAAGAGTGACATGGTTGTGCAGCTGTAGGGTTGTGACCTCTGAAACATGGGGTTTGAGGAGAACACATTGTTTGCTACCAGATCCAAAAACCTGTTGCCATAGGTGGATGTACCAGCAAGTGCATCCTCAGCACAGCAATTGTGCCATGGCCAAAGCCAAAGTGGGCTTTGTAGTGGGAAGTGCCTGTGGTCTCAATTGCTTCTGTCCAGTCTGACTGCCAGGATTTCTGTCAGACCATGTTCTTTACTGCTGGCAGAAGTCACTAAGGAAAAGGACAAAGGACTGCGTCTGTAATGTGTATATGATCAACTGATTGCACCCTCCAGTAATTGCCTGTGAATGCTAATTAAAAAAGCAGTATTCAGTGTATAGATGACAGTGCTTAGTTTCCAAAGGCAATAATTTGAGAGTTTTCTCTTGCTTAATATCACCCATGCCAGTGTTTAGTATTGCTAAGTGGAATTATCATCAGATTCAATATTAATCAGAGGTCTCTTAACCAGTGACCTGAACAGTTTAAGGATAGTTTTCACTCTCCTGTATTGAGCTTTTTTTTTTTTTTTTTTTTTTTTTTATCAGGCTTTGGAAAAAATCACTGCTTTGCTTTGTGTCTTAATTCTGCTGTGAGGAAAATAAAGTTATAGTGAGCATTAGAAATAGAAACGTGGAACTACAATCTCAAATTCCGCAGTAATCAGTAGTAGGGGCTTGACCTGCTTGCTGCTTCTTATCATTCGTTAGTACTTTTTTTAAAGCTTGTATCACATTTAATTAACTATTAACGGTAGTGTAACAAGCACTGCATGTTAAAACAGTGTTAGCAGCTCACCATAGCTGAATACAGCTATACTCTAACTAACCCTGGAATTACTGGATCAGTCACTGATATCCCGCCCCAGGTTAGATACTGCCAGCAGTGCTTCCAGTTCCTTTCTTTCCATTCTTCTTATTCAGAGGATAGCACCAAAGGGATCTAAGCAGAGCATTGCTCAGTGATCAAAGGAAATCAGTCCTCTCCTTTACCCTCTGTTCTCTGTTCTGCAGTAGGGATGCCAGTTAATTAAACAAAATTAATTAGCAGACTGAACTTAAAAGATGAACTTGCCCACTAAAATGATGTCTCATCATAGATAAAACATCCCCAATAGTACAGTTAAAGATAATGATTATTTTTTAATATCTTCTTTCTCCAGAATCCTACTCAAGTGGGAACTGCTCTTCAGGTTTTCCATAATCTTGGAACTTTGAAGGATACAATTGCTAATGTGGTGGATGGATACTGCACAGTCCTGGAAGAAAATATAAAAAATGCTTTGGATATCAAAGTATTGACCCAACCATCTCAAGCAATCACAAGAGGTGTGATACTTGTTTTACAGAAAATGATAAATGATTTTTTTTGACAGGAGTATGGTATGTTATGAAATGAAGAAACTCCCACATCCAAGCCTGTTCTAGGAACGTCGCACTGCTTACTTTAACCAGTAGAGGGTGGGAATAGGCATTATCTCGTAAATAATCTAATTTGGCTTTGCAAGCCAAAATCGATTTGTCTGATATTTGGCTTGGAGATTTTCCTTTATTCCTTTCTGCCTCTGCTTCCTAACTTGCCCAGAAAATTGTCCTCATTAGGTTACAACTTTGTAGCATTTTCTTTGCAGTTTGTCATGGAAAGATGAATCCAAATTATGCTTTCTTTGTATTGATGGGAGGATAGAGGGTAGAAATGGAGGGTAGAAATTATTTGCAATCAATGGAAGAAGCCTGCAAATACATCGTTACGCTTTCATCAAGTGGAAATTGTCTCAAAGCAGACTATTCAATATGAAGAAATGTTGCACTATTAAACATTTAGTTCCCAGTTAACTCAGATACCAAAAAATACTGAGGAATTGGGTGGGTAGGCAAATTGGATCTTTAGTGATATGAACATTTAATTTTTTTTACAAGTCTTGCAACAAGGTGGGGGATCCAGATCCATGATCAGTGGTATAAAGAAATGCATCCCCTCTCAAGGGAAGTGATTGTTTAGAAGCTGCATGCGCTTCAGCTGGAATATCACTTTTTTGAGCAGTTTGTCTAGTATTTAAGTCCTGAGCTGGTAATAGCTGTATTTTTCACAGCTACTCTCTGACATTTCACTTTGCTATTACATCCTGCAAAACTGCTCATTGACATTACTTAGGTGTTTCTGTGGAGGTCCGAATTGGTAGAGCATGTAACAGTCGTGAGCATGAACTTCACTGAACTTCAGAGCTTAGTCAGCTTCTCAGTTGAGACAACTGAAGCCATTCACACAGCTTTGTTCTGAAGGTATTTTATGCTGCTTTTTCTTTAAAAAAAAAGGAATTTTTCAAAGTGCATAGAGATCTGTATTTCTAATATTTTAAGTTTCACGTGTGGAAGCTGAAATGTGCTGCTGTGTATTTTTAAAAACCATTTAGGTGGCCCTGGTAGAGCTGCTATGCCAACACCTGGGAACACAGCAGCTTTTCGAGCAGCCCTCTGGACAAACATGGAGAAACTCATGGATCAGATCTGTGCTGCTTGCGGACAGGTACTCTGCAGCTAATTCCTGTTTGTCTAGTCATGCAATTTTGGATATGAGAATTTAGATGTCGCTTTCCCTCTCAATAAATTCTTTCTTACAGGTGCAGCATTTGCAGAAAGTGTTGGCAAAGAAAAGGGATCCTGTGTCACATGTCTGCTTCATAGAAGAGATAGTTAAGGTAAAGTTTTAATTCAGCTGAATATGCTTTAGTAAATCTGTTAAGAAAAATGTGATGAGAGAATGAGTTTGTTTACAATTTTACAGTTCCATATTTTTTTTAAAAATTAAAAGTGGGAAAGTGTTGAAAGTCAAACTAACATTGAAGGATATATTTGTGGTCTGAGGGTTATATCTGTAGGATGTAAACATGTTCATTTTGTTGTAATTTCTTTTGTTGTCTTTTAAAGGGAGCTGTTAAGACACCACTGTATGGATCATTAATGTCATTCTATAATACCATGAGATTTGAGTAATTAATTAAATCTGTTAGTTTGCATAGGAGAATGTGTCTTCATCTATCATTTTCAGCCATCTGTTTCTCACTTCTTGACAATTTCTCCCTTGAAAAATAATCATGGCTGTTCTTTTGAATACCTATTATTTTCCATTCATTTGCATTGTTTTTTATTCATATTTGGTATAATGTGATTAATGATCTCCTTCACTGTTAGGAACAGGATTACTGAAACTGTCTCATCTACCTTAGTAAAAGAGAGCAGAAACAAAAGATATGTTCCTGCTGACATCTCTTTCCAAGTGTATAACCGGATTTTTAATTTACATGGACTTAATATTTGAAAAAACCTCGGAAAGCTCTTCATATGCAAACATGGTCTTCTCAACAGTGAAAGCAAATTATGAAGGTTAAATAGAGCCTTTAAGTTTATCTGTCTCTTAAGTCCAACTCCAGAAGATGTTGCAGAAAGCATCACTTTCTACAAGGCACTTCAAGCTTCTCTTTCTGTGTTAAAAAAAATAAAAAAAGCAAACCCCAACAACAAAGCCCAACCAAAAAAAGCCCAACCCACAACTCCCCTCAAAAAGTTTGTAAACTTTTAGCATATTTTCTTAATTAAAAAGTTTAACCTGGCAAAAAAAATCTATTACTGCCTGGGTGGATCAGCCCTTTGGTGGATCAGCATGTTTAAGGAGAAACATAGAAACCTGGAGACAGACCAGAAATGCTGAAAGGCTCAGGAAGAGTTTGGATGGAAAGGGAGCTTAGATGAATGATCTTAGTGTTCATGAGTGGCTCCCACCCTGTGCTTCTCACTTTCACTCTTCCCTCGTGTAAAACATCACTTGAAAAGGAGTTATTCAATGACTGAAAAAGGAGGTTTTCCAGTTGTTGAGGTTGATAATAGAGGGAAGCCAAAGGAAATATTTTATCATCCTGGAGACTAAATGAACAGGAAAAATGAATTTCAGTAGAAGCAGAGTAAGGAAAAACTCATTAGAAAATAAAAGGCTTATTGGGTTGTTTTATGCTAAGCATGTTCCATGATCTCTCTGATTACCCTTCCTTTCCTTTAAGTTCATATGGCAGAATGGCATCTAAGTGACAAATTATATTTCCCAAATAAAATCCATCTATTTATTTCTCCACGGTTATCATTCTTCCAATTACTTTGCTCTTGGGTGGGTGCTTTGGTGTAGTAGGCTGGACATTGTCATTCTCAGTGGGGCAGCTGAGGAGGAGTGATCCAGCCTTGTCTAATGCTCTGCTAGCAGGACTGTCAGCATGACACAGGACTGCTGATGGCACTGATGCTTTGCTTACTTCTGGCCTGAAATGGTTCAGTGTAGCACGGTGGTTTTCTTGGACATTCTCACAGTTAGACTGTTTGTTCTGCTGTCTCTTGAAAAAGTTGTGGCACCAGGCTGCAGATGCTTGAGGTCACACCAAGCAGTAGAGCTGTTTTTTAGACAAAGCCAGACAAGTACTGCATGCTGCTGAAATTCAGGAATCTATGTACAGATGGCTGTATGGAAGAGTATGAATTGTTTTGTACATTCAAAGTAGATATGAATAAAAAATTGGTATTTTGCCATTTACTAATGAAGATGCCATCTCATATTAAACCAAACTGGAACATGTTTTCCTCAGCCAGTGTTCTGGAGAGGGAGAAAAGTTGGATTTTCTTCATTGTATTCAATTTCATTAATAAACTAAGCAAATGAACCAAACAAACTAAAGGTACTAACATTCTACCCATTTGCTAGAGCAGCATGCCCACTCCAGAAGATAGGAAAACGAATCATCCACTCTACAGTCTGTGCACTAATTACTGCTACTGATGTCAACATTATTATTATAGTCATCTTCTGCAGCAGCTGCAGTACCACTTTGCCTGTCCATCTGCTTCCTTGTTTTGATTACTGCAATGCAAGTATCATCCTAGGAAGCATAAGAGAGGAGGAGACCCAGCCTTTTTAAAGCACAAGTCCTTTAATAGCAAGGAAGCTACTTGCCTTTTTTTTTTTTTAGTCATCATTCTCTTTTTCCATTGGGGATTTTTTGTGTTTTTCTCTTCACAGATAGCACAGCCTGCAGTTTTTCTAATTTTGTATTATGATCTCAAACATGTGCTTTCCGGCTTTCTAATTACCTGCTACCATAATAATATTTAGTAATGTTATATCATGTGTCCAAAAATGTAGTTTTGAAAACACTAGCTAATTAATGAAAGGATTCACAAAAACTCTCTGTTAAAAAAAAAAAAAAAAGAAAAAAAAAAAGGAAACAAAACCAAACCTGACAGATAAAGAAACTGAGGTGCAGAACTTGGAAAATTTTAAATACTGCGGTTCAGCAAGAAGTCAATGACAACACCTGCATCTTTTCTACCCTACGGTTTCTCCTACAGAATTCCTTCCAATTTTTTTTAGCATTAGATGTGACCAAGAGTTAAGTAACAGACTCAGGCTTATATGAGTATCATGGAAGAATATGAAGATTAAATTTATACTGCACGTTTTTTCACTCCTTCCCTTTGCAGATCTAGATTTTTGGTATTTTTCCTTTGTCACAATGAATGAATGCAATTTTGAAAAGAAATCCTGCACTCATAGTACCTTCTACAAACTGCTTCATTTCATACTAGTCATGAACTATAGATTCATTATTAATGTTTACATATTTAAATTACAGATTTAATTTTTGAAAAATCTATTAACTGTTTAAAGGAGAAATGCAATTGAATGGACTTTTTGTGGGTCTTATATAAGAAAAATGTCTTTAATTACGAGATTTTAGTTGAAGAGGACTAAAAGAATTCAAAACTCATTGAGTTCTTGATTTCTAGTTTTGGGGAAAATGAATAGAGCTTTCATTGTATACATTTTTTAAAAGATAGGGTTAATGTCATAATGTTAAGGGTAAAAATTAAAATCACAAATAAGATTTAAATAATGTGAATTTGATATTTTTGTTCACCTAAAGACTAGTTATTTATATCTCTTCTTTCAGTTGCTTAATTCACCTTCAGAGAGCTAATAGGTTACTCCAGTTTATTCTGTTTTATTGCTTCTCTCTTTCAATGTGTAGTGACTAATCCTTCCTCAGCTGTTGTAATGCCTAAACTACAATTGACTTCAGTGTAAATCGCAGCAGAACATCTTTCTGTGACAGCCACCTTCCTAATTAGAGAGAAGAGTCCCTCTTAGCCCCTTGTAAAAGAGTTGAAAATTATCTTTGATCTTTATCTGGTCGGGGTCCTTCACGTCTATGCAGGCATCAAGGAACAGTTCTGCAACAGGAAGAGCAGCAAATAATTTTGTAGGGGAGATTTGGGGTGATCAGTAGAAAAGATGAGCTGGGGTCTCTCTGCTGGCCAGAAAGGTACAGGCAGATCTGCCCTTGCTCGCCTTTGGATGTCCTGTTTGCAACCAAGGCACATCACAAACCCTGTCGTTTACGTAAGCCTCCGGGTAAAAAAGTGAGCTGAGAGTTGTAGGGAGTGTTATTATGTACTTTGTGGAGGGCTCTTATCATTGCTTCTGCTGATGAATGTTTGGTGAGTAAGCAGGCTTTTTCCCTGAGTTGTCAACACTGGCAATATGAGGTGTTAACGGTACAGAAAGAAATGTCCTCAGCATTACATAAGATAAAGAAAATAAATGGAAAATATAGATGTTTATTGACAGAGTGTACTTATATTTCACCTTCTTATTTCTCCTCCCCGTCCAAACTTGTTAAAAAATGTTGCTGCTTTGAAATTATTCACATCTATCATCACATATTCTCATTCAGTTGACCCAATTAAAAAATAATCCCAAGTGGAAAAAATTGAAAAATAATCCAATTATTGTCTTATGTGAATTCAGAAAATAGTATGGTTTTCACCAATTATTACAAGTATATGATTTATTTTTCAGTATTTTTTGTACAAGCAGAATTGGATTACTTGCACATCATTTTTACTGTGATTTCTGTTTGTTGTTTAAGCAATAATGAGGTACTTTGTGAAGATCTAAACACAGGTGTATGAGCAGGTTTTTGGTTCCCAAAATATCAAAGACACCCTTTGTTTCAGATCTACAAATTGCCCTGCTGAATTCACTTGCAGGATTTTTGAGGACTCTTAAAGAGGCAAGAAGATCATACCAGTTAAAAGTCCCGATTCTCATTTTGAATGGATCTGTGTGCCCAGACAGCCATACTAAAAGTAATTTGATTCTAATTCACATGGGAGAGTCAGAGCCTGTGCAATGGTTTTCTAATGACACTATGATTTCTCTAGAACTTTAATTCCATTTCTCTGACAGAAATGTGCAGCTGTGAAGAAAAGGGGTGGTGTGGAGGTTGCGTGGGTTAGTAGGTAGTAATGACCTTTGTTCTTTTTCACTTCTGGTTTGGTGGTGTTTGTGCAAATTGCAGATCAGTGATGACTGCAAATTATTGAGTCAGTTGGTTTTCAGTCAGCTTGCCATTGGAAAAGGAATACATTTACCAGAAGTGCCGCCTTTTATCATCATTCTTGTCAATCTTACCTGAACAGCTCCGGGCTGAGTGGACATGGTAACGAACCACCCTTTCATCCTTGGAGGGGATATGGAGTAGTCAAGGTGAAAGCATAGTTTGAATTGAAGCTGTACGTACTAAATCACTTCTCTGGATAGAAGAAAGCTGTCAAATCCCTGGGGTAGTTACTGGCTTTTGAATATTGAGTTCATTTATTTCCAATTGATGCATATCTTGCAGGAATATGGAAGGATTAATTAATGTTTTAAGTAGTTTTGAAGATATAGGACACTCTTTAATACATAAGTATTTTTGTTCCTTACAAATTAGTTTTTCTGAGGAATCACTTAGGAATTATAATATTCTATGCAATGCACAGTCTTAACTTTATTTTCTAGTCAAGGAGGCTTTTGGAAAAAAAAGCAAAACAGCTCTTGTTTCTTTTGTCACCTGTGTGAAGAGACCTTTTTAAAATGTTGCACTACCGCTGGAAGTCAAGAAACTATTACACCTTGGATATAAACTGATCAACCCAGTGTAATGAAATTCTACACCCTGCAGTAAAACAGAAAAATCAAGGTCATTTTTAAAATCACAGTGTCATTTATTGACATCTCTGCACCTGTAATGTATAATGTAAACAACATTAGAAATTTAAATTCACTCTTATTTTAAGAAATTTAATCCTGACTACTTTAAGGATATAGAAAAGAGTTATTGAAAACACACTCAGAATTTGTCTTTTCTTTACTGATTAATTGCACTACTGAGGATGATGGCTTTTTGTTCACAGTCTAACATTTGGCAATTGTGTTGCTATAGAAATGGTGCAAATAGATTTCCTTATTTCTGTCCCATAAGATCTTGCCATACAAAATTGTTAAATCATTTTCATTGTTGCTTTATTGGTGGAAAAAATATTTAGACTGTCCTTTAAATGTCTTCTGTTTTTAGAGCAACGTTCGCAAGTCCCGTATTTCTTTATGGCGGAGCGTTTGATTACAGATAGAAAACACTGTATGTATTAGTATGCAAAGCCTGATTTCAGGAGCCTGCAGCAACTAGCTGCATGGTAATATTCACTATATTGTTTTACATTTCAAAGAGGCTTCACAATAAAGATGTTTTTCACATTCTCTCAAAGTATCAAAATTTCTACAGGGAAAAATAAGTTGGAAGTGGTTGTCATGAAGTGGGAGCCAGTTTAGAATCAGTGGGTCAGATTTATTATTTGAATGTTAAAGTAGCTATTTTAGACACACACAAATATGATAATTCACAGATGGGAAATTATACTCATTAAGTTCTAAATTTACAGTGTGGAGGAAATAGAGACATTTGTAAAAATAAATATATGTCCTTTCAGCATCTTCTTACATTCTTGTCTGATACTGAAGAAGGGGGGTACTTTCATTCTCATTCCTTGAATTTAGATTTAATGTCAGATACTAAATAGTTATATGAAGAACAGAGCTAAAGAGATTTAATTTCTTTTCAGTAATAGCAAAGTTAATTAGTAGCTTGATATGGGTTTTTAAAATGAGGTAAGCTGTTTTTGTGTTTGTTGAGACTTGAAATAATTTTTCCAGACTGCAGCATTAATATTATTGTATAGTAAAAATGAATACAGATCTTCTAATGTCTTTCCTCTGATGGTACTGGTACTCAGCCACTATTGTTCAGTGGTTTATTAACTTACTAGTAGCTGTTAGTGAAAATGGGTTATATTTTTTGAACTGGGAAAACAAATCATTTTCATGTGAGTGAGAAGGGATTTAGCACATGAATCCTGTCAGTCTGTAGTTTTTGCTCTAATCTTGCAAGCAGGCAACATTGAATCTAAATTTTAAATCTATGCAGTCAATGCATCAATCTGAGTAATAGTGTCGCTTCACACTATTAACAAGTCTGCTTATGTGCTATAATACCATGCACTAAAGAGAAAAGGACTACTGAAAAACATTAATAGACAAGTACAAATCCTCCCAATTCATTCCATACCAGTAAAAGAATACTGATCTAAGTCCTTTCCTTACCACCAGTCTTTGCATAGAAGGTGATTGAATCTACAGGCTCTCCCAGGAGCACTGGTTCTGAAACTCAGCTTTTTATCAATGTAGGATTAATCATGAATGGCCAGGCCTAGACAGTGGTGATCAGTGGTGCAAAGCAGGGGGTCAGGGGTGTACTCAAGGAGTCAATACAAGGTCCAGTTCTGTTTTAGGACCTTCATTAGTGATTTAGATCATGGGCCAGAGTGTATCCCCAGCAGGTTTGCTGATGACACAAAAATGGCTGATGCTCCAGAGGATTGTGATGCCAACAAGAGGGACCTCAGGAGACAGAGATATGATCTGACAGGAACCTTGCGGAGTTCCTGGGATGGAGAGCAGGATGAACTAGCACTGTTCAAATGTCTCCTGGACTGGTATCATGCAGTGTTATTAAGCTGCGCCAGGGCAAGTTTAGGCTGGACATTTGGAAAAAATTCTTCACAGGAAGAGTGATTGGGCATTGGAATGGGCTGCCCAGGGAGGTGGTGGAGTCACCATCCCTGGAGGTGTTTAAAAAAAAAAGACTGGATGTGGCATTTAGTGCCATGGTTTAGTTGATAAGGTGGTGTTAGGTCATAGGGTAGACTTGATGATCTCAAATGTCTTTTCCAACCTAGTTAATTCTGCGATTCTGTGATTCTGTGATTCTGTGATTATATTATATAATCTTAAATGTTTTATCTAAAACCCGCTCTGTTATGGGAAAGTTGCACAGTGTTACTGTTTGTGCTGAGTATTGACAATAGTGACTTTATAGTAATAGTTGAAATGAAATATATAAACAAAGTCATACAAAGTGAAAATATTTTTAGCAGATTGCTGGTTATAGCCCTGATTTAGCAAAGCACCTAAGCACATTTTTAATTTCACATAAATGAAATATACCATGGACGTCAAACAAACTACCTGCATCTATTATTTTAATAAGGATAAACTTTTCCCAGTTCACTTACACAATAAATTGAGCCCCAGTGTTGAGAAAATATATTACCATTTGTGGTCTAGCCTGCTGGACATGTTTTATCTGATTTATGGGTGTAATTTTCATGAATAAGTAATTCCTATGTGAATAGTATGTGTGACTGAGTACCAAATTTTTAAACAGTATGAAAAAGGGTAAAATTACAGTGGCTGGGCCAGAGTGCAATCTGGTTGTTATGTTTTTCTGTTTTACTCTACCCAGATGCAAGTGGGTTACCTAGAAATAACATTTTAAAAAGTAGCTAAGTGCTTATTGTCCATACGTCTTTCAAAAGAATCTTTCCATTCCCCTGGTTGTGGCCAGCTGTTCAGCAGGTCAGAATGACATAGGGTTGCCCTAGTTTATGTTACTGGGCTGTTACTCAGTTCATTTCTGAAAACAGAATTAACAAGAGAAAGACAGATCTAAACTGTTTTGCACTGCCTAAAGAATTGCATAAAGGGCTACTAAATCATGTTAGTGCCTGCTCAGCTGTTCAGTTTTGGGGAATAAAGTGGTCACTGGTCACTGGAACAGCAGCAACAGTATTTTTAATTCACAGTTTGGGTTGGTAGATATTAGTTTATGTAAGTGTACTTTAGGCATAGGAGCATTTTCATGACAGATTTTTATTAGAAAATAGCCATTTCTGTGGTTGATCTTATGTCCCCACCATTTTGTAGTGGAAGAAAGTACTATTTATGTGCAGATTTTTTTGTGCTGTGAGATCAAAATAAAGTTGTGAACAGACAGTAGCATTAATTCAAAAATGCCAAGTTAAATGGATCTGGTTTTGGGGGAAAGTTCTGTTTTGCCATTATAGTCTTACAATTGCTTGCAATTAATGTTCATAGATTTAATTTGGTTGTATTTCATGATGGAGAAAATATGTATCTGTCAATCTGAATCTTGCCTATCATGAGTTTTAGATACCATCAATTACAGTTAAGGATTTTTGTTGAAGAAGGAACATAGCGCATGACAAGAGGAAATAACATTTTATTTTATGCTATAGTGCAATAATTTCCTTCTGGGAGACTTTCAATTATGTACGGATGTTTTATGTAGGCTTTCTATGTATGCAGTATGCACCTGAAACAGCTTTGTGCCAGATAACTCCTCTTAGTTTCCAAAGGTTTATGTGTTCTCTGTGTTGTTAAACACATACACTGATGGGGGGAGGACAGTATGACAGAACGGTGACCTTTTTTCAGTGTTGTTGGTTATGGCATAGGAAGCTGTTGGAAGATGATTGCTACAGAGCTGAAAAGATAATCGGATGCAGTTCATTACTCATCTTGTCAGCTGCTCCTGCTACAAGGGATTGTATCACAAGATGTTAATCTGCTTGTGACTAGATTTCAAAGCAAGCATTTTTATTTTGGAGGGGGTGTAAGTAATTTAACATCTTTCAATTTTATTTCATTTTCAGACACAAGAGAAATGGAAAATTCCTGATTTAAAGTCTCGGAATATTAATTGATAGAAATATTAGTACATCCTTGTGGGTTATTTTACAAATATGTGATGATATGTTGCAAAAAGCTATTTAATTGCAGAAGTTGTTCTTTTTAGGCTAATTATGAGGTAATGTATTCCTTGAATAGTGGAAGTTAGTCTGTTAGCACACTTCAGCATGTTCTGCAAGACAGCAGGTATTAGACACAAGATAGATTTGGACCAAAAAGAGTCCTATCTACACATTGAATCACTAATGTGGATGTACCCAGTGCTCTCATACATTGTCTATCAGTGAGGGTATTTGGTGTAAGTGTAGAGGAGGACTATATTCATTATTTACAGATGGGATGATGACAAGAAGGTAATTTTAGCTAGCTGATTTTAGTTTTCTGAAAGTGAAAGGTCCAAAAGAGCCATTACTTTCTGATATTGTGAGTTGCTTCTCGCAACGCTATATGTGAAGCCTAGGGGAAGGCTTATAATCTTTCCATTACATTAAGATGAGCCAGTAGATTTGCTGTGTACATTTCAGGCAAGCAGAACTGCCTTTTCCTCTTCCAGCTTCATCCTGGCTATCTTTTAAAGTCCTTAAAGAAACTGTCTGGTATGAGGGACAGTCCTTTAATTTCCTGCTAAGATGTAGAAAACCACTCCTTTTGCTATCCTTTCTATGTCATTTTCTAGTATTGATTATTGTCAAATGGAATTGCATGTTACATTTTAAATAGTTAAACTATAACACAGGCATAGTATAAATACAGGCATAGATGTAATCCTTATTAGAATATGTTATTTAAAAAACAAGCAGTGAGAGACTTAAATGTACTTTAAAAAGTAATATATTGAATTAATGTGTAAACAAAAGAAATTAAACATTTAGATAGAATAAATTGTTTCTGGATGCTCATCATTGCATATGGCACTTTTTACTCCCTCAGGAGTATCTAATGCTAATGCTTTGCTGTATTCCAGTTTTGGTAGCTACAGTCCACCCACTTAAATACCCCCTGGTGTACGCGTAAGCAACGGTATCCTCTAGTTCCTGCCATAAACTCTTACATGGGCTTCTCTGTGCTGTTAATCAGCAGCTATATTTCACCTCCAGAGAGACTGCATCTCAGCACTGGGCAAACTGAAATCTCCTATCATATGTTATAGAAGCAGCCAGCACTCTATATAGTGATTTGAGTTGGTTCAAAACCAGGGCATTTGTTTCTCTCCCCTAAACATTTTTGACTAAGTAGTCAATCAGTATGAAATGTTACTCGACTTTTCCATATAGCTTTTCCCTTCTGTCTCTCCTCATACGTAGCACAGTTGGCTAGCTGAGCCATGAGGGCCTTCTTCACTGCAAAATTCTGATACAGATAATGAACACCATTTGCTCAGGTCAGAAGACACAAGCTAATGAGCAGAGGCTAATTGCTATGGCTTTGGCTACCTATGCAAATGGGTGCATGAGATCATATGTATGTATGTCTAACTTTATAGTAGAGAGAGAAATATGTACAAAAGTTATATAAGTCCACAACAACATTAAATGTCATCACACATATGTTACTGTTTCTTGTCACTATGTTGAATCTGACAATTGAGATAGGAATGTTTGATGTGGAGGGGTACATGCGTGTTTGTTTTCTGGACCTTTGGACTGTGTTTTCTGCTGAGACTGTGACAGAGATATAGATGGTGATTACAGTAATGAAAAAAGAGTTGCTCAAATGTGCTCTGTAAGTATTTTTCCACTTCCATTAGATTATTTAGAATTTGAATTGAGTTACCATGCTCGATAGGCAACCATTGGTCCAGGCTGGGATAGAGAATGTGAAAACTGATTCATTTATACTTGATGTGAAAGGCTGTTTGTTTTATAGTAGTTTTCATGTTCTAAATTTGAAACTATGAAATAAAAAATTTAGTAATTTCACTTTACATGATAGCAATAAATTTACCAAAGAAAAGAGATTTTATGCAGTGAACCTTCTGAATCATTTTATGATATTCTAATTTTACTTCGCCCATTTATGAAAGTCAAGTACAATTTTACAGAAAATACAGAGCTATAAAATAAATTACTTCAGTTTCTAAATCCGTCATTGTCCTCAAGCAGTCAAAAATGAGATTCCATAATCCCAGTTTATTTTAGCATTCAGTGTTAATTATCATACATTTTATGAGTCCAACAGCATAAAAGATGTTCTCTCTCAATTCTTAACACATGACCATAAACTTTATCCTTCTTTATCTTTAGAGATAAGGGGAAGAGTTGGATGAATTCCTCATCTAATTGCAGAATTTGTGATGTTAATCCTATTTTATATTATTACTTTTAGCTGTATCAGTATACCTTTGACTGATTTTCAGGTTTTATATTAATTCTTAAGATGATTTTTTTTTAAAACTGAAACTTGGGGCTGAACTTGCAGTCTTTCAATGAACAGATCTTCAAGAGAGATGCAGTCATACCTATTAATGAATGACATTCTAAACATCTTCATTGCCTCTGTTACTGCCACTGCAAGTGAAAAGGGGGCATTTTTTTTCCTTTATCATCTTAAGTAGTAATGCACTTTGGAGTAGCCAGACTTCTAAATTTCATAGATTATCTCTGCCTTTTTGTCATACTACTGGGCAGTGCAGAAATTGAACTGACTATTTTTTTTTTCTTTTCTGGTTATCATTCCTGTAGTGATTTGGTCGAACTGGATAATGTAACAGTAGGGTCAATGGATGGCATGCACACCATACAAGGGAGAAAACCATTCTTTTCAGAGCAGATTTTTTTTTTCTTTCCATGATGACACTGAACAGTCTTCCAAGTATCTAACAAGCAGGCATCATCCCATCCTCATCTCCTGGAATTCTTTTTCTACCTCGAACACCCAGAGATCCAAAGTCATGCTTTAAGGCTTGATCGTAAGTGCCAGATGTTGGGGCAGTAGGGAAGCAGCCTGCCCTGCCTGCCTGTCCTTGGGGCAGCAGTGTGCTCCCGTGATTGCAGTGCTGACTGCAAGCCCTGTTGGCCCCAGGCAGGGAAGGGTCAGCTGTGAGGTTCACTGGAGCTGCTCTGTGTGCAGCATGCAGTGGGTTTCGTCCCTGGCTGGAGTTTGCCGGTGCGTGGTAATGCAGTAATTATTTGCTGTGGTGTCGCCAGCACGAGAACTCCCACGGAATGGGAAGGTCACTGCAGTGCAAAGAGATTTCTAACACGTCTCCTGAGGTGTGCTGCTTCAGGCTGCACTCACACCCCTATAGAGAGCTGGGAGCATTTCTCTCAGACTTGGAGGAAAATATTTCATTGAAGACAAGACTTTGTCTTGTCTTCTTGAAGACAAGAAGCTTTTATTTTTTTTCTCTCCAATACTTTTTCTAGCTCTAAACATGAGGGAAACTTCTCAGATTTCACTTACTTTGTTTTTGTTCTCAGTAATGAAGAGCAGCTTTGACTGGAAGCATTTGCATTGTTTGAGATTCTTTGAAAAGAGTATGTTTTGAAACTTGTATTCCTTTTGTCCCTTGCTCTCAGGATGGCCAGTCTGATATTTTGTACAAATTTTGGACTGCAGTAACCCAGACACTTTCCTCTCAGTTTCAGTCAGCAACAGACTGTAAGTATTCAGTGTAAATGATTTGTAATGTGTTCTGTAATTATTTTGAATCTCTCTTTTAGTAAGCCCTTCACTCCATATGTCCTCTACCAGAACGATAGCAGTGGTTCATTCAGTACAAGGTCTGTGAGTTTGAAACTTCGGTGTTTGTAAGCAGACAGGATCCTCCTGAACTGTGGTTGAATTTTCAAAAAGAAATACTTTCTGTTTCATTAAGTAGTTGTTATCTAACAACAAAACATATATTTCTCTCTGTATGTGGAGGTAAAAATGTTTGGAATGGTACATTATACTCCCTAAAGCAAGTGGGTTTGCCAAATCCAAAAATAGTCATTTGGTATGAAAGATAAATTCCTAGTCTTTTCTTCTTAAACACCAATTGGCTGTAAAAATCAGATTTTAGCTCTTTTTGGATACCTTTAAAAACGGGAGTTAAGTTACTTCAAAGTTACCTTGTATAAATACAGGTAAACAGCTGGTGTTCTGACTATACACAATTTTCTGTACACATGTAATATGTAAATAGTAGATGCAATCAAGGAATATTAAATATAAATAATATGTTAACATAAGACAGTTCTATTATGACAACATGCTAATGTAGCATGCAGTTGGATCACAGGTGAGTTTGGTGCTTTCATAAATATATTTCATGTTTGCATACAGTGTTTAAAGTTAATCTTTTGCACATCGAGGTGAAGTGCACAAGATGTGCATTTATCTTTGTGATTTCAGCTATTGCACTGGCCCTTCAAAATGTGGTCCTTCCAGGCTTTATAGCAGCAATGTAATTTTGAGGAACTAGCTGGTGGATTCACGTTCGGTGGTTGCTAAGTAACTAGATGATCCCAAAAGAAAATGTATGCATCTTGTGTTAAAACATTAATTTTACTGTTTGCCTTATGCATTGCTTTCAGAGCACTATGTACATACCCCAAACCTCCTGTGTTCAAACTGAACACGTGCTACCCATCCTCAGCACTCGGTTTTAAGATGGTAAAATTATGACATCAGTTAATGGGACCAACCAACATCACAGGACTGAGGAAACTCTGACGTTTGGTCAGCTGGACTTTGTCTAACAGCAATTCAGAACTATTTTATTACTTGCAGTTCTTAATCATGGTGTTTTATATTAATTTTCATAGGGAGATTTCAGTGTGAATGATGTTTTTATTTTGCTGCAGCTGAGTTTTGGGGAGACAATGTTTATAGCAAGCAGATTTTTTCATTTAAGCGAGGCATCTATTTGAGAATGTTCATTTTTAATATATAAATTTCTGGTGACCGAATTCACTGACATCAGTCATAGACTTTGGATCATGTAGATCAGAGGAAGGTGAGATAACATCAGAAAAATAGTGTAAAAATAGGAATTCATGGCAGTTTAAAGGGTTTTATATTAGATAATGATCTGCTTTTGTAAGGTGGGGACAGTTCGTAAAACTACCTTCATGACCTAAAATAGCTCTGTGTTTGATAATAAATGTGAATCCTCCAGTATTCAGAATTAGTATCTATTTGAGCTGAAAGCACAGGCTGGGTGAAATGGGGCAGATGTCTGGAACCTGGAAAACCTACAATGAATGGAACAGTGTTAATCTCCTAATGTAATGGGAAATCTAGAGAGTATGAGTGATGTTAGATCAAGATTAACAGTTGCTAAAGCAGTTGTACATTTGTTTCATTTCCTGTTACTTGTGGCAAGCCTTTAAAGGCTGAAAATAATGCTGCTTTTTCTGCTGACTTTGTCATTCTTTGACAAGTTTGGGAATTGCATATCAAGTACCTTGTTTTAAGAAGTGTGTGTAAAAGCATATGCTTCCCTCATCACATTTCTGAAAACTTTGGTTCATAGGAGTTATCTTTGTCTGTTTTAAATTGTTATCTTCAAAGCTGCACCTCCACACACTTTTCCTTCATCAAGATATTGTTAAAAAAATCTAGATTTAGAAAGTTCCAATTGCACTTCAGCCTTAAATGAATGTTAATAATAATGAAGTTTGATACCAAACATTTATTGTACAAAATAAGTTTTTCATGTCCAGTCTTCCAATTGTGGGTTTTATACTGGTGCTTTAGTTCCTTTTTCAAGTGCATTTAATGTCATAGTTATATCGCTTTGAAATTAATTATGAATTTTGCATTATTAATATTAAACTTAGGAGAACACTGTGTAACATTGCTATAAATGCAAGGATAGAGGTTGTTTGTATGAATAAAAAAATTAGTTTGAACTTAGCATTATGTATTGCTTACTGCTTAATTTTGCAGCCTCTATGTTTTTGAAACAAGCATTTGAAGGAGAATACCCTAAATTACTGAGGCTTTATAATGACTTGTGGAAGCGCCTCCAACAATACAGTCAAAATATTCAGAGGAATTTTAACACAAGTGGAACTACTGATCTTTTTGCTGAACTACAACAAATGGAAGAAGATGCACAGGACATATTCATGCAAAAAAATGAAGATTACGAGTATGTATTATGAACTGTAAATTTATATTTATATATAAAATATAAATCTTTGCACCATGTAAGAAAACAGAATATTTTTATAAACCTACTGTTATTCAAATTGTCACTGCAGGAAAATTTTAAAAGGTTTTTTTCCCCCTTGCAGTTACTGCTCTAATGCTGTTTTAGAGCTGTAGGCTTTTCATCAGGCTATACATCTAACAGTGTTGGATTGTCTTTTCTTTCACAAAGTCTCTGACTTTTGAACGAATTCTATCTTTTCGTTTCTCTGGGTGAAAAAAAGTAGCAGACTGGTGAAAATTCAGTTTTGTATGCATTGTGATTACAGCAATAGCTTTTTCCTAATGACACTGCCATCACTTGAGTGTGACAAATGTTCAGTTGTTATGATTCACAGTTTTTAGTTTATACATCATAGAATAAACAGGATCTAAGTGATATCAGAAAGATCAAACTGGAACAGGCTCGTCAAGTCTATTAGGACTTCTAGACTTACGTAAGATAAAATGAATATTTTATTTGAGAATTGTATTGACTTAAATATGTTCTTGAGCAGTCAGTAGGAGACTTAACAGAAGAATGTTTCTCATATGCATACGTTTAAAGAGCAGAAAGTAAAAACGTTCAGTATTGCAAAATTTGTATGTCTGGAAAGATTTAATGCTATTGTGTATTTTAATTTAAAATGTAGTAACTTTTTGTTATATCCAAAGTCCAGAAAAGGCCTTGAAAGATTCACTGCAACAATATGAAGCTGCTTATCTGTCAAAATCCTTATCTCGACTGTTTGACCCCATCAATCTTGTCTTCCCTCCTGGAGGTCGAAATCCTCCCTCTTCTGACGAGCTTGACAGCATCATTAAAACTATAGCCAGGTATGCACATATAAGGCATTGCGAAATGTAATACTCAACATGGTTTTTTTCATAAGTTACAATTTTAGAAATGAGACTTGCCTAGCAGTAAAAGATTGATTACTCTTTAATTATAATGCAGGGTTGTGTAAAAATCAAGTCAGAATTTAGGATAGAATAGGATGGGATAAAATAGAATAGCACACAATAGAAGAGGATATTTCAATTTGAAGGGACCTACAACAATATATCCAGTCCAACTGCATGAACACTTCAGGGCTGGCCAAAAGCTAAAACATGTTAAGAGCATTGTCCAAATGCCTCTCAAATACTGACAGGCTTGGGACATTGACGGTCTCTCTAAGAAGCCTTTTCCAGGGTTTGACCATTCTCTTCTGAAGGAAATGATGACTTAATGCTGACTTGGAACCTCCCTCATGCAGCTTTGAACCATTCCCACATCTGATCTCACTGGATCCTGGGGAGGAGTGCTCAGCGCCTCCCTCTCTGCTTCCCCTGCTTAGGAAGCTCTAGAGGGCAATCAGGTTGCCCCTCAGACTCCTTTTCTCCTAACTAGACAAGCCCAAATCCTTCACCATCCCTTGTAGGACATTTCTTCCAGTCCTTTCATCAGATTTGTTGCCCTCCTCTGGATATATTCTTGCCACATCCTTCCTAAATTGTGGTACTTTGAACTGCACAGTGTTCGAGGTGAGGCTGCACCAATGCTGAATACAGTGAGATAACCACCTCTTTATTGTTATTTATAATAAATAATACATTTTATTATTTATTTTCTGTATTTTGGTTTTCTGGAATAAGTGAAATTTTAATGTAAGTTCAAATTTTTAAGCTTATAAAAGATCAGGAAGAGAAACCTTACATGTATCTGGTATCTTAATTATTCGGACAGTGTCAAAGGGAAGATGGTATTTGCTTGGCTGCAGATGATAATACCTGGTGTGAATATTTCATTAGAGTGGAAGAGCAAGATAATAGACAAAGATGACTGTTCCAGGTAGAATTTGTAGAATAAAATACTTAAATTACCAACAGTGCATTTTCCCTCATAAGGTTTTGGTAAGGACTACTCTGTTGAATAAAGTCTGAAAAAATATGGGCAGTATTCACAGTATGTGTGCGTAAAATATTAAATAGTGACACAGTTCTTGTCACTGGGAGTTACAGATGCTCAGAACATGTCTGTTGGTGTAGTGACTGATATTATTTTGATCCTCATGAAAGAGAAAGGAAAACAAAATGAAAATGATGAAATTTCAGCTGAGTTTTCCAGAGTGGCCTTTAGCTAATGTTTGGGGCCCTAGAGAATTCTCAGAGAAGGTTATTCTAGGTTGGGGTACCTTGAGAGCTCTTGAGAGAGGTTAATCTCACCACTAGCAACAAGATGGTTCTTGTGCTTGTCTCCCTTCAGCAGAGCAGTTTTGAATGCAGCCCCAGCCAATGGAGATCTGGGGACGTTCATGAACAAAAAATACTGGAAGTGATTTAGAAGTCTTTTCTTTCTTCGTTTGTTCCCTGTCATTCCTTTGGGGCCTCTTTTACAATAAAGGATTGCCTAAAACACAGCTTATTAGTTGTGTCAAGCTAAGGCATCCCCTGGGTATTTCTGCACAGCTCATGTAATTCCAGAGTTGAATGACTGTGTATTCACCTGTAATGTTTGAAGGCTGCTGCCAAAGCTTGAATGTAGTTAATTGCTGTCAATATTTTTGAATGGCTTACTAATAGTGATTTCATACTGAAGTGTCACTCCTAAACTTTGCTCATTTTTACTAGAATAGGAGCACTGCACATAAAATTCCCAAATGACTTGTTAAATTGTAAACTGAATTACGGTGCGTGGAAAGACTTGGTTGTATGTGTTACTCTCTCTGAATTGACGTGCCACGTAACCATGTATTCATAGTTAATTCTTTATCGATTCAATACAGCGCTGTTTAGTTATTAATTAAGATTTGTAATCTTTGCTTCCAGTGAGCTAAATGTGGCTGCTGTTGATCCAGACCTGAGTTTAGCTGTGGCCAAAAATGTGGCGAAGACCATTCAGCTTTACAGTGTAAAGTCTGAGCAGCTTGTAAGTAATTTTAAATTTCTAAAAACTAACATTTTTTCATGTACAGTGTTCTGGCTTTTGTGGATTTAGAACATAACAGTAAAGCAATCTACATAGACAAAACCTTCCAGTTAGCTTTCCATTGTATTTATGAACATATTCAGTTAAATTCTGCCTTCAGACAAACTCAGTCTATTGATAGGAGTAAAATTTATCTGTATAACTCCAAATCGAATTTGCCATATTAATTTTAAAAAATCAAAATTGTAGCTGTCATTAAGTATAATCAAGACCGTTTAATTCAGTTTTTTATTAACCAACATTTGATACTACATCAGTTGCATGATATAGCATCTTTATAGTATTAAAATCTGGACTATTCAAATACAATTTTTCACTACTTGCAAGAAATTTGGGGTATTTTTCCACATATTTATTATTTGCCATATATTTAGCTATCTTTGCGTTATTTGCATTTGTCATATGTTTCCAGTCATTTACCATGCAGTGGTATCTAGTGTTAAAGTGAATAGAAGGAGGATCCCCAAACCCTTATCCTTTGGGTAAGAGCCTCCAAAAAACCTGTGGATCATACAGTGAATGTTGTCCTCATACAAAAAAAAAATTCAGATAAACTATCTTTTCTTAAGTACTGTTGCTGAAATTATAATGCTTTTCTGATGAAGAGATGAAAATTAATTTTTGCAATATCCGGACTCACCTGAAATTACTAACTACTTGTATTTGTAAACAAGATTTTCACTTAATAAACAACATTAATTCTGACAGCAGACTCGGACTCCAGTAACACTCATTCACTGCATGTTTTATTTAAAGAAAGATGCTTGCTAATATTTTTTGGTACCAATTGGCTACAAAACATTTTAGCAATTAAGTTAGAATGGTTTCTGTTTACCTTTTACACATCTGCTATCTCTGAATATCTCTGAAAAAATTGAAATTCAGTAATGCATACTTGATTTACCTTGTCTGTTGGATGAGTTGTCTTGGAAGTTTGCAAACTTGCTGCATGGAAAAGATACGTGGGTGAAGCAACCATGAAGGCCATAAAGAATAATTTAAATTTTAAAATAAAAACATATGTTAGCATTATTTTGTTAGCTATTGAAACATAGTGCTTAAGTTGGGTCTGCTTTTAAAGATACCAAATCACAACTTTATATTTTCAGAGTGAAATTTTTTATGACAGGAATGAGGACTTTTAGTAGGTTGTGAGAGTCATTCTAGGTAAAAAAAATGCATTGTTATCTCTGTGTCATAGAGTGTAGTGTCAAATAGTGGCATTCAACTGGAAAAAAAATTACCTATCAGCTGTAACTGTGAAAGTACCAGGATTATGCTCATCATCTCTGTTAGAGTTTCATTCTGGCCAGTGGATTCTTTGGAATGAACATTGTTTTGTGATCAGACAGATGGCAAATTCTTAAGAAACCCTGGAAAAAAATATAGATAGAAATAAACTGGTAAGTATATGATTTGTGGCTTTGTATTAGCTAACCTTAAAGTAAAAGGAGGTAGAAGGAAAGAAGGAGTGTAAGCCCTTGAATTTCTTAAATTTGACAACTGAAAATGCAAACCTGAAGCATTGAAAAGCTAAGTGGTGGGGTTAGTGGAGCCGGCAGGATGAACATGAATGTCCTTCAAGCACATGCCTACAAATTGTAAAATAATATCAAGGGTATTGCACTGCTACTTTTTTAAAAAAACTTTTTTCTTTTCTTGCTGATACACATGTTACAAATTTAAAAACCAGAAGTGCTCAGCACAGTTGCCAAGACATCAGTGTAAGTGCCATCTCTGAAGTGCTGAAATACCATTCCCAGCCTCCAGCTGCCTCTCCAGCAGGGCACAGCTCTCCCACTTGTCCTGTGCCATGCTTGCCAGCCCTCTGGATATAATCTGGAACAACTTAGCCTTTTCTTGGTGCCTATTTTTGGGCAAACAGATTGAGCCTGAAATGTGCACCATGTGTAGAACAGGAGCTACAGACAGCACTGTTTCATTATGTTTTAGTGGTGTAGCCAAGAATGCAATCTTAATTCAATCTTGCAATCCAGCCTCCAACAATAGCTTTCTAAAGCTGAGAAGGGTAACATATCCGCTCAGATGCTTCATGTCTGATAGCTATAGTAGAGCAGTGCTAGAGATGGAAATTTAATTTCCTGGAGGAATTTGAAATTGAGTTCTCTTCCAAATTAAAAGTAAACAAAAGCATCTCAGAATTCTCAGTGAAGGAAGATGGGGGGCAGGAGACTTTAAAAAGTAATTAAAAATGGGGTTTTTTTATGTTGTAATATTGCAGGTGATTTGAAAGTTGAAAAACTGAAATGTGCGGTTCTGAAAATGTTGAGGTATTCTGATGTCAGGGTTTTTATTTACTCAGTTTTCTGAAACAAGGAATTGCAATTCAGTGAGATTTCATCGCTGTTTCTCCAGGTATCTTTAAATAGACAAATAACAAGAAAAGTATTATTCAAGATTCAAAGGTTTTACCTTTGAGCAAAAGCAGCATCTATCAGTCTGTACATACAGTACCAAAGCAGAGGTGACTAAGAAAAAATGGCCTCTTTGTGTAAATTCAAAATATTTGTTTGTGTTACTTGTGGCTTTATACCCTTTTCAGCTTTCCCCACGTCAAGAACTCATACTTGCTGTGCCTGAGCTCTGTTCTTGTATTAACAGGTTCAGAGAAGATAATAAATAATCTCTGGAAGCAGTATGTGGATACATTCTGCTGTTGGGTGAATCTTTAGTCAACCCCTTGCTGATGCTTGATGTAGTTGGTGTATGCCATGAAGCGTTCAGAATTATTGTCCTAATTTCACTCAGTGTAATTGCAGATGTTCTTGCTATACAGAGTTTGAAGAGATAATTATCCGTTGTACTAGATTTAAAAAATACTTCTGTTAATTTAAGAGTATTAGCTTTCATCTTCACCACCCATCCTGTGTTTTGTGGTGCTGAGAAAGGGTGCTTGGTATATTTTCTCTGTGCCATTATAATTTTGTTTCTTCTTATTCACATTTTCCTTAAAACAGATAGGCCAGGCATCTTCCTAATGATTAGAGACAGCACCAGATTTCTGTTTAGTCACTATTTCCACATCTTTCTCATTCCAGATTGGAAAAGATATTAACAAATCTGATCATCATGTTTTGGATAAGAACAAAATTTTCCTCTTCTGCATTTGCACCTTGTAAGCTGGAGCATAAATTTTAACAAAAGGTGTTCTTGCTGAGCCAGATTTTGTCCACTGGCCATTTTTTCGTGCAAGTGAGGTAGCCTAGATGAAAAAGAACACTAACTTTTCTCCTCTGTTCAATTCCAGAGGAGTCATCCATTCCTGTTTGCAAATACCTTAAAGCACCTGTTTTGATTGACACATACAACATGTTGTACTCTTGTTTAACTGGCTACATCAGGAAAATTAGTTCTGTCATCAAATACTTACAATAAGTACAGTGAAGGGAAAAGATTTGTGAGAAGGCAATAAGTTGCATTTCCTGAAAACAAAAACAAACAAACAAAAAAAGTCCAGTAATTTGTGGTGTTTATGAGACTCCATGCTCCTTAACAAAAGATAGGAGCTCATGAATCTGCTTCCTGGAGAAATTTTTGCCCATTTGTTGAGCAGTGTAAAAGAGAGCTTATATCTCACCAACATCTTTATTAAATGCCTTTTGCATGGCAGCAGTAATTGGGTGGCAGGATCCTCTAGTGCAGTGATCTCTAAGTAATTTTCGGTTATGCATCCCTATCAGTATAAACTTTTTGAGCATGCACCCTCATTAGGTATACACTTGTTTATTTATAACTTTTATACATGTACTATTCTGGTATTTTTTCATGCACCCCACTGGATTGTCTTGCCTAATCCACATGGTTCATGTGCCCCACTTCAAAAACCACTGCTCTGGAGTAGTACTCTGCAGTAATCTCCATAATAAGGGAACAGACTTTGTTAATTTTTGGAAAAGATGCCTTGTTGATTGCAGTCTTTTGAATTCATGTTTGATTTTGTTAATATGCTACTTTAAATCAGATTTCTCATTTATTTATAGAAGGACTAAGAAGATGGTAGCCTGTTGATTGAAACTAAAACAAAACTGTGTTTCCCCAGTTGATTACCTGTAATTTTGTAATTTACTGAGCTGAGTTTTGAACATACTTGAAATGTTGTGGTTTCTCTTTTAATTAAAAATATCTTTGTTGCAACTTTGTGATCACTATATTTTTGTCTGCTGTTGATAGACAAGTCATAAAACATTGAGGGTTCAAAGGTCTGGAAGTTTACAAGATATGTAATTTTGCCAACAAGCAGAAAAATAAATTGCACATACAGAGACTGAAGGTGGAAGTGCCCTATTTGGTCCTCTAGTCTATTCCCTTCCCAGCCACAGGACTGTTTGAAACAATATTTATTGTTGGGGCTTTTGTTGCATTCATTCTGGTTTTAGAGTGATGATTTCAGTTACCTGAATGTAAGTACTGCATGTTCTCTTACTTTTGTGCTGTTTCTGTTCAGCTTGTCATGTGGGTGGATTGAAATACACTAACACACCCACCAAGTGCACATAGATGAAATGTGTTGTGCTGTGAACATGAAAATGCAGTTGTTTAGAGAAGGTGTGATTCTCCTACTTTGTGAACCTGGAGACCTCTACCAGTTTCCTCCCTAGAGTTACCATCATCCTGTCAGACTATCTTTATTAATTTTGGTCAGAGTCCCAGAGCAATCCTTCCTGCCTTGCGTGGTGGAGGCTGTCTTGCTGACTCCTCCCACCATAGGCCATCACTAGAGACATCATCAGAGACAATATTATCTTTTGGCCAATAAACAAGCAAAGAGTCATTTGCAAAGGCAGGATTGTAAAAATCAGGTTGCCCACTTGCTTTTCAGAGCAGGTGGGGGCGATTATGCTGGCAAATTCTGATGGATTAAACTATGTTTAAAACATTTCTATATGAGGGTATGAAATGGTGTGCTTACATGATTTAGGCAGACACAAACTCACTCTACTGTGTTGCCAGATGGCAGAGCACATTTAGTTCCAGTCCAGTCCATGCTGACTGGCTCAGCTGGGGCACCTTGCTGAGCACAACACTCACTCAGCCTGGAGCACAGGCACAGAAAGTTCACAGAAAGTCTGCATGAAGTATACACAAAGCAAGAACCTGAATGGCCATACTACACTAGGCAGATTTTTCCTAAGGTTAGGGTAGAAAAGTGGGAGCTGTGATTGCCTATAATTGGAGTGTTTCCTAAATATGGAATATTGTATTTTATGGAGTAATGAGTTTGTCTTAAAAAAGGGATCCTTCCAGCAGACAAGAGGCTGCAGGCAGATGATATAATGGAGATCTTTCCTACTGTCAGACTTGTAAGCAATCATAGAGAGGAAGCCCTCAAAAGGTGGAGATGGAGAGTGGGTGTAATGAGGGAGGAAGGAAGTAGAGAATTTGAATAATTTTTTTATTCTCTTAACTCAGTGTGGTTAAACTGCTGCCATATATCTCACAAAAGCTGATGAATGAGGCGGAGGTCCGAAATACAGGCTGAGGGAAATGCTCTGGGAGAGCTACTGACCTTTGCCCTTGGCTGCTGACCTGTCCTTTACAGCTCATGGGAGAGGCTTGGCTTCTCATCAGGATTTTAGCCTGGGCGATGGTTTTGGCATTTGTGATTGTCACATTTGCCACTTGGAAATTTTTAAGCACCGTGCAGAGAGCATTTTGAAGGCATTTTGAAGGATTCTTCCCTGACCTTTGTAAGAAAACATAAGACAATGCTTGGTATATTTTGCATATTTCAAAGTTAAAGACCCAGTAATAGAAGCAAATTTTGAAATTAAAGAGAATCCATGACTGTCTCAAAAATTAGAGTCCCTGCACCAAGGTTCAAATAGCTGTCACATATCCTCAAATAGCAGGACATTGAATCACCTGTTGGGGACCTCTACTGCTGGACGTGCCAAGAGACAAAACAAGAGAGAATTTGTTATTCTGATCCCAAAAGTGATGGATGACGGTACCCTTTGGACATAAGAAAATTTGTGTGGATTTTCCTGGGTGAATGACATTTTAAGATTCTGGATTGTTTTGAGCGAAAAGTCAGCATCAGCTGATATCTGTGATGGAGAGTAGGCAGCCTCTTTCTCACTATCCTGGATCTCAGTAGTATATTGAGATTTATTTACATTTACTTAAGTAAATATTTGAGTTATGTAATGTTATGCATGGTTCTAGAAGGTGCATCAGTTGCAGAACACTAAAGCAGTAATATGAGCAATAATACGTTGGCATAAAAAGTTTCTTGGGAAGCAACTGGGAAGCTTTGATTTAGCCTGATCCTGTTTTTGAATGCAATGGTGAAACTGAATTTCAGATGTTGTAAAACAGTTCTGAATATTTAACTGGCTTAATGTTTAAATGTAAAGTGACTGTAACATAAAAATTCTGTGATTAGAATTAATATACATTATTTCTAAACTTCTGAGGTTTTGCTGAGATCTGCTTTTCAATTAACTGGTATTAGATTGTGTAACTAGGACAATGTTATTGTACGGTATTATTATCTGTCATAATAATGAGAAGCATGTGCTTGATGACAGATTTTTTTTTACTGCATTATTATTTAAGAAAGTAAATACCAAAAAAGAGCATAAGTAGAAAAATGTAACAATTCATTGTTGTGTCAACCCCTTCTTCAGAGGTGAACACCATATGCATGTATATCCCAATCACTGACTGCTTGTCCCCAGATGGCCTGGGTTTGCTTTTCAAAGAGAGTATGGTGTGGAAAACAAGGAACTGTCCTCAGAACAGTAAATATAAGTAAGCAAATGAGCTTGGTCTCGTCTCTGTGAAGGCAAATTTGTATCATCGAGGCTTGGTCTGATTAGCGTTGGCCTCACTTCAAGGATCAGCAAGACGTGTTTGTTTCTGCTGCAGAAAGGCTGTGTATTGAATTGCTCCACACTGTCCCTCTGGTGTTTATGTTCATGCCTCTCTCGCTTCAGAGTGCAAGGTCAGGAAGGGTTTGTGACTGACACTCAGGACTTCATTTGCCATCCCAGCTGTGAGCATCCCTCTGAGATGGGAGGGAAACGGTGATGTCTGTACTATGAGTGGGAAGTGCCTGGAAACACCCCTGGGCCCTGCGGCCATGGGGACCAGGCAGTGCCTCCCAGCTGGGAGGGCTCCCCTTCCCCGCAGCAGTGCGTGGCTGCCGGAGCCCTTCTGGCAGCAGCGTCTGCAGCATTGCCTCTCCTGAGCTGCGGCTCGAGGTTGGGGAAAGTGGCTGCTGGCCCCGGCCAAGAGCTTGCTAATGAGTGTTCTACCAGCGTAATGGTATAGATGATCACGTGCCAGATCTAGGGACCTTTCCTGGCACCCTTTTATTTACAGCTATGGGTGTAGCCAATATGTGACTGAGACTGAACAAGAGCGAGATGCAAAATCTGTTCAAGAGGAAGCTTAAAATGCTGACAGATTGGAGTAATTTTTTTCTTGCATCTGGAATTCATACTTCCTTCTGCTGTAAATAAATCTCTAAGGCAAAAGTTAGGAGATGTGATTTCTTCTGTAGTAATATTGCTTTTAGTCTGGGGATTTTCTTACACTGCCAGAGCTTCAAAATATATGCTTTCCAAAACATGTTTTTCTATCTGCAATGCTTGTCAGTTGTACGTGACTTATTTTCATATAGCATTTGGTGTTTCTACCAGAGTTTTAGACCTTGAAAAGAGTACAGTTGTGTGTGGCATTGTGGCTAATTGGCAACTCCAAGTACTGCTGGATGGGTGCAAGAAAACTCTTGGATATTAACTCTTCAGTGTTTAACCCATTCTTCAAGTAGCCAAGTATTTCTTTGAACCAACTCAGATGACACCTTTTTGCATGCCAGTGCAACCAAGCCCTCTGTAATTTAATATTCTATTTTTAGTGAATGTAATGGATGGAGATACAGGCTGAAGAATATCTATCTATCTGTCATGTTCAGATATTTTTAGAGCGCTGATCTTTGTAATGCTGATCAGCACCAAATGTATTACATAAGATTAGCATCAAAATATATACAATGGAAAGTCAGCTCTGCTGCAGTTGTTCTTAAATTATTTTTAGTATTGCCCACAAAACTTGTATAGCTCAGTGCATTGCCCTGCCATTGTGCTCTGTCTCTATAGGAATTATTTTAAAAGATTTATTTTATCTTTTCTCAGACCTTTTCAGTCACAGGTCTCCTTCCTGAGGCTTCAAATGAGATAGTCAGTGATGCACATCATGAAGATTTTAATAAATGCCCACTTTCCACCAGGACTGAAGCTGAGACAATTTATCTCTCATTGTCCTTCAATCAAATTTATAGTTGTACTTGTGATTTGCAGGTGCAAGATTCCAAATTCTGTTTTACATACATCCCTAGCTAGTGTTGTGTTCTTTATTGGTGCTGGAGTGGCTTTATCTTTTGCAGTTACACATAATGTTATTTTAAATTTTCAAATTTTAGTGGATACTCAGAATTAATATCTTCTTATTAAATATATCTGGTTCACTAGCTAACCATTTAGAATGGATTGGAGTAGATTATTTTAGAGAATTTTTGAGTTTAGAGGCAGACTGTAAGAAAACACTCTATATTCTTCTCACACCACTCTAGAAAATGTATTTTTGTGTTTCAAATTTTCTGAAAAAAGCTGATGCTTTCCTTTGAGTATTTTTAAAAACTAGTTTGTAATTACTGAGGTTTAAAATAGATCTCAACTTTCTGCACATCCATCCCATTATCCTAACTATTTGTAGCAGATGAGTCTTGATTTTTTTTTCATTTTTTCTTTCTTAGTGGGTTTATGGTGCATCTGATATATTATAGTCAATAGGAAAAAGTTAGCTGTTTGTTTTTGGTGAGGTAACTTTGAGAGTGTAATGCTGTTATGCCATGGCTTTACAGATCTTCCAGGATCTCTCTTCCTGAGAATGCAATTAAACGTGCTCTGATCTTGGTTTATATTACTACTGTTAAAAACAATCTCTACTTTATTAATGTATGTCCTTGGTGGCTTGTAAACATTGTTGCAATAAAGAGAATGAGGAGAGAAAAGGCTGGAATGCCAGGTGGAATAAAAACCCAACAATTAATTCAGCTTAAAATGCTGAGCTGAGAAAGAGACAGAGTCTTTACAAGGAGATTTTGTAATGTCATTTGTAGAAGAGAAAGTGCCTGTCATACTTGATCAGGGCGATGAAGATTTAAGTAAGCTGTTTTCGGGGGGTTATTTAGATGATAAGCAATACAAATGGCATATTTTTGTCCGGAATTTAAAAGGCTAAGTGTATTACAGCTGATCCAGAGACTATATTGGAACATCTTGGCTTAATCAGTGAAATTTTGAAAAGTAGAAGTGCAAAGGAGGATGGGATTTAAAAATTAAAATATTGCAATGAGAAAACACTTGGATGAGAAGGATTGATTCTTAGTTTTCTCTGAGTATTCATGGATATGGGGGTTTTTTTCCTGAACCTTTCAGTCTATCCTTAGTGATTGATTAGGAAAAGGCAGAGAGGGGCTGGACTAAATGAATTCTCCATTGGAGTAAATAAATTCTCCATTGATTTTTCCCCGGTCTGTCTGGTGGTGAAACACCTATCTGTAACATGTTGCAAGAAAGAAAAACGCTGGTACAGGATGGCTGTAATTCTGGTTTCTTTCAGGGAAATGAAAAAATAAAGACCTCATTTATGGAGGAAAGCATTCATTGAGTTGGCATTAGTCATATGTATTTCAAGGAAAAATGTACCTTACACTCCCCAAAACCATTGTTTGGACCAGTTAATTTATACAAGTTCCTCAACTGAAATATGCTGGAGTAGCAAGAAAATGATGTGAGCTGCATCTCTGTTAGGCTGTTTACTGATGTTTATTGACATAACTGTGTGGTTTGGGGTAGCTGTGTTGGTTTTTTTCCCACCCATCCTCTTATCTGACATAGTTAAATTCAACTAGCTGAATAATTCAATCAAGTCGGGGAGAGCAGGGTGGAGAGGGAGAGAGAAAAGACTTCCTGGAACAAAATTCTTCCAGTGAAGGGATAAAAATGCACTGGAATTCTGGCATCAGATTTAAGCCCCAGCAAATTTATGAGGCCTGTGATGGTTTTGAATTGAAAAGCATGATGAATTCTTATTGTAATGACATAAAGTGAATTTCTGATTGCCTTTTTTATTATGTGATCTTTAAGAATTAATCCATGTCTCTTATTAGATGGTGTTATATTGAATTGTAAGCTTTCATTTGTGGGTGAATCACTATTCAGGACATATTCCAACAATGAGATTTGTCTGACAGTTCCAGGGAAATGTATCTCGTCCTGCTGTCTAAATGTCGAATATTGTGAACTTCGGAGGGAAGTATGAAATCTAATAAGCTCACAAATCGTCAGGAACAGTAGGGAAATGACACCTCAGGAAAGGTTTATGTAAATAACGGGTCAGTAACAATGGTGTAAGTAATGTGAAAGATTATATTTTCCTCACTTCTTTTTTGAGATACATGAATTAATTGTATTATACCAGTACCTTGAAGACATGGTATTACTGTCAATGAAAAACTTGTATCCATGCTATTTAAATGAGAGAACCCAAAAATATGAATTCAATGTTTGGCACATTAAAAGAATTCATTAATAGGTGTTTAAATAGAATATGTGGGAGGCTATTATATAATAAAATAATTTCAGAATAATTACTATTTCGCTGTACAGTAATAAAAGCTAAAGATGGCAGGTCTAATTTAAAAATAATCAAAAGTCAGGTAAGGTTTTGTAATTTTTTTTTTTGATGGAAAGATGAGAAGAGCTTTGTTGAAACAGTCATTAGGAAACTAGTTATATTGGTTAGAGAATACTTAGAAATATCTATCTGATAAATCACTTTAAAAACCATTTAAACTTAAAACTAGAATTAAAAATCTGGAGGAGAGAGTTACATTAAATAACTTCATGAAAGGATTTTCTTTTTTCTCATGTTGTCTTTTTCTGGTTAGATCGTGACTCACATAACAAATGTGTGATTATTTTTTAAAATTTTTAGATTTTTTTAAAGATATACTGGCTAAACTCCAGAAAAAATCATCCAAGCATAAAAGTCTGATTTTAAGAATACTATGTACTTCATTTTATCTTGCTGGGAAGTTGGTTAAAAGACTTCTTTAGATCTAGTATGTTATTTTGCTGGCATGTAGAAAAAGAACATGATTGCATAATCCTTGCAACATTTTGTTATAGTAAGCTCTAAGTTATTTCTTACCAAATTAAATACTGTGATTCAGTAAAGGACTTGGTTAAATGTATGTTGATATATGGTCAAGGATTTGGATTTTTTTTCAGTTTTGGAACAGCTCTAAAGAGAGTTGGACCATGTAAAGTTCAATCATAAACTTTTGCAGGGTGGTATAATATTCTAATCTCAGTTAATGCCTGGACTTGATACTACAAAAGGCAGATGGCAATTAAATAAGTTGATTGTATTTTTTATGTATAGATGAATATCACCCTATAATGTTGAACCTCTCCTGTGTCTTGGGGGTGGATATTTGCTCTTCACCTCTGGAGGGGCATTCTCAGTAGTTGCTTGAAACCAGGAGCTAATGGTATTACATATAAGATGTGATTAATCATTCAGTCATCAAATTGGCAAGCGTGAAAAATTCAATGAACTGTTACAGTCAGAGATATGAGGAGCAACACACATTGTCTTTGAAATCCTCCTCAAACTTGGGCTGACTGGATAATACAAGGGGCATTTCTGTAGTTGAGAAATTATTTGAAGTGTTTCAGGTTTAGGATTCTCTGAGATTCCTTAAAGGAACTGGTTTTATAAGTGCTTTCTGATAGCAGAGTTGTTTTAAAGCAGCTCATTATTTAAACACCATGAACCATTACTCACTTTTGATTACTTGTACAGTGCTTTTCTTCTCAGATGATTCAAAGACTTGGAGATAAATCCTGTTTTTTCTGTTACAGAAAGACCATTTGCTGTTTTTCTTCCATTTCTTTGGCTTTTGAAAATATTAAGGAAGAAAAACCAAAACAAAGCAGAAATTCCCCTGAGGAAATGGTTCAATGATTGCTGCTTCTTCTAACATGAATAGTATGAGCATGATGTTCAGTCTTTTTTCCTGGTCAAGGACTTAACTGTCCCTTCAAATTTTTCTTTCCAAAATAATGATTGTATGTTCTGTAAGATTTTGAATTTCTTCACCATAGAACTCCTTTTCTATATTCCTAGAATATTAAATTTTCATTTTTCTGAGTAAGCTGAAAAAAAAAAAGATATTCTGGAAGCTACAAGAATGTCCTGAAGGTGCAATATGCATGTTATTATGTACATTTTAAATTATTGCCTGAACTCACAGCTTATTCCTTTCCTCATGTCTTGAAATATTTCTTTTTTGCAAAATTGGAAGCTGCTCCAAGAACATAAATTCTTACTTATGATTTATTCTTAAATTTTAGTTATTTTTTTAAAGGAGAACATTCATATTAATTTATCCCCAAGTCAGTCAAGGACCTTATTTCCACTGACACATTCATTCAAATTCTACACTTCGAACCTCTAAATTATGTCTCTTCTTTTTGCACATTATCCTCTCAGTAGCTAATATATTAAGTGGAATAGCTAATGGAGTTCAGATTCTTCTCCTAAATGGTGCTTTTTTACAAAAAGTAGCAAACTGGTTCTACTAAACCTTTGTGGTTTTTAGGTGGAAAGAGATTGTAAAAGGTTCCTTCTGCAGTATGGAAAACATTAAACCTAATAGTAAATCATCCCAATTATTTGTAGTTTATGAGAGAAATCCCAGGGCCAAGCCCTATTGACTCAGAAATTCTAAATTGATTCTGTGCTTTATAATAAGTTGTTATGATCAGGCAGGAGGCCAAGTACCAGATGGATTGATTGCCTTCTGCCAGAGGTATGGCAACATCAGCTGCCTCTATTAGGAATGTATTTACTGTTGAAAATGTCAGCTTGACAACTGGAGTTCAGTTTGTGCTATCAAAACACTCTTTAGTCTCGTGATCCTGGAGTTAGATTGAATGATTTGTTGAGAAGCACTACTTTAGTCTTATTTTAGGATCTTCTCCATACTCCTAAATTATGATGATGTTTCCTGCTCTAAAGAAAATGGGTTGCTGAGGCTGTTTCAGAGAAATCAAATAAATGGAGCTTTCCAAAACTGTCAATAAGGATGCACAGGAGATCTTAGTTACTGAGTGTGAAACTGAGGTTTTTCACAAGATATGTAGTCTATGTAGTCAACTCAAAAATCAGTGTCTCTTCTGAGCTGCCACCTGTTGAAAGACGGGAGTGTTAGTCACTTTGAAGCACTAAAAAAATTACAGGAAAAACTGTATCAATAGTCTGAGCTTTCTTACAAGAAAAAGACAAACTCGGTTAGCATTTTATTTATAACCCGAGGGAGAACTGATGATTTGATTCATGGCCTAATCTAAATTCTACTTTCATTGCTTCGTGGTGAAAACAAGAATTTAATCCCAAAGCAATGTTACCATTGCACATGTCTCAACATGTGAGATCAAATCCATGCTGTCAAATTTCATGTCTGTTCTTAGGCATCAAACACAGAAAGTGTCAAATCCAGAACACTTGATCTGGTTATTTCCTAGACATATTTCCAGAGTAGGTCTATGCAAAGGGGTGCAAATATATTTATAGGGTGAGAATACATCTGACGTGACTACTAGGTATCTGTGGTACTGCTTTAAATTCCCTTTACCAGCTAATGAAGGGAAATAGGTGCATACAGGGTGTATTTACTCTCTCTCCAAAGCAGGGGCTTTAAAATAGGCTAGGTGAGCTACTCAGTGCAAGTTCTTACTTCTATGCATCATGGTTTTCTGCCTGTGGTCAGGTGAACCATTCTTAAAATTTTCTGCTCTGGGCTACTTACTGACCCAAGGTGAGGCACCTGCGCTCTCTGGAGGTGAGGCAGTGTAACCATGTAGGTGTATTGAAGGATGCAAACTAAAAGAGCTAGATTTCTAAAGGACTTCTGAATTCTGTGGGAGCACAGTGCACAGTGCTTAGTTTCTCGACCCTGTCAGGCTGAAGTAAGTCAGATTGTTCCTCTTTGTAACACATTATTTGTGTATTGGCTTCTACAAGTGTCCTTTTGGGTTCAGTAAGCTACCAGATATCAATCTACTACTTAGGTTTCAGATTCTGTTGAATTAGATTTAAACCCCCCAAAATCCTTCTGTGCTACTTCCTCCAGCTAGTCAGCTGCTGGATTGAACCTGACATATTTCAACCTCCTGCTTTAGAGGACACTCACATATATGTCAGAAAGGCACCATCTCCCAGTGTTTCTTTCTCATTTTAGTTTAACAACTGCCCTTTCAGTTTCTAAATGCTGCATGGGACAGAAGCTTCCCATTCTTTAGGTCACCACAAGACACAGCCTTTGTCCCAGTGCCCGGATGCATGATACAGCATCCTGGCTAATATTTGCTGGTAGGACACTTCCCTGCCTTACTGTTCATCATGAGCATCCCATGGTGGCAGTGTGCTTGTAGCGCCTGCTGGCAAAGGGAGCTCAGCTGATGTGTCACCCATTGTGGAATTGATGCTTGCTGGGGAATGGGTGCCCGTGCTACTGCCCATGAAATTACTCTAAATTGTAGACAGGCTTGGGGTAAAAGCAGAAACAATTTAACCAACTGAAGTGAAGAGCATAAGAAATCGATTGCTATACTTACAGCAGATGCAGAAATGTGGAACAGTTACAGTCCTTGTTGTTGCTGCTCATTCAGGTCTGGCTCCAGCATCGTTTCTTTTCCTCTGTTTTCAGCTAGCAGGCTTAAGCCAGACTAACTCCCAGGGCGACTGACAGCTCCCTGGAGATGGGGTCTGGCCTTCAGCTGCACTTGGTCTTTTACTTGTTTCCCAAAATAGATTCTGATTTGGGATGAAGTCACCCCTTCTGTCCCCCCTGTTTTTGTTGAGCATAATTCACCCTTCCTGGCCTTCTGTATTTCAGGATATATCTGACTGATTGAAAAGGCATCTGATTTTTTTTCCAGTGTCGTCATCAAAAAGAAGGCCTGTGGACTGTATCTTTCAGCTGAACGGGCATGCGTAGGCTTCACACTTATTTGATTTAACCTATTTACACAATGCAATCCCCAGTGGGCAGATAACAGAGGAAGAGTTACATTACCACGGGGTTTAAACACATAACCTGTGTCTAGCACAGAACCTTGAAGTACTTTCTGTATAAAAGAGAGTGATAAATGTGAATCATTGATAAAACCTGGTATGTTGGAAAAGAAACTGAGGGATTGTTTGTGTCTATAGTAAATGGGCCATAAGCCTAGTTTCTGGGAACCAGAGAGACACAATAATGACATTTTTCTGAAGTGGATGCATGATTGTGCAATGGGTATAGGTGGTGTCAAGAATTCAGTCCGAGGCATTAGAATACTGGAATAAAGATAAACTGTCTGAAATCTGGACTCTTGCCAGTGACACAGTGTATGTACATGAACCAAATTGGACAGAGTGCAGAACTTTCTTGCCTTGAGGCAAAATCAGGGAAATCACTGTGATGACAGCAAGAGAGACTTCTGTAAATGGTAGGACACACCTGCCCCTGTCAGTGCCAAGTGTTCCCATAATGGTAGGACACTGCTACCCACATAGGTGCCAGGTGTTCCCATGGCACATCTTCAGGAGAAATGGTCCTCGGGAGCCCTGGGGTGCCCAATCCCAACTGCTAGTTACAAGAGTCAAGTTTTTCAGGCCTCTTTGCTTTGGACCAGTGATTTTAGGATGTACAAGGGATCGAGACATCTAACTATCAAAGTTCAAGTTGAGTAGTTTAAGGAAATTTAATATGGTAGAGAGTTTTACAAAGATTAGTTGTTTTTAAGGTATTTTCAGATTTTGCCTGTGAAAGCTGTTGTGCACTATTGCTGACTGCAAGAGTTTCTTGTTATTGTAGAAGGGTTGTGTTTGTACTTGTTAATGGTTCTATTTACCCGTTAAGCTTTTTCACCAGCAGAAGAGACACAGTCTAATGTCTAAGAAATTGTGAAACTTTTACAGTAAACTCTGAGGAACTGAAATTTAAGTAACTGGGATGTAAAATTCTATTGGTTTAGTAGTATCTTTTATGTGAGTAGTTGTAAATGTGCAAAAGTGTGAATTAGTCCATACAGTACTTTAAAAAGTGTGGAAAAAAAGATTATTTGTGTCTGGGAGAGGGGTCAGCTGAGTGGATGGGGTCTTCCTTTGCACAGCTGTTTTGTTATTAATCTGTGAAGCTGTGAGAAGCAGAATTCTAAAAACCAGTCAGGCCTGTGAAATAGAAGTATCTAGAAGAAAACAAGGATGTTTGTGGTTCACATGGCTGTCCTCATCAGGGAGGCAGGAAAATGCTGACACAATGATATATTTATCAACTCGTTTAAAGATACATTTTGATGTCAAATAAATGAAGGTACATTGGAAATGATCTTTCCCTCTACAAAGGCCTCGGAAACCTGTTTATCCTGAAATAATCCCTAAATTTGAAGAAGGGGGAATGAACTGATATTGTCACCATAGTGCTGTGAATAAATTAGAGTTCCCGGGTGCTTGCAAGAACCTGTCTAAAACTTCATCCTCAGCAATGCTGGAAAATACTAGATAACTGTGCTTGTATGCTATCTGTGTTTATGCTGTGTGGAAGCTATGGGAAGTATACAGGAATAGTCTTTCAGTAGTAAAGATTCACTGTTTCCCATAACTTAAAAATTTTCATATTATTTTTGTTTCTTTTGTTCTTAAACAATCATTACTGTATATTCAGTTTTAGTTTAGGAGCTTTCTGTAGGGCCTACAACTGTATTTAGGCACATTCCATTAAAGTCTCTTGACCATTTGCTCAGTGAGTTGACTATATTTTTACTGAGAGATTTTTGGAGCTAGGCATCTTCAGGGGTTTCCTGGAGGATAATTCTGTATCCTGAAATATAGATAACTAGTCAGGTAATTTTATCTCAGTAAAGCCTTCTATTAATAGGTATTCTTGCTTTAATGTTTAGATACACTTCTAGAATTCACATAGCCTTTTGTCAATTCTTTGTATTTCTGCAGCTTTCAGTGCACAACAAAATTTCTGTTTGTTTCCCAGTCGAAGTCTATTATATTTTAAATTACAAATATATGCTTTGGTATATTTAAGAGACTGTTCCATAGTTAATGGCTATTTATATATATCACCCTGGAACTTTGATTTCTGTCATAATAATAAAAAATGCATGCTTTGCGCAGTTTAAATATGAAGAAATATTTCTTTGACTTTTGCTGAAAGATTAATGGATAGAATTCTTTAATGACAGGTGTAGCAGTTTTGGTCCTCATAGCTCTATTTTTCTGTTGACTTACAAGCCTCTAATATTTACAAAGCTCTAAGCCATCTATTTGAAAAAGCAGAGCTTTTAAGGAGAGGCTTGAATGGTTGTCAGAAGGACAGACTGAGGGCATACAGAAAAGTGTACACTGATTCTAGAGAAAAGCTGCTGGTCCTTTGTTGGGCATCCTCAGGTAGGTGACTTCACCTGACTCAGATTACAAAAGTTGAAGTTATGCTGGGACTAGGTATCTCCAGGTGATCTGGGTCTCAGTGCTGTGGTTTGGGAGCTGAGACAATCTCTCAGGGTTCCTGTTGCTGTTGTTTAATCTGTTTTATCTGAAGACAGAAATTCTATGAATCAAAACAAGAGTTAAATGGAAGAACATTGGGTACTGAGGGCCTGTGGCTTTCTGCTGTGGTCTAAGCTTAGTTTGGAGAGATGCATGGTTTAAAGAGTTGGTACTAACAGTTTCTGTGATCACTGCAGCTGTCTACTCAAGGAGACGCCAGCCAGGTGATTGGGCCACTGACAGAGGGCCAGAGGAGGAACGTGGCTGTAGTTAACTCTCTGTACAAACTGCACCAGTCGGTTCTGAAGGTAGGCTTCCTTTGGCATTTCTCTTCTTGTCATGATGTTACCTTCTTTGCTCTGTCCTGTGCATATGCTCCATTTAGCTGATGAGAACTCTTGACAAATACAGCCCAATTTTGTGTTAAGAGCTGCACCTTGCTGTGCATTTGTGCAACTCTTTGCCCTTGTAAGCACCACTATGCGACAACTTGTCAATATTAGAAGAATAAAGATGTGTTTATAGAGAATAATCATGTCTCATAGCCATTAGTTTGTGAGCATAATTGAACTCTGATTTTTCTTACCTGTCTTTGTACTAATCAGTCTGATAGCTCCCTTGCAGCATCTTCCTCAGCCCAAGCTTATATTTTTCGGAAGACCTTTAATGCTTTCCCACAACTGTGGCCAAACTGAAAAGGGGAAGGAAAGAGTGAAATCAAGAGAAGCAACACCTCACAAATATCTCCATACATTATTACTGTGACGAAAGTCTGGCCTGGAAATTTTTCAGGACTAAGCACAGTTATGAATAATTCTGATTTACTGGTTTAGTGATGCCAATTGTTACACAGACTTTGTAAACTAAAACAAACAGATACATTGGTAGTTGTAGTTAATTATGTTTAAATCCTAGCCTGATTAGAAAAAAGATCATGAGTATTCTTGACTCTGGATATGTTCAAAGAATTTTAAAAAATGCTAAAAAGCCTATAAAATTTCCTTGGATTTTGCAAACAGATGGTAGATCAACTTTTAAGTCTGCTTTCTCTGATGTATTTAGTAATGAACCTCATGTGTCTTAGTGTTGGAGGGAGATCTGATATGATTCAGTCTTCAAGTTTAGTACTTTTCTGGCTTAAAAATACTATTGTGTAGTGCATTCATAACTGTAAGGAAATTGGTAGAATAGTCCTTCAGATCATTCCTTGACTTTCAATTTTAATATTGTTTTAGCTGTACGTAAACAACTCTTGAACATGTAGTGCTATAATAGTCTTAATACTGAGAAAGAACAACCATTCTTTCAAATATCTGCCACAGAGCTGCTTGTATAGTTCTCCATGAATTCTATACTTAGCAGTGGGAGAATACACCAGTTATTTTTATTCTGATTCTGTTAGCCCTTCAGCTAAATTTCAGCTTAACTCCATTGAGTCATTTCTTTGCCAAGGCAGAAGCAGAGTCCATAGGAAATCTGAGAGCAAAGGACTGATACTGATGCATTGAAAATTCTATCTGTACAAAACACACTTGATAGTTATCTGTGACTACGTAAACACTCATTACTAAGGATTACTCAGTATGTGTTTAAATAATGTTGAATATTACGATTTCTAATAATTTGTTGGATGCTGACTATTAAAAATTACTTTGTAATTTTTAGGTTATTACCAGTCAGAACTCATTTCCAGCAGCTGCAGAGCAAACAGTCACAACTGCCTTAAAGGTAATTGAATGTCTATATGCTGCACACTTAGGGTTGAGCTTGGCTTTGTTTGTCACACTTAAAATGGGCACTTATTTCCCACATATTATTTTACATCAATATATTTAGTAACAGCTATACAAATATTCTGACATTTCTAATTTATTGTGTCTGCAGCTACATATGTGTTACCTGTGCCAAATCACTGTTTGTGTTGTTTTTGTATTCAGAATATTCTCACAACAGTCAGAACATAGATGTCATCTGACTGTGAAAATAAATGTCTTTCTCTGCAGCATTCATACAGCAATAGCTGGATCCTTCATCACCCCCTTCCTCCCCCTGACAGATACATCAAATTATAATTTTTATTCGACCTGGTACTTTCCTGGAGGGGGATGTGGATGGTGGTGCAGCCTCTGTGGATGACAGCTCTCCACGTCTGTCCTGCTGGGCACTGACCTGGGAGGGGTTGTGTGCAGGGGAATGAAGGGCAGCTTGTGTCTGGAGAATGAACGACTGAGCCAAGTGTGTGCACCAAAACATGTATGTGTACAAACCAGGGATGCCAAATTGCTGTGCACCTTTTTGAAGGAAGGCTTTACATAGAAGCAGCAAGCAGCTTTATTTCTGTACTTCACTGGTAAAATCAATTAAATATCCTAGGCTTTGGTTCTCCTATTTAGCATTTCCTAATGCAGAATGATAAAAAGCACTGATGAAATGAGCTGTTTCCTAAGGTATTTTTGGGGTGCCAAAATGCAAATGCTTCTAGTTTTTGTTTCCTTACTTCTGCCTTTTTCTTATTCTATTTTAGGCAGTCCATGATCTAATGGGTAGTGCTGTTCAGCCGCTACTGAACTCTGTAGGAGATTCAGTGGAAGCTATTATCATCACTATGCACCAGGAAGATTTTTCTGGGTAACTAGAAATATCTTCTAAATTTACCATTGCTCTAGTAAGATGTCCTGCATGTGTGTAATAGATTGTTATTGCCACAATGTCCTTGAAGCAAGAGTGCTTGTTTGTTGAGGAGACGGCGATGCTTTATGGTTAATGAACACAGGAACAGAATTACACCTATCTGTTGAAACAAATTAATCAGGTAGCATCTGTCTTCTTCCTTCCTCCCATTTTAATTCATATCTGTTGAGTAAAATTCATTTTGAATAGAAAAAGAAAGCTGACAAGATGCCATTTTTGTGCTTAAAAAAACCCTTTTGCTTTCAAAATGTATTTTTATGGGCAATCTTCAGAACTGTCAATATTCCTGTTCCTCCAAGCATATAGCCTCTGATGCAATAGTTAATTTTAATTTTTTTTTAAATTTAAATCTCAGGTTTAATATGTTATGATATTTTCCCATAGCATTTTCATTAAAATTTCCAGTATTTTTTATGTGCCAAGATCTTATCTATAATTGAGATTCCCTTCCTATATTTTATTTTGGTTGTCACGTCTGTTCTGACATTGCTTATATCATCATAAGTTGTCGTGGTTTTTGTCTTGAAACTTCACTGAAAATAGTGTGTTTTCAGAGATGTTTCGAATTTTCCTTTTGATTTTTTAAAAAACCAGTATTTTACCCTCACCACCCTCTTCTGGCACCGGTTGCACAACACCTCTCTAAGTGGGTAAACTGTTCCCAGCCAAAGGCTATGTTTTGTTAGATTGCCTGTATGTTCTTCTGAGTTTGGAAGAGTTCTTTTACCTGTCTGTCAGTCAAAGAAAGAGAAAGGGGATTGGTTTGTGTCCAAGGGCTTCTGTGGCTGCTTCTGTGATACTCACTTTATAATCCTGGGTTCGGAGGAATCTAGGAAACTAATTCTGTACAGAGAACAGGTTTGGGATTGATAGACTAATCTAGTAACCCTGTGACGTATGTTTATATTTTATGATCTATTATTACAGTTTCGAGTCAGTAACCGGGACATTTAAATTTAAGGTCTGGATTTGAGGTGTAGACTCCAAACTGATTGAGTCTCTGCAAGTTAGATAGGAGCGGGGTGATTCCTTTTATCTTGTTATTTCTTGTTTTATCTTTTAATTCTTTTTAGGAATGAGTGATAAAGACATATTTTTTTACTATAGTTTCAGAGAGGGCTATATGCTTCTTATTCTGAGTAGAAACAAGACTCTACAGTTCATGCCATGACTTGGTGGGGTAGGAAAAAAATTTAAAAGAATCCAATAGGTTTTGATTGTATTTTAAAGATGAATTTAGCTGCCCCTATTTCTTTTTCTTTTTTTTTTTTTTTTCCAGATCATTATCCAGCTCAGGAAAACCAGAAGTCCCTTGTTCTCTCTACATGAAAGAGTTACAGGGTTTTATAGCAAGAGTCATGAGCGACTACTTCAGACATTTTGAGTGTTTTGACTTTGTCTTTGATAACACTGAAGCCATGGCTCAAAGGGCAATTGAACTTTTCATTCGCAATGCCAGTCTAATAAGGCCCCTTGGCGAAGGTGGGAAGATGCGCCTGGCAGCGGATTTTGCACAGGTATCCTCCACACTGATTTCTGCTTTTTAGTGTCACTTCACTAATTTCACTGAAAAGTATCAATGTTTTTGTCTCTGTCGAAGTATAAACAGGCAGTTGTAGATATTGGTGCATTCCGGGTCTAAACATCCTCTCTGATAAGATACTGGATCCTGAGACATGCGTCCACTAAGTAGTTGAAGATCACTGTAAGGCACATTCAGAGAGGTCTGACAGTTTCCTGTCAGGTGACTGTTGCATTTAAATTCAGCTGCATCTTGGCATGCTACCCCACCTGGCTGATCTCTTCGGCACGTCCATCATTTGCCACCATTCATTCACTTCATTCTTTCTCTCTCCTCTAATGGAATATGGTGTGTCACTTTCTTAATCACTCTATATATCACAGTGCCCACAGTGGTTAATAGCTAACTCAGCTGCTTTGCTGAGTGAAGGAGAAAAGCTAAAGAAATACCAATATCCGGGGGAAGAGCTGCCCTACTGGAAAGAGAAGGGCAGGTTTCCTGTGGGATTCTCTTCACAACCTGATTGACTGAGCTGCCTCTCAGCTTTACCTAACTCCTATACAGGACTAAACCACAAAAGGAATTGCCAGATTCATATCCACTACCCGTCTGTGTTATCTACTATATTAGAATTTAATTTGTCAGCAGTACCACTGTGTGGTTAACGTGCCAGAGAATCAGGCATCCGTGAGATCAATCTGAGGCTGCCGTTTATTATTATCCAAGTGGAAGAGGGAATTAGCACCAGCTGTCTGCATGCTGGGTGCTGCTTTTGGCTGGTAGGTAACTGAGGTAGGAGAGGAAGGCAGGGAGGGAGGAATTGCTGCCACCTCCACTCCTTCTTGTGGCTGCTTTGTATCATTTGCCTGTGAGTTATATGCTCCCGAGTAAAATTTTTTTATTCATTACTCAAAAATAGCAAATCAGCCCTTTACCACGGAAATTAAGGGGAAGTTTTCAATTGCTTTCAGCGAGAAGGTTCCATTCCCTTCTCTATTTTGAAGACAATGGCATAAAATTGGAAGCAGAAAAAGGACACTTGACTCTTCCTGTGGAAGGAATAGAGATAATTTTTGTAATTTATGCTATTTATGCTAATTTTAACTAAAGTAAGTCATATAAATTTGGAAAATATTTTCACCTGGTTCTAAGCACCTCTTATAATCTAAAAATATAACTTGTTTATAGTTTTTTAAACACTGATTTTTCTCACTCTGACATGGGCTACCTTTTAAGTGAAAAATTAAAGTATATTTTCATAGAGTGTAGAGGAATTTGCATGGTCTTCCCCACTGTGCTGAGTGTAACTCTTGAATGGACAACTGTGTAGGTATAAATATTCTGATTTCTTTTATAACACAGAATCAGAAAAAAGGCTTTGAATTCATTCCTATCTCCTGCCTTCAACTGTTACTGCATCTGGGGGCTGCCTTGTGTTTTTCTTTTCTTCGCATTGCGCCGTGTTCTTGGCTTGTTTAAAAATGGGCTTAAGACAAGAAATCCATGTCCAACCAGCCGCATACAGCACCTCAGTGCTCGCTCTGTGCCTTTGAGCATCTCTGCACAGAGCTCCTCTGCTGGGTGTGCCAGGCTGCACAGGGGCTGCAGTGTCCAGAATGGCCTGGACACTGTATCCTCTTGCTCAGGATAGCAGAAAAAGGACTGAAACCCTTTGTATGTGGATGCTGCCTTAAATCTATGTTTTCTGGGCTGTGTGTGCTCCTCCCAAAAACCTGGTGGATTTTAGGCACATGCCCATGATGCCAACTCCTGGGAGCCTGACAGGAAGGTTGTTGTTGCTCTGACCCAGCCAGGGCTCCTGGGCACACTGGGTCAGTGTAAATGCAGCTTTAATCCTGATCAGGACTAGGAGAGGTTGCTGCTGAGGAGGGCAGGGAGCAGGTATTTAGCTGGGCTGCTGGCTTGATGGGAAGGATAGATTTTTCCAAATGGCCATAAATGCTGTGTGCAGGGTTTTTTTCAGTCCCAGAAAGGCACTGCATTGTTGGACTAAAGCCAAACCCAAAGGAAACAACCGGCCTAGAAAGAGTATATACTGTGTGTAGGAGTAGGTTTGTTTATAAACTGTTTTTACTTGTGCTCTGTCTTGTAGAGTAGTGTTGAATCTTCTCTACTGAAAAAGGGGGTTACATGTTCCTGCTCAGAATTGACTTCTGAGATCTAAAACCCCTTTTGGTATTTTGGGGTTGCTTGTAAACAAAAGACCTGGGCAGAAATCCATGCAGAAACTTTGGCTAATTAGAGTTCTTATTATAAACACACATGCAATGAGTCAAATAACCTTGGATTGCATCAGGTTTTGGGTATCTCATGCTTGTGCACATTCTCTCAGGGCACTCACAGAGTTAGAGCTGCCTTGTACTCAGCAGAATAGCTTTGGCTGAGAGTCTGATTTGAAGATTTTTTGCACTGAAAACGTGTTTTACTGATAAGTTGCCTCAAAACAACAGGTGTCCACACAGAAGGGGGAAAACAGATTTCGAATTTTCTTCATTCAGAACTGGGTTTCACGAGGTGCATAACAGCCAATTATCTGGAGTGAGGCTCAGCTACTTATACATTAGGAGTTACTGCTGTAGCTCTGTTGAATTCTCTGTCTTACCCTGCTTCCAGTGTCAGTTCCAGACATCGCTTTTGGCTGTCCTGTGCATTACAGATTTTTCAGCAGTGAGACTAGGTGTGTGCTACTGTGGCAACTGTAAACAGAGCAATGATAGGCTTCAAATATATCAGAATATCATTAATATGATTTCATGTAAATCACTGCTTACAGGAACACAGGAACATTGCAAGCCCTAGGAAATGTGCACAGAGCTGCAAGGTTGTTATCGAGTGCTGTGCCACGGTTCCTTGGGAGTCTCATTTGAAATATCTCCAGTCTACAGGCTGAATTCACCTCTTTTCATGCTCTCAGTTTTTATGCAGGCAACTGCACAAGATTACTTTTCAGCTCACTCCTGTATATTCCCGAATCAGCTTGTTTTATTTGGTTTTGTGTTTTGAAGGGGCCCGTAATTCAGTATTCACATATTTAATACCGAATTTTACTTTTTAATTCAGTACTTGTCAGACTGAAAAAAAAGTGTTCTCCTTGAGGCAAGCAAGCCAGCAAGCCCTGATGGTTTTCAACATTTCTATTTCTGGGGGGTGCAAGTTCTTCTGCAGAGGACTTTTTTAACTTGCTCGGTATTCAGAGTTGTTACAGCACTTAGGCACACTTTGGGATTGTGGCTTTTTGTTCAGGCCTTCCTAAAACCCAGTGGAAGTGCTGGACCATGCAACAAAGAATGAAGTATAAGCATGATCAGTTAAGGAGATTGTTTAGAAAAAATGAGGAATCTACAGTAATATTTGACATGGAAATTAGTAGTCTGCTACACAGAGTTTGTAAGCTGGTACAGGAAAATAGCTGTTTATTAATAGCAAATACAAATCACAACTGCATTGAAATAAACTAGTCTAGAAATTGCAAAGACAAAGTAATCATTATGCCTCATGGCATGAAGGCGTGACATGATTTCCCATCTATTTTGGAGCAACATATAAGGCAGGAGCCACTGTCAGTGCCAAGAGCCCCGCCTCATGTCGTGACTGAAATTTTCAGCCTTGTCGAGTGAACTGTTTTTATTGGTCCTATTTGAGTTAATACTATTCTCTATATGCTTTCCTGTATTCCTTTTCTAGGCATCATTTACAGTTGGGATTTTTGGCATTGTTCAGTACTGTGTTCAGACAGTTTTGATAGGGTACAGTTAACACTGCCACCAATTCTTCAAGTCTTTCTCGAAAAATTACTGAAAAATGTTTGGGTTTTATTGAATTTTCCTAGAAAAATGTTTTTATAGTAGAAGTTTAAAATGCTAAATTCTAGTGTAGAAGAGCTGTTTCTATCTGCTGGATAGCCTGTGGTCAGAATCTGGTTTCCTAATTCAATATGTGGCATTTTAAAAAAAGCAAGAATATTAGGCATTTGGATTTTTTAAAATGTAAACAGATTTGCTCATTAGATCAAACATGATGATACAAGTCTAAAAGTGCTTTTTATAGTTTTTCCTAAAAGATTTCCTTTCTAGTTTCTTACAGAGAAATGAGAGCAGCAGGATGCTGTAATCACAGTTGTAGTCATAAGGACAGAAACTACTAAAGCTAAAATACATTTAATGTTTAGTGCTAATTATCTTCCTGGAAAGAGGGAATTATTTGCTGGTGTGTGTTATTTTAGAGGTGTTACAGCTGAATGATTTACTTAAGCATCAACTGTTTTGGAACTGCTGGATTGGGGAGAAATCAAATTCCACATCCCTTCAAGGTCAGCTTCTTTCATATAATAGTTCAGAGCTCTTCTGCTCCCTTGCTTGTTAAAGCATTCTGTCCTGGTGAATGGCTAGAAAAAAGCATTTTGAGTTAACATTTAAAAACTTGGAATTCATCTTGGCCAGGAGGAAATGTAATTGCTAAAAATTTAATGTTAAGATTTTCCAGCTGAAAAAACAGCTGTTTAGTAACGAGAGATCTTGAAAATACCACAATAGGCACTAAACAATAACTTCACTGTGGGGTTTTTAAAAGCACTCTTCAATATATATGCATTATCTGTATCTATACTATGTATTAACTTCACCCTGGGTTGCTGAAAATAATTCAATTAGAGAAGCCAGGCATGTGATGGATTTTTTTCAATATGGCCAGCCAGTGAATAGTTCAACAGATAATTGACCACCTAGCCATGGGCTATGGCAGAGTCATATGAGAAGAAAAGATAATATTGCCTTTTTGGGCTTGGAGGGCATGAACCATTGAGAAGAAGCATATGTTGGGCAGGAGTCTGCCACTGTGTCCTGCAAAGCATAGCAAACATGAATAAATCATGGGAAAGCAATGGGTTTTGAACAAAGCTGGAAGAAACAAGTCATTAGACCTTCTTCTGTTCTATCTGCTGCTTGCTTTTTGGCAAGCACATGCATCTCCTAGTGCTTCCCTTGGATCCTATGTTAATGATTGTATCATATCATGCCTCTGTGGTTGCAAATTACTGCTTGAACACCTGATTTATTGCTGAATTTCACCTGGCTATTTGAAATTTAAAATTTGCAGTTCTGGAAGGGAAATATGGGAAAGAAACAGAAAATACTACTTACCCTTTTATATATAAAGTCCACAGGACATGGCTGTGTGAAAGGCCTTGCACACATGATGAAAATACTGGCTGCCAACAGCCAAAACATTTCCAAAGCGGATCTGTAAGAGCTCACAGACAGGCTTTGGAAGCTACAGCTGTGTATCACAGCAAAAGCTGCTACAATATGATCTCTCTGTGTGAATCAACAGTTGATGCCCTTTCAGGTGATGACAGGTAACACAACTGAGAAGTGATGCACGCTCAATTCTCTGCCCAGTTCCAGCACCTTAAAAACAGCAGCTGTTCCAGCCGAATGCTTCCTCCCCAGCACTTGCTCCTGGGCTGGCGTGATGCTCAGCAGAGGCACTAAACCCCTCTCGGTGGCCTCAGAAATGACTGTGACAGCAGAAGGATGCTGTAGCATCCCACTGTGTCACTGGGCTCAGATAAACACCTAAAATTCAAGCAAAGAAAACAATCTTAGTTATTATGTGAATTATACTTTTTATTGGAGAGATTGGGTTATAACACAAAGCGGACTAGTATTGTAAATTCTTTTTAAAAGAGTTTGTGTGGTTTATGTACATTTTTACCATGTTACTTTTTGCTCATTCCCACTCTTCATGAGTCAATGTGAGATACTATAGTATGCTGCAAAGCTTAAAAACAATATTTTTCTTTGGCAGCTATTTCTTCACGAATCAACCATCTGCTGCCATTAAATCTATCTAGTTCTAGCAATACTAATAATTTCCTACAGTGAATAAAGGTTGAAGATGAAGTAATAGAATTTTCCAAAGTAATTTTTCTTCTTTAGTACTTAAGACTAAAAATTTTAATTTATGGAAACTACAAAGTATATTCAAGAGAATTCATTTAAATTTATTTTAATAAGGAATTGGTTAAGCTGTAGAAAGTTTCACTTACATCTCATTACTTCATATTATGTTCCAGGAGCGAAACAATCTTTTAAAACTTATTAAGCAAAATTATATTTTGCTATGCTGTTATTTCTTCCCCCTCATGAGTACAGTTTGATCCACGCATCTCTGTTTCCGCAAGTCAGACTGGCAGTTTGTTGCCTGTTATCAAAGTCTCTAAAGAACCTAAAGGAATTATCGTCTCCCTGGTCCCTCACAGCTACAAGCCCACGGCTCCCACCGGAGCTGGGACACAGTTCCTGCAGGATATCAGTTGCTTCCAGCTGCCCCCAGCCGATACTGATGCCTGAAAAGAAGCTCTGGAGAAATCAGAGCCTTGCTCCCATTTGTTTTTCAGGATCTGTAGGGTTCTTGTACCATGATGCAGCAAGGCAAACTTAGTTAGCTCCTCTTTTTGGCTGCTTGCTCCTGATCCTGTGTGGCAGATCAGCCTCTTGGCTCCCATCTGTGCTCCTGGGGGACCTGGGGGAACAGTGTGCTCTACTTGCTGTGAGCTTCATCACAGCGTGGAGTTGGAGCACCTCCCTGCAGCAGCTCCCTGCACAGCCTGCCTTTCCTGCCCTGCACCTCACTCCCTTGTGCCAGCAGGTTCAGCACAGCACAGCACAGCAGCTGGTGGCTCCTGAGCCACAGGGACATTGATTTCCCACCTGCACGCAGGAGAGATGACCTCTTCCTCGGGGTGTGGAGAGGGGCTGTTTCATAGCCTAAGGATTTGGGGACCAAAAGGGCAGCAGGCAAGAGGAAGCCAGGCTGTCACCCAGGGCTAGAGCCTTATTTCCACTCCCTGGATTTTTATTCATTTTCTGCTCTGGTGAGTGAAATCTGCATAAAATGCAGATTTCAAGTGGCCTGGAAGTGCCTGATGTGGGCATGTACTCTGAGGTTCCTGGGCTCAGGCAGTGGCTGTGCACTGCCCACAGGAAAGTTCTGTGGGGCATTCCCCATTGCTTTTCAGAGGCACCCACCTCTCCTGGTCTGCAGGGAAGCCAAGATGCTTGGGTTGGGCCCTGTGGCTTTCCCAGCTTTGTCTGAGTGTCATGTAGGGGGTTACTCCACAGACGTGATTCACGTGACCTATTTCAGGTGTCCACCTTGGGGAAAGGTGCATCGCCCCCCAAGAATGGCTCTTTCTCTTCGCTGCCTTTGAAGAGGACATGTAGATGTTGAGAAGTAGGTGAGGTGCCTCCCATCCTGCCACCTGCTTTTAAAGAGGGTGCCTGAAGTATATGGTCTTGATTTGCATTATTTTCTAACTGAAGTTCTCTGGGTTTAGATGAACTATGGCATCACAGTTCACTACACCACGTTTCTTGTTTATGCTGGAACCCCGGCACAGTTATATGCTCTTGGTGAAGCTGGTGGCCCAGCAGCCAGCTCTGTCTCAGGAAATGCTGCAGCTGGGAGGAATAATATAATAGTATTAAATACTTCCCTGTAAATAGTGTCATATCACAAACGCTTTCAAACTCGTTCAGCAATTTTACTTAAATGGGAAACTCATTGTGTGGTGGTTTTGATCTTGTTACTTATTCTAGCTGTCGTCATTTGAAATTTCACTTAATTGTGCATTATGTGTAAATCAGTATGAATAGTCTTTCAGGTTGGGGATTTTAAAAAACGTACTTGGAGAATAAAGCTTGATCCCTCATTTGACTGACACTTCAGGAATGCAAAAAGTAAAGACTTAATCCATGTCTGACTAAAATTACCTGTGGGGTTTTTCAAGTGGTATTGTCTGTATTGGTGTGCACTTTAACTGAAATTTTGTGTGTAATGTTCATGTTCAGTCTGGGATCCAGAAGGGAAATGGTTCCTTCTCACTTCTGTATCCTCACTGTTAATGAAGAGCCTGTGACAGAATTTAGATGTAAAAACCCAAGTGGAACCTGGTTCTTCTTCAGAAAAGCAGAACTGCCATGCTTAAACAACAGAAAATGTTTTAAACTTGTTTGTTTTCAAAGATGGCTGCTATAGCTCAGAAACCCAACTATATGAAAATAAGTATGAAAATAATGCTCTTACTCTTTTGCCCACGATTCCATATGACCCTTTGGCAGTAGATCACAGCTGCCTTCTATCTAATCTACATAGGTTTTGTGCCCTGGAATTTGGGGTCCACTGTTCAGGAAGGAATCATTTTAACCTTGTCCTTCACCAAAGGAAAGGGTGCCCAGCTGAAACGTGTATGCAGTTTTATTGCTTTAGCAGTGGTTTATGGAGACCTGCCTAGATTTGCTTTTTTCCCAGGCTGCAGTCAGATTTTTGGGGTATTGACATAAGTGCTTCATCAGGAAACTCATCACCAATGAAATAAACCTGCTGCAAGAAACAAAGCTTCAGTCTCAGAAAGCTCATGAGGCCCCTTCTGTTGTTATCCACAGACTGTCTCTGTCATTTGTCATAGAATGCTTATTGTGTTGCCAAGAATACGGCAGAAGTCTTGGCTTGGGCAACATAGTATGAAAGGAAAAGACAGCTTCTTGTCTTAATTCAGCCACCAGAGAGAAGTTACTGACTTAGTCTGCAAGTTTGGATTATTGCTTAAAGACAGGCTACTTCAATACCAGGTGTTATATTTTGGGACAATCTAATTGAAATGGAGCTGTTTGTTCTTGTAGATGGAGTTAGCAGTAGCACCGCTGTGTCGGCGAGTGTCTGACTTAGGAAAATCTTACAGACAGCTGAGGTCATTCAGGTGAGTTGCAGTCACAGTATGACTAAACTATATTTCAAAACTGATTTATTACCTTGTGTTAGTTCTGATTGAACTGAGAGCTTTTTGGCAACACCCACCTGCAAATTAGAAATAGATTAAAGTTCTTTTAAATTTTATGCGGAGTATAACTATGATTTAACAATCTTTGTCATGCAAATGTTGGCCAAATTGTACTTTTTTGTGTTGCTTTCAGTACATCTTCTGTATGACAGCGAGTTCTATAGTTACTTTAAATGTTTTCACTGAAATACAAAATTTATAGTCCTCTGTTGTTTAATTACAATAGACAACTGCTGTACATTTTTGCAAACTGGACCTGTGTTGGAAACCCAAGATGCAAAGTAGTGTCAAAAAATTAGATGATTCTATCCTAATGCAATATTGCCACCACATAGAGGCACTTTTCTGATGCACGGGATAAGCTTTTTCTTCATTTCATGAGTATATTGTTACATTTTTCCAGACCACTGCTGTTCCAGACCAGTGAGCATATTGCCAGTAGCCCAGCTCTGGGAGAGGTTATTCCATTCAGCATTATTCTTCAGTTCTTATTTACAAGAGCACCACCAGAGCTAAAATCACCCTTCCAGGTAATAAGATCAACCTGTCTTTCCTTTTCAGATGTCCTAAGGTAGAACGAGCATTGTAGTTTGCCCTAGCTGTTTTAGTTAAAAATTATTTAAGTGCATATTTTATATGATTTGTTTGTTTGTTTTTATTGTAGCAAATGGTCATTGGTTTACTAATCTAATTAATTGAATTGATTGATTGATTGATTGATTGATAGTAGGGATATGATAACCTGATATTAAATAGACTCGATTCTTTACTGTTCTGTCAGTGCATAGCAGAATTTGCAGATCTTTTCCCAGACTGCAAATTGCCTGGATCCTACTCATGTAAGATGCAGGAAATCTAGATAAAAACCCCTGTCAGAAATGGGCCAACAGCTGATGTAGGACATCACCTCTGAGCTCCCAAATAACATACTGAGCTATTCCTATTAATTGTCTTTAATTCCTTAACTCATTCTGCATCACTGCACTATTAAGAGAGCCTCACGTCGCTTTCATTTATGTCATCTTTGATTCTGGAATTGGTGTATCTGTTTACTTTTTTTCATTTGTGTGTAATTGGTGTTTGTGTTTCTCTGTATCAGAGGGCTGAGTGGTCCATTGCCCGCTACTCCCAGTGGCTCGATGATCATCCATCTGAAAAAGACAGGCTTGCTCTCATACGGTAAAAATCATGCTTCTTTCTTCTCTACATTTATGATTATGGAGCAGTAACTTATCTGCACACTAGTACTGTTCTTGAAAAGTAAAAAAAAATGTGCCTCAGGAGATGTATCATAAATACCATTACCTTCTCTCCACTCATGGGATATGTTGCAAAGTGACAGAAAATATAAACTGAATTCTTCCTTCCACCCCCTGTATTCAAGCTCTCCAGTGCCTTTGGAAGGAGCACATAATCTTCTTGTAAAGGAAGTAAACTATGCACAATCATGGTTTAAATTAATAATGAGTTTTTGCAAAACTGCCTCTCTCTCTTAACTGTTGGAAAGTCAAGGCCGTAGCTGTCCTGTCTTCTGTATCAGGAAAGAGAAGCTCTGAAAGCTTAACTAATGTAAATGTTGGTAATAATCTAAAACTGGAAGACCCTTATTACACACCTGTAATGTTATTCTTCAGGAAATGAGCCCATGATCATTAGGAAGTAATAATTACATCAGATTTGTAAAATCTTGCTAGGGTAGATGACTTTATAGCTAAATACTATTCTGCATTTTAAAGTGTTAGGAAAAGTAATGAAAAGTCTTGTTTTTCAAAACAAGTAAATTTTTGAAGTATGTTAGAGAGAGCAGATGAGTTGTACGAACATGACAAAGCCAGGCTGGGGATCCTCAGGATTCAAGACTCAGATGATCATTTGTCTCCTAATGCCCTAAGTCTTCCAGCCATCTTCTCAGTGATCTTGGTGTCACCTGCACCAGTGACATGGGAAAGGCTGTCACACGTAGCTGCACCGGGCTCCATCAGGCCTGGGAGCCAGCTCTGTCCTTGAACTTCCGTGCATGGATGATGTTGCCAGCTTTGGCTGGAGTGATAAAAGCTGACTTTCATGTTCCAGCCAACAGTGATTGTGCCTCAGAAAGTCAACTGTTTTCTGTCCACACTTCTAAAGCAGCCAAGAGAAGTCTGCTATAAATATTTACACTTCCTGAAGCTGATAGCACCACACAGTCCCATGTAGTGATTGGGCCAGTTAAGGAAATACTAGTTGATCACCAGTAGATGTTAATAGTAGATTTCTTTCTGAAATATTAAAATACAAACTGTGTCTCTTCAAATGTGTATTTTTTGAAAATCATACATGTGACTAGTCTAGTTTGTCTACAAAGCTAGCTTTTCTTGAATCTCAAACCATGACCCTGAATTACAGGGGCATGGGTAATAGGTACAGGGCTGACAGAGCTGTATGTGTAATTAGCTATGAATATTTTGATTGCAATTTCTGTCCTGACAGTACTGGCAACACTGGCAGTGTTGAATCTCAGATATAGTAGGGAAAGCCAAGAATGCAAATCATTTGAGAACTGGTGGGATTTTGTGCTCTTCAATTCCTTTTCACAAATTCGAAAATGCCATCCTGAACTACAACACATTTTTGTCTTTGCTTGCAATTAAATTTCATCCAGACTGATTCAGTTAATGGGCTTGCTGGTGGTCATGTTCAGACACTGATAAATCACTCTGACCATGCAGGTACTAAGGGACAAACCTTGGCACGAGGCTTTTAGGCAGATAGTGTCATCCATTAGACCAAGCAGCGAAGCTGGAATACTTAAGTTTTCCTTTCAATCCTTTCATTGAATCCTTTATTCATTTTGCATGACTTGTTACCCATATGTAAGGCAGGCAAGAAAACATCAGCCACTACTATGACCATGAATCACTCATATTTTCTTTAATACTCTATTGGAAGATTTCTGAGCCTGCTCTTCATGTGTCTCATATGAGCCTAAGTTGAACTGCAGGCATCTTGTTCTTTTATCAGTTGCCCTCTTCAGGCTTTTTCCACCTGAAGTCCTTCAGCTCTGCAAGTTGAACTTTGGATGTTTGGAGCCTTCAGATCCCTGCACTGGCCTACATCAAGATAATATCCTTCTATTTGCTGCAACCTTGCAAATAATAATTTTCTGCAACTTCCCTTTGTAACAACTGTGCAATTACTCTAGGGACCTGCTGCCTACATATTAATTTCCTTGTGTTACCAGGATCCTTTTGGCTTCGTATTAAAGCTAATTGGAGTGCTTCTTCCGCTCTGTAGGTCTTAAATGCTTCACTTGCACCGTGGTGTGAATGGTATAAATTAGTCCCATTCTGAACATTTTTGTGCATTGCTTTCTGCTTGTATTCAGCATGAGGGGTGGTATTTACCTGGCCATAGGTATATTTGCCAGACTCGCTTTATAGTCAACAGAGAGAAACAGGCGCTGCTGGCGCTGATTCATCTCATCCTGAAGCAGGTACCTAAAATAGGTCTGTTGCATTGTGTCCTGAAAGCTCCCATTTTCTCTGTTCAGTGAATGGAGCGTGGGCTGGGACACAGGAGCTCTCTCAGGCAGCCAGCTGCCCTGCAGACATTTAAAGGTAGGTGACATGACCCTGCTGCAGGTGTCCTCCCTGAGCAGGGATTGTGTTGAAAGGAGCACTTCTTTAAGTGGCCAGGGCAATTTTTTTCTTCTTCATTTTAAATTAAGCTTGAAAACTCAACCTTTCTTCCATAAAAGAAGCCCTATTAGACATGACAGGATTTGAGCCAGCCAGAAGGATAGTTCATCCATTCAAGGGCCAAATTCTTACCTTCACTATTAGGGCGTGTGTTAACTCCCCTTACTCAAGCTCACCCTGCCAGCCCAGTGAAGGGTTCATTTCCATAATGAGCTGCTGTCCTGAGCTGGGGAGTGGCTCTGACCACTCACCTGCCCCGGGCAGGGACAAATGGCAGCTCGGGGACCGCCGTGAAAGCCCCATCTGTGCACTGGGTTCAGTCTGGCCGGGCACAGCACTTTGCCGGGAGCAGCGCAGGGTCAGCGCTGCCTCTGCTCCAGGGGAGCGAGCCCAGCCCGGGGAGGCTGAGCTCTGCTGGCCATGGCCATTCAGAAAATCCTCGGGGTCACTGAGGCGTCTCTGCCGCCCACGGGCCCTTTGATCTCTTCATTATGCAGTCTGGAATAACCAGGGATGTCTCCTGTTCCTCTGTTGTCCCACGGGTGATGCTATTGGAGACTTTACTGTTCGGTTTTACAGTAATTTTTATAGCACTGGATTAAACAGACCTGGTGTCAGACAGATGAGCTCTTGCACAGCACCTTTTCCATTTTCTGCTTTGCCCTAAACAGACTTTTAACAAAGTACTAAAGAACAGTCTGGCCCCAGCGTCCTCCAGCTGCTCTCTGATTGATCGGGACAGGAGTGCGCAGGGTGCAGCCCCACTGCTGAGCAGAAAGATGATCCCTGCCTCTTCTGAAGCTTTCCATGTAAATCAGACTCCATTTGACCAAGGCAGAGCCCAGGAGGGTGGCGCTAGGATTCACAATTCCGTATAAAATTAATTAATTAGAGTAATTCTAAATGATACACATTAAGATCCCTTAAGAAACGCAACCCAAATAATTTTTTTTTTCTTTTAACTCTGGATATAAATCTTCATGGGTTGAAATAACATTTTAAAGAAGAACTATCAGGGTCTTATATAATCAGCTTGTCCTGATTTCCAAGAAAGCTCATGGTTTTGCTCATGCAAGTGAAGTAATTTAATAAGTGCTTTAAAATCCTTTTCCTTATGTGGGAGGGCATCTTAAACTTAGGGCTTTTTTTTTCCCTTACTTCTTATGGCATTTTTAATGAAGCATTAATATATGCAGAACATCCCACCAACCCTCCTTCCATAGCTCTCTTTTACAAACAATATTTGTAATGTATACCATAGCTTGTCTTTTAAAATAGAAACAGATTGCTGAACAGGTTTCATGTCCTTTATTAGACTAGAAGATGCTGAATTTAGGGCATTATTTAGTCTAATCCCTTCAAAAGTATGTTTTGTGTATTACATAAACAGGGTTTCTTCCATCTTAAACAAAAATATAACGATATATTACATCTTTTTATACGACAACAGCTGTGATCTCCTCTGTGCTGGAGACTTGGTGATACTGTTTTCACCCATAGTGCTGTTTATTTTTCCACAACTGCTTTGGCAGAGGTGTTTTTACAGTGTCCTCAACAGGAGTGAACCTGCCTTTTTAAAGACAAGATTTTAATGGTAAACTGGTGCATCTGAATTGAGTCCTGTACTGCCAGCATAGTTTACAAAAGCTCATTTGAGCTAAGACTGCTAATGGTTACCAAAACATCCTAGTAAATTCTGCATTTCAAGTGTTAACAAACTCTGAACTCATTTATCTCCCCAAGTTAGAGTCTGGTAGGCCTCCCAGCAGCTCCAGTGATGTTCCAAGGTGCCCAGCTCAGGCAGCCTGCACTGAGCCTGGCTGTGTGCAGCAGCAACCATCTTGCTTTGCCACAAGCAGCTTCCTGCACTGTCCATATTCCTGTATGTTGCAGTCCCAAAATCCCGCCCCTAAGACTTGTTAACTGTCTTCAGCCAAACAAAATTCCCAACCCAAATTAACTTCTAGAACCATGTCTACTCTATGACCGTTGGTGCTTTCAGTTACCTCTTTCTGGCCACTTCTTACTCTGAAGCAACCTCACTCTTATTCTCTGGACTCCCAACAGCCTTTCTCCCTGGATTCATGATCTGTGCCTTTCCTTACCAGGAGTGTTGTTCCTGACAGTGTGGACAGACTTCCTGGCCTGCCCATGGTGTCATTCCCACAGGCAGCAATGCAGAAGAGTGTCCTGAGCTTGACTGTGATTCCCTTGTCATCTGGTAGGGTATGGAGCTCCAGGCGACTGCGATGACCTCTGCACTCACAGCTTTTGGCAGCTGCAGCAGCTTTTATCCTCCCCTTGGCTGCTCTCCTACACCCGCCCATGTAGGAGCAGGCTCCTGCCTTCCCTGGGTAGGCACAGGGAGCAGGGAGCTGTCTAGGCCAATTGACTTTACCAGAAACACTGTTTCAGGTGAAATTACTGATTATGAATGGCTTTTTAATGTTCAGCTTTGGAATGTTTAAATACTTCTATTGGAGATGCAAGTGTGGGATGCAGGAAAATAGTGAATGCAGTTGGAGTATTCAGGAAGCTTTTGTTTTCATTGTTCAGTGTAAAGCTGTACGAGGTCTGTAATAGAAAAATGCCAGAGATTTCACCTTACACTATTGATATTACTGGCTGTCTTTGGCGTGGGTAAGAGAGTCAAGATGCTCCAGGTTGGTCATATTGGTGAAGTTTGATGCCATCTCTTTGAAACAATGCAAGCAAAGCCAAAGTAAAAGAGCAAGCAGGACCTGACAAACTCCATTTAGCTGCCACTGATGGAGTTGGTTTTGCCAGTTAAATCAGATTCTTTTGGGGCAGAAGAGAAGGAAAAAAGATAAAAGCTGCTAGAAGGTGTGACAGTGGGACTGGTGTATGGCACTTAGCATAGCTTAAATCTCATTCCACTTGTTTGATCTGGTGGGAATAACAGTCTGGCAAAGGATTATCAAGGGCTGACATTGAGTGGTTCTGGATGCTGCTTTTAGGGTAAAGCTTCTCCCTTTCATCTATCTGGTTATCTCTGTAATCTTTTCCAAGGGCTTTTTCAAAGCGAGGAGATAAGTCAGTTAAGGGATAGCAGTGTTACCATCTGGATAATGATGCCATCCCACAACTTCACCAAGAGGTGTTAGAGCTTTCTAAGTTAAGCAGGTCAATATGTTTTTTTTCTATTTTCAGCTTTTGATGGCTTCAGAAAACTATTTGAGCCCAACAAACTTTGAGGAGTGTATAGAAAGGAAAAGACAGGGATGCTGCTGACTGGAAGGGGAGAGATTTAGCAAGATGAATGACAATTGCAGTAAAAAAACTGTCACAGGAGATTCTCAACTGTTTTTTTAATGCAAGGGACTATTCTTTGCAGCTGGTAACTAACATCTAACATGTTTAACAATTAGTGCTGACCTGAGTGGAAATGTGAGACACTTCTGACTCTTCTGAAACATCTCCCCTCATCAGGTCAACATCCTTGATGCCATCCTTGAGCCTTCTCTGCTTACGTCTCCCACCTGCTGCTCAGTCTGCTCATCTCATGGTTTCCCCTCATTGCCACAAGAGACCAGTTTATCTAAAAGGCACAATTCCCTGCTGTCCCATTCCCCCAGTCTCACTTTTTCTCTCTGAATCTTGGGATTTAAAATATACCTGTGGATGTGCCTAATCTCTCTGCAGTTCTGGGAGTGAAGTGAGCTGCACCCAAAGCACTTTGTGGCTGCTGCAAGCAGTTTTGTAGCTGCCTCTTTCCCTGTAGACCCTCTGCTGCTCCCCAGGGACCATTGGGAAGAAGCAGGCTGAAAGTTTTCAGGGAGCTGACCGAGTGCAAAAAGTCAGCTTTACTTTAGCCAGATAAATAAGTATTCTTTTCCTGCCTTTCTGCTTGTAACAAGGGATTGCTTTTCTGTTGCTGTTTGTTGCTCTGCAAAAAATTCAAAGCAACTCCTCACAATGTGTTGGTACCTGGTGTGGACCCCTCAGCAGCTCATGAGTTAAGTTGTTACCAAAACTGAAGCGCTCTCAAGTGCATGAAGGCCAACATGAGAAACTATTTCTATGCTCAATAACTTTATTCTTCTGAAGCCTCTCAGCTCTCCAGTAATCCAGTCTGTGCTTCTTTTGTGTCCCCCCAGTCTCAGACGATATGCTCTGGGCTTCAGCAAAGAGGGACTGTGAAGTCTGGATGCTGCATAGGGACATCAGGAGCCGTGGTGGGACTCACGTCGTGCCTGTGCTGTTTCATTCCCATCCCGTGCTCAGAAGTGAAGCTGCCTCAGGTTTTTTGGTTGCACAGTTGCACGCTTTGCGCTCTGCCTGTCAAACTCCATCAGCAGGGGCTGCACGTGGGGACAGCCGGCGCCTCCTGGTGCGCTCTGGCAGCGAGGCTGACGGATCAGCGCTGGCACCGCTGGGGATGGGAAGTGCTGGCAGGAGCGGGAGCAGCCCCAGGACCAGCTTGTGGGGCTGGGCTGTCATTGCTGTCAGTGGCTTCTTGGAGCCCAAAGCTCAGGCCTCTCTCCAGCAAACTGAGCACAGGCTCTTGGCCTCAGGAGCATCTTCCACTTGGTAATAACTGAGCTTTGCTGGAAATTCCCTGCAAAGCTCTGACACAGATGGGTTCACATCACTGAGGAAGAGCCAAATAAGTAGCAAACCTCACTATACTTGGGCGCCTGTGAGTAAATAGCAGCAGCTTTACTCACAGGCACACAAGTGTATCATGAGCCTGGCATCTTTCTACCATCTCTTCTGGCTTGTCTGGTTTGGTGGGCTCATCTGAGGCTTCCCAGGACTGCAGCATCACACAGGGATCTTCGCTGCTCCTCTCTTATCATCTTACTCCTGGAGGAGCCTGTGTGTGTAAAAAATGGGCTGAATCTCACTCTTTAAGTACTTCTGCTTTCCTTTAGCCTTGCCTGATTCACTGCCTACTGCCAGCAGGCACATACCAGGGAGCAACCATTGCTTTAGGTCCGTGAACTCTTCATGCAGGAACGCAGGATTCCACCAAAGCTTGTTTGTTGGAAGGAGCAGCAAACATAAATACAGCTCTGCATCCACAGCCCACCATCCTACAGCAGTTGGTGTGTATTTGTAGGCACAACACTGCAGTTGCTCTGTGTTACCATTTCCCTTGTCCCCTGTGTCCCCCACCCCCTTCACCAGATGTGCACAACAACCATCTGCCTTCTCCCAGTGGGACTGGGAATGTTCCTGCCATGTTCCTGAAAGCCAGCGGGCTCCCTCACTGGCAGAACAGCTGTGCTGGTGCATCCTGCACTTCCAGAAAGGAATGGGGGAGATAAAACCCAGGACCACTCCCTGCTCAGTGACCGCATTTGCAGCAGGACACCTGTCCTGTGAGCTGGTGCCTGGGCAGTGCTGGGAAGGGCTGTAGTGACAGTCTGTATTAGCACTGCAGTTGTCACCAACCACAAGAGTATCAGCCAGGTACCAGGAGCTTAGTCTCTACTTGAAATGGGATCTGTTGTTTATTTTCTTAATGTCACAGTTTTGCTGTAAATAGCACAAATATAAACGACGAGTTTTACAAGGAAACTCCAAGGTGATTGTATCAGTTACATGAAGAAATAGAAGCAGAAAAGGAGAAGAAAATCAAATTCAAAGCTATATTTAAGTGTGACAACACTAGCTTGGCCTACTTAATGAATTAGTAAGTTGGAATCTCAACAGATGAACACTTAGTGTTTGTTTTACAAATATGCTGTCACTCAACAATACTGTGTACTCGAATGCTGGCTGCAAGGTGACCCTGTGTTGTAAAGCAAGCTAAATTACGTACAGACAAGTACGTCACCACAGTTGCCCCTTTTAGCTTTGCAATGTTTTATTTGTGCAGTTCACACGCGATGACTACGTGTGACATCCTGTGACAATGTGTAAGAGAGCCAGGCCGTGCCTTGCCCGAGCCCTGTGCGGGGTTAGCGCGGCGTTTCCCGAGGATGGTGGGAATTCAGAAGGCTGTGCCAGGAATCACCTCAGGGCATGGCGGTTGTTCACCCGTGCCCCAGTTTTCATGCTGGAAGTTGCACTCTCAGCGACTGCAGCAGCTGGAGATTATTCTCTCCCTTTCTAAAGGTTACCAGTGCAGCACTGAGCCCGAGTCTGTGCGTCAGAGCTGTCATTTCAAGCCATCTGCAACATGCTGCTGCTTATTTAAATGTTAACTTGTTTGCTCCTCAAAACATGCAAGAAAGGAGAGGAAGATCATGGAACAATTATGTAGAGTTTTGCAGGGCCTTTCTTGCTCACTTCCTTCCACAGACAAGTAGGACCATCTGAGGAAAATTTTGCAGGAGGGAAGAAGGCAATTAATTTCAGTTGCACATCCTGAATTTACAGTATTTAATTGCTTTAGCTACTTTACCCTTTTTTTTTTTTTTTTTTTTTTTAGTGGTGCACTGGAAGCTTATGTTCAATCAGTCAGAACGAGAGAGGGAAAGGAGTTTGCACCAGTCTATCCCATAATGGTTCAGCTGCTGCAGAAAGCCATGTCAACCCTTCAGTGACCACACCTGGACAACGCTCTCACACCAGGGAATGGACGGTAACACAGTGGGGGCTTTGGTGCCACATATGTATTTCCTGCTCATGTAAATTATGCCTAAGTATATCAGCTTTACAATGAAATGTGTTTACCTACTTCATGTCTGAAAATTCTGTCTTCTTGCTTTATATTCACATTACAGGAACTTACTTAGACAGAAATATTGTAATGAAATTGTACAACTTTTATGTGCTGTAAGTCTACATCTAATTGAAACATTCTTAAGCATTCCTTTTGAATTTATAAAAGTATAAAATTAGAACTCAAATATAACAGTGTAATTGCTGAATATCTCAAATAAGGAAGCAGCTTTTTTCCTACAAGTATAGTTTTAAACAGTTGAATACATTTTAGCCATATTCAGAAAATTGTACTTTTGAAATGTTTGAGTCATCAGTTTCCATCTAAAAATCACTAATTTTAACACAAGGAAAAATATTTATAACTAACCTAAATGATTCTCTATTGCACTGCTATTTGCTTAGAAATAATTTATATTGATTTCAACTCTTTTTGCTTAAACTGTAATAAAGAACATTGACTATCCAATTCTGAAAACAGTATTTGAAATTCTTCGCTAGCTTCCTAATGGCAAAGCATTCAAATATACTTTGGATGGGTTCATGTAAAAACTTCCATGCAGAACGTGCTATTGCTGCAGGGCTGACTTAGTGATTAGTCTTCTTCATTTTATAAAATACGCAACACCAAATTTTAATGACTTTATTTGAAATAATATACAAGAATATAGTGTGCAAAAATCTTAGGGGCAACATCATGTAGACGTGTCATAAACTGAAATTTACAGTTGTGATTCTTAAAAAAAAAACCAACGCACAGCTGTTTAGTACAGGAAAAGCCATGATTGTAAATGTTCACAGCAGAAGCAATTGTAATCCTAACGCAGCTGCTCTAATTTTAGACAGTTGGAGGAGAAAAAAAGTAAAGTGCAAGTGTTGCACATATAGTTAAGTGCAAAGTTTGCCCCCACCATAAAGATGTCTTATGGCAAAATAAAATATTGTAGAATATGTGGCAAAGACAAAACACAGAGTTGTAACTATGATGGTGATATCAACAGCACCACTTTTCTTGAGATAACGCTGTTTATTTGTTTCATCCTGTCCCGGGCCATTGTTTCCACCATGAAATGACAGCTCTCACTAGCGCCAGCTGATGCAAAAATATCTCCCTTGTGGATATAAGTTTTCTAAGTGGCATCCTGAGCAGCAGCTCCCTTGCTACATCACACCACACTCTCCATTCCCACATGTTCTGGTAACTTGCTGGCAGCAGGGCAGGCTGGGAAGCTGGAGGCTGATAATACACTTTGCCATTTCAGAAAAATCCCAGGCCCCAGAATCGCAATTAATAATACAATTGTGCAATACATATTAATCAGCAATAAGAATCAATGTATATAAACAGCTGTTACATATTTTAAAATTCCCCTTTTTGTACATTTTCTTTTAAAAATAAACATTTATACATATCTCCTTCGCCTCTTTCTAAAGTACTTTAGCACCACAGGATATCCATTTTCAAGCCTATATTACCTGATACATAATGAAGTTTGGAAGAAAAATAAGGCAATTTGGTTTAAAATGCTGATAGTTTTTAGCTTACTTAATGTTCTATTGTAAAAAGCAAATCTGCACTCAGATCATTTCCATGATGGTGCCAGTATTTTATGGTCACACATAGCCACAACAAATAGTAAGACCTTGATCTTGCATCTTCTTGCCATCAAGCAACAGCCATTTTGTACATAGAGTTAACAGGAAAATTCTGGCTTAATGCTGTTGTGAGCCCTGAGAAAAGGAAGAGAAAACCAGGTTAGTGATTACCAAGCAAAGGGGCAGCAAACACTTGTTCTGAAAGCCACAAGTATTTCTAGTCATTGGTCAGTTATTCAGAAGAAAACAAAAAGGCCAAAACAGACACTTTTATTCCCCGATCATCAAAAGACCATCACAACTTCTCTGTCACAGCCTGGAACCCACTGTCATTACTGAGTAAGGTTACTAGACCGCTAACAGTTCAGTTCACTGAACTAAAACAATCATAAAGGGTATTTCCTGCTGTAACACTGAGGTAACAGGTTCTGTAGATCCTGTTCTCTTGGCCTGAAAACTGTAGGGACAAGGAAAATCCTACTACAAGGCAGGGTAAAAGCCTTACTGAGGCCAACCCATCACTACTCAGCTACACACAAACATGCCTCGGAGTTGCTGGAAGCTCACAGGTAAGCCTGTCATCTCAGCATCTAAAGACCAAAACTGCAATAGTGTAAGAGCAGAATACATAAATAATACTATTTTAACTAAACAAACCAGAAAATCTAAGAAGCTGTCACTGTTGATTAAAATAGAATGCAGTGAACAGAAAAACAGCTTGTTCCTAGCAGCTGGGATTTGGTGGAACCTTCTGCAACAAGGGACTGGAAACTGCACAAAGTATGTGCAGAAGAAAGAAACAGCTCAGTGTTGGAGCATTTCTTACTCAGTCTTAAGGCAACACTTGCATATGCTCTTGAGAAAGCAGTCTCATTTACACATGAAAGGAAAGGGGGTAACTTGAGGATGACATCTTACACCACATGGATGAATGGTTTCACCAACCATGTGGATGAAGTCCACACCACACTTCAAGCTCCTACCCAGGCATAAAATGGAAGAACCTGGCAAGCACTCTAGGCACCTCAGTGGATCTTTCCTTCCGATCTACTCTTCTAGTTTAACAAGCTGAATCTCCTTTTTTTTGATGTTTGCTTTTCATGATGTTTCAGCTTGAAAGCCCTTCTCTTTCTTAATACATACACCCCTTACTAATACAATACTGCAGACTCTTAGATTGATGGCTTTCTACAAAGTGGAAAACAGTTTATTTCCCCACAGAAAAGTCGTGTTATCTACTGTGCTTATTTCACAACTGAATAGAATAATAAATGAAAGGGACTCATAGAGAAAAATTATTTTGTCCCCTCAGTATCTTCATATATGCTGATATAAATTATGAGTAAGAAAAATAGAAACAGGTAGAAGTTTAGGTACAACCTTATGAACTCACTTACTTCAAAGCGAAAGACCACGTGCCCTTCCTCTGCATTTGGCAAGCACACTAACAGTACAACAGAATTCACACAACTCTCATAAAATATTCAGACAGACCCTCTCCTGATCTGTCTCCTGCCAAACTGCCAAAAGCAGGTTACACAACACAGGGGAGTATATGAAGGTTTCAGCTACTAAGAAAGCAGCTTATTCGGAATGAAACACACTGTAGCCACCCATCTGACACATGTAACTGCATACTGAAAATACTGCTTCACAAACATACAGAATTTGTTCGTTTTCTTTTCCAACAGTCAGGATTTAAACGCTTCTGCTCCTCTGCCAAGGCCTTGGCTTCTAGTGTGTACATCCTTCTTTCCTCATTTTTCATTTTCTTCCACCTGTCGCCAAGTATCACACTTATGGCTCTGCAAGATAAATGTTTACAGCACAGTCAGGACAGTGCTAAGAAATACCCTGGGTTTCTTTTTGTTTTTTATCTGAGCACTTAAAAGAAGATGTGAGTTAAATGTGGAAGTAACACACAAGGAAGAAATCAACTGTATCTTAAATTTTTTAATAATCATATTTGTGATTATCTTCTCATAGTACTTTTAATAGTTAAACAGCTGAGACTTCTGTGTTAGCTGAGCATGGGTCAATGCACATTTTAACATTTCAAAGGGTGTACATTTGAATACACAGCAACTGGCATAAACCAGCAAAATAGAGATGTTAAAAAAACCACCACCAAATGGTAACTCACATTTGTTTTGCTCTACTTTCATACTAGAAGATCATATGACAGATTTGCTGAAAATATGTTCCCTAATAATTAGAGCAATGAACTGAATAAGACCTCAGCCAAATATTTGATTCACTGCAAGTCCCCATGTCTATTTAATCAATATCTGTAGCTTTCTCCACCTTTAATCCATCCTGGGTGGAAAATACTGATAAGTTCCCATTCCTGTGCAAAGGGAACCATTTGTTCTAACACATCTCTCACCATTTCCAGCTGAATTAATTCCTTTCCTTATAAACTCTAGGTCTTTTGACACCACTTCCCTGTGTTATCCTGCCATCTTGCTTAACTGCACTCCCAAATGTTGGATCAATATCCCGTTAAAGCTTTAACTCCGTCCTTTAGCTGAATGAAAATCTCTAAACAACAGCTCTTTTATCAATGACAATTAAAGCTCCCAAGTAGTTTGTACACTTCGGCTTCAGATTAGAGCAGTAAGAGTTCTGTGACTGGCTCTAAGAAAAAGGTGGACACAACTAAGTCCTTTTCTTTCTCCTATTAGTAAGTTCCTTGCTGGCAGCAAAGATATTCAAACTGAATCAAGACAAGTAGACTGCCATCAACCATATCCATAACATGGCACAATGTTATAGAGCAATTCTGAAGGCTGTTCTGCACCACAGCAAAAAAATGGATTTGAATCCTGCAAAGCCATGTGACGCTGTTCAGGCTTCCACGAGCTGCAGAGCACTTGGGGACCACAACCCAAACTGCCCAGACAGCCCTTGAGCCTGTGACTCCTTAGAGCAAACTCAAGGGGACACCAGATCCCACCACCATCAAACCCATTTGCACAGCCTGTCTCTTTCGCAATGGAATTTCTGGTTTTCTGTCCAAACTGAGAACCAGTATCTTTGGTCTGTCATCAGAAGCAAACATACCCAGTTTAATTAGCAGATTTTTCATGTTTTGACAGTATCCAGAGGCTTATCACCAGAAACCTGTCTGCTCTGGGTCACCAGCTTGTACTGGATCACGCACACCCTCAGGAAAGAACATTGCGAAGCAGAGAGAGCAGGTCTGCTGAAAAAGCCACTGCCTTTCCAAATAAAAATGCACCACGAAATCTTTTTATTTCAAAACAAAAATATTATTTTCCTCATCTCTAGAAGGTCCATTACTCAAATTAAATGTTTCTGAACACACAACCAAGTCCACCTATGGTTACAGTGTTACAGTGAACAGCATCTAGAAAATGAACAAGTGCAGCCCTAACACCAGTTTTTCAAACACAGCCTTGCAGTTCACAGTAGTTTTAAGTATCGTGTGATTCTTAACTCGTGCTTTGAATATTTACAAACTCACTGTCTTGCTGACATGCCTTGAGCTGCTTTGTCTCAGGACAGACCATTAAACTCAGAGTACCTTAAGTTCTGTCCTTTGGTAAGGTAATAACTGCAGCAAACATAAGACCTCCACTGTACAGAAGTGGCTACTATGTTGTAAGACCTACACAGTAATCTGAAAATGACACAAACTTACATTTAAAAAACATGAGAGTTGCCTCCCAAAAGCTAAATTAATGAATGCTTCAGCAACACCTGAGTGACAATAGCTAAACGCCTGTATCAATTATCACTAACGCTATTTCTGCCATCCTGTGTTTTATGGATGGCACGAAACTGCACCCAAATGCACTGCCTTACAAGCAGGACAGTGAGCAGTGCATTCTGAAGCTCACTTGTAACTTTGTCATCACTTTCCTCCAAGGTAAGGATGGTGAAATATTCAGCTCATTTTCACATCCATGCAGCCGCAGCTCCAGTTCACTGCATCCATTTGAAATCAGCATTTTCAATTAAATATATAACCATCATAAACTTTCCTGGCTGACATTCTGTTCCATTTCTCACTGATAGTTGCAATGACTGTGAAGGCAGCAGATGTGCTTCACTGAACTTACTATAAACATTACAGAACATCATTGTCAGGACACACAAGATTGGCTGGGATTTGTCTGGCACGATTTTGTATCTCAACACCACTTCTAGCTTCCTTATTAGAACATTATAAAATAGTAAAAACCCTTTCAAAGCCCTGTCAACTTTAATTTTTACCAGATTTAGTTCTAGAATTTTTACGTCACAATGCAGTTTTTACAGTAACAGTTTTCATAAAATTACATACATTAAAAATCTGATTCTAAGATCAATCCATGTTCATGTGTTTTAGTTTCTATTTACATATGCAGAGTTAGCACCAAATATTACTTAAAACATATGCAATGGAAATCTTAATGAAAAAATATTTAGAAGTAAATGTGTTAGAGATTAAAAACAAAAGAACAAACTAACAAAGACGTGTCCCTCAAACACAGTCACACAACTCTTCCTGCAAGTTTCAGCAGATTGTGGAATGCCTTTAGGGTAAGCAAAATTTAGCAATGTACTATCTGGATCATGATCTTTGAGATATCCTTATTATCAATACTCGGCTCTTCAACAGGATATACAGACTGGAAATAAATGCTTGTAACTTCATGACCAATTTGCAATAATATGTCAAGACTTAATTAGAAGAACCAGAAACTCCCTTTTTTTCCATTACAGCACACGAGCAGAGCACCTCATCACTGTAAACAAAGAGTGCTCTGTATTTGTGCCTCTGCCGTGCACACACATATATATGTAACAGTTGCTTTACCCAAATGTTTTCTCAGAAGGTAAGTTTGCCAAAAATGGCTTGTATCCAGTTCACTGAGTACTGTAAATATTTACAGTCCACCCATAAATTACCGTTTATGTTAATACCTTTCAAAGCCTGTTCTTAAAATACTACACACGTATTTAAAATGCAAAATTTAGGTTACTTAAATCTAAAGGTGGGGCACAGACATTCTGTGAACTCACCAGTAACAGCAAAACTACAGTTTGTATCATTACCTGTTGTCCTTCCCTGGATACATCTGGGTGTATTCAACTCTGTATTTTTTGGCAAAAAGCATGAAGGCATTCATTGGTCTTTTGCACTTGTTTGGAGAAGTGGCACTCACAGTACTTGCAGTCCCTGAGCTGTGGCTTTTGCCAGCTTTGCTGTACAAAGGATTGGAGGAAAGATGTGACGACGCAGCAGAGGCACAGTTTTTACTACTGCATTCTGATCTCTCAGCATCTTGATTGTTTGATCCCCCACAGGACAGCGAAGCGCGACGCTGGCGAGCCATGCTGCTGAGCACATACACTGCAGAGGAGTCCATGGGGGTAAAATCGTAACTGCAAGGAAAAGACAGATTATAAAGCCATCAAGTAATTGTCATGTAAAATCCCTAAATATCTGTTCACTCTTCAATTGTGCTACATTTCTAGTATTTTTGGTCTCTTTTGTGTGACATAATGATTTGGGCTTGATGGAGATATCAGTATGAAAAACAAAAAACTACAACAAGACTTTGGCAGGTAAGTCAATATTTTCTTCAATGTGATGACAGACTGCAACATTACATGTTCTGCAGTGTACTTTCAACTTCTCAGCTGTATATCCGTTAACTATACAATGTCTTCGAATTTCATCCTCCTTTTAAACACACTTTCTATCTGCTTCTGTCCTTACTATAAATCAAACCTGATCAGTGAATGTCAAGTCAATAAGCAATCAGTTCACTTGCAAATATACATTAAGGGCAAATATGAAACCACTATATTAAAATAAATTATATTAGATTCACTACTGTACAAATAACTTATCTAGGCAGTTGAATACACACAGTTTTCCACACAAACCTTCCAGTGAGGTTAAAACCTTGCTCAGCGCCCTGTGATGTTGCGCTATTTGATGAAGGGCTGACAAACGCCTGCCCTCTAGTGACAAAACCGTGACATTCCTCCTCAAGGTATTTGAATTCTTAGGTGACTTGTTTCCATAAAAATCAGACCTCCAAATACAATAAACTCTTCCAATTTTTAGCTGACCAACCACTACAGTTAAGCTCTAACCGCTAAAGAAGTAGTTTGACTGTTACCATCTTCAGGTGGGAAGCGCAGGCTATGCTGTTTTTAGTATGCTATATGGGGCACACACTCTTGGAAAGGTGCTACTCCATCATAAATCTAAACCACTAAGTTACTGCCACAAGATAACATAAAAGGTATACATGCTAAGGCTCCTCTTAACCACTGCTCAATGTGGCTACAGTTGCATGATTTATGGCCAAAATAAGGGTTTTGAAGAGCTTTTTTCGAAAAACCGAGTAGAACTACTGGCAAGGAGATCCTGCATGTGGCAGTCCAGCCCCCATCTGCAAAGGTAGCTCCTTTTGTGGGACAGAACCACAAGGAAGAGTGGAGCCTGACAAGTGGCCTCCAACATCCCTCAAAAAAGTACAAAGCAGCAAAGAAGGGATAATGCTGACCATCTTGTAGGCTATCAAAAGATAAGGAGAAAGGACCTCTCTGTTCGACAACAGGCCAGCTCCCTTCCTATTCCTAATCTCCTTCCCATAATACAGCAATAGGATTTTGTTTTTAATTCTTCTGTCCTGTTATCACAGCTGCAGCTGCTGCATGCTCCTTTCTCAGTCACTCCCTTCTGCCCAGAAAGACAAGGAATTTGAAGTACAAGGCAGTATTCAGCTGGGCTGCAAATTAATAAGGAGCCAGAAATCCAGATTTTTCAGTGAGATGTAGCTACAATGATTCCAACAGCTATGTATGCAGTTCAGAATAGGAGTTAACAAGACAAGAAAAGCCCAGACAGCAAATGAGTGAAGCCAAGCAATCTGAACTTGCTCCCTGTGCCAGACTGAAATCATACAAGAGCTCCCAGGGCTTGAACTACAAATAGCATCTTAAATTCCTTTTTTTCTATTGTAAAAAACCAAAAAGAAACTGGCTTAAAAACAGATGCTAAAAAGGCACGAACATCATAGGAAAAGATAGATTTTACTAAACCTTGAAATCTCAAAATAGCATGGAAAAATATTATTTCCTTAGAATCATAAAGTACTTTATATTGAACAGGACATCTGAAGGTTTAAGTTTTAGCTGGTTGAAGTTCTAGCTCAGGCAAACCCCAAAGTTAATCAAACTCTGAAATTAGGTAAGTTTGATATGACATAAAAGAATCCCGAAAGTCAGAATACACAAAAATAGTAAGAACTAATTTTGAACATGCTGTATTCTAAAGCCACTGCACATGCATTAACCACTAATAAACTACTCAGATAATTCAGACATATTGCTGCATATGAAGCATCAGGTAACAGCTGGCAGACATACTATTGTTAGAAAATTGTACTAGGTTTTTCAAACATAATCCACTTTACCTGAAGAATTTATAAAGACAACTGCCTTAAACTATCATAAAAAGAGGCTAAAAGGTTATTTCACTCCAAAGCACTACTTTGCAGCTTAGCAGAGCACATAATTACAGTTTTCCTAGTACTGAATATTCATTTTTGCTTATCATTTATCTCGTATTACCAAAACTATTCTCTGTTTCCTCTACATAATATTTCAAATTCTTCTAGACTTAAGGTGCCTACTCATTAAATACAAGAACCACTGAGGCCACTTTATCCAAAAATTACCTTTTAAATGTATCAAAAACACCTGAATCATCAAAGTTAATGGCATCAGGGTGTCCAGGAGGTAGACACAGATCTCCAAGATGCATTTCACAGCATGGAATGCCATGCTGTACCACAGTCAAGCTTGGATAAAAAGATGACCAACCTGAAGTGGTAAAGAGTTAAATTAGACAAACGGCCAGACAATTTCTCCAGTTCTTCGCTGGAGCAACCCTATATCTCAAAATCACATAATTTTATAAAAATGTTTTGATGTAGTTTCTTTCACCCAAAAGAAAAATCAGGAACACTTACTTAGGGAATTCTTACTGCAAACAGTTTAGTTTTATCTCAAATAAAATCTCACTCTTAGCAAAAAAGGAATCAAAACCTGGAAACTTTTACCATCAGAAGTTCCATGTTTAGCAAGTGAGAAAAGCCTCCCTTATTTGCAGTTTACCTCTCTCCCCCTCCCCCACCCCGGTTTTTCTGCTTTCCTGAGCTCCATTTATATACTCAGTCAAATCTTTCCTTAAGAGATAGGCAGTCTTCCTGGAGCTTTATGGCTTTATAGTTTTGTTTATTCATATTCCGGATTTCTTTACAAAGACAGTAAATTGTTTCTACACCACAACTTTTATCACTTTCTTGAACAGTACGGGATGCCAACAAAATCTGCAATCACCTTCTGAGAATATTTTAATATACAACCAAGTGTTTTTGTGGTATTTTATACCTTTATTTTTAACATAAAATGGATGATCGAGTCTGCATTCTACGGTAAGCAAGCCATCCTCCACTGTGCCAGGATCAAAAGTCAGCTTCAGCACTGACTCACCACAGGAAATGCTTTCTTCATGAGAAATCAACTTCAAGCCATTGGAACCATAGTCCTGTTAACACACATACAATTCAAAAAATTTCCCCTGAGAAAAGCATATATCTGTGAATACTACAGGTGTATACTCATCATCACACATTGTACTAAAAAATACCAATATTCTCATTGGCATTTCTGTCTTGCTAGAAATTAATAAAAAGGATGTAACATTCAAAACATACATAAATTAATTCAGTTTAAGTGCTTTACAATGAGATACTCAAACAGCACAGTGATCAGCTCTAAACACCATTAATGTCAACCTGTCTTCCTGAGACAGTAATTTAAGGCACAGGGCTAACGTAAGAATTTAAGTATTTGCTACAGGTATTGCAATGAATTTATCAGAACTAACAGCTACCTTGTAAGGACTGACTGGGAGATTTTCCTCTTTTCCACAGCTTTCAGATCTTGCAAACTCTTCAACATCCTGCCATTCTTTATTGCGTCCTTTATGAAAGCACAAACGAGAGCCTAACAAATTTTTTCAAGGAAAAAAAAGTTAGTGTTAGGTAAAAAAGTCTGTGTTATTAAAAAAAAAAAAAAAAAAGACAAGATAAAACAAATACTTATTTCATGATACATGTTATTTTACCTTTTAGAAAACAATGCCAAACAGTTGAGGGCCAGGAATGGCACCATCCTAAATCATCATCATCTGAAAGTGATGACATGCAGAAAATGCCAGATTCTGATTCACTATTTGCCTATTAAAAAAAAAGCAAAATGGTGTTGATATTTTACTGCAGAAGATTTTAGGGCTGGTCTTATATGTCTTAAGACAGTCTCTAATTTGCACTTGTGCATCGTTTTGCCTTAAATACTAATAGGAATGTAACGTGAAGACTAAAGGAATGCTGTAACTGTGAATGGAGTTTTCATCTCCTTTTCTGAGATGCAACCTGACATTTTTGGGTTTCATTCTCTGAGATTCATTTCACACCTATGGATTATCTTATGCTCATGTATAAGCATTTTACACCTCATCATTCCTTGGTCTTCCACAGAATCACTCAAAGCACATTATGGTCTAATTACTGGAAAGCTGTAGACTCAAGGCAATTGGAGATAAATCACTGGAGAAAACTCAGTGTTGTCAAACAGACAAATTTCAGATACAAATTAATACATGGAAAAAGGAGGCACAGGACTGACAGGTTTTGTGCATCTCAAAGGGGAGGGATCCATATTCCCTTTTGAGGCATCAAGCAAGTTAATATAGTTTTTTAAAGCTTGCTGCAGAAGGAATTACAATAGATGCAGAGCTTTCTTACAAAGTGATCTCTTCACAAGAAAATGTGAACTCTATGAAGTAACACTACAAGCCTACCCGGTGCGGTAAAAAGAAAAGTAAGACAAAATCTAGCTTAAATAGAAATCTTATTAACATTAAATATATGGGGTTTTTTAAAACTAGTTTCCCTTTTAAAAAAACTTAACCCATTACTCATACATCTTTATTTTTAAATGCTTCAGAACAACTCACCCTTTCATGTCTGACTGGTGTTTCATCCACATCACTCTTGGAAAAGTTAGGATCATTGTTTGAAGATCCTGGTGGAGGACGTGCATAGGAATGTAAACTTTTGCTTGTTGCTATTATGTGTACAGGAGATGATCTACAATAGAAATGTATTTTAAAATATCTCTGATTAAGACAACATGAGACTTTGCTGCTGTTTTTCTAAAATGCTTTTATTGCAAATATTTCTGTTTGCATGAGCTGAATACCAAATAAACCTCCCACACACCAATAATCTAATGGGATGATGAAAGGGTACAAGCTCAGGCAAAGAGAACGTTTAGCACAACTCCTGCACAGGTTCTATACAGCACCCAAATAACAGTATTACTTCCACAGTAGCATCTCCTTATTACAATGCTGAAGTTTTTATAAATATCTTGGAACAAATACCCCATTATTAAGAGAATATAAAGACATCTGCTCTGTCCAAATGATTAAATCTCAACTGCATAACTATTAACAGTACTGCATTTCATTTTCTGATTATAAACCTAGGAAAAGCTGTACAATAAAAAGTGAAGCCCAGAAATTTCCAAGATCCTACACTTGCTACCTTACACAATTTACAATCACAAACCTGAGACAGTTATCACTAAAATACACATTGTATAAGATTTCCAACTAGCTGTTAAAAAAAAAAAATGAAGTCCATGCACTAGAAAGCTTTAAGAATTTAACATAACGAATTCCTCTTATTTTTTATCTGCTGCTTCACATGAGGTAAATGTCCACAGTTTCTGAGCCTGCTGTGGATGGGCAATGTCTTTATATCATCCTATGTCATTCACACCTGCAAACTAAGCAGCTTTTGCACCAGCCTCGGAGACAAGTTCTGTGCATACTTTCACAGAACAAATATATCAAAAAATAGGGCTCCAGTTCAAAGTCAAAGAGTGTAAAGAGTGAAGGAGTGTCTCTGGAGACAGTATTATAAATCTCTATAGTTCAAAACAGAAATGAATGTCAGTACCTCTTATAAAAAGCACATTGCATCAAAGGACTCTGAGGACTTGTGGCTATATTTGCTAATTCTGTCAACCAGTTCACCCCATTCTCACAAGAATAAGCATTTTCTGGATTGCTGTTTGAGGTATGTTGGCTCCATGAAGGCCTTGAACATTCCTGATGTGAAACATCAGCACCAAGCTGAAAAAGTGCAGGTGGGGTAGAATCTGTCTGCACAGCCTGTAATTCAGGAAGATCATCTACAAACAAATGCACAAATAACCATAATTATATTCAATTCTAGTTCACACCAAATCTTGCAAATTAAAATTAAAAAGGAACTACAATAAAGTAATCTTATTTTCTCATATCACAACTACCAACATTTCACAAACCCTATTCATAAAAATGGCCACAGAAATAGTAATCTCTCTAGCCAATTATACATTCACACAAGAAATTTAAGAAAAAAATTAGGTAACTAGATAAAAATGTAGTTCTGATTTTAAAGTTTTTACTAGATTGACCAGTTTACACAGAATTGTACTGCAGAATTATTCAAAAGTAGCAACATGCTTCACTAAAATACTAAAACATTCCACAAAAGACAACTAAATCTATCCTTGAAGGTGTGACACTAAAAAAATTCAACATCAGACCATGTTCAAGATAAAAGGTTTCCCACAGGGAACTGGAGTTAAATAACTCAGAGATCATGAAAGCTGGGTATACAGCCTGGTAGGCTGAATTCCTATACACAATATACACCTTTCATATCCCATACAGAATAGCAGAAAAGAGTCCAGCTTGTTAAGAGACGTCTGTGCTATGTGCTGTCATGTAACTAAGTATCATTAATCACTCCGTAACTTCAATTAAATGTGTTAATATTTCACTGATTATATCAATACTTTCTAATATATATGCTGTTTTCCTCCAATATGTAAGAACTGAAGTAATGTTCCTCTCTCCCAAAATCTTTATTTGCAGCAGATCTAAAGCAACATAATTTCCCTTTAGGAGGAGCTCTTGAGCTTTCTGTTTGTTTTTCTTGTGCCAAAAAAAAATCCCTCCTCTGGGGACTAGAAGCAGAAATTTGTGGCTCTGAGTTCAAGAACACATTTGAGTCAACAGGCCAGTGTGTCAGAAGTGGAAATGGGTTAAAGGGAAAAGTGACTGCAAAGTAAGACCTTCAGATGTCACAATTCCCCTGCTCTACTTTTAACTGAAGTTAAAAATCATTAATCTCATTCAGCCAGCTTCCAGTAATTTCAAACAAACTTCAGAATTCATCTTCCTCTGAAAAAGTCATGTTATTTACCAAGTTCCATGTGCTCATCACAGGATGCATATCCAGGAGAAGAGGGCAGGTTTTCATTACACTTCAGCAACTCCAGTGACTCATTCATCCCTGAAGTTCTCTTGTCCACTACCAGAAGGAGTTTCTGAACTGCATTAGGCATTTGATTTGTCTTCACTTCCCACACCATGTTAGGATGCTCCAAAGTATCTGACTTTAGAAAGACAGACATTAGACATTTGTACACGCGTGAACTGCTTTAAGTTGCATCTGATACACTACTTCATTACCAGGGCCGTAAATCCTCCTTAGTCTGTTGAGTATCACAGCATATTTTAGGGGTGTCCAGACATGATCTTCTTGTACAATCACTGCAGAAAGCAGAGCTAACTCTGAAGTCAAGAGGCTGCCTGGGGCCCTGGCCACTTGAGTTTCTAGTATCTTCAACGATGGAGACTCCCTGGCACTTCCCAGGAACCTGTCCCAGTGACCACTCTTGCTGTAAAGAAGCTGTTCCTCATGCAGGTCTGAACTTCCCTTCCCACAGCCTGCGCCCACTGCCTCCCAGTCTGGAGTAATCTCCTCAACCACCACTTGAGCCAAGATAAACAACATTCACTTGGTACCCTAAGCCCCTCAGCCTATCACAAAAGGCAGTCAGATGGGTCAGGCAAGATTTGGCTTTGGCTAACCTGTCCTGGCTATTCCCAGACAACTTCTTGCCTTATGAAGAGGGTGGACACGGCTGTCAGGAGAATTTGTCCTGTAATATTCCCGAAGGCTAAGGTAAGGCTGACCAGTCTGTAGTTTACCCACATCCTTCTCCCTGAAGCCTGGTATGACATTTTCTTTCTTCTAGTTATTGGGAGCCATCCTGCCACCAAATCCACTGCCCATTGGAGACCATCCTCACAATGCATCCCAAGCCCAAGGGGGCCTGGAACTAGATGACCTTTAAGGTCCCTTCAAACCCAAAACATTCTGTGACCCGTGACTGACACTGGCCCGGAGGGATCCCATCTGGTCCCACCATCTCACGTGGGGCTGCCTCATGGAACTGGCCTGCCCCTCACTCGCTCCACTTCTACCACAGACAGAGAAGTGTCTTGCTCTGTCAGAGGCATGTTGCTACACCCAGGGACTTGAGGAACCTGGGAACTGGCCTGGAAAACAAAGATCAAAGCAAAAATGCTGTCCTCAACCTTGTGAGATCTGGTCTCCTCTGCCATTTAGCATCAGCACCAAGTGCCCTTTCAGTACTGGTGTCTCTGCAGAAGCTTTTTCCACTGCCCTTCCCAGCTCCTGCCCCCAGGAACAGTCTCAAACACACTGGACTCCTAACATCCTCAGCCACGTTGCAAATGAAAAGATAAAACCTCTACTAGGAGATTTCACCACAGTTTCATTTCCCCAAATCCCAGTACTGTAACATTTATACCAAACCCACTGTTTTAAATCATCTTCAGCAGAGAACTGTGTGCTTATTCTAAACAACCACTGCCTCAAAAAGCTGGCAAACAATGTTACCCAATCCTTAGTAATTTGGTTATCTACTGGGTTTTTTTTTTTCAGATGAGGATGAATTAAAGCTACCGTAACATGATTACCTTGTACTTCAATGAAGTGTCCTTGAAAAAGTAATCATGAGTTCCTCACAAAAGAACAGAAAACACAGCTTAGTAAGAAAGAAAACCTGAAAAGTCTACCATATGCATGTCCATTAAGTAAGTTACATTAGAGAAGAACATTTTCATATTATAGAATGATTGGGTTGGAAGGGACCTCTGGAGGGTGTCTAGCCCAACCCCCCTCCACTGCTAAAGTAGGTTCACCTCCTGCAGGTTGCATAGGATTGTGTCCAGGATGGTTTTAACAGCAAAATTTCTAAACTTCTGATCTCCTAATGTTTCAAATATAGGCAAAACTTAAATAAACTTGCATGCTAGACATAAAAAGATGTTTGATTCTACTCAAATGGCACCACTACAAAGCTACATCAGCTTATTCTGATTTTAAGGTACAGAAGAAAGGTCACAGAAATGAGAATATACAACTCAAACTATCAGTGATGTGATTTTCACCTCCAAGAAACACCTTTAACACAATTTATACCTGTCGCACATGAGGAACAGTAAAATTACAGAACACCACAAGAGCAGATAGTTCAGTTATTTCTGAACGGAAAAATCAGACCTCAGTAGTACAGGTCAGGACCTTGAAGATTATCTCCAACTAATCAACTCTGAAAAGCCACTCCTTGTTTTTCTGGCTTATCTACGTCTTTCCTTTCCCCCCTCCTGCCCTTATTTTCCCCCTCTTTTTTCTCCTCTCTTCCTTTCCCATTTTCCTGCCAAAATGAAGAAGCAAACTTATTTCTGGAATGTTACCTTCTCCTTCCTTCCTGCCAGGTGCCAAGACTTGAAAGTACGTGTCCTGGTATCCCAACACTCTGAAGGTCAGAGATAAGGTACAGCTACAAAGTGCTAGTCTGACAAGAAAGCTACTTGCTTGAGAAATGAATTATTCCTCCAAGTCAAAAGAATTTCTCTAAACCAAAGCCATCCATGTACAAAAGCCAAAAAATCCACTAACAAATGAATTACAAAGACATTGAAAGAGAATTACAAAGAAAAACAAAGTGCTCAACTTTACTTTTCATTTTTATTCTGCTTGTTTAAAGCCTGTTTTGGACATCATGTCCTTCTCTTGTTCTCAGCCTTTCAATGGTTTGGAACATGAAGGAGATTGATCAGTAATTAACCTGTAAAGATTTTTTTACATTCAACTTTATGTTGAAAATTCGTTGCATCAGATGTTGTCTAGAACCACGCTTCACAAGACTGTAATTACTGTGGTTGTCTTTGAAGGCTAGATGAAATTATTATTTTGTGCTTTAAAGTAAGTTAACTTCTCATGAGAAAACAAATGACACTATTAGCAAAGACCTTATTAATTGAACCATGTCTCTTTTTGAGGGACAAAACTAAATTTGGGAGAAAAGTAAATAAAGACTGTGGCTGAGAAGAGGTTCAGCAGAACTGGGCAGGATCCACCCAAACCGCACTGCGCAGGAATGCCTGGGTGGAAGGGCTTCCCGTGGTTTTTTTCCTTCTGCTATTTGCCTTTCTTCTCCCAACCTACTGAAGAAGTTTCAGGCCAGGTCTACGCCTGAGCAATAAGCTGGATGGAGTTTAATTTGGAGAACAGCTTCTCCAAGCAAAACACAACATACTGGCAAGACTGGATCTACACCAGGGACTTTTCCTGGCGCAGCCGCTTTGATCAGGGATCCTCGCTCCACAGCCCCGGCCGTGCCAGAGCCGAGGCTGAGCGTGATTCACCATGTTTTCGAAGCTCGGGCGGCCTGTTCGCTGACGCAGGCCGGGGCCACGCTCCCCCGCAGCACCAGCCCGGCTGCGGGCCCCTGAGAACGGCGTTCCCAGGGCGGCGGAGCACCGGCGGAGCACCGGCGGAGCACCGGCGGAGCACCGGCGGAGCACCGGCGGAGCACCGGCGGAGCACCGGCGGAGCACCGGCGGAGCACCGGCGGAGCACCGGGACCGCCGGGAGGAGCCCCCCCACACCCCCACACAAACAGCCCCTCAGGGGCTCCCCCCCCGCCCGTCACGTGACCTTGTTTACACCCGCGGCCGCACGGCGCACGCGCGCTCGGCCCCATTCATTCGAACTGCGTAACACCGGCCCGGGGGGGCCCCCCCGCCCCGGCCAGCGCTCCCCCCGCGGGGCTCACCCGCCCCCACGGACACCCCAAACACTCCCCATCCCGCACGGCCTCTGCTCCCGCAGCGGGCACAGCGCCCTCGCTCTGACAGACCGGGGCGGGCAGCCGCTCCCCGGGGAAAATAAGGGGGGGACACCCCCCGTATTTCGCTTGTTTTCGTGGTTTGAAGGGGTTCAAAGGGGGCCGGCGCACCCCGGGAGTTTCGACCTAGCGGCGCGGGAGGGTGGCGGCTCTGCCGGGCCGGCCAGGGAAGGCGCACAGTAAACAATGTCCGAGGTTCCCGTCGCCGTCAAAAGCTCGGACCGACCGGTCTCCTCGACTCGGCCTGCAGACGCTACCTTTCCCCTCCGACCCCCCGGACTCCTGCGGTCACCCGCCGAAGCCTCGCAGTTCCCAAAAGTGGCAGCTCGAAACTTTGTAGCACTTACCGAACCCGTCGCCATTACCGAGCTCCCCTCGGCTGCACCCCCCCGCCCCGTCCTCTCGGCGGGTCCCGCCCCCAGCAGGCGCTGCTCGGGCGCTGAGTGGCCAGAGGTGATGTTGCTCAATTCGCAGCCGCTTTCTATTGGCTGCATGGCCTGCCTGTCAGGACTCCGCCCGGAGGGCGGGCATGTTTTGACTCTCCTGCACAGCGGATTGCACCGTGCCGCACATCAATCATCCCCATGCGGCGTCCCGATTGGCCGGCACCTTTGTCGGCACGTGCAGAAGCATTCTGGGAGCTGTAGTCGCCGCCGCCGCCCGCGCCTGCCCGTGGGTCCGCGATAAGACGACAGCCCCCAGGATTCCCCGCGCGGGCCCGACAATAGTAAACAAGCGGCGCGGGACACGTGTACCCGGCCCGGCCGCTGCCGCCGCCCGCCCGCGCCCCCCGCCCGCCCCCGCCGCGCACGGCCCGGGGCCCCGATCGCGCCCAGCAGCGCTTCGCGAACGGGCCCGCGCTGGGCCCGAGTCGCGGCTGCGGCGCGGAGGGCAAAGGAGGTTGCTAAAGGTCAGGGAGTGAGTCAGCAGCTGCGCTCGGCCTCCGCTCCGGCCTCGTCCCTCGCCTCTCTTTCATTGAAAAGACACTGGCGGGAGCTTAGGCCCAAAATAGAATTTGGGGTGGGGGGGAGGAAAAAAATTAAATCCATGCAGGTTTATCAGTCCTGTAGTGTCTCCCAGAGACAGTCCCATACATTTATTGCCAAAATAACACCGTGGTTTGGATAAACATTACTATTCAGAGGTTTTCCCACTTACCTGGTAACTCTGGGAGATCAGAGACAAAACTCTTACCGAGACCACATCTTCGTCACAAAATAGATAAATCCAAACGCATGATGTGATACAAAGCAAGGACATGCACAATTCAGAAACAGTCAATATTTTAGAACTCATGGACAGTAATATTTTGCAACTGTTGGGATTTTTCCAAGTAAAGCATTTCTTTCTTGTCCTGTTGTCAACATCATTCCAGTAATGAGAATGTGTCCCAATTCCTGTTTCAGAGCCTTTGCTCTGCAACAGTTCTGCCTTTTAGGCATGCTAACATAGCTGTGTGAGAAAATTAGGAAAAAAAATTAACAGAAGTTAAGCAGAAATGGTTCCGTGTTTGGTTAGTGGCCACTAGAGGGAATGCCGGATTGTTGTTCCCACAGGCCTACATGGGTAACGCAGTTAAAAAGAAAAAAAGAACATGATGCCAAAATTATACTTTCCATCACAATACACTCAATCTGCAGATGTCATTGCCACATCAAGTTAAGATTTGCCTTTTCCACGAAGTAATAGTTTGCCTGTTAGTAAAGTCATTGCCATCTGTAGGCACTGTTTGAAGAGAGACATTACTCTGAAAAACAAACAGTATCTTCTGCAGTGTGAACTGGAAACTATTACTCTCTATAAGCAAGCTTAGCTTTAAAAGAAAGTAGAAAAGCCAATGCCATGGAATTTAACTCAAAATATACTGTTTTAAATGACCAAACAAACCAACCCTTTACAGATCATCTTCCCAATTTGAAAACTTGAGTTATTTAAACAAGCGCCTTGAGGAAAATAATCTTAAAAGTAATATTGAGATTCAAATATCAAGTGACTAGACAGCTTATTATAATATCAGATGTCTACCCTACAAGGTCTATCCCACAAGCTCACATTTTCCCTATATTTACAATTCAGGCTCTTTCTATATAACTGATACATCTTTGTATAAGAAAGCTTTCACCCCCTCTCTATAAGACATTCTTTTAATAAATAGAAAACCGGTAAACCAGGAACCATCTTTTTTACATCACTCCACAATAAAATTAATTTGAAGGCTCTGTTGCTTCCCCTTCCCCTTCTCTTTTGATCTCCCTTACACATCTAAACAGCCTTCAGGCTCTTTGGAGAGACATCTAAGCTTCTTGGGCTTTTAATGAGTTTCAGTGCAGACCCTGCACTGCCAGATCAAGGCGAGGCAGAAGACCTGGGCATGTAGATGTCTCCATTCTGCAAACAGGCTTCTGTGCCTGTGGCACAGCCACTTGCAAGGTAAAATGCACAATTTACTCTTCTGAAAGCTCCCTCTGCCACAGCATGGAAGATGGAAATGGGAGAGAGGGATGAAACAGCAACAGAAGATACAAAATCCTGTCTCAAGTCCCATCTTTCTTCAGAAGAAATCTGTTGGCCTAAGGCATATGAATCTTACGGAGCACATTTCTACCCTGCTACATACTTTTTGGACCCAAAACAAAATAGCTTCACAGCTCTCTTCTGTGAAGGTTCACAGTTTTCTCCAAAAGCTTATGCTAGGTAAGGTGTTAGGAATGAAGCCCAGTGCTCTGACATCCACTGGCCCAGATTCCAGACACAGGTCTAGACAGGTAAATACCATTGCTGAATTAGAGCCTCAATATCACACTGGAATCTATTACATACCCAGAACGCACAAAAATATGAATCCTATCCTGGACTTAGATTAAAATCTTGTTAAAATGAGTGTCTGAACTGTTTTGAAATTCTAAACATGTACATAACAACTTTCTTATTTTCAAATCTACCTCTCCTCTGCATACAGTAAGTTAACATTTAATCAGTGAGGATGTAAGGGAAAATAAGTAAAAGGACAGGTAGTCTGTGCAGTAAATGACAGCAAGACACACAAAACTACCAAAGCTTACTTGGCTCAAGGCAAGTATGTATCATAAATTTCAGAATTAAGATTATGTAAATGCCATACTCCTTGCTCTGAATGCCTGGTCTCTAATTAAATCATTACTCCCCCTCCACACACCCTACCATACTCCATGTTCAAATGAATGGGTGCGAGAGAATGCAATGAATCAATACTGTGAAACACAGACACTCTTGGTGGCTTTGCTGATTCAGTTGTTCTGCTGTTGTAAGAGGTAGAAAATAAGGTGAGGAATTGGGAAGTGTTAGTCCTGAGTTATTATCACATTACAGGTGGCTACCAAGAAGCACAAAACAAACAGGAAAGACTACAATTAGAAAATACTGACTAATTTGCATCTTAGCTATTTAGCTCTTAAAATTGCCAGCCACAACGTTAAGAAGATACAAAGTAGATTTTTAAAATTAGAAATATTTCAGTCGAAGTTGTATTAGTGGAATATATGTTACATATTGGGTTTGTGCTTATCTCCACTTTTAATCTCTCCTGTCCAAAGTCAATCCTGCCCTTATCACAAGGTTGTCACTGCTGACTCTCTGAAATACAGTGTATCATTATTTTAATTGTGCTACAGGAGCTTTCACACCAGCATGTAGACATCCACCCTCAGTAATTAACTAAATACTCCCCCAGACATCAGAGGAACACTGCTCACCAGAGTTTCTACTCCTAGCCAACGTGACAGCTTCTGTTCTGTGGCTTTTTTGCCAGATCCTCTCACATCAGTTTCCTCCTCTCACAATGACTTGTGTATCTCCTAAAGCTGTTTGTACTTATTTCCTCTTCCAATGGCCGTTTGTGGCTAGCTGCAGTGGTGGCTGGCTCTGTCCATGTTCCTAATGACCTCCCCCCTCCACATTTCATGTCCTTAATCTCCTCACAGAAGATGCTCTTGGGAATGAAGAGCAAAGGGAATAGAAAACTTCTTGCTCTCAGGAAAGATGTTTTCTCTTGAGTGCTAGAAGAGAAACTTCACTTGCCTCCTGCAGTGGCTCAAATTGAGGAGAAACAGAATAAATAAGGCCAGATTTTTTTTTTTTCCTCTTCCAGGACGGGTCAGGAATTAATTAGAAATTTGTTTCATGTCATTATGGCATAGATTCCAGTTTTAGCTAAACTTCTTTCACCTAAAAAGATTGAGCAAGACCAAAATTGTCAATAGTATTATGAAAAAAATAAAGACATATCACAAAAACAATCCAGAAAAATGATAAATAAAAACTCCCTCCATCCCAGCTCAAAGCTTGCCGAAAAACAAGTCAAGAAGATAGTACAGAAGAATTGTAGGTTTCCTCTATGCTGGCTGGTAAATTAAAATGCTAGAAAGTGTTTCTGGGCACTGGAATACAATCATCTGTACTGTATACAGTTCATTTTAGAACAGCCCTTGCATGGCTTTTCCACAGGCCAATAGCTAATAATTTTTAGATACAGTTTGGGAACTACCATAGGCCAAGAAATATTCTCAGTTGGCCATCTGTGTATGGCCACCCCCTATGGAAAGCTGGAAAAAAGCTCCGTAGACAGCTTATAAATGAGCCCAGAGAAATACTGGAAAACAGTATAAATGTTGGTCATTCAGTGCCTCTGTACTAACAGTCTCAGGCACATAAAATTTCCTATGATAGATACAGCCAGACAGATGCAGCCAAAAACTAATGGTACAGTGAAGCTAGGGTTGCTTAAGATAGTCACACCTCCCGAGCCCATAGGGACAAAGCAACAAAGAGAAGAAGAATATAGAGCTTCTTGTTAAGTTGGATGGATTTTTCTAGATAAGACATTTATCAGAACTGAGTTTCCAGTATCTTCAGAGATGTGAGAGAGCAGGTCCCAAAGGCTCAAGTGGCTGCCAGGAAATTAGTCATCCACAGAGACCTGCACAGAGCGTTATCCTCTCCCAAAACCTCATAGCTGCTCAGCTGAAATAATTCAGTACCTTCAAAGAAGAAAGGACAAAGAATTCATATCATGCTATGATGCTATTTTAGGCTGTCCTAATTTAATTTACCTCAGTAAGAAAAGGTCAAGTCAGCAGACACTGTCACAATGACCTCACATAACCTAATGTCAGAGTTCCTCATATGGTCTTGACTGGGCAGCTTCTCTCATGCCACAGTTGGTCCTTGTCCTGTCCCTGTCCCCCCATACACACGTAGGCCTCTACCAGATCTCAGGAAGAACCACAACCCTACCCACTGCATTCACACTGCCATGGCAAAGCCAGAACTGCACTCCAGCTCATTTTGATTTGCCATCAGAGAAGGGACAGGGGTGGGGCAAAGGGGATGAGGAAGGGACAGTGGCTGCCCAGCCAAGCAGGCCACTGTCCCAGCACAGACCCAGCCAGTCACTCCACTTGCCTTATATTCCCCTCCTGCCAGACTCTTCAGCTGCCTGCCAGGAGAAGGATCATTAAGAGGGAAAGAGAGAAATGGTGTGAAGGAAGAGAAAATGTTAAATAATTTTCTTTGGGCTTTTCATTCCCTACCAAGATTAGTCAGCTTCCTTTTGGTCTATGAAGTGAGAGTGTCCAGGCTGCTAAGCATCTTCCTGAGTCAAATAGTAGATTAAGAACTTGGAAACAGCTTTGGTATATGTCTGAAGGAAATACAACTCTCAGAACAATTTGAAAATTATCCTATATTTTTTAAGACAGTCAACAGCAGCACAGATCTGTTCATACTCAGCATACAAAAAGGCAGTTCCCCCCTGCAGCAATAGTTGAGAACTACAGACACAGGAAACTATCTCAGAAACTCAAAACAAATACACACTTAAAATAATCAGATGTATGATTGGATAAAAAGAGCTTTTAACTAAAGTAAAATCTTTAGCAAGAACATGTAAGAATGTCCATGCTGTGGCAAACTGACTTTCAGCAATGCACTTTTTTCACCAAAGGCTATCAGATGCAATAAGCATCTGAAAAAACGACCAAGAATTGCTAGGTCTGTGGAGAATAACCAGAAGATACTGATTTTGCACATCTGGGAACTCTTGATATTGAATAAACAATAATGTTTGTCATGGCAAGCATGCCATGAACTACAAAATGGCACCATGATGACATAATTATCCCAGAGTCACCTTACAGAAAGCTTAAAGCAGCAAACATTTCAAACAAAACAAAAGCAAACCACCAAAACCAAAACAAAACTAAGACCACCATTCCAGCAAGGACCAAAATAGTCCTTACTGAATAGAAAAGACAACATGAGGCAAGAAGATGAAGTGATAGTGGTTTAGGTTGTAAATGGTTTCACAATTCTCCTCAGAGGTTTGCCTCAAGATTTCCACAGTTGGTCACTTCTGGACCTTAAACAGGAGATCCGTAAGGGACTGATTTCAGAAGTGTCTATTTCAGATGAATTTGAATTACATCTCATGAAGCACAATGTCATTTGACATTTAAAAAGTGACGGCATCAGCATTAGGATCAGGGAACCTTGCTCTCCTCAGGGTTTGTGTCTTGTGATCAGCTTCAGGGCTGTGATCAGGTGTTTTTCCCCATGGTTAAGGCATTTATAAAAAACCATTTGCTGCCATATGGATTGTCTTCCGGTAAGTAAAACATGTGAACCCATGAATGCCTCTCATACATGATTTCTCTCAGGATTTTCTCTCCTTACTCAGTGGGGCGTATTTTCAATGAACTCATTGGAGCTTTGTTTGTTCTTCCCCCTTTTTTTTTTCCAGACATATGTGCCAAGAAATTGCCAAAGTCCCATTCCTTCAGTGACCTGACTACAAACAAAAATCTTTAATAACAGAAGCATCAGGTAACTTAAGCATGAACACAGATAGGCTCATAAGGTAAAACTGACATAGTGTTGTTTAAAATTATTAGAATTGTCTACCTTTTATTGAAAGGTCTGTTAAAAAAAAATCAGTAACTTGGTACGATTTCATTCTTAGGATGAACACTCACCACCATTAATGACATGAAGCCTGGCACATTTGAAATGTACATATGAAGAGATCCAGGAGAAATCCCAACTGCTGACTGATGAAGGATATAGTGATTTGCATGAAACTTAAAAAGTGTTAATTTGTTACTGTTGGTTAAACCCCCCTGAATTTACCAATAAAGAAAATCCCAGAAATCATCCAGTGCCCAAGACCAACACAATAAAACTGTTGCAAAATGAAGCTGTACTTTGGGAATCAGAAAATCCAGTGTCTGATTATTCTAAATTTGTTACTTCACAGCTTCTTCCCAGCTATAAACTACAAGCAAATCATCAAATAAAGTAATGACAACTACCACATGGTCACCTGTTCTGAGTAGGCAGAGCATCCACATGCCATTTATGAAAATCAGCAGGAAAGTGTTAAGAATTATGAATGTTTTAATAAATGAATATAAATAGGTCACTTGTAACTTTATGATAATAGAATTAAAAGACAACAACATCAATATACATAGATTTTTATATATAAAAGTGTTGTTTATTGTAAGGAAACTTTAAATATAACCAACAATATTGAAAATATCATGACTGGCATTTATGGCCTTGATTGTAGTTTACTGCCATACAAGTAATTTCTAGCATTTTTCTTTATCACATCAAGCCAGTGCAAAATATAGGTAGCTTTTAGAGATTAAGCATACAGAATGACAAGAGTGTAGATTTTGGTTACCTGATATTTCCTTCTAGTATAACAGGCTTCTCTTTTTTCCATAAATCAAAAGTACAAAGGCAAGTTATCATATGTGCAATTATTCATACCAGGTTTCTAGGTAAAAAAAAATTACATTTGTAAATTTTGCTCAAATTGTATTTTGTTAGGAATCTGACTTATAATTTATACCATATTATATGATATAAATTATATATTGTTATCATATTATATAATCATAATTTCATATACAGGTATGATTATATAAATTGTCAGAACATATCACTAACTGTAGCATAATGATTACATCAACGTACACAAATATATGGCATTAGAAAAGTCATTATCTAAGAAGGAAAGATGTTATAATCCAGGTGTTTGAATGAGGGCAGCCTTCCTACAACTCTTGCAGTTTCATTTTGGCAGAATTGCCCATGGCCAGTGTGTGCACTGGCTTTCCATGAACATCAACAGACAGGTCAGTAAGCAGTATTGAAATTGGACTGTGCCCGAAATTTCCAGTCACAGACCCTTGTAAGCAATGAGCCCTGTGCTCTTAATTAAGATGATATTCTCTCTCCTCAGTCTCAGAAGGTATCCCATGCTATTATGGCTGAACACATTATTTCAGGATGACGTACAGGTTTTTGAAAGCAAGACATGTTAGCTTTAACAATGACAGATGTGTGCAAAGCTTTGGAAGTACTGATCTTTCAACTTAAAAATATTTTTGCACTTCCTGATAAGGATTTTCAAGGACAAGCTTAGTTTAGCATGGCTTTTGATATCAATCACTTCCAGTAATTGACTCTGATCTTTGATAACCAAGATTAGACTGCAAGAAGAGAGATATACAGAGATCATTTCACTTGAAACAGATTTAACAATAAAAAGGCAAGATCTAAAAAAAAAAATTAACTAGAGAACAAGCATAAATAAAGACAAAATGCATAAATATAAAACAAGGGAGAAGGAAAACGATATAGGTTATGTATGATTAGGTAGAACATGACAATGACCCATGCCTTTGCTTTGAAAGCATTAAGGTTAATTTGTCAGCTGTCCTCAGTCATGTACGGAATTCATGTAACTAAGAAAAAATGCAGTTTATTGCAAAAATACACAAGTCCTCTAAATTGCATAAGATATTACAATGTCGTGCTGAAACAGGACATATTAAACAAAGAGGACTTTAAAACAAATTACAAAATGTTAAAAATCAGATTTGGGTCATGAGCGTTACACAAAACGCATTGTCATGCTTTATCTTATGATTAATCTTGTGATTCACTACATCTGTGATAAATGCAACATAAAATCATGACAACTGTAATAGTCAAAAAGTAATATCTACTGTATATCTTCTGTATTAATACATATAAACACTTTGTGTGCACTAATACTTTCAACATACCACATTCAAACTAACAGTCTTTCCAGAAAAGATGTAACCTTTTTAAGAACAGAAGCTGGTTTAACAAGTTCATCACATGGGGGGTTTTTTCAAAATCTATTATTTAAGGAAATGCTGTGTTAAAGGACTTGATTTTCAAAGGTGCTGTGCTACTTCAAGTCGTCCTTATATCAGATGGAACCATCAATTCTAAGCACTTTTAAAAATCAAGTCCTCAGTTTACTGGATTGCTATTTTCTTTGCTAGTATTTCCACTGTCGTAATTTAAAAAAAAAAAACCAAAAAACAAAACAAAACAAAAACAAAAGAACCACCCAACAAAAACAAACCAAACCAAAAACCCCCAATCCCATTCTTGAAATCACAGAAAATGCTTGGCATCTATAGGAAGAGAGACAATTTCTCAGTGGACTAACCACTACTGTGCTATATTCTCGTAACAGATCTTGTTGCTCCAATGTTTCGTTCATGCACTGGTATCGGAAATGTCCATGTTTGTTCCGAACAGAGCAACTAGCTGCTCTTCATAGTTTGCAATGTTTCTTTTCAGAATTTCCATACAAGGTCCCAAAAGCCTTTCAAATGCCTGCACATCCATAACTAAGATAAAAAGGGAGAGAAAGAGAAAGAATATGATGCATTCATCAGTTACAGACACTAATCCTGGTATTCATGACATTTCAATGTAAGATTTTGAATGACAACAGATACTGAGGCCTATACGTTGTTTGCACAGAAAGGAACGACTTACCTTAGCAAAACCAAGATCAACCAACACATTGCTGTTTTGAAACTTCATAAATAAATTTGAACCTTCTCTGTTCCTTATTTTGGAAATACTTTCATAGTAAGATTTATGTTACCCAAGAGCTGATGAAGAAGTCTGAAAAAGGGCCTGGATTCCTCCGCAAAATAAAGTTTTAAGACCCACGAGATATCAAAAAGCCACATCCTTAAGTGATGTTGTTGGCTGTATTTGGGCTCTAACTTAGCCTATTTCCTTGCTTCCACCCAAAGTGAGAATTGTAATGGATACTTACTTTCCCAGCAAATGTGCAAGAAGCTGAAGACAGTAATTCACATGCAAAGTCAGTGCACAGCCAACCAGAGTATTTTCTCTACCTGATTACAGAATGTGATCCTCTATAGTTCAGCCAATAGGCCAGGGAGAAAACTTCATACACTTCCAACCTGCTGCCCTGTAATCTCTTGTCTCCTGAGAAATGTTCAAGATCTCTGCTGTCTGGGAAGTGCCAGAGATCTTTGTTACTCACCCATAATGGATAATAACACTCTTCCTCACCACTGCCTCTTATTCTTTCCCATCTGTCATATCTTTTATCTCTATTATCTGATCAGCTCTGTGTGTTTTGAGTTAGGAATTTTAAAAAACAGAGGAACATTTTGGTTACTGGCTTGGTCATCACATTGATATGCAAGAATGCCAAATCTATCTTTGCTGTTTACAGTTTTCCCATAATTAGGAGCTACACATCAGACAATGAAAAGCAATGGATGTGAAGGGCTGTCTATGAGCAGAACTCCTACAGTCTTCACTCCTCCTGTGCCTGAGACTGCCGTGTGATGGAATGACTAAATTAACAGCTGGTGAAGACAAAAGAATTTGTAAAAAGCTTAAGTCATGGTGATAGAAAGGCACAGGATTTTTAACGGAATTATTTCTTAGATGAGTCAGTCTACTGAGAAAAGAAACACCTCACCTTTCTGCAGAGTATTAGACATTTGTCTGATAGTTTTAAGTGGTTTGCAGCAATAATCTCTACTGCCCTAAAACAATTTTTACTTCCATACGATCAGAGAAATGTTGGAGAAATTATGTGTAATAGTGTTTATCAACTGCAAGTAATTTCTGCAGATAAATAATGCAAATATTAATGCACAATAACAGGTGATATACTGACACAGCCTTATTTGGGTAAGTGTAATTAAATCTTATATTCTGGAGAAAGACAGAATCACAATAAAAACAACCATATAGATTATGTATCATTTGATATTAGATATAAAACAGTATTGAATAATACCTAAACACTTGACAGTGCCAAGAGCAAATGCAGAAGCAGCTCGTGGTTTGTTAGTAACAAGAGCAAGTTCTCCAAAATACTGTCCTCTTGAGCATCGAGCTATTTCTACTGCTCCATTCTCCTCTATCTCTTGTTTACCCTGGACATCCTGTAAAAAAGGAAAGAGACAGTATAAGAGGATATATTTGCTGAACTCATAATTTCATAAGCAAAGTTAGGACAATAGTAAAAAAAAATGTTGGTGTTTTAGGGATGTTTACCTTCCTTGTCATTATAATCCTTACTTCTCCAGATTCCACAATGAAGAAAGAATCAGCCAAGTCACCCTGCCCAAGAAAAAAAATAAAGTGAGTATAGAAAATGTAAAATTTCCCTTTTAGTTTCATGGTAACATTCCAATTTTTGCAACCAGTGCCTTGAAGCTCCTCTTTTTGATACCCATTGCAAAAGAACCCACTTCTAATTTGAAAACCATACTTTAGACACATAACAATCAAAACATCTAAACAGAACTAACTGACAGCAAGGGCTTTTCATGAAAAGACATAGTGGACTGTGCCTTACACAAAAAGCAGAGAAAACTAATATTGTTGAAGATTTTTAGGATCCTTACTACCATTTCTCCACTTCTGCGTTCTTCCCGAATTATCTCCCCTACCAAGTTTCCAGTATAAAAAGCCTCCAAGGGCTATGTGATACCAACTAATTATCTTGGGGCAAGACCATCTCAGTTGCCTATCCTCAAGAGTTTACTTCTGTCTTCTTGAAAAGCTTACCGTATTTTAACAGCAAGACCAAGGTGAGTCTTCAGTGGAAGCACACTTACATAGTTTGAATTTCTAAGCATACTAAAACTGTCGCCTCTTTTATTTATACCAACAAAGAGGGTTGCTTCTGAAAGTAGCATAAATGAAAAGTGAACTTTTGAAACAAAATAACCACCTCTTACATTTAAGGTTCATTGATTTTGTTTATGTGAGAAAGCAAAATAGGGTTTAAAAGTATGCGTTGTCTATAAATAACATGATTATTGTTACCTATTATGAAAGAAAAACTAAAAGTAGGAGGAAACTGTACCTGAGCAATGATTTGTTCTCCGTCTTTGTACACTTTGGTACCAATCACATCAACCACTTTTAAACGCTCAGACATCTTCATTTAAAAAAAGAAAATGTAAGAAATATTTGGTTAACATTATGATAGTATATATTTAGAAAGTCCTTTCATATTTCTTTTCATGAATCTTTGCACAGAATAGTGTATCTTTATTTTCCTGCTTTGATTACTATTAAAAAAAGAACCGCTGAATAGTGTCCCAGAGGGTATACTACAATTTTAACAGCTATTCTAATAGACCTTCCATTTTTGTAAGAAGCCTTCAAAAATTATTTTAAGAAACACATGCATAAAAATATAGCTGATAAATGAAAATATTTTTTAAATCTCCAAGTCATTGTTTAAGTTTATTGGCTAATACCTACTAAAACTAAGCTTAGGAAAATTGAAAGTAAAGTTAATTTATGTTTTAAAATACAGTATGAGCAATAATTATTTATCCTAAATTAAAAAAAAAAAAAAATAGTCTTTCTCCAAAACAAAAGTGTACAAACTTTTATTATGAAGAAACTCTGAAGGCCAAATTAAAAGTCTTCAAAACCAGAATCTTATCAGGTACCTCTGATACAGCCATTAAAATAATGCAATAGAAATCTTACTTCTAAAGATTTAAGGAATGGCAATGACTCAATAAAACTTTCATACATTCTTCTCTTTTTGGCATTATTTTTTACAATGATTCTTCGGAATGTTACCCTGTCCTGTAAACACAAAGAGTAAATGAGAGTTTATTAACTGAAAATATGCGTGTGCTAGAAAATACTTTAGAACTGGCTGAATATGATCAAATTACCCAATTTTAGTCACTCAGTGTAGCTGTCAAACTAACTGGCTGGTCTCTCCCTACAGTCAGTTGAGAAAGATTCCTCTAGAGGTCAATCAAGAGCTCCTAAAGTTAAGATCCTGATCTGATCACACTATGAAAATCTCTGCAAAGAGTACAGACTGAGTTCACATGCACTAAACAATGAACGCTGAGAGGGTGATTTAGGGTATATAAGAAGTCCTCAATTTTAAATGTTTTATTTACAAAGTTTTTTCATTATCCTGAAGTCCCATACAAATTGGTATGTACTCAAAGAGGCTTTTAGGTTTTTATATAAACAAAACCCAACTATATGGGTCTGGGTCTTAGGTCACAGTTCACTTTCTGCTATTTCAGCAGAACAAGACTCACTGCTGCCCTAAACAGCCAACAGGACATTCCTTAGGATTTGGCCATGCAAGTGAACCAGACAGATGGAAAAACTACACATAAGGTTTCTTCTCTTAACTTTGTATGGCTGTGCCCTGGTGACAGGCAGAAGGCAAATGCATTGCCAGCCTTCACTACCACAGGGGGGACTTCACGGCCAACACAACCCAATCCAATTTAAAGCCATTCTTACAGTGTCCTAAACAATCCCAAAAGTCACATGGATTAAGCTGGTGAAAAACCATACGTTTAATTTCAATCCTGGGATCGGTCATTAGATCAATATGTACATCTTGAAGATGATGGCCATCCCACTTTTGTGGTAAATTTGATTATGCTTGTCAAACATCCAGGTCGTGTAACACTGGTAAGTAACCTCATATTGGAATTTTACTCTGGAAACAAAGGCATTCCCAATCAAGGCGTGGGGGAAAAGAATTTATACGCAATTATCAAGTGGTTTTCAATTTGGGAAATTATAATTAAACTAAAATAAAACACAATTTTAAAAAAATGTTTTATTAAGCCTCAGATTTGCATCTGTAGTTTCTGGAAAAAGATAGCATTGTGCTGCAACTTCTCAGTACTTCTAGAATTAAACTTTCTGAAATTGTAATTATTTTTTTTTTTAAATGCTGATATAGCATGCCAGTGAAAGCTATATAAAATATGTATTTTTTAGAAATAGCTTAAAAAAAGTAGTGTACTTACCAAACCCCAGATGGAACCAGGAGAGGTAGCTATAATTGTAGCTGCTCTGGGTGTATTGTACATTAAGGCCAACTCACCAAAACATCCTCGGTTATCATAGGTTCCAACACACCTCCCAACACCATCACATTTTACATAAATATCATATGTACCTCTGTTAATAAAATATATAAATACAGTGAGTAGAATCCAGCTCTGGCCTTTGCTAAGCAGCCTCTCATATTTTTTATACCATGAATTCCAAAGATAAAGCATTTGAAATATATATTTGCTTCCTTAAATTGCATTAAACACCTTGTAAAGACATCTCAATGACTTCTATAAATAATAAAAGTGGTCCCTCTTCAAAGGGAAGGATAGGGTTATTAGTTTTTACATTAACTCAGTTTAAAGATAGAATGGATGTACAGTGATCTATTTATCACCAGAACTTACTAAAAATTAAGATCTTACTTACGATCTGTTTTTTAATCTCATTTTAACCACACTAAATACAAATGTCATGAGTCTGCAAAAATTGCTATGACAGGATGACTGAAATAACTAGACAAGTGTAGTAATTTCTAATGAAATAAATAACAGAGATGTGGGAAACTGAAAGAATGTATCTGAAAAGCAACATAAGATAATGAAATAAATAGACGCATTTTTCTAATATATGGTGCATTTCTTCTCCCCATTGTTAATTTCGTAATTTTTTTTTCATTAGAAATGCAGTAAAATCTGGTATCTTGTAAAACGTGAAGTTGCCAAGCCCATTGATGCTGAGCCATAATTTTCTTCAGTGATGATTATCTGTATGGTATGCATGGATAAATCACGTGAATGTAATGCAAAAATCTATGCAATTATTTCATTGATAAGGGACAGAGAGGTGATAACCTGCACCTAAAAACTGCAAGGCTGACAGAGTATTGTGAAGTCCCTGAAGCATTTTGGATAAGAGACAACAAACTGTAACCTCACAAGACTGAAAAATATTGTCTTTCCAGTACAGAATCCTGACACAATTTTATGATCATCTGATTTAATATTTCAATTAGAAGGGACCTACAACAATCATTTTGTCCACCTACCTGACCAGTTCAGGGCTGCCCAAAAGTTAAAAGGATGTTATTAAAGAATTGTCCCATTGCACTGAAACACTGAGAGGTTTGGGGCATTGACCTCTTCTCTAGGAAGTCTTTTCCAGTGCTTGACCACTCCCTTGGTAAAGAAATGCTTCCTAATGTCAAACCTGAACCTCCCCTGGCACAGCTTGGAACCATTCCCTGAGTCCTGTCACTGGATACCAAGAGAAAAGCTGTAATGTAAGCATTAAATAGAAGTTCATAGAATACAGACTTTTCTCAATGGACTTTTGCATAATACTTTGTGCTATAATAAGACACAGCAGTTCACCTGTCAATGACGTAGAAGTTGTCACCATCATCCCCTTGATCAATTACATGTTCCCCTCCTTCAACCATCTTTTCAAACATCGCATCTAACACCTGAGACATCTGTTCCTGTTTAAAAGAACACAAAGACAAGAAATTATCATCTGCTTTCAGAATGTTACTCTTCAAATTAACTAACTGGCCAGCTTCCCAATATGCAGATAAAAAATGTTAACGGTGGAAAATATTCATGCTACAGAAATGCGTGGATCGATAACAGAAAGACAGTTCTATTTAGTATTCAGTGTTAGCTTTTCCTCTTCCAGTGTTCAGAGCACAGCTTCCCACTTGTCACTGCAAATGATAAAATAGATTTTCTTTGCAACGTAAATTGCTCATGACCACCCAAAGGCAGAATTTCATCCTTCACAACTGAGTAACATTATACCCTTGAAAAAAACCCTGTATCCTTTATTCTAAATGATACATTTACCTGATTGGGTCCTTAGAATTTCCTTACAGAATTTAGTTTCAAAATGATTGCAAAGTATTTTGAAAATCTAAATGATACAATGCCTGCAGAATGTTGGGCCAGATGTAACCATAAAGGTCTGCGGAGCTTTGGCTGAGTAAGTCATTACTGGACTCATTGGGAAGTAGGAATTTACAAATAGCTACAAAATTACTTTGTTTAGAGAGAAATTATAACAAACTAAAAAAAATGATCATTTGAATCACAACTGTCTAATAACAAAACAAAAAACCTAATTACATATTTTGTCTTAATTGATATAAATCTGCTAAAACTTTTCGTATCTAAAAAACCCAAACACGGCTCATTGTGGATTAAGAATCCTAAAAAGATAACTTTAAAATTTAGATTTTATTTTTAGTTTATCCCACAATATGCCTAAAATTCTATACTTCTTGAAACTTATTAAGTATGGATCATACTGGAACAAGCAGGTTCTAGTGAAAACCACGGTAGAAAAAGCCTTTAGATTTGCATTTTGCAGTGATTCAATTCACAGCATTTCCAGTCACTGAAAAATGGATGGCATTTGCCTTTCCAAAGAACACTAGTCTAAGTCAGCCCTCTAGAGACCTGCTGCCCATGGACAGAGGTAACCATACAAGGTAGCTCGGAATCATTCTCTAGAGATTTCCTTTTCTTTCCTCTGAGGATAGAGAGATCTACTGTACCTCCCAGTTACACACAATTTTTAGACAGATAAATTAGGTGTAATGAATTCCATCCTTATGCTGTTGAATTTCTTTACTTACTGAAAGCTTTTAAAAATACCAGCAGAACCATGCTATCCAAGCCTTTTTGAAAAATGGAAGCTAAATACAATTTTCCTTCACAGAGTTGGCTGGGTGTGGGCACGAAGAACTACAGAATGGCAGTATCCATCCTTCATACAGCTGATCATGGTAAAGTACAAGGACACATCATGCAGCCCTCTTAGGCCAGCAAAGAGTTATTTAACTATGTCTGTGCTTAGTACCTTTGTTAGGATAGATAGGTATGCATTTGAAAAAAGATGGATCATTTCAGGTATCCGCAAATGCGTTATAATTCATTCCAGAGAAAGAAAAGTGTGAGTGGGTGCAGTGGGGAGAGACTGAAAATTAGGCACAGGAGTTAGTTTTTAAAAACTTCCTGGCTTAAATGAATAGGCAATATCACATCATTCTTTTCAGTCCTCTGTATGTAAACAAAAAGAAAGTCCTACAGAATCTGCAAAACTGACCTAACGTCAGCTTGCTGGCTAAAGCACTTGAAGCAGCACCTTCCCTTCCTCTGGCTTTACATATGAACTGGCAAAGTGGCTCCCCAACCAATAGCCCTTGTGTGCCCTTTGCAAACAAGTGAGAATGTACAGAATGCTCCACCTTTCATGGGAGGCTAGAGGCCATGTAATCATCTAAGTGCAAGCAATGCAAGAAAAATGTATTAAATGGGGATCAAACCCTAGAAATTGAAATAATTCCAAGTTACCTTGGGAAAAAAGATTAAACCAAAAAGATGGTTATTTGCTGCAGTGGAGGAATAATACATATAGTTAAAATCTTTATTCAGTGTGCTTCATCTTGGGTTACTGGTTAAAACATTTTCAATCTCATAACTATGAATCAAGCTCACCAAACCACAACTTTTCCAGTATATAAATCTAAAATTTTTTAATGCAACAGAGTTCACAAATCAAATTCCCTTTTAAAAATGTTTAAAACACTTGAGATACCTAATACGTTTGAGAGCAGTCTATTAACTGCTGAGGCATTGCACATTTATTTTAACTTCCTAAATAAACTGCAACTAACTTAAAGACAAGTGGTACCTTTTGCAAAATTTTCCACTTTAAATTAAGACAGAGTAGACTACAGTAACCAAACCAGGAACATGGGTTTTGCATTTACCATGAGAATTACACAACTTGCTTGCCCAGTTTGCTCTATGTGAATCCTCTTGAATCTCCGCCAGACTGAGGCTCAGTTTACTGGCACTCTCTGTCATTACTTTGAAAAGATAAGCATGGGTAATTTTAGAATTAAAAAGCAGATCTGTTTCATAAACAGAATTAATTCTAGTATTTTTTAAAATGGTGCAGTTTAAATGCCTTTCTCCCTTAAAGCAGTTCTACCTTCAAAAATACAAGTAAAATGAAAACAAGATGAGGGGTTCTTTTGTGACTGACTGGCCTGTAGTTCCCTGGGCATTTTTTATTTCCTTTTTTAAAAATGGGGGTTATGTTTCCCCTTTTCAAGTCACTGGAGTGCCGTGACTTTTTTCCTCTCCTTGCTAGCTCCCCCATCACTTGGAGAAGGAAGTTAGTATCAGTGCATCCCAAGAATCCCCTGGATTGCCTGTGCCCTGCTGTGCTGTCCCTCTGACAGATGTTGGCTGAAGCTCCCATGAGCACCGGGAGCTGTGAATGTGAGGCTGTTACAGTCTGTCTGGAGAGGACCTCAGGCTCTGTTTTCCTGCCCTGGCAGCTGCAGCAGACCCCCCCTGCTCTCGGTCTCCTCATCCATCTCCAGGTGGAACTCCATCCACTCCAGCTGGTCACTGATACAGAGAGCAACACCAACAACCTGTCTCCTCTCCCTGTCCTTCCTAAGACCCTGTATCCTTCCATTTCAATGGAGTCATGTCCCACCATGCTCCTGGGATGCCAATAAAAACTGCGTCAGTAAGGTGTGTGCAAGCCTGTGGCACTGCCATTCCATTCTGTAAATGCACAAAATTCTGTGCATGTTTACAACTGCTGGCAAAAGACATGATGAGATTTAGAAGAACAAAGCCCCAGACAGGAATGATAACTAATTTACCAAGGACACAGTGTGTGATTCCATCCCTCTTGTCAGGTCAAGTGAAAAACTACAACTAAATACTCACAGCTGTCCTCTCATAGACTTTGTATCACAAAGAGGCATGGTGCTTTATTTGAAAATAGTATGTTAACCTCAGTTTCTCTCAAGTCAACAAAACAAACATGGTAATCACATGTCAGCACAATTCCTTGACAAAAATTAGATAACAGATGTTAAGTATAATAAAAATGAGATTTTATTTAGTATACATCTCACACAGATTAAAAATCCAGTCACTTGTATGTCCTTGCAAGACAGCTTTTAGTCAAGGGAGCTGGCAGACCATGGCATATCCTTCCCAGATGCCAAAGGCTCTGAACTGCCAAACTACCAAGTGCATTGCTACTCCTGTGCCAGGTACATGTCTTCTTAATACCAGTTTATAAATTTAATGTGAGCTATTTTGTAAAAGGAAAAAGGACAAAGTTCTTTGTCCTAATACTAAATTCAAACACGGAGGTTTTCAAGAAGCATCAGTGTTTAAACGGCTGAGATAAATGTTTGCTGTTTGACAAAGTGCTACCTGAATCAATGAAGGCACTGTAGATAAAATGGAAAGTAGAACGTGATCATCACTGGCAGTCATGACAATGACAAATGTACAAAGTAACTTTGAAAATTTTCCTTCCTGACTTTTAGAAAAGGTATTCAGGAGATAGAAGGCACAGCTACATTTCTACAATTAAAATTATGTGGGATCTAACAGCAAACCGAGACAATCCTAATCTGGCATTTGACAGGAGCTGGTAAAATCCAGCTATCAAGCTGTGTGCATTAAATTTCTACAGTAATGGATGATATGTTGGGATTATGTATGCTTGAGAATCCCACAAAAGGATGAGTGTGCTGCTGGAGTGCTCCCTGGTAGAAATCTCTGTTAATTTCCTTTTTAGATCCAAGACAGCCTGCACAATCCAGTGGGCAGAAGATTTCCTTGCACTTTAGCAAAACAGTAGCAACAAGACTTGCCTATCTCATATGACTTGTAAAGACAGTCTGAGACACAATTGTAAGATTATCATGCGAGCAAAGTGAACTCACAGTTCTTCTACTGTCCCTGAGTTCATAAAATGAGCCCCAGTTAAAATGCTGGCCACCTTCTCCTCACTTTGTGCAATTTGAAATGTCAACAAATTCAATGAACAAGTCAATGAAGCAGACAATACCAGAAATGGAAGGCAGCTGCGGGTGGGGAGGGTAACAGAGACAGAAAATGTTGGAAAAACATGGGCAAGGAAACCATGGGAAGAAAAGGACTTCTTAAGTCAACAACTCAGAACCTTGCAGAGGAAGATAAATAACAAAACTTTCATGTCTACGCCTCTCCACATTTGTTTTTAAAAACAAAACCATGCACATATACTCCAGGGGAACTCTGATAAAAATGTTAGCAGCAATATTGATCCAATTCAAAATATTTAGTTCCCGTGTGTAATATCCACTTGTAAACTATTCAAAAGGCATTTATTTCTTCACTATCAAATAATCTAATTTGTATTTCAATGTACAATCAATATTTTCAAGCAATAGTATTTTCCTTGAGAATGTACCTTAACCTTCCACACAGTTACACGCTAAATTAGTACTCTGCCTCTCAAATATCATGCACATGCCCAACAGTTGGTTCAATAACACATTTCATACTTTGTAACTAGCCCTCCAAGCAAATTGGCTGATTCTTTATAGCAGTTTGCTTTTAAAAAAAAAAAGAGCCAAAGTTATTCAGAGTGGCAAACAGTTTCCAAAATTCTTAAGCCAAATATGAAGGTACCTTACTTTGTGCAGCTCTTTTGCAGAATATGTTGAATAGCTGGTTATAGAATCACAGAAAAATTTAGGTCAGAAGAGACATTTAAGATGATTGAGTCCAACTGTTAATCCAGCGCTGCCAAATCCACCACTAACCATGTCCCCAAGGGCCACAAATACACATCTTTTATATACCTCTAGGGATGGTGACCCAAACACTTTCCTGAGCAGTCTCCTCCAACACCTGACAACCTTCTCAGTGAAGAAATTTTTTCTAATATCCAATCTAAACCTCCCCTGGGTCAACTTGAGGCCATTTCTTCTGGTCCTGTCGCTTGTTACCTGGGAAGCAAAACCAACCCCTGTCTGGCTACACCCTCCTGCCAGGCAGTGGTACAGAGTGATAAGCTCTCCCCTGAGCCTCCTCTTCTCCAGGCAGAACAGCCCCAGCTCCCTCAGCTGCTCCTTATCTGACTTGTGCTCCAGACCCTTCCCCAGCTCCATTGCCCCTCTCTGGACACACTCCAGCATCCCAATGTCATCACCTTCGTGTCATCTAAGAGGGCAGAGTATTGTTCACTGTAACATGTTCAGGCATTCTGGGCTCAGTCACATATATTATACATACATTTTATATACATTTACCTTATAAGTGTGTGTGTGTGTATATATATATATAAAATTAGGGTGGGGTGTAGCTCTAATTCTTCACCAAAGTTCTTAAGAACCTAAGAGTGTCATGAGAATATTCTGTAAGTGGTTTCAAAGAATGATTTGGCATTAAATATAAGATTCCACTATTCATAAAACAGTTACATTATGGTCTCTTTCATCTTCCTTCAAGTTAATCAATTCTAATTGATTAATCAATATTTGTGCTCTCTTATACTAATTCTCCAGGTGCATGAGTGGCAATATGCCCAGAAATTGCTCTTGCATATTTGTGAACAATATGTATAATTTATTACTTTTTAGAAAAGGGTCAAGACCTATTTTATATATTCTGTACAAGCATTAGCAGGGCAAAGCTCTCCAACATTGAACTTCCCTGAAAGAGAATAGATGATCTAACATTGCTTGTGAATTTTTGCCAAAGAAGGGACTCAGACTTTAAGTGCAAGAGCACGGCTCAGCTTTGATGGTACCAGTCCCTTGAGCCAGCCTCTTACTCTGATAAAAGGTTCATCAGGTTTTTTTAACTGCTGCCCTATGGGCCGTTACTGCCAAAACAAATAGCCTGTTGTTAATCACCCAGCAAATCTCCCTCTTAAGAGGAAACCAAAAGAACAACTCTGAATTGCATTGTAAAAAGGAAGTGTAGAAGGCTGTGCTGGCCACTAGATGAGCTGCTGCTGCTGCTGCTATTCTTCCTCGTGATAAAACAGTTGTTAGGCTGAACAGAGAGAAATTTCAGTGATAGCAACTTCAGGCTTATCGTCTGGAAGGGCTGAAGACATTTGGTCATCATCTTGTTTTCTCCTTGCTGGCTTAGACAAAGTTAAAGTGGAAGGGAAAGAGGGCAGCTTCAGAGCCCACTGTAGTAACTTCCAGCACCTGGGGCATGAAGGAGGGGTCTGGTAAAATGCTTTGTGTGTGCAGGCAGAGTAACCAGCCTGGCACACCATGACAAGCTTGGGAGAAAAAAAGCAATTTTATGGTTTCTGGCAGTGGGGAGGCAGGCAACTGACAATAAACAATACTCTAAGAGGAAGAGGTTTTCCTGGGAAGAGGAACAGGAAGACATGCTTTAGAAGAGGATTAAGTTAATCTAATACATGTTAGATCAATACCATGGGGAGAAGAAAACAAACTTATGAACACACCTGTCTCCTGATTCTTTCCTGATTTGGTCCTCTAAAAAGTAACCAATAACCTCTGCAAAACCTCTTTCCCTCATCTTTTTGCAAATGCATGTTTCAATCCACATTCTTCTCTTGAAGTAATTTTTTCAAAATTGTAATGCACTAGCTGAAACGGATATTGAGGGTCAGCAACTAGATGGGAAGTGATTAAGCCCCCAGAAAGGCAAAAAGACGGCTAACATGTCAATTCTTGAAAAGTACTTTTTATTTAAGGGAGTTAACTATAGAATCCATTGCTGAACTCACATTCACTGACCAGTCACATCCTCATCATCCTACTAAGTTAAAATTTCCATAAAATTCAAGTAGCTTCACAGACTTTAGGGAATTTATAAGAGTCAGTCTTTAAAACATAGAATGTTGCTCAGGGAAATGTATGAGAACTGGTGTTCCTTTACACTACTATATTTTTAATCACAGACATTATGTGAAATATTGATATTTATAAATATATATGTGCAAGTTTACCTGTCTGATATTCAAAAACTACTACAGTTAAATGAGAGTTCAAGACAGTGTTGTGTGGGTATAGCAAGTCCTAAGTTGTCTCAGAGTCTGAAGGTTATCTTCTCCTCCTCTCTCATTCAGCCTTACATTCAAATGGTTCTTCTGGGTTTTCATTTTATGTGATGGCTCTTGTCTTTTTAAATAGACTCTTTAATTAAACAGGCTGAGCAGAGAACTGTAACTCACTCCCAACTACTGCAGCTTCTCCTTCTGCTTTAATGATAGTCTTATCTTACCCTTCCATTCAAATTAAAATACAGTGTGTGAGGGTGGGATAATGTGTTAAGAAAAGGTGGACTTCACTGAGCATCATGTACTGAATGCAATTCTGACCACACTGTAAACCATGTTGTTATTCTGTATTTGAAAATGGTGTTTGACACCCTGCTAAAAGGCCATCGGGGAAAAGCCATTAAGCCCTTTACATCATCTGCTCCCCTCTAACTGACCTTTGAAATGGTGACTTTCATACACAGAACTACAGCAGAAAGAAACTGAATTTCAATACAAGAAAAAAAACCAACTAAAAAACACAACAGTGGGAGTGGGAGATGCTATCAATACAAGGCTTGACTTCTGTTACAGAGACTTGAGCTTTAGCAGCTGAAGATATTATCTCTCTTCAAGACAAATAAGGTTTTTGCTAGTACACCACTCTGTAAACTGCAGCAGCTCTCATGGAGAGGCAGAGGTGAGGGAGAGAGCTGGCACAGGAACATTTAATTACTGCAACTACAGTGGCAGAGCCCTCGAGTCACCCCTCAGAAGCAGAACAAGAAGGAGGAGTGGGAGAAGTTCCCTAGGGACTACAGACCTTGGCTCCACAGAAGGAGCAAGCCAGACTTAAGAAGGCTACATTCTAATATCTTTGCTCTCTTCAGAGCTCAGCAGTCTTCCAATGTCGTTTATGAGTAAAATGATTGTAATGAGAAATTCCTTTACAAAAATTATCTTATTCAACTTTTCAGAATGCTGCCTGTAAAAGATTTCAAGAGGAGGAAGTGTTCTTAATCCATTGCACAATCTGAGCAAAGGGAGGTGAACAAGGCTTGGGAGATCCCCAGAGTGCATTTCAAGGCTTTGGACTGCAGATATCCACAAAGGGAGAATTCAGCTGAGAAGTCTTAGAACAGACACCTGGAACAGATTGCGGGAACTATTAGCAATTAAAAGTAACTGATTCAGAAGAAGAATTGAAAAAAATAGTTCAAAACATCAGTATCAAGACAGTCCTGAGAAGAGGAAGTAACAGAGGAAGTAATCCCTCAGTATTCCTTGGAAGAATCCATCCTTGGAGAAAGGCCATGAAGTGCCCACACTGGAACAGTTTAATGCTCTATGTCCACACATTACAATATGGCTGATGGGATGCCAACAGACCCCAATCCTGCAGACCAAGTGGCTGATGACTTTTGAGACAGAAGATCTAGCTCTCACTGTAAGGAAAGCAGATCCCACCCAGAGGATTGATACTATAAGCACTATAACATCACAGCAGGCTCTAGGAGCACACAATAATTCATCGTGTTGCAGGGCTCATAAGAGAGAAATGCTCAGAGATTAACCAAGAGGGGTCTGCCAAAATGCCATTGGCAGGCTAATGTAATGATGGTACAGCCAAGCAGAAGCCAGGACACAGCAACAATAGGGAAAATATATAATAATTTCACATCCAGAGCAGACGCCGATTTTGATTCCCTGAAGCTATTCAGAAAAAAAATTCAGGAGCAGAAGGGGTAAATGTTTGCGTGACTCTAGTCTGAACAAGTATAGTGGAACAGTTGATTAACCACCTATTAAACAGACATAATGGGGGAGTTAAGAAACCTCCCGTGTCAGGATCCCTACTGTCCCAAGAATTAGTATTGTATTAGTACCCACGTTGAGAGTTTTGATGCCCTCCCACAACAATAACTGCAGGGTTCTGCTAATCTGGGGCTTTGTGGCTCAGGGCTTCTCTGGGAACAGGTAGCAGGGTCAGGGCTCAGGCTTTGTGCAGACAGGAGCAGGAGCTGGAAAACGTGCAGCACAAATTGATGTGCATTCTCTGTAATAGCACCTGACTTCCAAACAGAGCTGCAGGCTGGTCTTTCCATTAGCTCCCTCTTGAATCAAATTTTAAACTTTCTGTTCTCATACTTAAAAATCTACATAATTATTTCTCTTTCCCTCCTGCTCCCTCCTTTGACAGCACTGAATCAATTCTCTTGAGAAAGCATTTGGGATACTGTGAGTCATCCCAACCTCAGTATGCATGTTTTGATTGATAGACTCACCCTTAAACAAGCCTGTGTGCTTTTTGGTAGCATTATCACCTTTGTCTGATCCAGATCATTCATTCAGCGCATTTAAACTTTCTTAAAAGCTCACAGTAGTATAGGAAACAGAAGGAAATTATTTGCACAGAAGAAAATTACCTGAAGCTTTTTTATGGTATTTGCATTAAGTGAAATAATACTGTAAACACGTCACTAGTACCTTTCTCTTTCCCTCTATTCCATAATTCACTTGTTCAATTACATCCATAGCTAAACTGTAGGCTTTGGGGTAATTTTCTGTTCTGATGGAGCACTCAGCACCTTTCGGATGCTAAAAAGTAACTAACAGAAAAAACTTAAACATTCCAGTTAACCGATGTACAGGAAGATTTAAAATAAGAAAATACCATAATTTACAATCATATTAATGTACACATTAACTAATGTTAATTAAATTAAATTAAAAATTAATGTTTTGACTCATACTAATGTATTTCAAGAATATGATTTATAATGGTGAACAAAAGACTCTATATATGATGTATCAGTTATAAAAAATGGAATTTCTGGAATTCATTAAATGGTCAAGAAAGTACACATGGGAGGTTACAAAAGTAAAATCTATAAATTTCTGTTCCAAAGCTCAAGAGAAGTAATTCTTATCAGCACTGCTAAATGCTGTTCATTACCAAGAATTTCTTACCGGGTCTAGGTTCTTAAAAAGAAGGATGTCCTTGCATGCCTCCTGCAGTCTGTTTCTTTGATCATCTGTTTTGGGGTGAATAATCTGACAGATATAACACAAAAACTCTTAGAGCGATTATCACATAGTAGCACTAGCTAAAGGACTGAGATAATTCAACTAAGCATTTTACACAATATTTTGGCCATGATTCATAACTCTTTCATTTCAAAACGTTCAGGATTTGAATAAACACTCAATGATAAAACGGTATCACCATAGCTTTAGCAAATGAAACACTGCTATATTTATCTCACAAGATCTTTACACCTGTAGAATCCAGTTCATTTCTGCAAGCCATTCTGGACACCTTTATCTACATTACTGCTACATAAACATTACTCGACTGCTCTCTAATGATACTTGGGGCATGCATGTTTTATAAAAAGCACCACTGTGACATTCAGCCACTTGCCATGACTACTTCCTAAAGAATATTTTGTGAAAGAGTATCTGTGTTAAATTTGTACCAGAAATTTCACAGAGTAAACAACAGACTTGACACTATCTGAGACATTTACTAGAGATTTACTGCATTACCAATGTCTGGTTCATGTGAGTATCAATCAAGTTGTTCAACTCATATGCTTCAAAATATATGCTATGTATAGCTGTAATACTGTAGGGTAACCTTTTTGACAGTGTTACAAGGCAGAAATTAGGTAGAATGTAAACAATTAAACTTCTCTTGAAAGTCATGCTATTTCATCTTCAAAACTAAGTAAATGCCTTTAAAAGTGTGACATAAATAAAAGAAATAAATACAGTTCATTGTTTATCACATTGTACATTGACAAATCTTATCAATTTTATAGTTTACCTTTTTTCTGCCTTATGAGAAAGGAAACTACGTCAATATTATGACGACACGAAGTAAGGGTTTTTAGAAGCAGGTGCTCTCTGGGTAAATATAAGTGCACAAAAATGCTTCGTTAATTACCAAACCTGTGGTATATGGTTAAGAATAGCACATCAAATCCTACATGGGTGATTATTACAGAGAATTTTTAAATGTTCCTTTAACACAGAACCCCAAGAGATTACTAAAGTATATTACAATAAGGACGTTTTTGGAAAGGAATGGTAAGGCTGGTTACATTTTCCCTCCTAAATTTAATGGCTGAGAATTGAAAAAGTATTTGACTCTAAGTATAAAGTACCCTAGATTCTGCGTCGTCCTCTTCCTCATCAGGATTGTAAGCTTCTGCACACACTGAAATAAAAGAAAAAAGGATAATCTTAATTCAAATTACAGTAGTGTTTCACAAGATTTACAAAAGACAAAATGCATTGTGTGGCACAGCAATCATACACAGTAATGTAATATAGAGAAGATACTGCTGAGAGGGTCCAGAGCACGTCAACTCCAAACTGCAGGTGAAACAAAGCTCCACTTGTATCATTTTTGGACATGCTTTCCCTGTTTTGAAAAGCCTCCAAGATACTTAGAACAGGTTACGTGAGAAATTGGTATCTTACAACCAGAATTTTTTTCTTGATGTTTAAATTATTCTTTTCTCTTAGAATTTAAGCTATCAATACAGGATGCAGAGATCAGATCATTCCCTTCATCTGTGTGGGTCCAAGGTGGTTTGGGGTGTGTTTCTTTGGTTTGTTGGTTGGCTGAATGTGTTTTTTGGGGTTTTTTTGCATACTGGAAAAATTTTAACTCCTGTCTATCTTTTACTGTCAAGGCTAAATAACTCTGGTTCTTTTTTTTGTTCCCTTACAAGTCACGTTCTTCAGCTCTCTAACTATCCTCATTGCCATTCCCTGAACTCCCTCTAATAAGCTACACCTTTTTTGAAATGTGATGCTCAAAACTGGTCCCTGTATTTGAACAGAGCAAAGTACTGAATACATCAAATTAATTACTCCATACATTTTACAGGATACATACATTTTCATCCATCCATCCATGCCTTCTTTGCAACAGCTTGACTATGTTTATTCATGTAATATTTATGACATATATCATTTCAAAACCCACTGCTTAACCATCTGTCCTATGCCTGTATATGGCTATTCTGCACAAGTATAGTACCATACACTTGCACCTCCTAAATATTGCTTTATTTTCAAAGCCATTTCAAGATCATTTTCAATTCTAATCCTCTTCTCCGGCATCCTTCCAATTCATTCTCAACTTTTTGACAATTGCAAATTTAATAAGCATATTCTCTAAAACGTAATCCAGATTATTGCTGAAAAAACAGATTAATATCTAAAATAAACTCTTGTGGAATACACATGAGTGAAACAGCAGTAGCTGCTTGGGGTTTACCTTACTCAACCAGTTCTGCAGCTACATCCCATGCAACTTACATATAAACACTGCTTGACGTTCCCTAGCTTGTTTATAGGGGAGTCTTGTAAGACAGCATTCAGAAGTTTGTTGAAATGAAAATGTAGGGCATCTGCCCCTTTTTTTATCCACAAGTTTTAATCTCTTGTAACAGGGTATTAGATAGTTCCAACAAATCCATGCTGATTGCTGTCTGTTACTATCCTCCAGGTATTTACAAAATGAATATTTGTCTGTAATTTTTCTAGGAACAAAAATGATCTGCAAATCTGTGACAGGACTCTTCCCTCCACAGCTCCACCCCTCCTTTTAAGGAAGTGTTTTTCTATTTTTCTGGATTTTTTTTTTCATACTCATTTTTCTTCTTCAGATTCCCAATGGTAACTGCTAACAGGGCTGAGACTAATTTAGAAAATTCTTCCAGTTTCCAAGTATAGCAAATCTGAGGCACAGCTAACCTGGGAACACCTAACACATTAAGTACTGTCTGATTTGTCCTTTCTCTGTTCTAGGCTGTTTTTCATGTACTCAAAATAACACCAGTGAAGACCAATGTGCTTCTGTTAAGCAGTAGAGCAACACTTTCCTGGAATGAGCTCTTACCAAAAATATACTTCCAGAACAATTTCTGTTACTCCTCATGTACTTATTGTACACAATCTTTTCTTGTACACATTTTTTGATCTTGGCTTCTTTGATGTATTTTGGGGTTTTCTTCTCTACATCTTTTGCTATTCTTTTGTATTTGTTCCGAATACAAACTAGTTTTAATTTTGTAGATGGGTCCCTCTTGTGCTTGACATAAGTGAGCTGCTTCTATTTTAGACAGATTTATTTTACTATGCTTTTTGTGCTGTCTCAATTTGCATTTTTTCTCTTTATAATTTTTCTTCGGGGAAAAAACAATTTTTTAACTTCTTTTCTCCAGACTCCTTTCTGAAGAGGTTATGTCCACAGTCCTCTCATACCCCTTTGAAACCTGTTGTTCTAACTCTTTTACCTCTTTTTGTTCCTGAAATCTGTGAGTCCTGTCATTGCAGAGTAATTCTCTCTCAACCTGCCTTTCGTCTCCCTATTCTTTAACAGTTTCTCCCTTAGAGTTGGTATCAAATACAATAGCTTCCCTTTAGACTGTTTTTCCCACTGTCTCAAAATTTGGTTGTAAGTACAGTGCAAAGCACTTAGGTATTCTCTTTCATTGGCTTCCAGCAGGTGACTGATTTATTGAAATCCCTCATTTTCACCATCACCTGTATCCTGACAATAAAATTCCCCACCTACCTGCTCTGTTTGGTGGTCTGTGCAATGCCTACATAACAATGGAGCCCATGAGCTTTTCCCTATTATTATTATTACTCACAGAGCATCTGTGTGTCCAACTCCCTCTACAGCTGGGTCACAGCACAAATATCTGAACCAAAATATACAACACCCTCTTCCCCCTCCCTGTCCTCCTGCCACGTCTTTGCTATGACACTTCAGTCACAGGGCTGCTCATGGATTAAGATTTGGTGTCCTCTTGTTTATTCCCCATACTTCCTATGTTATTATACAAACAGCTTATGAACTAGTGACCAGGTAGACCCATCGACCTCCTCATTACCACACCCAATTAAAAAGCTTTCATGGTAAAGCATATCACTGCACATATTATGCAGAGTCCCAAAGGAAGTCTTGGTCCCCACTGTATCAGGCGCTCAACTAAGAAAACCTGGCATCTTCAAAAACTTAAAGATATTTGACACAAGTCCCTCTGGAACTGACTGAAATTCCTATCCAGTTTACTTGGAAACTGGATTTGGTCCCAAATAATTACAAATGCCCACATAAGGAAGTCTGCAACCTCTTGAACAACTATAATATTTTACCTCTACATAAACAAAATGTTCCTACCGACTGCTTAATGGTACTACAGTTACTACAATCTTGTCAGAAATAAACTTCAGGGGATTTTATTTAAACAGCAATAATAATAACATGCCAAGTAAGCACCATATAACCCATCATAATGTAAATCACTACTTATTTCAGCTGGTATCAGCTCTGTGCCCTAGCGCACGTATGTGCACATAGGAGCCAACAATCTGTGTTACAAGTGAGCTGCTGGGTATGAAGAGTGTGTCTCAGCCAGAGGCACAGGTACATCCTGTCCTTACCTCTACAGGAGAAAGAGTTAAAACAAACCAGGAATTTAATTTAATAGCTGTGATACCATGCCAGAAATGACAGGTCTCAGAGAGCCTGGCTGAACATTTAACAGTCTTCCAGACCACACAAAAGAAACTGAATTTATTCTCATCCATGCCCACCCTGAATCACCCAGTCCCTTTCATGTATCAGGATCAGTCCAGAAAGAGACAATGTTCCTGAGGTATTTATTCTGTGTCAACTTGTGTCTCTGCTCTAACATCACTCTACTCTGCTAGGAACTCATTTCAGTCAGTCTCAGTGGCTACTATCAGCAGATTTCTTCACTAAATATTTCTTCTTTATCACTGGTTATGGACAATATATTTAAGAACTGCAGTTTCTCCTGGCTAGTGCCTATAGGCCCAAATTCTTAAAGGATTTATTCTTATAATCTATGATGAGAAATTTACTCTTCTGGCTACAAATCTGTACTTATTTTGCCTTCATTTGGGCCATGAAGATATTACCAATGCTGTGAATCTGTTGTTTTAAATATGGAATTTCCTTTCCTTTATTGCTTATTTCAGTAACACATTAATTTCCAAGTGCGTACCACTAGATGTCTCACGGAAAAACTTGATACATTTCATTTTGGTTTTTAAAATAGCATTTCTGACATTACTACAGTTCACTGAATTTTATGTCATGAACACTGTGGTTTGGCACATGAGAATCCCACCATCTGACACTGAGATGCCTTTTACACATACATCCATAAGCTGCACAAGTCATCTGGATTCCAATTACAGTCAATGGAGAGAAATGGCACTTTCACAAAGTGATTCTTCTGACCTGTATTACATGTCCAGACTAAGAGGAGATTAATTAAAAATGTGGTTTATTGGTTGAGGCAAATCCTATCCTTTTGAGATGAGTTCTAGTAGCTACAACAAGCTGCAAGACTGGTTTCCCTCACTTCTCCATTTAGTATACATTTCCTGGAAAACAAAGGAATTCATCACCTGATGACAATGACAGGCTGCTCATGCAATAGCACACCTTCTGTATTCCTTTCGTGCATTCCAAGGAGACAGTCTGTGGTCCCCATCTCTCTTGCCTAAGGCTTGACTGGCACCACAGACAGTAATTATTCTGAATGACTGCACTGCTGGTGGCTTCAATACTCACAGTGCTCAGTATTTTATTTTTCTACCTCTCTAGCTCGTTCCACATCCCAACAGTGCTAAGTACATGCTGAATTTACCACACTCAGATGCCCGGCCACATTTTGTTGTGTGCCACTGCTGAGTGCAATACTCACATCATTGCTCAAAAAGCAGTCCTAATACTGTTCTCAGGGATCGATTTAATCCCATACATAACCAAGGCATTAAAAAATAGTGGTACAAACACTGTACATATTTCTCCATTGGTTGCTAAGCTCAACTAAGTGAAACTCTTTTTTTTTTTCCAGCTTTTCCAGCTGAGGGTTATGTTTCATATATACTTCCCCAAGATGGACACAAACACTAACAAGCACAAAGGATTTGTAGGAAAAATGAACAGTCAAAAGACAGCATATTATGAAAATATACATGCACTGAAATCTGTGCACTACTCTCTAGATAGATTGCTTTGTCAGCAAGACAGAGGTAAGCTTTGATAATGCCTAACTCATCACTCCAAGTAGTCAGCTTTCTGGTTTTCACCTAGTAAATATGCTTTACATTCAAAATCAGCAATACAGTCACTTCAGTCATGAATGAATTCTAAAATGAAAATTAACATAGAGATGGCAATTGTAAGATCACAAAACATGTTAGTCATGCTCTCTCATTCCCCTGACATATCAGGAAAAGAATCTATCAATAAAGAAATTAATGAAAATTCATATATAATCATTGAATAATGTATTATACTCAAAACATGGCAGGAAAAACAACCAATATGTGAGTACTCTTTCCAAACTACAGAATCTCCAAGTCATAAAGTGTATTAGAAAGAATTTTTCAAGAGAAAAAGAGCTGTGGAAGTATCTTCTCAACCCCTTCACGTCAAATCAAGACTACAGTTTTGCCAGCACGACTCTCAGGCTGGAGCATGAAAACAGACCATCTCTACCTGCTGTAGCTACCCCAGCATGTCACACATCCCTATAAACATCCCAAATTATGGCAGCTATGTCCATTCCCTCATATAGCAAAAATGTCACTTCCCCAGTTTAACTGTATGAAAATTGCTAAGGTGACTTAATGGCAGTGTGAGATTTTTCCTGTTTTGTCAGGATTTACTTCTCTTGAATGAGAAATAGGGTACACAGAGACTCCTTGTAGAGCAGGTGGTAGTTCCAAATTAGACTAGACAAATACTACTGGACCTCCAAGGTTTCTGACATGGAAACCAATTTTCTGACATTTCCCCGGTTCCTACCACTACAGGAAGAACTAGCCCTGCACTCCAAAACCCCAATTTCGTAAGTAGTTTTTATTTAAACAAAAGCAACCCTTGGAGGGTGGTAGCAGTGAGACATAACTGGTTGTGGTCTCTGATGCTTACAACTATCAAGTACCATATTATTTCTATCTTCCTGGTTTTGACTGGAAAGATCTTCAACATGCAAGATAAAATTGAAGTGCTCTAAGTAAACATAAGGACTGGAGAACAGCCCAGAGAAAAGCGATCAACAGTCTCATCTCTTTGAGAATATAATGGAAGGAGATAGATAAAATTTATCTGATTTCCACACATGATGTAAGGCAATACCAACCAGCTCTGCTGCTGAGACCCAGCATTTGTGCCAAATCCTGGAACTATTTCAAGAAGTTAAGATTACTTTAAATATAAGCTAATTTGGAACAAAGCATGATCTCTGGGGCTATCACTTCCCATGATACTGTCAAAAAGAAGAAGTCTGTGAAATGCCTACTCATGAGGAGGTCATTAAACTGAAACTTTATCTAGGCATAATTAGGTGAATACACAGAATGCCTGATACCTTGCAATTCTGTGTTATTACTCTTTTAGACATAGCATATTTACATTAGAAATGCCGTCCAAATTGGAATAAAAGTATGTATACACAGAAAAAACAGTCTGGCAATCAGAGAGACAAGCATATTGTAGAGATTTCCTCACATGCAACAAACCAAAATTAAAGAAATTTCCCCTCCAATCCACCAGACTTAGGGGGCAACAACTTTTGAGCAGCTGACAACCTAGCACAAATCACTAAGTGCTCAGAACATCAGCCTAAAAATCCAAAGCTGGATAAAATCCAGGCAGCTTGTTTCTTCTTAATTATCAGGAAGGTGGTCTTCAGTTCATTAGGCAGGAACTGACTGAATCAGAGTCTTGGGAGCACTGCCAAGGCAGTCTGTTTCAGGATCAGCTGCTCGTGAAGGACAGTCACCTCCTCTTGCTGTCAGTGCTCAGGCTGCACTTTTTCAAACACTTCATAGCCTTCATAGTCACGAGCACCTACCAAATACCAGGGCTGTGCTCAGCTACACAGCTCAGGGGCAAAACCTTCACTCTGCCAGAGCTGGAAGACCTTGCTCAGCCTGCACTACATGCTTGCAAGAAATCAGTCACACAATCAACTTTTCTCCAGCATTTTCTCTTGGCCATCTGCTACCAGTGCTATTTCTAATGTGCTGAACTACAAGCTATTTCCTCAAGCATTTCTAAAAAACATGAAGTATCTAATATAACATGTAGCATCTTGAATGAGGTCCATGCCAATAGTGAGTCATAAAACCCCAAGGATTCTCTTCAAAAGTCCACATGGGGTTTATTCATATTTTAAAAATCCTCGCAACAAAGCAGAAGTTTCATCAAGATTCTACTGATCACCATGAAAGCCGATTTTTAGAAACATGACAGCCTCCCATGAGACACTTTTGGATAACTTTATCCCAGCTGAGTTATTCATGTGCGGACACCTTTGCACAAGTGCCTTAATATTATCTAGTACATAAAGTGATAATTGTGATGTGTTAGACCACAGCACCTTCCTTTACTTCAAAGCACTCTGGATCACAGCTAGCACACTCATTGCTGGGTCAAAGATGCACACTACTCCCTGAAGTCACAGGGGCTTGAATCACTAAGCAGGCTCCTTCACAGAAACTATCTATTCAAACTTCAGCACAAGGAGCTGAAAGACTTCCCTATTTTTAAATAGGGCACCAGAAAGGAGCTTTAACAGAATCTCCCTAAGGACTTCCACAGTACTTAGTCCTCTTTCCAGTCCTATTTCAGTTCTTTCAATAATTGTGCAATTTATCAAAATGGAACGTTAAAAAAAAAAAAATAATAAAACAACACCAGCCAGGCTTCTGGCTCATGGTAGGAGACAGTTTTGCTTGGTGTCTCAGGAAATGCTTGATTTCATCTGTCTGGCTAGTGAAAGCCAGCCCAAACACACATTACAGTGTCCAGAACACTGCAGGTAGTTATTAAACAATAAAACAATTACAAAAGTAGGATGTACTTCCACTAGAAGAATTTGCCAATATATACCATGTACTACAGTACTCATCTATAAGCTTTCCCAGTACAGCGTAAGTATATAAGCACAACATATAGCAACATACTGCACTCTGATGCTGACCTGTGTAACCTTCTGTTCCCATTCTCATACAAGTCCAGCAGTTCACAGTGCTACAGTGTGTTATTTGGGATATATATAAAATATGCATAAATATCTGACAAAGTCTGAGCAGACACAGAGCTCTTTGCATACATTTCAACTTTATATTTGCTAATACTACAGAACAGAAACAGAGCTGCACCCAGCTCTTCCTGCTGGATTTAGTACTTCTTATCACATCATACAGTGATGCGATCACATAGTACATCAATCACAGATTTTTTTTCTTATTGAAAAGTCAGCCTTAGGATAATATCAGAGAGGCTGAATTATTTTCCCACTAGAAAAGCCATCTCTCTCACATAATGTGAACAAATATAAACTATAGCTATTAAAAAAATCGTATTCTGAACAATGCAACCTAATCTTTGCCTATTTTGTTAACCCATTTTAAAGAAGGTTAAAAACAAAAACTGTGTGGGACAGTGCTAGCACCTCTCAGACAACATATTTAAGAAGGTGAAAGAACCTGCTGTATAGCAGCAGCTGGAAGACAGGAGTGAAAATACATGAGAAAATCTGTGCTAAAGTTCTCCAGAGAGTTACAAAGACTAATGAAACAAAAAGGTAGTGGTTGTTCTATGAAATGACATATTTGTGGCTATTTTATATACTAATGTATAAAGACTAAAACAAGGTCTTGATAGCTATAGAAAGGATGTAGTGAGGGGAAGAAAATGGTTAGGAGTGACAAAGAAAATAATGTCTGATGACTTGACACTTAAAGATATGAAAAGATTCAAGAAAGCAGAAAAAGGTTATATTAAGGGGACACGACAGAAGGTGACCTCCAAGACAAGGACTCATGCAAAGAGTGACTGTAGGAAGAGTAGAGACAAAGCCAAAACTATTGACTCTGACTATCTCATCTCAGTGTCCTGCCAGGGGATTAAACTGGCTTGACCCAGCCAAGGTGAAAAACATGCCAAGAGCAGGTATCACAGTATGATAGTATGGTATATAGTACAATCTATCATCCAGCAAAATGGGGAAGGCACACATAATTCCAAATCTAGAATACTCCTATGAACCTTTGGAATGATGTCTAAGTTATAAATACAAGAGTTCTTCAGAGGCACCTGTCGAAGCCTGTGATCCCACATACAGTGTAGATTTGGTCTGGGCAGCTAAGGGAGTGCAACATTCCATCTCAAACAGGCTTCACAGAAAACCCTGCATCCATATGGGATTCAGAATAGCAAGCTGAGAATAGGCACCTAAAAAAGAGGTGGAATCATCCTTTCAAAAGAATGATTGCTATAGCAAAGTTACCTTTGGTTTTCACCCTATGGGACCAAGGCAGGGAAGCTTAAACCCACCTTTCCCATTTTCCAGAAGTGCCCTACATTCTATTTTCCAAAGTACTCTGTAATGAGATGCTCCTCATTCCTCCTGGGCCCAGGCTGCTAGGCAAAATGAAATGAGGGAATAAGTTAACGGAGCTTGTCTCCTGGAATTTTAACATGCTGATTTTAGGTATGTTGGCTTTCGTTGAATGGCTAAGTCATGCTCACATAATCCTCTCTAAGAAATATGATAAAGCAAATTTACTAAATAGGTTCCAGATATAACAGAAAGACAGGTAGACAAAAAACATTATGGAAAACATTTCTGCCAAGTTTTGAAATGGTTGATTTTGAACATCTGTTTTCTCAGCAAGTCCAAAAAATAAATTAAAGAGTTTTTGCTGACAGGATTCTTTTCAAACAGCCAAAGGAAGTTCAGAAGACAAATCAAAACTGTGTAATAATATATATGCTGTTTTACCTTTTCATAGTCAAAAAATAAAGAGGTTTCATGAAATAATACCAATAACTACAAACCAAGGTAAAAAAGCAAGTCCCACATAGCAATCAGTACATTCAAGCTCACCTTCATCTCTAATGGTGCAGACAACCATAACAAGCCAAAAGATGGGCTACAAATTTTATCATTCCAAGAACGGGGCCTATAATCACCCTGAAACCAGAGATTACCACACTTATATTCCCTAATAATAGAAGTTGTCCGTAACTGTGTGACTACTTACCATTCAGAACAAGAAAAAATGCATTGAGGTCTCACAGAACTAATCTTTTTCTAAGAGGAAAAAAACCACCAAGCCTCCACCCATTCCACTAACGACCTGTCACTACTTGAAACTAGTATTTCTCAGAAAGTACTCAGTCAATGGTAAATGCAGACAGTGCACTCTAATGACTTTTAAAAAAGGCCTTTATTTATTTTCAGCTTTCTAAACACCTCCACCCCTCCCACAGATACACATTTGGTACCATTATGAACTAAATACTACTGTATTCAAAAGACGAAATGGGTAAACACACAAACACATCTATCTTTTTCCTGCGCTGTGAAACCAGTTTTATTTCTTCTTCTAAATATGGATCTTGCTGAATTCCACAGCACTGTTTCACTCCCTATTGTTTTATACCATTACAAGAGGATGCAGGATGGCTGGAGGAGGTGTGATTAGCGCACACAGGATGCTCCAAGGGGTATTACATTTTTATGCTGGTCACCATCACTTAACTCCATTTTCTCAGTACCTACTTAAAACCACACTGCACTTGAAGAAAAGATGAACCCAGGAAAACTAACATATGTCTGCAGGAGGAGTTCACTGATGAACACTCGACAATTTGACCTCAGACAGCACCAGACTGGCAAGACAGTTGGTTTGGACTTCCCAGTCCATTCCATACTTAAATTACTGTGATGACAAGAGCATCCTTCTGCACCTGCAGCTGATCAAGAACCTGAGCTTTTTCCACATAAAGAAGAAATTACTAAATTGCAAGAATGGCCTCCTGGCTTCTGCAAAAGTTTTTATTAATTACATGACATAATTTGGAAAAAGCTGACCACATCTCCACAAATACTTTGCTGGTACATTCCAGTGCCTGTTCCAGTATTCTCCATTTTCTGCAGAGTTCTTTGTTTTACACAAACGTCAACTCCTAGTCTCTTGCCTTAATACAGAGGATCTCCACTGGGACCAGCTCTTGCATTCCCCTACACAGCCATGACCTTACACCATTTCAGCAGAAAATTAAACTGTCAGACAACAGGAGAAAGCTCATGAGTGCAAATACAGCAAATTTCTCAGTAACTGAATCCACATCAGAAAACCTCTGAATAAAGTGGACTTGCCATTTTGAACACTAAACATAAAATTTGTGCTTCTAACTTGGTTTCCTCTTGAAACTGTGCTATGCATGCAAAATAGATCCATACTTCCAGGAAAACAACATACACATGAAATTATTCTTACTGAATGGAAGGGAGGAAGTACTTTTATTTCAATTTTTACTTCACGAGAGGAAAGGTAATGACACATCCCTTCAGTGAGCTACAATTCCTTTAAATTTGGAGGGGTAAAATAATGGGGATCCTAACCTGAGCCAGACACCTCACATTTACTGAAACCAATATCCTAAGAAATCCTGTGTCCCAGGTAACCACTTTTCACAAAAGCCCCTAGAATTACAGCACAAATTAAACATAGAGTTAACATCTCACTTTGCCAGGTGCTAGAATTCAGGCTTACAGTTCTGTCTTTTTCTCCCAGGAAACAAAGTACCTACAGCTGCTTTTCAGCAACAACTCTGTTAATTACCAAAGAATAAATGAACCCTTAGTGTAAGACAGAGCGGCATCTATCTTCTTCAGCCAAAACAGTTATTTGTAACAGAATGTTCTTCTAGAGATCAAACCTAGGGGAATAATCAAGGCCATAGAGAAAGATGAAGGAACCCCAAGGAAATTGTATTCTTTTTTAAGTGCCCTGTGTGTAAGCAGCAGTGCTGAAGAATGTCTTGATTTAATTTGTATACAGTTCCCTCAAGACTTCTAGAAATTTCAGGTTTAATGATTAAATAATCATTCAGTGTAAAAGTTACCAAGATAACAGCACAGCTAGAAGATAACAGAAATATTCTAGCTGAATGAACCACACTGAGTTGAATGAACCAGACTGCTGAGCTACCCACTGCTGGTATGCTAAATAAAGCTATTCTAATTATAAAGAAATAGAAAACAATAAAAAGCAATAAAAATTGAAAGCTACAAGTGTTGAAAATAAACAGTGCCAGGCTTGGAATACTGTGACAAATGAATTTGAAAGTACTACACTTAGTGTAAACACTTATAAATCAGCATGGATTTTCATATTCTCAGGGCCAACCTGTAAAGCAAAGGGAAATTTATTTACAACTAGCTGAGGTTCTCAAAGTTGCACAGTGCACACACACCGGGGTATAGATCATTCAAGTCTCATGAACATTTTCCATCTTAAAAACGCACAAAGGCAAATCAATGATATGAAGAAAGTGAGAAGTCTGGATAATAATGGGGTATACAGAAGAATGATCATCAAAATATGGAAAAGCTGCAGAAACTGCAGTCAGATGCATAAGAGACAAAAATGCTATTGATAGTAGCTCTGAACACACAATTGGTGCTTATATCCCAATGCCCCTAATATTAGAGGGATCAGAGTTCATCACTGTTTTATGGTAAAAAAACTTCTGTGTAGCTCATTTGAAACTATTATTTTTACAAAGTCAGGTTGGAAAAGACCCCTGAGATCATCAAGTCCAACTTTTGACTGGTCACCACCTTGTCAAATAGACCATAGCACCAAGTTCCCTATTCAGTCTTTTCTCGAACACCTCTAGGGATGGTGACTCCACCACCTCCCTGGGCAGCTCATTCCAATGCTTAACAACCCATCCTGTGAATAAATCCCTCCTGATGTCCAACCAAGACCTCTGCTGGCACACTTTGAGGCTATGTCCTTTCTTCTTGTTGCTGGCTGCCTGGCAGAAGAGGCTGATCCCAACCTGGCTACAACCTCCTTTCAGGGAGGTGTAGAACCAATAAAGTCTCTCCTGAGCCTCCTTTTCTCCAGGCTAAACACCCCCAGCTCCCTCAGCCTCTCCTCATAGGATTTGGGCTCCAGATCCTTCCCCAGCTCTGCTGCCCTTCTCTGCCCTACTCCAGCATCTTATAGTGAGTGGCCCAAAACTGAAAGCTGATATATGCTTAATATCTTGGTGTACATTTGGTAGGTCAGTGCTACAAAGTCATTGTCAACACAGAAATTTCACCCACATCACAAGACTTAGAGCTCCATGGGCTCGACTGTCTTGTCTGAATCAGGACAAGCCTGGAAAAAGGCACTTCCTTGAGGAATCATCTTAGAAACTGCATCCTAACCAGTTTTGTCCCAGAGCTGCAGAGTGGTACTTGCCCCTGGCAGTGACAAAGAGGCCACTGAAACCTCAGACACCTGAACCAGGTGAGGCCTTGGTGGCTTTCTCAGCTCCACTCCTGCGCAACACAGGCACCTGATCTCCCCCCTTGCTGAATTTAAGAGAACAGCAAATACACCATCCATCAGGAATGCATCGTTTTCTAAGCAATAAAAATACTTCTCATATTGTTCAAAGATGGAATTCAAGCCTCTCAAGTCCCACAGCAATAGACATAAATTATAAAGACATTACTGCTTTGAACAAAAAGAACAGGATCCACCATGCAGGAGAAAGTCTGCCTGAGCAGAAATTGGTTCATGCCTGCAGAGGGGCTGAAGGAGCCAACACATCTCTGAGCTTGTTGCAGCTCGTGCTGTAACCCACTCCTCCCTCCAGGGATGAGGGAGGGGCAGGTATCGAGTCCCTGCAGGTACTGCCAAGGGAAAATAATGTGTCACCTGCAGCAAGGAAGAGGATGTACAGTGACAATATCAATATTCACTTAGAGTATCCCACGCAGAAAAACAAAGTAATTTATTGACGATATCAAAACTACGTAAAGTAGACATGAATTCCTACTGTAACACACCTAGTAAGAAGAAAGCCTTTCATATTTCCTTTTATTCTTTTCCAAGAACAGGTCAAAATAAAGTGTTTCTTATTATGCTGTCACCACTGAAAACCTAAGAAAAGGCACAGTGTAAGAGGGAAGATAAAAAAATTCAGTGAGCTATTAATGAAATTTTAAGATCTTCCACATCATATAAATCCATTCATAACTTCTAAGGAAAATGCATTCACCTTCGAAAATTAAAGAAGTTTTAAAAATCAGTCAAACCTTCATAGAAAAAAGTATAAATATTACCACAGGTTTCAGTGGGCACAGCAGAAGGCCCACAGCATATTTTTAGGACCTCATGAAGTTAAATGTTTTTAACATAATACACCCATAAGGGTGAAGTCAGGTAATGACTATGAGACTGGAACAATTAGAGATACCGTGTAAAAGCACTGTACAGAGAGCATGGGTAGCCTGTGGGACACAGAGAATGGCAGAGATAGAGGCTTTGCTCCCTCGGGCTGGTCCACCTGTCCCCCCCAGTGTCTGTTAGAAGGTAAAGAGATACAGCAGACAGTTCCCAGTACATGTCTGTGTCTGTACTAACTAAAGGAGCAGTGACTCAACTGGAAAACAGAATAGTTTAGCCTTCACTGGACACAGTCCTCCACAAAAATAAGAGGACAAAGTCATGCCACTCCCACCTCATTTTGTGCAGAACACAAAATAAAAACATTTGGAGGCTAAAACCCTCCAAAAGTTATGATGCTGAACAATTGTTTTTTCAAAAAAGTGTGCATACACATCCCTGACGGCTGGTGACAAATTGCTTCCATTCATCCAGCCACCCAGGGCTGCATTATTCCCTTCTGTTAAGCCACTTACATATGCTCTACCCACCTGCATCCATGTGCAATTTCAAAACCCAGTCATTAAAGCGTGTTGATTTTACTTTAGGAAGGAAGGACGGTGGTAGTTTTAACTCTGCAGTCATGAAACCAACACAAGGAAGACAAATGGAGAAGTTTCATTAAAAAGAAGTATTCATTAAAAATGGCAACATGGGGAAGTAAGTGGAGGGTTCCCGCTGGCACCACTCCTATGATAAATGCACCAAGCAACCCAGTCTTTGGATGTGATTGCAACCAGTCTATAAATAGAGACAATTCCAATTGCTCATATAAATAATGCCTTTGCAAATGATCCTCAGTCATGTTGTGTTTTGATTAAGGAGCCCTGCATGAGAAGTGTGAAATGAACAGAAATGCCCCTGAAATTTGCTTCCTCTCTTGCACAATATGAGCACTTGCCACCTCAACTTCCACCCAACTGAGCACCTCCATTCTCATTCAAATCGATGGGACATACTTAGTACTTTTCAAAAATAAGGCCTAGTCCTGAATACAAAGGTTTAAAAATTCTTAAATTCTTAAAAATTCATGACAGAAAATGTAACTCACGATCAGTCAGTTTTAACTTTTGGTAACAGGATTTTTTCCTACTTAATAATTCAAATTTAATGCAAAGCTTTTAAGGAAAAATTTTAAAGCTATTTTGTTACTTATACATTCCTTAAACTAAGTCACCTAACATTGAAACTGATTTTGCTTCAGGCCTGAAAATGTCACAGATATTGAAAGAACTTTACTCCAACTCCAAGCAAGAATGACATTATGGTCAGAGGTGAACCACAAAATATTACATCCTAAGAATTATTTGCCAGAAATTGATGGATATGCCAGAATTATGGATATTACTGGCATTTTTCAGTAATCAAAATCAGACAGTCCAGTTACCTAAAGAATCATAGAATCACTAAGGTTGGAAAAGACCTCCAAGATCATCAAGTCCAACCTTTGACCTTATACCACCATACCCACTAAACACACCACAGCACCCCACATCAATTCATTTTTTGAACACATACAGGGCAGGGACTCCACCACTTCCCTGGGCAGCCTGTTCCAATGATTCACCACTCTCTAGGTGGAGAAATTTTTCCCAGTATCCAATGTATACCGCCCCTGGGGCAACTGAAGGTCGTTTCTCCTTGACACTTGTTACCTGGGAGAAGAGGCTGACCCCACCTGGCCACAAGCTCCTTTCAAGCAGTTGTAGAACCAATAAGGTCTCCCCAAGCCTCCTCTTCTCCAGGCTGAACACCCCCAGCTGTTCCTCATCAGACTTGCGCTCCAGACCCTTCTCCAGCTCCGCTGCCCTTCTCTGGATGCACTGCAGCACCTCAATGTCTTTGTTGAAGTGAGGGGCCCAAAACTGAGCACTGGTGTGTCCTTGCCAGTGCCAAATACAGGAGAAAAAACTTTTTTAATAGAATAAAAAACATTCCGTAACTCAATTAATTTTTACCTTTTTTTTTTTTTTTTGGTGAAAAGTAAAGCTGGCACACTATTGAAAAATTTGCAATTCAAAACAAGCATTTCAAACAAGTGTCAATGCACTATATCACAATTCAAGTGTTTTCCCCCCAACTTGATCACCAAAAGAAAAAATAAAATTAAGAAATAATTCGGGAACTCATCGCCACAACAACTGACAGAGAAAGCCAGTTGGCATCCCTGAGACCTTGTCTCAGGTCTACTCACAAAGAAAACATGCAAGAAATTTTACTTAGAAAGTTAGAATACATAAATGAATGATAGTATGTGACAAAATGGCTTATGGCTTTTAGGCAAATACAGTAAATACCATTACTTAACATTACCCATCATGCTCCACTTAAAGTATCTCTCTACACCAACAGTTAGACACTCTATTTTGCTAGATTTACTTAATTAAAAAAGCTAGAAAACATAAATCATAAGCTTGTGTGCCATTCAATTAACTGCTTTACATGTAAATGTCTCAGGACAGCTTTTTGTTCTATGCAGGGTGACAGTAATATTCCATCACTGTGGGGGCCAGAGCATGTACGGAATGAAATTATTCCTGTTACTTTAAATCGACAGTTCCTTGACCATTCCCAGTCTAGTTCTGTGCAGAAGGTTTTAAGCAACTGGCATCCCAAGTTAGGCGTGAGGATACCATGAGCTGCACAATCTCATCAGCACAGCGATGTACATAGTTAACACCTGTGCCAGACTGCAGCAAACCAGTCTCTAATAGCAGGCAGTCTTTGTCTCCTTTATGCAGCACAGCTTTCATATCCTCACGCATTTTAATCTTCCTTCCCTTCCAGGGCAGGCTTTCTGCAGAGATGGGAATGTGCACAGTGCAGGCACTGAGGATGTCTCACACCCAGCAAGCGCTGCTGCTGGGCACTTGGAGGTAGGCGTGCCACAAAGGATTTGAAATCCCACTTCATTGTTCTTTCTGACTGCATCAAGCATCGGCTCCTACTCGTCTCTTCCAAGCCCTTACCAACCCAGCGTATCAGCTACAGTCACACTGTGTTACTCCTGCCTCTGCTTTGCTGCTGTGACAGCTGTGTGACTGCAGCTCTCCGACACTCCTTTTAGCATTTTTCAACACTTTCGTATTGTTCACGCATGGGTTGTGTTTCTTGAACTGACCCATAAAAACTGTGCCACTTTCCCCTCCTTATTCTTGCAACAGACCAGTTTCCTGGATGGCATATTAAAGAAACCAACTATGTTGGTCTAATAAGCCCCATACATATTAGGGTGGACTACAGGGCACTCCATACTTGTTCTTCCTACATGGTTTGACTTGTACAGCTGAGAAATTCAATTTTAAAAATTGTACAGTCTTCACCAACATGCAATAACATATTCATGTCGTTGGGCACTACTGAACCACGATGACAATTTAGATTCTATGCTGTAATTACTCACGAACAAACTGATCCCAGGAGCACACCTCGGGAAGATCTTTTAGATTAGGATCTCATCTTTTTCAGTGCAATTATGCCACACAGTAGGCGTAAGTATTTCTCTTTTTCTTTCTTAGCTGTCTTGCATTTGAAGCATTCCTTCACACTAACCCTGAGAAAATGTGATTGATTCTGTGATATGTCTAAAAATCCTACAGAACAGTAGGTGAGCATTATATAGGGAGACATTTCTGTTATGTTCTTTATAAATACATACACACACATTTTTGTCTGATTCTTTGACTTCATCTATTTGAGCCTAAACCCCAAACTCACGATGGCTGGCATTCCCCAGGAACTTATTCCCGAATGGATAGCATAAAGGGGGTGGTTATTTTAAAATAAAGAATAAGATTAGTGCTTATCCTCTCAGTAAGGAAAATGCCCGAAAAAATTGTGTCCTGCATGACTACCTTTGATACTGGTATATTACTATGATGATATATTACTATGATGGGATAGACAAAAAAATGAACAAAAGAGTAGGTGTATTCAGCTCTGGACCAACTAGAATATGTGTGAGAGCAGTTCCCAAACCCATGCTAGCAGGATAAAGAAAGATGTCTCTTCCTGCTGCTCACTGGCAAGAATAAGAGAGAGTAAAAAGTAATTATTGTTTAGGACTTCCACCTTTCAGCGTTCTAAGTCCCCAGCTCAGAGAGCACAGTTTTGCTACAATACTGCTCCAATCTGAAGGTGTATTCTAAAACTCAGACTGTGATAGCAGGAGAGAAAAAGGCTGACAAGCACGCATTGAATTTGTGCCTTAAAAGATGCCCTCATCACTTACCAGACTGCACACAAAATGATGTTAAGGATATAAACTCCCAATTTTGTTGCAGTGTGTATCTGATGTTCAGTGTGAAAAGATATTTTCAAAGACTGACTGAAGGTTTGAGTTTAGGCTGATTGGGGTCCCTCTTCTGTGACTGGTTATTTGAAACTGAATCTCCACAATTTCGTTATTTCCTTGCATATCGAGGGGGGAAAGAGTGTTTCCATGCAATCTCAGGTTTAACAAGAAAACTAAACAAGGCTTTAACATTTCCATTTAATATCTCCTATGACAAGTTCATTTTTCTTTATTTTCTCATGGAGTTCTGTTTCCTATTCTATGCAATAAATACATACAATTTTCCTCATGAGTGGATTGCGGCATTGTAGCAAAGAAAAATTGTAGCAATTTTTCATTCTGGCATGCCCATAATAATTCTTCACAGTAATTGCGAAGACACCAGAAATCAATCTTTCTCACTTTTCCACAAAATTGTTATTAGGACAAGAAAAGGAATTAATCACCTTAACCCCTTAAGGATGCACTCACATTAACACAACAAATTTTTATAATTTTTAAATTCCATTCTACTCTAAACAAGAAAAGGGATTTAATTTGGGTGAGAGAAATGTAAGGAAGAAAAATAATTATATATTTATTCAGAAAAATTTCAGAAACAAACTCAGGAGAGACTTTCAAATTCATGTTCAGTCCTTCTAGGATTTTCCTGCAAATTTTATGCTAGAAAACTATGTATACTCTGCCTTACACACACATGAACAGCCCTGCCATACAAGAGCCAGACTTCTCAGAGCAAAGACTTTTAACATATCTATGTAGAAGAGAAAGCAGGGTCTGAAAGGAGAAAACAGGCATTGCCTAGAATTAAAGAAAGCAAATCTGGTTCCATGTTAGCAACAGCACTATTATTTGGAAGTACCAGTGCTTGACTGATAAAAATGTCCAACACAGAAGTATGAATGGCTTTGGAGGCACTTATAGGACCTACTGAAGAGACAAAAAATACTGATTTCAGAGATCTTATCCTATAGTTCTTTCCACGTACAGACTTTCTGTATCCTCCAAACCAGACACTGGAGAAGAGGACCTGAGAGATACATGATAAAGACCTGAACCAAAGACACCGTGGAACCGAATTATATGGAAGCAGAAGGATGGGTGCAGGAAATAGGGAACACTTGATGGCAAGAAAGCTTTGGGCTTGCATTTTGACATAGCACACTTTGCTTAAACAACTGAAAAGCACACCGCAGGAATCAGAGCTTCCTGCTTCCTACAAAACTTGGAAATGGCATGAAGCATTTAGAAAACGAAACATCAGGCTGTTCATTTTATACCACGTGCATAAATGGAACCTGGTCTTTTAAACAACATAGAGATTAGCAAAGGTATTTAAACATATGATTTCCCCCTTCCTTTCTACAGTATTCAAAAGAAGAAATACTTGCCAAATACTAAGCCAAACTTGAAAATCAAAGGCCAAGCCATTTGTATTATGGTGTTCTACAAGAAAAATTGCTAAGCAAAATGTTCCACAAATACTGTTATTCCATTTTGAACAACTTGCTATGTAAAGCATGCCTTGTCTTACTCATCTTTTATCCTTCAGAAGAAATCTTCTACAGCATGAAAGTCAAACCACATGAAGTCACAGATGGAATGGAATTGTTTCGGAAAACTTGTAAGCAGATACAGATGGTACTTGGATACTGGTATTAAAAGTATCTGATATTACAGATAGTGGTAAGCCTACAGATTCATGCTCTATCAGTTACAGTGCAGGGAGAACACCTCCCTAACCTAACACAAGTGTGGAAGAACAATATACTAAGACATCAGGAAAAACTACAATTTCCCATAAAGGGGAATGCACAGTAATTTGTGAACTCAAAACACGATGTTCCCAGTTTCTAAAGAAATAGTTGCTATCTAGCTTTACCAACTTGTGCAATTTAAAAATGATTACTCTGTATATTTTAGTCAGTTTATAAAATGCAGTCAAGAAGTCTGTGATTGCAAGGACATCTAAACAAACAGAAATACAGATGAAATTTCAATAAATCATCTAAACCATCTGTCTAAATCATCTATGTACTGCTGCAGTATGAATTACACCTCTATTCCTACAAGAAAAGGTCTTACCTTTCCTTAAACTTCTGAGATAACACATTCCTGTGCAGTTTAGTCTATTTCTTTACTAAGTATTTAGTCAGAGAGTTTTCCCGAAGCATAGCCTAAATATTTGTGTGTGTAAAAATTAGGCCAATCGCTATTTGTTTATTTCCTTCATTCCCCGCCACCTCCTTGGGACAAATATTGAGAGCCCTCTCTATAGTAACCTATTGCAGAGCACAATAATTCCTACCATCTTCCTCTCTCCCTTCTCTCGCCTTTTTTCCTCCCCTCCTCCACCATCTCAAACTTTGCCTTATAGTATGCATCTACTAAATCTCTTCTTTTATTAAGTTTAAAGTGTTATGACAAAACAGCTTAAACATAGCTGTATCTAAAACCTGGCATGACATTAATTTGCAGCAGTTTGCCTATTTCTGTAACTCAGCTCCACAAATGGGCTGTGAAAAATTCATATTCAACCTCTGCTGATCATGTATACAAGGAAACACTTTGATACAACCTGCTAGAATCTATGTTTCAGGTTTTAGAGTTTTAAAAGAGGAATAAATGAATGTTGAATGTGAGCCACTTAAAAAGTTCCTGAAGTAATGCACAGATAGCCCAAATTCTGTTTTCTTTTGAACAAGAATGCTATATGCTGTCCAACTATACACTATAGTATGGAGAAATTTTGGCATATATGCAATGCAATCAAGAGAAGAAAAAGTTTCATGGGCAAAATCTATCACTAGAACAGCCAAAACTGAACTCAGAAGGAGGCAGAAGAGCTTCTGAGCACACAAGCTCTTCAGATCTGCATCAAAAGCAAAAAATCTCAAGGTAACAACAGGACAGGAACAAGTACTCCCAAATTTAACATCATGATGTTATTTATCAGACATTCTGAATGAAAACAGTGGTTAGGAGTGGAGGCAAATGTTCATCCCTAGGCGTATGTTAATACTTAATTTTTCTACAGGAACTTTTCTCAAATTGCCAGAAAATATAAGAGGAAACAAGCGCAAATTAAATTCTTGTTCCTGTAACTGTCTCATTTGCAGCAGAAGTGCACAGCAGATAATCTGTGCAAGAGAAACCAAAGAAAGGAAGCTGGATCACTTGACTACGGATTGCATGAGAAACAGCTCTTATCACTCATTTTCCACAGACCCAGAAGTTTTGTGGGGCAGATCACTGAGTTCTTCACTCCAGGAGTTAAAGTCAGCAGTGTGCCCTAGAGTCAGGAGGGCCAACCATGTCCTGGGGGCATCAGGCACAGCATCGCCAGCCAGGCAAGGGAGGGGACCGTCCCACTCTGCTCTGCACTCGGGTGGCCTCACCTTGAGTCCTGGGGGCAGTTTTGGGTGCCTCAACACAATAAAGACCAAAAGTTATTACAGAATGTCCAAAGGAGGGCTATGAAGATGGTGAAGAGTCTGAAGGAGGAAGCCAAGGAGTGCATGAGGGTCACTTGACTTATTCAGCCTGGAGAAGACTGAGGGGAGACCCCACAGCTGTCTACAGCTTCCTAACAAGGGGAAGGGGAGGGGCAGACACAGATCTCTTCACTAGGGTGACCAGCAACAAGACTCAAAGGAACAGCACGAAGTTGTGCCAGGGAGGTTTAGGTTAGACATTAAGTAAACCTTCTTCCCCCAGAGGGTGGCTGGGCACGGCAACAGGCTCCCCAGGGACGTGGTCACAGCACCAAGTGTGATGGAGTTTAAGAAGTGTTTGGACAATACTCTCAGGCACATGGGGTGACACTTGGGGTGTCCTGTGCTGGAGCAGGAGCTGTACTTTCCTGCCAACTCAGTATATTCTATGATCCATGTGCTTTCAGCAGGACCAGGACCAGACTGAAGCACAGCATTCTCCCTGACCCAGTGACTCTAAGGTGCCTACAGCTCTGTGCACCACACCCTTATGGTCATACAGCAAAGGATTGGAGTGTTACAGTGACGGGAATTGTTAGAAGGATTGTGACAAGGCACAATATGCCTTTACTGTGCTCTGTTCATGCTATGTAGATACACTCTCAAATTCTGACAGCACTTTTTCTTCTGGTTTTCCTCACCACGACAACAGCCTTAGTGCTTAACTGAGTTTCAATACTAGATACCATTGTATGTCAGCTGTGTCCTTGCTTATTTGAGAAAAGTGATATATTCAGCATTTTCAATTTTGGATTAACTACATGTGTGTAACAAACAAAAGTGAATCCAACATCATTTGAATTCAGTTGGGGGATTATTCATCACGTAGAACACGAAGAACTGGAATTGCTGGTTCATCAATAAAGTTCTTTATTCTTCTGTCTTCTGTCACTTGACATGCTTCTACAACAACACTGCATTCTACAACACTGCACTTCTACAACAACTACCTGAGCATTTCAAAGGGGACTTTACAATTACGTCATTCCACACCATTATTTTTGGTACAACCCCAGCTTCTGCCTTACACTATAAAAGGGAATAGCACTTCATTTCAGTAAGCTGCCTTTCTCTGACAATTTATAATATGCCACAGGAAAGTGGGTGCCAATCTTTTTAAGAAAAACTCAATATAGTTGAGTTGATTGAAAATCACAAGTGAAATATTGTTCCTAGGGACATTTTCTATTCTTGGCTAGCAATGTCGATTTGCTCTTCCTAAATACTAGTTTATATTTAACCATTGAATTTAACATCACCTATGCTCTTCCATGCTTATAATTTCAGAAAGCAATTAGCCATTCCTTCACCAACAGGACTCCTGTCATCTAAATGCAGTAAAATTCACCAGGTTTCTTAAGTACATTGTCATGCTTCCTGTAGGAATTATTAAACTGAAAAGTAGCAGTGATATATATAAATGCTGCTGTGGGCATGACTAATGCAGTCCACACAATGGTTCACAATACTGCAGACCGAAACTTTTGTCACTTTCTTCCTAATGGCACCTTACACAAAGAAGAAGAATAAATTGTTCTGGCAAACTTGCTCCCAGATTTTCCTGTGTATGAGGCTGCACAGAACCTCCCTCGCCCAAAATGCAGGCACCCCTGATACGCCAAGCAGAGGCGTGAGCCCTGTGAGACCCAGGGAGAGCTGAGAGCACCCATCTCCCCAGCCGGGAGGTGAGAGGGCAGCCAGCTGGGGCAGAAGGACAGAGGGACAGCCCTGCAGCGGGGCTGAATGGGATGGAGTATGCAGGGGTGCCCCATCTCTGTCCTGGTGACACTGCCCTGCTCCCAGCTGTGCAGCCACAGGCTTGGAGGTCTGACAGGCAGCCCACCACTGATGTGATCACTATTCATAGGGATGCTGTAAAGTACTCACTAACTTGCTTGTGAAGAGTGTCACTGTGTGTATGTACTATTTCAGTTTAGGAAACACCTAAATTTAAGCTCATTATGCAGCAAACCCATGCTGGTTTTGTTGCATTATTCTAAGCTCCTGACAGTGTTTAATGAGATAGTTTACTTGTTTATCTATCTGTCATGGTTTAATGGAAATTAAAACTATCATAAGCAAGATAAGTATCTTATCCATTCCAAGAAAGAATCTGTTTATATTCAGAAACAGCACCTCTTGGCCGCCTCAGCTTGTTCAGGAATTTCTAATAATTCTTCACCTCATGAACAATATTCACAGCCTTCTCTTTCACTTCATGCTGCTTCTACCTCCATGCTCCCCTTTTTCCCACATCCAAGTCTCTTGATTGCCTCAACAGTTGTTTTCCTTTCTCTTCATCCTAGTGCCACCAGATTTTAAAAGAAAAATTACGGATTAACTACTTGCAGCTGTCTCATTGTTCATTCTAGCTCTATAAAGTATTTTTAATCTCCTTGCTAAACTCTTTTTAAGAGTGTGATATCTATAATTCTATGTGCATAGCCTAGAACAATGGAGTGCATTATTAATTAGCCCATGAGTAGTTATGGCACCAGCACTATGGTATATATGTATTTTATGTATAGAGCCCACATTGCACATACACACATACACATGAATAAACACACATCAGAGACACCAAATTAGGTAGCTCAATAAATTTTAAGAACTGGAATTCAGGAACAGTTAATTTATCATAGCTTACTCCTGTTTTTTTCCCTCTACATACCAATGACAGTACATTAATACATTCACAGCATGTTAACAGGAACTGCTGTTAAATAATAAATGCTGTACTACATTATTTTCAGTAGGTGCTTCAGCAATTAAACTCTGGGTGCTTAATTTCTAGTTCAATTAGGAAAAATAACGACATCTTATGTAACCAAGTAAAATGCTAGGCATTACCCAAAGAACAACAGAAAAATCAAGATATCCACTGTAGAGAATTATTGTTCTCGTGAGGAAATGTTGGAAACCCAATGCAAACCAACACACCAGAACCTCGTGTATTCTTGTTTTATTTAAATCAATCCACCTTCAGGCAGCACAGCTCTTAGGTCTATGCAAGAGAAGTAGAGACAACCTATGGGAAGAGGCACGACAAAAAGGGACTCTGAAGTCACTCAGACTCAGTCTGCAATATCATTAGATTAGATGCAATATGAAACCACATTCTACAGCTAAATCTCCAAATATTCACCACTAGCTTGGAGTAATATTCACCAGAAGAAAATCTTCAGAAACACTCAAGAATCAACAATCTTGCACATTTCACATTTTAAAATAGCTCTCAGCCAAAGAGCCTAAAATTAAGAGAAATTCATGTTTGAGGGAAAAAACCCAACATTTTCATTTGGTCTGCCTACATACTACATATGTCATTTCCTAAACATGAGATTCAGCTTTGACTACAGAAGGCTATTAAGATACCAAGCATAAAAAACCACCCAAACCCAACAGCTACTAACTAGCTTTTCCATTTGCAAGGTATCTTGTATCAGATTGCCTTAATCTGTGCAAGCAATTGTTCAATTATAAAAAGAAGTATGTAGAAATATGGTTAGGACTGCAAACATCCCTGTGAAATGTTTATATTATCAACATAGTCTGATTTATATTTTATCAATTAAGTTTCTTAAATGTACTATACCACTCTGACAGTCATCTATAATTTAAGAAGAAAAATAAGGACTATCACTGTTCAAAGACTTTTTTGTTTGAAAAATAGTTACTTTAACTATAAAGCTACCAGTAACTTAAAATAATACATATAGCGAACTGCAGTATTACCTCATTCCACCTTGAAATGTATTCACATGATTTACATGTGGACAATACCACACCACCTGACTCATTATTCTAAATAAGATAATTATTTTATCTCTCCACAACAAGACCAAAATACATGAAATATTAATTGCCCACAGAAATTATTTCTCCAATAATTGCACAAAAATTTCAGACTTATAACATGGTTTTAGTTTCCTTTGAAAAACAAATGTTCATTTCATATTAAAAAACATTAAGAATAACTGACTGGGGTTTTTTTGTGTGCAAGTATTAGCTTTTCAAACAATCAAAGTCTCTGAATGCAAAAGCTGATCACACATCTGTTAGAAGGACTGCATTCATTAATGTCAGCTATCAATCAGTGACAGTAGAACTCTCCTTACAACATGAAATGTGATTTGCATAGAGCCCTGCTCACTGTTACTGAGCACTAGTTAACGAATCATTCCTTTCATTTCAAGCTACAGTACCTCATGAAGTATTATCATTACTTAAGGCATGAGAATATCTGGAATTAATTAAATTTCTTACTTTGTGCTACATATGTGAAGGTGGTGAGGCACTGGCACAGGTTGCCTGGAGAAGCTGTGGATGCTCCATACTTGGAAATGTTCAAGGCCAGTTTGGATGGGGCTCTAAGCAGCCTGGGAGAGTGGAAGGTGTCCCTGCCCATGGCAGGGGGTTGGAACTGGATGATCTTTAAGGTCCCTACCAACCCAAACCATTGTGTGATTCTGTGATATGCTAGGCACCAATCCTGCGAACCTCCTTTTTTTTTTTTCAGCTCCTCAGTAATCCTGAGGATTTTCACTGTATTTTACATTGACAAGGAACTATGTGAATGAGGTTGAAACTAGCAAAACTAGAAGTCTGGATAGACTTACTGCATTATGAAATATACTTATTAAAAATTACCTGAAGTTGAAAACAAAGAGGATTTTATACTTGGATGTTAAACTTGGCATACAGAAATTACTAGGAACAGCTCACATCTCTTGCTCTCCTGACTCTTATGAGTCAGTCATGAGTCTCATTACATTTCATGGTGACTTTTATGCCACGTTTTCAGATTCATAGTGCTTTAACCAAAGACGATTCAGGTTCTGGCCCTCACGCTTCAGGAGAAAAAAGCCCTCAAAAATGAGGCCTAAAGGACATGACACAGCAGAACAATAAGGAAAGGCCAAAAATATTAACTTTTAATGATACATAATTTGGAGGGATCAGTTATATGTAAAAGAAATAAAGCAGAGTCCTCTGAGCCAGCAAGAAGCAAGTTAACCTGAAGAACACAAAAAGCAGCACCGGGCGAGGCAGGAGCACTCCCAGCACAGCACAGCACTAGGGCAATGATGCTGCCAGACCTGACCTGGCAGCTCTGCACAGCACAGCAACACCCCCTGCACACCAACCAGCTCGGGTCTGCAAAACAATGCATTTCCAACACCACTGTACAGCTCCTCATGCATAGCTGATCACTGAATTGCAGTTTCAGGTTGAAAACTTCAGTTTCAACCCTGCTTACATTCAGATTACATTCAGTTCTTGTTTTCAACCTTCAGTTTTGCTAGGATTAAAATTATTTTCTTTAAAGGGAGGGGGGGAAGCTTAGGTTTTTAATAAATTCCACAGCAACAAGAAGTGTTCGTGCAAGTTCTGTGACCTGAAACCTTGGCTACATTTTTCAGTAGAACAAATAATAAATTAGAGGTTAGTCCAAGTCCATCATCTTTAAAGAACTTTGACTAATGTCATATTAAGTTTTACAGAAAAATCACTGTCAGCATGATGTTTCAACTACTACACAAAGAAACTTCATTCGACTTACCGGATGCACGTCGGGTGAATCGGTTTACGGCTGGAGCTGAAAGAAAAGACAACATTTTGATTATTATTGTAGTAGTCTAACGTGCTTTAAACATAACAATATTATACTTCATTCAAAGTGTGACAACTGCAAACACCTGATAAGTATTATTTTCGTATCATTATAGGAACCCATTTGTATACCCTTTAACTTTTAAGTAGCTTTGCAAGAGATGGTACATAGCAACTAGAAAGCTTTCAAGACCATTTTCAGCTTTCTAACTGTTACTATTACTTACTGCTGTTCATAACCTCGTGTGAAACATTTAAATCTGCATTTCCATTATTTATTGAGTGCACAGAAATTGGCATCTTGCAAAAAATAACGCAAGCAGGGATTAAAAAAATATGTAAAAAATATATTTTACTTTTACAAAATATTCCTTTTAGAAATCTGGCACAAGAAATGCTCCTATAGAGAAAAAGATTTGTAATTTGCAATCCCATTAAAAGATCAACTTTTGCTTTGACTAACCTTTAAAACTCCTTGGGTAAGTCAATAACAAGGCCAACCCCCACCAAAACCCCAGTGCAAATGTTTTATAGTGCCATCCTGGCACATCTCCAACTGCATCCCGCAAACATTTGTAATCAGACTCCTGTTGTTTCCAACTGGGAGAGACTGCAAAATACAACTTAAAACACATGGCTTTGCATCTATTTCATTTCTAGGTTTACCAGCTTCTTCAAGAGCTCCTAGAGATAAAACAGATAAATAGTTTAATGTTTTGCCTTCCAAATACAACCTTCAGCCTTCTCCTAATTAGTAAAAAAACACTGGTCTTGAACTCTTCTTTCATGTGATGTATTAACTGCTGGAATAAACAGCAAGAAGAAAATCTGAGTGACCTAATTTCAAATGTGGGCAGCAGCTACATTAAAAATGTATGCCCTTACAGTGCTTATTAATATTCAACCTTAAAAACTGCTTTTCATGTTTACACAGAACTGAAAAATGGAAAATATTGAACTTTTTTATTTTATGCCATTTAATTTTACATGGCAGATATGCATCATGTCTTGAACATCTAAGCCAAGATAAAGAGAAAAAAAATACTGAGAAAACAGAAGAGATGGCAACAACAGCCTGAGATGCAAACTGACTTTTTATTCCTTTGGGGACAAAAAAACCAGAGCAAAGCTACAATTTTTGAACCACAGTCACAGATGGGTTGCGCAAGCACATACAGGAGTGACAAGTTCAAGTGGCAAAAAAATACACCGGGAAACCCGACTACAGAGGTTTGGAGTGCTAGCCATGAGGAAGGAAACCTCTGGAGAAAAAGCTGTTACAAACCCCAAACATATATACGTATATATATATAGGAGCCCAAGAGTAACATAACCAGCAAAGTTACCTTGAAACATGAATTCTAATTCCCCCAACAATTTTTCTTTTTAATAAAAAGACAAAAAATGTAGACACATTTTTATCAAAGCAGACACCATATTTTATGCAACTGCTGTTTTGTAATATGGGGGCTGTTTGATTCCTCAGAACTGCTTGTTTTGTCACTACTGTTATGGGCCAAATTCATTTCAGGACATCAGTCATGACTGTCACCATCAGATGGCTGAGCTGTTTCCTCAAGCATGTAAATTTGTAGCAGGTCTCAGCAGATGTGCTCATATAAAAAAAATTTGGAATCTGACATATTTCTAGCAAGAAAGCATAAAATAATGTTTCACTCCCATTCAAAAGCTTTGCCCAAACTTAGAGAGGGAGGGCTTTGGCTGTCAGTTCTGTACATAATCTGTAGATATGAAGATTTAACTCCTCTAGACAGCTACCTCAGCACATTTTACAAAAAGAGCCAAACCAAAACCAAAAGAATATGTAGCACAAAACTAACAATTTGAAGCAAGTGACTGGGACTGTCAAAGAAAAAAGTTATTTTTCAACTACATAATTATTCTTAATTCGCTTTTTTATTTGACTGCAAGGAGCTCATGCAATAGATTCTACAAATTATCTACTGTTAGGGGAAAAAAAAGAAAAAAATAGCAAGAATGTCAGAACCTTGAACAACAACTATTTTTGAGCTTATGTGAATAATCAGTGTTTCAGCAGCAACCAGACAAAGCCTTCCTGCCCAGACTGGGATTTCATGGAGGTCATCCAAATGTGTTATTGGCAGATTTAAAAGCAGCACCCACAGTTCTTTGTTATGGAGCAAGTCGAACTACTCTCTATTTTTCTGGTAGCAAATCACAACACACTTTTATTTTCCAGAAAGATGGAAGCGTTAGCATACAAGAAAGTCTCAGATAATAATCAGCCCTACAGGAATTTAGCACTGTTTTCAGTACAAAGTAGATGTTTGGTCAACCAGATCACTACAATATCTGGCAGGATAAGCATAGTAAGGTGGGCAAAAGAAAGTCTAAGATGCATTTTGCTTGAGGCATAAAACAAATACTAAATTATCTTTCAAACATGTCAGGAGCTGAAAATCTTGGCTCAGAAACAAATGGACAAATCAATGGCAGAAATATTCAATGAAGGATATTAAACGCTCCTCCTGGAGCCACACCACATCAGGAACAGAAGAGAGATTCCCAGGGAAGAAACACTACTTATTCTGCCTGTGATTATCATCTTCCCTGGATATCTATTTTTAGCCACCATCCTTACTCAGTTAGGCTGACTCTTAGGTTTGGACTGAGATGACTGTCCTGATTCACACGTCTCAAGTGAGAGTGGTACCCAGAGAGACAGGGATGCCAAGAGACAGCCTTGGCATCCAGGATGAATTATGAGGACAGCTTTGCAATCCCACTCACAGGACACAGGAATATTGCACTTAAATGCACAGGTTCAAGCCCCAAGCTACACACACGTGGAAGTGGTGCTTCGGCATTGTTCTTCCCACACCGTTCTTCAGCTTCTCCCCTCTCTCCTCTCAGCCACAAGTCTCGGGACTCTCAGTGCCTCTGCAGGCACAGCAGCAAGCAGCTGGCTTTGTGCTCTGCAGGCTGCCCAAGGACTGCTCCCTGCAATGTGAAACACAGGCAGCCCTGTCGGAGGGTTACCCCATCCCTAAAAACACACCAGACACAGCACTGCTGACACACAGCTCCGCTTTTCCAGCAGGGTAAACGTGGGAAGGGAATGGGCTTGAGGCAATACCTGTGTAGCTGCTGAAGTTAACTCTATAGCAAAAACATACTTAAAAGTTATAGTGACATTGTGCTGAGGGCTGGTTGCTCAACATGACTCAATTGAACGACTTGCTAGAAAAAAACCACAGTAACTTACAGTGACACACACACATCCCCACTAACCTGTGCAGAAAGTAGAAGGAACAAAACCCATGGACTGCAAAACCTCACCAGTGCAAAAATCAGGGACTTTTCCCAATAAAAGGTAAATAGACATGAAGATAAACTCAGAACACGTCCAGTGACATTTAATATTTTTTGTAGTATCAGAAAGACTGCTGCACCACAACAAACAATGTACAGCTGTGCACAGAAAATCTTGTTTGCAAGCCAGTCCAATATTAAATATAACTCTTCATGTTCTACTTTGTTTCAACCAAAACCTATTACAAACTTCACAGGGGAAAATTATCAGGCGGTGGGGTGGGTCTGTGGCAGAGAAATGACAGAGGTCTGTATCCTGATGAAGTTTTGATTAAATTACCATTTGAAAGTGCACAAACTTACATGACATATTCCAGTTGTTTGATTGTTAGCACAATGTAAGAGACAATTCCACCATCTGTCACTTGTTTGTAACTGAAATTCATGTTTGAAAATCCTTGCTCAGAGAACTGTACAAAAGCACAGCTTCTAAAATATTTTGGCAATACAGATCAAGCAAATAAACAGAAATAATTGGTAAATTATCAAGAGAGGTCAAAGTGTTTTAATATATCTATTCACCAAGAATACAGGTTTTAAAAACAATATGAAACTACATGAAACATACCCTAAAAATTTTTCCATCACTCAGCAACTGAGTTGCTCCTTTCACCACCATTTTTTATAAGCATGAGGCTGACAACACAACAGTCCTAAATGCAGCATAATTTTTTAAGTAGAGGAGGAAATGGGAGTCTGTTGGGTGGTTTGCAGACCAGCAAGACTACAGAAATAATGCTAAGAAAGGATCCCTACCTCAGCATCCTCTAGATGGTTAACCTGTTTTGATAGCCTTAACTGTCCCTTTTTGCAAACTCACAACTTAAAAGCTTTTGCTTCAGAAACTGCCCGATATTCTTGTGCCATTAATGTCACCTGGAATAAGAAGCTAAACACATTGCAGACATGAGACATGCAGCCTTCCTAAGAAGTCAGGGACTGTAAACCTGGGATGCAACAAGAGGCTCTGCATGTCAGGGGCTCTCTGACAACCAGACCTGGAAACTGGTGCTTCCTGCAGGTGTGCAAACCACAGCAAATACATCCCCAGGTGTGCTGCAGAGTGCATGGAACCCCACGTGTGCCCCAGCCAGGGAGAGCAAACCCCACTCCCTGCAGCTGCTCTGGGGACAGAGGCCAACAGGGGCTGCTCAGTCTCCTGCCACGCTTACAGCCACTCAAGGTAATGCTCTTTTAGAGAAAAACACACAAAGCCAAAATGCCTGCTCGGAGTGACAAGGGCTGGCAGGAGATTAGTGATTAATCTTCACAGTAAAAATCAGAACACTTTCCACAAGCCTCACTTTCAATTAGCCACTGCAATTTCTTCTTATGGCAAAGGACTAAACCTCCTTAAAAAAAAAAAGAAAAAACAAAAAATCCCACCAAAACAAATAAACCAAAGCACCCTTCAAAAGTTAAACTAAGCTATCACATGTTCAAAACCTTCAAATTTAGCAGCCCATACCCCCCCAAACCCCATCTTTATTTACAAAGCAGGAATACTGCTCATGTAGCTTAATGGATAGACAATGAGAAACATCCACACCATAGTGTGTCTTCCTTGTGGAAAGTGCAGATGTCCCAGGTGAGGTTAGGAAACAAATGTCATATCCAAATCATACTTTTTTTCTATCCTACTGAGGGCAAAACTGCGTTAAAACTCTCAAGGACCTCACTGAGGTCAGTGGGTCAAACCTAGTCCAAATTTGAGTCCTGCTGTCAACACACTTCCTGATTTTATTCCATTTAACTCTAGTGTTTTCAGTAGAGTTATTCCTGATTTACCTATGGTCTTTTCATCATATACCTCAAAATCCCAGGCTAAATTTTAACTAATGAGAATCATGGGCACTATATATTCCACCTTTTCAGTTCTAAGCTTACCTATTTCTTAGAGGTATCAACTTTCAAAAAAACTTTGAATTATGCTTATTGCAATCACATTCCTGTATTATGCTAATTAATATTCACTTGTCTTCTTCCACAAACAAATTATTTAGAATTACCTAATCAGAACAAAAGCAAAATCAAATCAAATTAATGCCTCTCTAAAATACATGCTTTAGTCAGACTTCTGTTTTTATGTCCCAAATGGATGAAATACAGTTAACTCCCCATTACTCAGGACTGCGATAGACTGGGACACTATGGGTAATAACAGTAATTTGGAGCCCCTCTAATTTCCCTCCATCACAGGAAACTCTCACTTTAGTGGAATTATTCCAGGTAGAACAATTATTTCAGAAGCAGAGACCAACACAAGATAATACAGTTATGTTAATGCACCTTCACAATGATAAGACCTCACAAAATCTCAAGGAAAGCATGACAAACTCACTGACAGTTTGAAGAAATGACTGACAAAGAAGGGAGTTGTCAGGTCTATGGAGAATGGTTCTTGTCTTTTCTCTGTGAAAGGGCATGACAACTGTGAAGAATGAGAAGGGATGAGCACAGCAAATACACAGCTACTATTTGGAAGACAAACAAACAGTCCTGGCAGTACAGCAGTTTGAGCATAGCTTTCAAAATATTTGTGTTTCAATTTCTGGAAATTTTACAACAATGGTAATATTATAATGATGAAACGTGAGGTATGTTTAATTATTTCTCATACCAAATAAGTCAGTCTCAGAAGATGATTTTTTTATTAAAAAAAAACTTGAAGAACAGCAGCACATAGGCTTGGCCTTTACACAAAGAGAGAGGGTAAATCATGGCCACACAGACGCATGCTGTATGTACCAGTAAGCCAAAGAACCTGACACGTTAGACAGCAACACTGCCACCAAATTTCCCAACAAACGAGTCTTAACATCTCAGGAATGTCTGAAGCCTACTCCAAAACTCTGATTTACCTCAGAGAGGAATGCCCACAGTTCCTCAAAGGGTAGGATCTGCACACAGAGGGATCTGGCTCCATCCAACGAAAGGTGTGCTGCTGGAAGGCTCTGCAAGCACACACTTTCAGGAAGAAAGGGCTCCCTAAGGAGTGGAGACTGCTCTGTAGCCGAGGACACAGAGTGCAGACACACACACTCATACACACAGCAGAATGCCGGCAGTGAGGCATGAAGGCAATGCAGGCTTTCAGTGAATCCCATGAATTGACTAGAGAAGCCAAAGATGTGGGAGAAACAACATTATAGTGGTAGCATTTATGTGCTACTGGGAGAAAGAGAGACAGAGAATAATTTGGCTGTTGCAAGAAAAGTAGATGTAGGCAAGAAAAAATGGCTTCATCTCATGGGATGCCCTAAAATTCATTTATTTTTTAATTAAAAATTACATCTACAAATTTTAAAACCATCTGTACCACAACAAATACATAATTGTTGCTGTCTCTGCAGACATCAATACATCTATAAAAGAAAACAGAATAGCCCGCTATCCCCATTTTTATAATGTGCAACAAAGTAAACTAAGTTTACATGAGGTTATAGGCCTAAAATGCAGGTGGTATCTGAGCTGCCATCACATACTGTGGGGCCATGTTGAGTTTCTCATCCACCAACACTCCCAAGTCTTCCTTCTCAGCGCTGCTTTCAATCCATTCTCTGCCCAACCTGCACTTGTGCTTCAGATTGCCCAGACACAGGCACAGCACCTTGCACTCAGCTGTGCTGAACTTCATGAGGTTCTCACAGACCCACCTCTCACACCTGTTAGTGTCTCTCTGGATCCCTTCCCTCCAGTGTGACAGCACCACAAATGGGTGGTGTTGGCAAACCTGCCGAGGCTGCACTTGATCCCTGTCACTGACAGAGGTGATAAACAGCCTCCTCCACCACTTCATGGTCGCTGCAGCCCAGGCTGCCCTTGAGCTTCACATCCCCCACCAGATCCTACCTGTTGGTGAGAACAAGGTCCAGCACAGAACCTCTCCTTGTTGGCTCCTCTGTCACTTGGAGGAGTTACCGTCAGTGCATTCCAGGAATCTCCTGGATTGCTCATGCTCTGTTGTGTTGTTCTTCCAACAGGTATCAGGGTGGATGAAGTCCCCCATGAGCACCAGGAATTCTGAATGTGAGAACACTCATAGAGGACCTCATGTGCTTCCTGGCCCGGCAGCTGTAGCAGATCCCCACTGCAATGTCACCTCTCCCTGCCCTCCCTTTAATCAGGACCCAAAGGCTCTCGGTTGGCTCCTCTTTTCCCCCAGACTTTGCTCCGTGCACTCCAGCTGGTCACTGGCATAGAGGGTAACACCCTCCCCTCATCTCTCCTGCCTGTCCTTCCCGAAGAGCTGTGTCCTTCCATGGCAGCACTGCAGTCCCAGGAGCCATCCCAGGACACAAGATCACAGCCCTGCAGGTGTGTGTGCGTCTCACCTCCTCTGGTTCATCCCCCGTGCCGTGTGCATTCGCACAGGGACAGTGGCGTTGGGTCCCCAATGAAACCAACTCACTGGCTGGAGTTATGCTGCAAGTTGTTCATTTAAACTGTCAGAACACAAACCTTTAAAGAGATGTAAAGAAGTCTCTCCTACTTTATCAGTTAAAGAGATTTCAGCTCTTATGAATAATTGATGCTGTATGTAATTACAAACACTGAAAACAAAAAGATTAAATGCCTGCCTGATATGTTAGACCAATGACCCAACACAGTGAAACGGGCTGTCACAGCCCATTATTGGGAATCAAACACTGATCTTTCCCCATCCAAGCAGCTTGATCAAGATTTTGGGCTTTTTCTTTCTTTTTTAAAATTTCTAAATCTATTCTTTCAGATTAATGTCCCATGTTAAAGCAATAAAGAGAAGATGTTGATGAATTTTTTTATCGTAAATGTGCATCCTGTTACTTAGCATGTTTGCTCTTAGAAATTCATCCTCGTTATTGCTTGTGACCAGTACACTTGGTCATTATCTCATTAAAAGTAATCCGTGATCTAGATAAGGAGGGAAAAAATACATATAATCCACAGCAATATTTCTAATCTTCTGTTATACCACAAGGTAAAAAAGTTAATTTGTGTTAGAATTTGTCTAGACACAAGCTGAAGATATATACCTCTGTGGAAATCCTGGTTTGGAGTACTTGCTGCCCTCAACCCCAGGTTACTCAGGATATATGATGGACAGTAGTAGCATGCACGAGAGAAGATTTCTACCCACCAGAAACAATACCTTTTGAAAGCAAAACTGAGCCTAAAATACCAATGGAATATATATATGAGGGAGATCAGCCTTCCCAGGTCATACCCCAGGATACAAAGACCCAACCCTTCCCACAGAGCCAACACCTAAGACATGCAGCCCTGCTTCAGATGGTCACCACCTATTGATTGTTTTGTACAATTTACTGAACTGCCTATTTCTGCCTTAGCAGAGTGGGTTGGGGTTTTTTAGTTTGTTAGGTAGGTTTTTTTTAACATGATCACTACACACAACACAACTGGCAGTAACATCCTTCTTTGCTAATTTATTACCACCTCCAAGGGATATTCTGCTATAGCCAGAGCATAGTTTACAATTGCTACCAAACAATCTGACGTAAACGTCAGTAAAGCTTACCTCTTACCATCTCTAAATGGCTTCTTTTCACTTGAAATTTCATAAGCTATTTTAAGAATATTGTGGTTATTTGCTTTCTAACACTGCTGCGTAGGCATTTAGATCCATTTCATGTTCTTTTCTGCTTTCTAATTTTGCTGCCTGGAGCATATATACTAATGTATGCATGCTCCCTATCAGAACAGGAGAAAAACTGGTCATTCTGCCAAAGCTCTACCAGCAGTGCCCATATCAGTTGGGTGGTGCTGCTTATCTGTAAAGGATCAAATTGACATAACTGCGTCAGGTTCAGCATCTCATAAAATAAAAAATCTGTACCTGTCCTTGAACCAATACTTCTGTCAAACTAGAGCACTGAAGATTTTACGTGAACGATGATTACATGATTTCCTTCCTTTAACCATTATATAACAGTGTTTTGGTCTTTTGCGGGGGGGGGGATATGTTTGATTGGTTTATTTTTTTACAAAATTTTGGTCTATATCTTCTGTCTCTTGACAGTACCTGCAAGATGTATTTATTACAAAGGAATAACATTGCAATCTCACTCATGGAAGTGGGCTGGAGAAGATGTCAGTATTCTTCTCTGAAGGAGTGCACCTTTGTGTAGAGTTTATAATTATCTCATCTATTTTATATCATTTGACAATGGTGAACATAACTGCTTTCTCCCATACACATTCATATTACCCATGTTTAATCTAAAGCCTCAAACCTTTTAAGACTCAGGCTTTCCTACTATTTTTCATGTTTTTGTCACTTTGCTATTAGGTTATTACAACAAATCCTACATGGGCAAACACCATTAAAACTTTCCGAAGCAAAGATTTTATACAAAGACTCTGCCTGGTTCCTAGGACTACCTTGGCAGAAATGTGTGGTACAGAATACCTTGATGAAGATGTATATGAATATGTATAATCTGCAATCTGCATTGCCTGCTTATTCACTTCCTGGTGAAATGTAAGATTTTGGACTTGATGCATATTTTAAAGTTTGCATATTTTAAGAACATTACGTACTTAAAGGGAGTTTCTCTTGCATTCATGATAATTCATTCTCAGCTATTCATATCTAAAATAGATGATTTTGTTAGCTTTCCGATTATGAGGCAAAGCACATTTTCCACACTTGGTTTTAGAGACACGCTGAGAGATGTACCTCATCAGAAAGCACAGTGACTGTAAATGAAAAAAATTTTTTGAAAGCCCAAACCCCAAGTGTTGCTGCTTGGAGAAGAAAAGAATTGACACTGTTTCAGGAAAAAAAAGATTGAAAAAAAATCCAACCCAACAATAAATATAAGCATCTAACTAGAAAAGTCATGACCAAAAAGAGAAGCTCTTAAGGAATATCCTGTCTTCACTCCTATGACATAAAAGAAGCTTGCAGGTGATACTGATGGCAGGATGGTGCCTCCTTGAGTCCAGCACGCTGACTAATGAAACATCTAACAGTCCACAGGCAGAGCCTATAACCCATTTCCCAGTGAGATGTCCCCCTGGTTTAAGTATAAATAACATAATTCCCACCATTAGACAAACTGTCCATTGTCTGACAGCCAACAGAAACAGTTAGTGAAATGGCAATAAAATTAACCAGTCCCAGCGTCCCCCCCGCCAGCTAGGAACACATCTACTGAAGTCACTTAACTTGATAGCTGACACCTTCCCCAAGCTGAGATCCCACAGGTCTGAGTGTGGCTTCTGAGAACAGGATTGGGATACTTCTGTGTTTTGTTTTTCTGTTTCTAGTTAATGTCTGTACTCAGGATGCAGACTTGGGCAACACCAGCAATAAAAGCCCGGGCTACCAAAAACTTGTGTAGAAATCTGAGAATTTGAGTCTAAGGTAGAAGAGGGAAGAGAAAGAAGACAAAATCCAAAGTATTTCACTGTTTACTTCCCATATATGTGCAATGCTAAATTACTGCAAGCAGCTATTGGGGATGACAGTGAAGCTGTTGGCCAGAGCACCCTTCATGATTTGGCCTTTGCAGTTCTCGGGGCAAGGGAACGAAGCACAGCTGGAGCTGGCAGCTGCACTCTCTCCAACACAGGCCTTGGATACCATGACAGTATCTGCTCTCCTCTACTCCTGCGAACGTGTAGGACAACATGAGCCCGAGGGAAAGGTGAGATACAGATTCAACTTGAGTTACACAAGCATCTATCTCCCTTTCTGACAGTCAAAACCACTGTCCACATCCACAAGACCACTGACGATGCCCTAACTATAGAGACCCCAGGTGTGATTCGGGTTGACCTACATGAATGTCTGTATGAGCCAAGGAAGGGCATAGAGAAATCCACCAAAGCCTCCCTGGTGACAGTGATAGCTAAGTGACTCCACAGATCTTCACAGGCTTAATCTTGAGTTAGCTGCATGCTGGCCTGTCAACCTTGCTTCAGCAGCAGTGCCATCAGGTGCTGCTGGAGACACGTGAGATCTGCCAGAGCAACTGAAGGACTGCAAATAACAAAAATACATCAACAATGAGCTGCGTGTCTCACAACAAAACCTGTTATTGTTCTCTCTATTGATAAAGAGCCACACAAAGGAGTGCCACATTGATACCCTGTCAACAATCAACTGAGGATCTTACAAATGGCATCTCCAAAACTGTACAGCTGCTGTTGTTTGCCCCCGAACTGGGCAGGTGGAGAATGTTGGTAATCAGGGATAACTACTTTCCAAGTGACCAGGCAGGACTCAGACCCTTTGCCTTGTGATAGCTAGCAACTGAACAAAGGGGAAACAGAGCATGGAGCTCATCTCCACAATCACACCATCCTGGTCCTGAAATTCCCTGCAATGGCTAGCTCTTGGTTTTCAAACACGGTACCCCATTGTCGCTCCCTCTCTTCACACAACTGCAGACATGCAGAACATGTTGTAACTCACAGCACAATATGTTGCACAGCCCAGATTCCGTCTTGTACTCAATCTTTATACAACTGTGCTGGCATTTATATGACCACGATCAAACACAGCCCCGAGCTGCTGCATGTGACTGTCCCAGTGCCAAGATGCAAACAGCAACTAATATAGTGTATATATGCCATAATGCCGTTTTTCCAGGCCTACACTCATATCACACTGTTCTGCTCTTCCACAGTGATAACTCAGGATTTCCCAAAAACATTCCAGGACTATACCCCAGACTACAGAGAATCAATAGTGAGTTCAGTTGCTTAACTTGGTGTGGAGATTTTTGTGCCCCAAAGGTAAAATTTGTGTATAATGATGCCAAATTTTGCCACTTGAGCCCCTTTATGTATCTTGTCTTTATTCTCAAACTGCTTCCTACCTGTGCCTCAAGTATGGAATCTTCAAGGCCAAGTAACTCATTTTTTTCAAGGTAATTGAGGTCAAAGAGAGGTCAAAGAGATCCCACAGCTGAAGAGACCTTATGGACAGGTTAATAGGGCATGTCTTTTCTGTCCTGAACCAATCAACTCATGCAAGTGAGGTGAGGAGTAGCAAAGAAAGCTGCAGACACCTTCTGTTGTGTTAATGCAAAACAAGAGATTACTGGCAGCACCTCAACAAAAAGTACAGATACAAAGATCTACCTTCTACCATTTCTTTTCCTGAAACTGCAGCAGTATTAAAACCATTCTACAATGTAAAACTATATTCCTTTATCTTTCAGCTCCATTACTTTTGGATCGCATTCAGAAATGTCTAGTAACGGCAAATAGTGGATTTTTCCGCACTTCTTCATTTTGCTCAGTAGTTTGGGCAGCATTTGAAAAGTTGCATCTGTTGTAAGTAAACTTCAGTATCACAGCCACTTTCACAACCATTTTGTTCTTTCCCTGGCTAGTGAAGCTTGAGAACATTGCCCTGACTTCCTTCAGTAACTATCTGTGAGATTCTCACCAGGGGCCAACTTTCCATGACTCTTGATAGCAAAACTCTCCAATAGGCTGATTAGTCATCAGGCAATGAAATAATTCTTGGCATAAAATAATGGTCTTCCAACAGAGGGCTTTAAAAAAAAACCAACCAAAAAACAAAACAAAACCAAACAAAACCTACTATGGTCCCACTTCGGATTCCATAGCAAAATTACACGTGAAATGACACCATTACCTGAACTACAGCTAAAACCAACCATAACAAATGTCATGGGTCATGACCCAAAGACCGCTTCCCCTCTAGACCCATCCAAGAAGTCCAACACACACATTTTCACATTGTCTATTTACACTTACCTACCTGGGAAGATGATCCAAGATTTGGGAACTGAAGAGGAATAAACAGAGCCAGAATAAAGGCAGACTAGCAGATGCAGAAGATCTGCAATCTTGCTCAGACTCTCTGCTTTGGGAAATGGCAGAAATGCTTTAATATGTGTCTGACAAAGTGCTACTTGTCCTGCCAGTATCTTCCCCAACCTACACAGCAATTTAAGAAATTCTGCTTCCTTTATAGGAGGTAAATAGAAAATGTCCAGAACGCATTAAAAAGAGAAAACCAAAAACTAAGGATGATCCTGCCTGACTGGGTACACGGCAGACTAACAACCCACACCTCTGAAAAAAAAAATGCCCTACTTTCCAGGCCATGCCATATTCCAAGGGCAAGCACTAAAAATTCTTCCCTGGAAACCAAGACAATGTGCAAACAAGCATGCTAAAAAGCAGACAGGGCACCTGACTCTGGCCTAGTGATCTGGATATTCAAGTGTCCACAAAAATAGGCTAGAGTTTCTTCTTTGACTTACTGGAATATGCATGCTTTACATTAAACCCTCAGCAGAATAAAAACCAATCCATTTTTGTAAATTAGATTGCAATTTTCTAATATTTCTGCCTTGCTTTCTCAAAAAAAACCCAAAACCCAACAAAAACCCTTCCAAAATGCACACCACAGACTACTTTAGGAAGTTTCTGAAATTAAAGGACACTTAATTCATGAATCAAGATAAATATCACTTTTCACTTACATTCTCAGCATCCACATTAAGTTATTACAAGAAAAGATGAGGAGCTTAAAATTATTTTGGGCAAGAAAAAGAATTGAATTTGACTTTTTGTCCTAATAGTGGGTTTAAAAAAAACCCATACAGTTACGAAGAAGGACAACTTTATTTTTTGTTTTTTTAAAAGACAGTGACTTAAGGCTAAAAATCTATTCACCTTTTACAGGCTGGGTGGATACATGACCTTTATCTTAAGTGTCACCAGAAGAGCACAAGGTTTAATGCAGGATTCTGTAATAGTTACATGTGAGGAGCCTGTATTAACAGCCACAAGAACCTTTTGTGTAAACAATGTGGTAAATGACAGCATGAGTTAGGAATATCTAAGTAATGCAATCTCTTCAGTGTCCAGACAAGACAGTTCTGCATTTCCCTCACGCAAGGCTGAGCTGGTGCGGGTCAGCTCGGGTTGAGAAGGGCTGGCTGCTGGGGATGCAGCTCTCCAAGGCCATCCCCAGCATGTCCCAGTCCCTTCAAAAGCTGATCCCCTCTGGGGCAGCTGCTGGCCAGGCAATCAGCTTTGCCTTTTCGTGTGCCCTCAGGCTCATGCAGAGTTTCCATCCGCAGTGTGCCCTGTGTCTGTGCCCCCACTCCCCAGAGGGTTCCTGCCCTTTTGGGGAATGCTCTTCTTTCCACTGGAGCACAAAGCTATGGTCACCAACAATAGTGCCAGCACTCTTCTGTGAGAAAACCTGGAAGAAGTCAAGCTGGCCCAGATATAGTCTATGTAGGACAATGGCAAAATTCTCTAAAGCTTTCTCAGCCTTATTACACTTTAAAGGGCAATCTTTGTAGCCCAACAAAACCATATAGGTCACCTCTATTTACAAGGGTTTTGGCAATCGCTCAGCCATTCCTGCACTTTTCAGTCAAAGATTTCCTATATTTGGCCAGAAAAAAAAGATGCATCAGATAAAAATTTCTTAAATTCTAGCATCAGCTGGGCCCTGGACATGAACCCTTCACAACCCTTCACACACAGTGCTACAAAGTCCCTGCAAGTTGGGAATGGCAAATATTTCATTTCACCAAGTTCCAGGCACCAGCGCAAACTACTAACAGGCACACAGCAAGTCTGTGATACACATGAAGATTTAACCTAATTCGTCTTAATTCTCAGAGCCCTATTTTTAATTTCTGGATCATTCTTCTTCCTTAAAGGATACTTATCAATGGATGGGATTAGAATAGACCAAACCTTAGCCTTCAGTCCAAATTCCTTTGTTTTGTGGATTTCATCCAGACCCACAGAGTATTAAAATAAATTTTTTCCCACAATTTTTAAGTTTCTCTTATGACTGGTAGGATGTGAGAAGTTACCCTCAGTTACTATACACCACCATACATAATGGTGCAGTATAGTTTAAGTAAACATTTTAAAATGTTTTTATCACTAATTTGATGGACTACAAGAGCTTAATCAGGCCAAGTCTACAAAAAACAGACATGTATGTATTTTCTAAAACATACAGTTTCATAAGCACTGTAGGTGTTTCTGTATCATGACTTTAAATTTCTAGAAGTATTATAGATGAACATTACCCAGTTTTACAGACATGACAATAACTCTGATTAACATGCCTCTTTCATTTGTTTCACACCTCCAATGCAAAATTCTCCCTTTTGCTTTTAAAACAAGAAGTTACTTAGAAATCAAACCATTTCCATAAAATATGCAGGATCTGACCAACAGAAAACAGCAGCCAAATAAAAGTAATACATTTTATCCTAGATACCAAGACTACTGATCACCAGAAACAATTTTTTAAAAACTGAGAACAATGATTAAACTTCCTTTTGATACAAACAGAAAAAAAGTGACAGTTTTGTATCCAGCACCAAGTTTCACCTCCCATTCTCACTGGAATTTGTGTAACTTTCCAACTACAGACTACACAACTTCTAACTTCTTTCCACTCCCTTAAGCACAATCAGTTATATGCATCTGATCCTCACCCTAGAAACACAGAACTACACTGAAAGAAGTTATCCTTAGAAAACATTACAACTGTTCCATCTTTAATACACAATTCGTGCAGTAAAGGCATGAGGCTAGTTTTAGGGGGGGGGAAATTTCTACCTAAAAGGTATTGCATTAAAAGCTCTCAGTGAGATGAAAGCTAAATTCATCCCTTCATTTAGGAAAAAAAAAAAAAAAAAAAAAAGTAGTCATACAGCTCTATAAACTGTTTTGTCCTGGAATGCAGAATGCAAGTTAAACAATGTCCATTCCTAGCCAGAAGTAAATATAAAGTAGGGTTTCTGGAATAAATGTGTAGATCTTATTGGCTCTGCCTTTACGTTTTTAAAGCAGCACATGTGTTTATATTCTGACCTTTGCACATTTTCCAAATGAAAACAAAACAAAAACATGCAAGCAACACTTTTCAGCAATAACCAGACTCCCATGTCAGTCACAGTCAGGTAACTGCTCCAAGTGTCACAGCAATTATGTTTCTATTCTTGATATTTAGGAAGAAAGAGTGTTGCTCCACAGAATCTGGCCTGTCACTTTTAAATTAGTTTCAGCACAAACCATTCAAATACTGGAAACAAGCAAGGGCAGTTTCATTTTGCAAGTGATATACCAATTCCTTAACAAAAGAAAAAACTGAACTTGCTATACAATTTTCAATTGAATTTAACAATGAGAAAAGCCTCAAAGGAAAGAAGTTTCTAGTAATTTGTGAAAAAAGCAGATCTCAAACTAGTACCTACCCTGAAGGACAGGTCACACAAGTTCAGTCTTGGTCTGCCAGGTGATCAGTACTAGATGATCAATATTAAACATCAGTACTAAATGGCTCTGAACCAGACCCTCAGGTGCTGCCTCCACCTGAACACTGCAGTGCACCTTCAGGAATTCACTTCCTCCTGAATCAGACCCAACACTGCAAGGCTACAATACACACTCCATGCCATACACCCACTGCCTCTTTCAGGCCATCAGGATGGACTGGTTTGTTTTCATCCCAGCTGATCCGAACCCATACCAACCAACCAGAGAGCTGGAATAAATTCACACTATGATTTAAAGACACAAAAAAGGCATGTGCCAGTTTGTATGTTCAGAGCTGTGTAGTCAGTTTCATTAGATCTTCACAAGAAACTGTGTAATAGCTTCAGCAAATTAAATATCAAAACTTTTTTAAAAAAAGAAAGAAATTCATTGAAAAGGACCTGGCAACTAATGTTAAATGTGAGACATCAGATTGCAATGTACTGACCACAACCACAAATGCTAACTGCTTTCTCCGAAGTTCAACATATCTCAGAAAGCACAGAAAATTCTAGACGCATAAGAAGAACAAAAATAGTTTTGTTTCATGGCTGAATTTCCCCATGGCAGTGGAATGATGTCCTGCTCGTGCCCATGCCAGTGGAGACCTCTAGCAATGCCCACTGGGCCAGCTCCCGAAAAAGGGACCTTGGGTCTGTCACCTCCAAGCTAGGTGAGGTAATAAGGCTTTATTAGGGAGAAGCACTAATACCCTCCTTAACCTGTATGATTTAAGGACATCTCTTTCTGAAGCTCATTTGTATGTTTCGTTTTGATTCTGTCAAGGATCCAGATGCTATAGCAGCAGAATTCTTCCAGAGTTAGAAACAAAAACATTTTTCTAACATGAAAAGGCATATTTCAGTAAGCATCCAGTGAGGTACAAGATGACACCAAGATAACTACAATGATCTGGATCCAAGAGTACTTGTCTCCTCTTCTGAAAGGCTGTACTTGCACCTGACATCAGCTCAGTCCCAGAGGGTCTTATGTTACCTGGTGCTACAGCTATAAAGACAGTGAACGTCATGCTGGAATTGTAAATATCTGCCTGCCTCCTTTCAATTGAGAAGGGTGATCACACACATTTCTGTGATTTATCTCCAATTACTGTAAAACAGAACTGCAAATAATACTTCAGCTCAAAACAAGGGAAATGGATCTTAGCCTCTGATTGAGCTTCTGGATGAAGAGCAGGTCAAGCAACCTTCTAATTTCACATACTGGGAAAAAAAAAAAAGCAAAGAAGGAAAACAAAACACTTGATACCTTAACAGCAACAAAAAGTGAAAACCAGAAATTGTTCTTAGTGTCTTTTACCCACCATTTGTTTCTTTTCGTTGTTTGTTGGTTTTTAGTTTTTTATTCCAGTGCATAAAAAGGATCCCTCAGCCAAAAAAAGGTTGAGATGGAAGAAGTAGGTTGCAATGCATTGCTGTACTTTTGTGCTCCGTACAACCTTCCCAGGAAAACTCTTTGATGGAAATGGATCAGTGATATCCAATTTTGGCAGTAGTGTGAACTCAGGTCTTTCTATCAGTATTTAAAGAAGTTCTTGCTGACAAACTCCTCAAACTCCCAAAAACAAAGTCAGAGAAGAGGACAAACACCTACAGATTTGTATGGAAGCGTAACTTTCTCTTACAAGCTCGAACTGTTCTTTGATTAGATTTCCCAAGACCCCAAGTCTTCCCAGTCTCCCTATACCTCCCAAACCCTGCCTTTGTGCTTAATGAAATAATTTGAAGGGTGGGCTTGAAGAAAGTATGACGTTGTTCCTCTTCTTTTTCCATTTTTTTTTTTTTGGCCATAAAATGAAATAATTACAAATGAGCCATGTTCATATGACAATATATTCCAGATAGACAGCAAACTAGGGTGCACTTAAATCAGTGACTCCATTTTATTCCTGATGCTAAGAAGGCAAAACCAGAAGAACAAATTACTTCTTTTTGCAAGGTGGATAATGGAAATGAATCTACATCTACTCCCACCTCAACTGCCAGCAGCAGCTACATTCCAAGAGAAGGGGAAAACTGACAGATTAGCAAGGGAGACATGCAGAAAAATACTGCAGATAAATTTTTTAACAAGAATTGAAGTTACTAGGATCTAAGAAGAAATAATCATCTATCTTCTTTCAAACCATTTTTTAATATGTGCATTAGGCATTAAACAGCATTTCCAGTAGGCTGAAGCAACAGGAAGGAAGGCAGGCTGTTAACTTTGTATTTAAATTACCTCATAGATACTTAAATATTGTAGTGGTGAAGGCTAGATCAAGGTTTCTCCTATTTAGTCTACCTATTATAAACCAGTAGAGAGAGATAAATTATCAGCTAAAAGATGGCTTTTAGAGAAAGATGCATGAATGTTACTTAAAGATATTGAACGAAATGGCTGGAAAGAAAAAGCACTACACATTCAAAACTGGAAAATAAAAACCCCAAAAATAGAACTAAAAACGATGACTAGGTCTAATACAAAAGAGACTCACAAAGAAACAGATCGATAAAGCTATGGGATCCTAACTTCTCAATTTCAGTAGAAATTAGGCATAACTGGGGAAAAAAATTAAACCTCTCCCTCTAATGTTTAATATCATCAATTATTAAGAATATACAAATTTCAAAATCATTTATGATGAAAAAATGGGTTCATTACAATGACAGAAAACATTTTGTTTGAAGTCTTAATAAAACTTTAATATATGTCTATAGCACATATCATTATTGTTTCTGACTGCAAGGGTTATGAGTATGGCAAACATTGTTTTGGAAGAGAACAAGAAATTTCAGGACAATTCCACCCCTCTATTAGACAAAGCTTTTTCATATTAACTACTGTCAATATAGGCGGAATGCTTAAACATATTTACTAGCTTTTACACATTCATTTCCAAAATGTTAAATAGCAAAATTTCTTGATCAACACTTATTTCAAGGACTTGTGATATTAGTCTGCATTTTTTAGCAAAGGCAGTTACTAGCCCAAAGATGGAGTCCTTTAGCATCAATGAAAAGTGTGACAGCTTCAGAGAGAGGATCTAAAAGGCCACAATTTCAGTGGTAAAAATAATGGGAAACAAATTAGAGGGACCAGATCAGTGTAGTGACAATTTATATTCATATGCAAGGTCATCCAAAAAAAAAGGCCATAGCAAAGCTGTCATGGACAGCTTGAGTTCAAGTTAACCCATATCCTGCAACACTTACAAATGCCTTATAACTCATGGCAATGAATTTTGGTTTTCATGCTAGCATTACAAACTATCATTAAAATCAGAATGGAAAACACACCAAGCCTTTCAGCCTGTGTTCTCGGGCAGGCAAGTCTGAGTGCTTACACTTGGGTCCAGCTTGTGTTCATCCCAACACTGAGAACTAAGTACATCTTTTATTTATAGCCTACACTGAGGCTTTGCAAGGAATGGTTTCTTTCCGGTGCTAGGCAAGGATTTCTTTCCTTCCTATCTGGTATCCTTTACAATAGACATATCTACTAAAAAGTTATAATATGAAAACACTACCGCTATTTATAAAAACGTGTTTGACATCTGCATCACAGGGATTCAGAAGGGATTGATGCTGTTATAAAAATCTTTATACAAGCAGGATGGTATCTGGAATGACTGAGCAGGAAAGATCATGTTACTTCTCCTTTCAAAATCTATTTTATACAGCAATTTTCTAAACCCTCCATTAAGAAAGCCCTCATAATATTTACTAATTGTCCCTTTTAGCCCAGCTTTACGAAAACCAATTCAGTCATATAACTGGAACAGTACGTGTAAGAAAGCTTGTTCTCATTATCAGCCTTTACCTGCTCAAGCTCTCAGCTTCAAATTCTTGCTCTGATGATTTTTTTCTTAATCTCATTAAGCAGAGTAATTTAAGAGTCAAACACGTAAGAGAAAAACACTTTTTGTTGTTACAGCATGCTTTTTACCACTCTACCTTCCATTATCCAGAGTGTTATAGCACAATAAGGCAAGGCTGACTAAATTAAAATCTGTTTTTTTTTTTTTTTTATTGTTCTATTCTTTATGATTTCCTTATTTTATCTGTGGTCCACAAATTACTTTTCTGAGCAGCAATGCTGAAAGGATGCTGTTTATGGAAAGGATGGCAAACTGCCATATGGCTGTTGTACACTTCATTCTGAGGATACCTTGCACCTACAACCTGCATTTTACTCCTATGCATTTCAGGCACCCTTGCCTGTCTCCGTCACCCTTCATTTCAGACCTCCCATGTTTTTGTATGACATGGTACCATTTAAAAAGCTGGATGAGGCACTGGACATTTGATTAACATAATCTTTTTGATATAACCCCAAAACTGTATGTCTTCTGCATTACTGGCTGCATTGATTTAAATCTGGATTCGTGTATTACACTGCCTAGAAACTGCAAATAGAAATTCTGTGTGAGTACTGCTGCTATTTTTATCACCAAGTGCACAAAAGCTTGAAACAGAGCTCTTCAAATATTTTAATGAAGAAACAAATTGACAAACATGATGCTTTTCTACAAGGAAAAGTGTAGTAACACTTTTAGAAATAACACCAGTCAATTAGAAAAGTAAAAAAAATGAAGAGAAAACAAAGCACACTCAAAGCCGAATTTCACCCTCTTTAACACAGCCTTGTTTAGTACTATAAGTGAAAACTGATCTACAGACCAAAAAATTTATTTAATAAAGAAAAAGATTAAATAAAACCCCAAGCTTTATTGGGGTAAATGCAGTAAATGGGTTATCATTCCTACCCAGCACATGGAAGGGTTAGCCTAAAAGGGCTCCCTGAAAGGACAAGGGATTTCAGGATAAAACCCCTATATAAAGCTATCTAGATTTATCAGTATCATCACCCAATGTCCCAAAGAAAAGGAAAAAAGGTGTACATTTCCTTCAGAATTCTCATAAGACTGCTTTCAAACAATATCATAACTGAGGTATGTTTACGGTAACATCTACTTATAGACAAGCTTATTTATTTTAACAGGTTTATCTAGCCTGTAGTAATTAATGTATACATGGATTTCATCTTTTATGCACCCACATCCATAAAACAACCTACAATACCAGACTACGTGAGAAATGTATCATCCCTAGTAAAATCACCTCTCCTCCTTCTAATTTATGTATGTCCAGACCTATTCCAGCAGCAGAGAACACGGAGCCATTTTTAATGGCTCTTTTTCTCAAACTCTTCTCCTTCCTTCATTCACTTTTTAAAAATTGCTCACCTTTTTAAAGCACAGAACTTCTTTATAATTACACTCACTCGAAGCTTGAAATAGGAGCTCAGACCTGGGGTGGGAATAATTTCGCTACAGCGTGACTTTAAGACATTTCCATTAAAATAATAGTTGGTGAAATAACAAGTGTTACTTGTATAAAGCATTAAAGAAAGCAACATTTCACCATGTTTGTTATGTACTGTTCAACATTTCATTTCAACATCAGTACCAAAACCATTTTAGCTCTCTCTGAAGATGGCAGCTGTACCCATGTGCTATTGACTTTCTTGCTGATGACCACTACTGTTATTTTTTAAAACAGAAAATGGCTGAAGACAATCAGGATTCTCGATCAAAAACTTGCGTTGAAACTTTTACTAAAATACAAGTGTTGTGAGGCTCCAGACTCATGGTAATATGAGAGACGATCATGCCAAAACATTCAAAAGATCTCTCAGCATCAGATGACCAAGTTCACATCCATACAATGCACTGACCACTGATTTTAGCTAAGTTCACATTTATGCTCTTCTGAAATACCTTTATAAGCCAAACAGAATTTCAATAGAAAATTCAGGACATAAATTTGGGAGAGCAGGGCTATATCGGGGTAGAAAGATAAGGGCAGAGAATCTGAGGTGCTCTCTCTCCCTCACATGTGCTATCTGTTCTTTCATCTTTCTCCCCTTCAGCTCTGTCTCCCCTCCTTACTCTTGTTTTTACCTTTGTATTTTCCTTACCACACACTGACTCCTTTTCTACCCCTACATCCTGCCTTCCACCTTGCCTTCTTGTTTCTTTCATCACTGTCCCAACAAATGAAAATTCCCAATCTAGAGGTCATCTTTTATATTCGAAAACCAGAAGCGGGCAGCAGCCTGTACCTTGATTAATGTGTACCTTGTGCCCTTAAGTGTGATTTCCAAACCATATGCTCCAGATTTAGAGGAGCAGCTAAGGCCAATAATTCGGCAGAGATTTGACTGTTTAGGTGGATTTCCTGCCGACTGAGGGAACTGGACAGAACTAGAGAACATAACGCAATACTTTTGCATAACAGACTTGGGATAAACCATGAGATATACATGTATTAAACCAAGCTTAACTTCCTGACAGATGCATGAAGCACCTCTGTGCAGGTTCCAAACCTGGGTCATTATGACAGAGAGGTCATTATGTTGTAGGAGTACATTCTAAAAACACGCATTCCCTTAGTGTTCAGATATGAATCTTTATTCTCTTCACCAAGCAGGGAAATAAATTGTCTCTTCCATTCACTCAAATGCATAATCAGGAGTAAACCCAGGGAACAAAAAATATAAGGTTTCTTTTTGAAACTGAAACAGAGTCAGCAAGTGACAAAAAACTTCTAGAGAGTTCCTGAGGAAGCAAGTTTTGCTTTGAAACAGACGTGGTCCAAGCAAGAAACCAAATGTTGGTGTGCAAATGTTAGCACTGACACTGCTTATAGGTTATAATTCATAATGCAATCACTAAAAACACATGCCAGCAAAATTTTATTTCTTCCTATACATACTGAATTAATGCTGTTCTCTTTTTCCAAGCTGAACAGTCAGCCAAAATAATCTCTAAGTTTTTTCTTTGGCAAAAAAGAAGCTGAAGACAAATTCAAATATTTTTGGTATAGTTCTACTACTTTTCTGTCCATAGGCCTTTGGAATTTTCTCCTGCTTCTCTTCTATATACAAACTTTAACAAAATACTACCCAGCAGAGACACCTCCACTCATGCATGCTTCATTTTGAGAAGGGATGCATAAATACTTTTGAGTGGAGGCTGCTGTAATTTCAACTAAATTATTAATATAAATGTACTTTAACAAAAAAAATGTTATTGCAAAAGAATTTCCTTCATCTACAATCACAAGTGTCTGAGAGGGAACCATACTCCTTACTACAAAGGCTACTAAATGGTACATATTACAAGTTCACATTTCTATTTGCTTATAATTTTGTCAAACTAAGTTTTTCAATGGCAAATCTCTCAACTTGAACTAAACACCTGTGTCAGATTAGGAAATTAAAAAAAAAAAAAACAAACCACAAACAACTGCCAACTTGCTTGGGTTTACTTTCTAAAATAACTCTCAGCAGAAAGAAAATATTTTATTTTGCACCTGTCAAAAATACTGGAAACCATTATTTTTAAAATCTGCATTATTCTGAAGATTTACAGCAAGGAGAGAAAGCTCTGTGGTTCTGTGACTGTGTACACCAGTGGAGAAGAGCAGCCAGCAGCCAACCCCTGACCGAGGCTAGGCACCCAACTGGACCAGCAAGGCACCCAATTCATGCAGCTGGAACTCCTTTCCCTCCCAGAATCCATCTTCTTCCAAAACACCACCCTGAACAGCCTCTTTACACGTGTTATTCTCTGAATGACAGCAGGCATGGTCTAGGAAAGGGCGAGGGGATATGGCCCAAAGCCTTGCCTAGGAGTGCTCCAGCAATGCCTTGCTCACGCTCACAAGGGACTGCTCTGGGGCTGGAAACTTCTCTCTTCTAAACTGCATCCACAGTGAGGCTGCTCCCGCCTGGGTCCCACTGGGTTTGTCCTTATAACTATACAAATGATGTTTTATTTCCTTCTGTGTTTATTAAACCTTCATTTCTAAGGTTGGCTAAGCACGTATCAGACCGTAGTGCTTTCAGGCACCACCCATCATCCGCCAGATTTTAGGCTGAATATACACATTTATAAGAAAATCACATGCTTTTCTATGTGGCCCCTGATTCAATGATATCCCACTACAAACTATATGTATTTTTATTTTGCCCCCTTGCTCTTACTGACCCCATCCACTGCTCTGATCTACCTGTTATCACACAGGATAGACCTCAGGAAATTTACAAACTAGTCACTGCTTTCTGGTTTTCTTTAATTTCAGGAAGAAAACCATAAATAAGCTTAATGGAACTGATAAAGTACCATTTAACATCACAAAGTTGGCACAAACATAGTTGTGTGCAAAGTTTTTTCTAATGCTCTGGTTTCTACAATTTACCTATTATTTCAAAATTTATATGAATATTACATCTGTAAAGCATTGCAGACTGAATAAACAAACTAAAATAAAGACAGGCCTTTAAAATTGGTATTGTAAGGTAGAAACAAGAAATGTTTTACCTAAGCAGTGATCTCATAGTATTTAGGTGCAATCAGTGGGTTAAGCTGAGATACACACTTGCATTTTCTAGCTCAAGTTTTCAAAGAAGGAACTCAAAGCAACCAACACACCAACAGAAGCACACGGGGGAGGAGAGGGACAGCTGTAGTATTTTCCTGTTAAAATACACCACTATCTGAGAAAGACACCAAAGCAAACGGAAGTAAAACAAAACAAAAGAAAAATAAACAGAGGCTGTGTAGTGCCACTGCAATTTTTGAGTTTAAAGAACAGCAGTGTAACCTCTAAAAACTCCTCAACTAATTCATATTAAGGCTCGATGAAATAGGAGTTTTTAGCTACAGCAATTATTTTTAAACAGCTGTTAAAAATTACATGGGTTATTACCCATCAAAATAAGTCACAAATCAACATATAAGTGGTAGCATCAACACAAAAGTATAGTCACTGTAAAAAGAACAAATAATTTACTGAGCATTTTCAAATTTTGCAGGCAGAGTACAATAAATTTTAATATGCGCTTCAGACCTGCTATAAGTTAGACAAATTTTCAAAAATGGGGCTCATTTTTATTTATATGTCCTATTCAATTTAGTAATTGCTATTAGTATTACTAGGAATTACTTGTTGTAACTGATTAATGTTAGTACACCCATGTAGGACAATTAAATATATTTTTAAACAGACAAACAAACAAACAAACAAATCAACTACAAGACCTAAAAAACATTCCCAAATTAAACCATATGTTCTGAAGGGGATAATCTAAATGGTCTGAACAGAAAGAACACAATTTCTGAGGTCACCTTAACTCCAGGTGCCAATTCAAAACTACAGCACCAATACAACGAAGTTCTCCCTCCAGACATGGTAACTGTGCCTTTACCTTTCTGTGATTTCTGCAGCTGAGGTAATGGACACAGCAGAGACCTGAACAGTTTGATTCAAGGTTCACATATAACTCTTAATCCTGAGCACAGATTTTTTTTCTTTTTAACACAGCTTATGCCTCAGCTCATCATTTCAGAAACAGGATAATGCTCATGTACCTTCCAAAATACATTTCAAGGACAAAACTAATACTGACAAAGAGTTCAATTGCAGTGCTTGAAGGTATTTAGAAACATGTGGTGGGGTAAAAAATAGGTCCGGAGCATTTACAGCGAGAGCTCAACAATGCTCTGTTTGAACTAATTAAAGAACACAGTCAGTTTGACATTTCAAGTGTACTGCTTTAGCAAAGAAAAGATACCACCACCAGGTCTGACCTCCTTCACAGAGGTTTTCCTTTTACATTTGCTCATCAACTTTTCAAATTTGTTGTCCTCTCCTAAGGATGCAAACAGGACAAATTGGCTATACAAAAGCAGTTTAATCATTCATAAAGGCAAAAGAAAAAAATGTTTATTTAAAAAATTTTCCCCAGACTTAAGAACTGCTGCTTCTAGAAACAGAAAGCAGAAGCATAAAAGAAACATGCTTTTAAATTGGTATTTAAACCCATTAAACAAATATTTGAGTACAAGCCTTTATGCCTCCACTTATTAACAAAAGGCTGAGTGGATGCATTGTTATGTTACCTTAGAAGAATATATTCAGGGCACACATAAAATTTGAATTTAAAATACACAGTCCTGCACAATGCACACAATACACAAGCACACTATTAGCAATCATTCCCTATGAGTTACTTCTTATTAACCTTCACATGGCTTTACAAATATTTTCAATTTTTTTGTTTTTTCAATTAATAATTATTTGAACTGACAGAAATTACAAACCATAATACAATTAAACTTTCAAAATATATTAGGCTTAAAAATGTGGTATTTTAAAAGGTTTTTGTCAAACGAGTAAATCAATTAGTCAAACTAGGAGATTGTCTTAGCATGTCCCTTAATGAGAATATTGACAGTAATGGCTTTCCCTCTTCACAATCACAACAAAAAGACTGCCAAAAGAATCTTGATTACAGGTATTCATTAGAAAAGCTTAGAAAGCTTCTTAAAGCACCCTGTAAGGTTACAGGTATGTAACACATGTATACTAATAAATAAAACTATAGTTCTGCACTTCCCTCCATACAACATTCCAGTTCTCTATTTACCAACGAGACTGTTTGGTGTTATAATAATTAATGTTTGAAAAAACATATTTAGTGTTAGTGAATTAAGATAATTTTTTCTTCCACATTGTGACCATTTCAGTTTTCAAAGACAGCAAATTTTCAGATTTCTACTAATCTCACATAATCAGCATTAGAGTTTAAAATTGCCACATAAATCTGCAGAACCTGATTGACAGATTCAATTTCTCATTAAATACACGTGGGTATAGCTGCAAAGAACAGATGAAAAGGATGGCGACTGTCTTATGGGGTAACACGAAGCATTTTGAAAACTTACCCAGTTCTTAAACGCCTACTTGTTTATCCACATTTCCTGATAAAACACACATAACACACAATTTAAAAACTGATATTCATCTAGCAAACAACTGCCTTCTGTACTCAGCTAAGTAAATCTACCTCCAGCACGACTCGGAGGGATGACTGCTTTGATGATCTGATGAGATACACTTCAACTTCAAGCTATCCTCAAAAAAAAAAAAGATAAAGATGCTTGGACCGTTTCCTCTTCTCCATCTAACCTTACAGACTGACCCTTCAGTCAGCCTGCTCACAACACAAAGCACTAGGCACCCTTCAGAGACAGCTCCTACCCGTCCCATAACCCACACAGGCAGATGGATTGACACCGTCTCTAAATAAAGCCTGTCAGCCACACAAAGATAAGGTGTCATTAGCTGCGTGCAGATCGCTGGTACCTTCAAACACAAAGATAGCGCATATGTTCTTAGCTGTCACAGCCACACTTGTTCCACAGGCCCTTCTACACGCAGAAAATTTCACCCTGGCTTCCAGGAACAAATTATGTTTTGAATTGTGCTCTACTTTTTAAAACACATGTAAGAAGCACATCTACGCCAAATGCTTAATCAAGCGCGTGAGGACAGTAACATGCCACGAGAGGTGTTTTCTAAGGTAGGCATACCACTGCACTAATTACAGAATGCAGATTTGCTCTCTTCTGCTCCTGCAAAAAGGAAACATACAGATCTTTGCTCGACTCTTACAGGCTCATACGCTACAAGCGATGCAGCTGGTGATACTGTGTGCCAAGCACCCAGCCCCGCCGAACAACACGGGGAAAGCCCGGGAGGCTGAAGTTTGCCGCGGGATACGGGAAACCTGCCGCGGGCTCCGCCGCTCGGCGTCAGCGCAGGCGGTCCGTGCCCGCGGGGCCACCGCGCACCGAGCCGGGCGCGCTCCCGCCGCCCCCGAGCCCCCCGCGGCCCCTCACACCGCGGGACCGGGACCCGCATCCCCCGCGGCCGCGCACCTGAGCCCGGGCGGCTGCGGGAGCCCCCCCGCTCCCACCCCCGGGCCCGGCGAGGCGGGGGAGCCTTACCCGGGAACTGCTGCGGCGGCGGCGGCGGCGGCGGCTGCTCGTCCTCGCCGCTCTCGGAGTCGGTCTGCATGGGCTCCTCGGCGAAGTTGACCCCGCGGGCGTCGGGGGGGCCCCGGCGCGGCGGCTGAGTGCCCCTGTCATGGCCGGTGCCCGCTTTGCGGCCGCTCGGCTCCTTCTCCGCCGCCGCCTTGGCCGTCGCCGCCTCCTCCTTGAGGCGCCCGAAGTACTGGAGGGCGAACTCCAGCAGGTCCCCGGGCTGGCTCCGCAGCACCTCTACCGTGAAGCCCTGCAGCAGCTCCGTCAGCCCCGCCGGGATGGAGATGCTCATGCCGGGGCCGGCCGGGGGGGCGCAGCCCGGCCAGGAAGGGGGAGGGAGAGGGGAAGGGGAGAGGAGAAGGAGGAGGAGGAGGAGGAAGAGGAGGAGAAGGGGGGGAGAGCCCGGGGCCGGGGGTCGGCGGCCCGGGGGACGAGGCGCGCCCGGCGGATCGCCCGTGGGCAGCGGGAAGGGGCGGGCGGCGGCGCAGGTGGGAGCGGGCGGGGGGCGGGCCCGCGGGGGGCAGCGGCTCTGGCAGCCTCGGCGGCGGCGCCTCCTCCCCCCGCGCCGGGGGAACCTCGCGCACATGTGACCCGGGAAACCATGACAACCTCCCGCCGGGGACTGCGGCCGCCGCGCCCCGCCCGCCACAGCGCGGGAGCCGGCGGGGCGGCGCGGAGGGGCCGGCGGGGCAGGGCACGGCGTCTCTGCCCCCCGCCGCCCCGGGATGCCCTGCCGGGCACGGCCCCGCCGGGCACCGCGGCCCTCCGCCACCCCGGGGCTCCCGGGGACCCGAGCCTCGAGCGCCTTCTCCCTGCGGGGGCGTCCGGGCACCCGCGCTGGCGAGCAGCGGGGATTCCTGATGCGCGGACATGTCCCCGCTCCGGGAGGGACCGCAGTGCATGTGGCGTTTCATAGCCGAGTACTGATGTGCTTTTCCACGGCCGTGCACCTCCTTAAAGCTCTTCTCCACATCATTCATACGCATAGATGTGCTGTCTATTTATATTCATCGATATTATTTAGGATGGGAGGGGTGATGTGGTGCTAGCAAGAACATCCTGTTTGTCAGCTGGTTGTCTAAGGTCCGCGAAAAATTTAGCTGGAGAAAGGAACAATTGTTAAAAAATAGGGGAAGAAGTCCAATTTAAACACTGCCGAGTGCCAACGCTCGGCATAGACGCTCTTCCAAGCCATGCTGCAGAGACTACTTAGCACAGTGGCGAGTGGGTGCCGCTTGTCATCGCCAGGAAGCTTAAATGTTTTAAGTAGAGTAAGTAGCAATTACGGGTGCCATGTTTTTCAATGCTTCACTAAACACTTCTTCAAAGTTAGGTCTGCGGAATGCATGAAAACTGCATCCCCCCGGTTTGTAATTTCCTCTGAACATTGGCCAACGTTTTGGGGTTGCAGAAGGATCTCTTCGAGTCTTATTTTTATGCATCAAACAAATTATCTGCTAAAACGTCTAAGGCTGGGACAATATGGCTGTTTGATAATTGATTTCATTAAACATTCAGCATTACTGAAATGGCCTTGCAATGAGCTTTGTAAGGGCTTAGGGTAAGATAAGCTGTCAAAATATGAGTTTATAGTAGCAAGATGCTGAAAGACCTGACCTCAGAAAAATAATATGACAGCAAAATACAGCAATCTGTATGACACTTTTCACACAGATAGGGATCTCAAAGACAGATTTAAATTGAATTAATTTCCAAGTGGAACCCAATTCTCCTCATGCATGTGTTTTCAAATGGAGCTTGGCTCACAAGTTGGATTTTCGAAGTGTTATAGACCAGGTAAATTAGTGAAGTGAGGAAACCATGCCTGCGTGGGTGATATTGCTGCCCTGTAGCAGGCAGGAGACCCCTCTACTATTGGAGCTGTGGAATACCTTTCAGCAACATCTTGTGACTTCATTTTACTCTGCAGGAAAAGCCTACAGCTAGCCATCATAAAGAACTTATTTGAAGTTAAATTCACTGATATTTAGCACTGTCCAGCTTGAGGAACCTCTTCAAGGTCAAGCTAAGGCGTCTGGGGGTAGACCACGAGATCTCCCTGGGCTGCAGGGGACTGCTCTGTCAGCAGGCTCTAAGAACTGCTGCAGTGTCCAGGGGGCTCCAGCCCTGCCAGCTCACCCCCACTTCGTGCATGCCCCGGTGCTGCCGTGCCCTGACCGAAGCTGCCTGTTGGAAGCATTGCTGCTGCTGCATGGGGCCACACACATTAAAAGGGCTGAGAATCAAGCGCTCAGGAGAGCTGACACCTGTACATCATGGACAGGTGCATACCACAGTCATTCCAGAGGCTGGGTTAGCTAGAAATGCCAGATTGGCTCGTTTACAAGTTTAGGAGTTTAAAAACCTTCTCACACCACTGAGGGGGTTGATGTGTTTGTGACAAGGCTGAGAGATACTTCAGTTTTGAGGAAGCCCCCAGGAAGGGAAGCGGGTGCCTTCCAGGCACTAGATGCTCCGTGAGCATAAAATATTCCGTTTAATGGTGTCTTCCAGGATTAGAAGGGTTGTCATCCCTGAGGTTTTTCTCTTAGCCAGACAAGGCAGTCTTTTTTTCTAGGAATTTACCAGCAGCATAGACTTTCGCCATCTAATCAAGGACTCCCCTCGTTTGTCAGAGACTCCCATCCTCCCAGACTTAAAACGAGATCACTTCTCTGAGGACATCCTCAAAACCCAGCCTTTGATGTTTGTATGCAAAACTGGGATAATTTGAATAAGAGATTCCTAAGTGGCAGAACTCTAAAGCATGCCTCTTTTTAAAAAAATTTCAAAACAGCCCAAAACGTTTGTGTCTAGCGAAACTTACCTTGAATTTTGTGTATCTCAAAGGACGGCAGCGAACTTTGTAGTTCAAGTTGTTGTCATCTGGTTTCCTTGGATACTTTCTGTTCCAAAGACCTTGCATTGATATTTAAATTGCTTTAAAATCCTCATAAGGAGGACAGCTGTCGAAAATGTGTTATGTCTAGCAGAGTGAAGTTAGATAGTGAGAGTATTGGTTCACACCTCTCCAATGAGTTTTATTAGTTGCTACTAATTTTTGTGTGCCATTCTAGTTCAGCTGTAAATATCTTCTTGAAATGAAAGACAATATACAGCCTGCAGAAATCCTTCTGAATTGAAAAAGGATGGGCAGAATATTCCCCTCACAATTCCCAAGGAAATCTAAAGACTTTGTTGCCTCCTTTCTTTCTAGCCAACAGACATGCTTTTCATAACACGCTGCTTACCAGCTTTGCATGTCATTCTGGTCCTTCACCTGGTTTGGGGCAGTGAAAAACTGGGAGATTAGAGCTAGCAGGTGAGAAATACCAAGCACTGTCTCCCACTGAACAAATCCAGACAGCATGCTTCAGACAGTGCTTGGGAATGCTTTCTCCGGGATTGGAGAATGAGAACTTTCCTGATCACATGGAGGACAATGAACAGAGTGCAGAAGGGAGAAGTGTCAGACTTTCAAGCCTTGTCTTTACCAGGGTAAATGCAAATTTAGTAAATTGAGTTAACTTGACCCAGCAAAGTCCATTCAATATCCAGCTACAAGCCATTTTTATTTCTGCCAGCTTTCAATGTTTTGCCTGATAGGAATATTCTTGCTGTCATCCATTTTCCCATGAACCTGGGCTAAGCCTGCAATGCCATAGGTGCCATACGGAGGGGCAGGAGTGTGCATCATTAACTCGGGGGTGCAAACCAAGGTAAAGCCCTTTGTCCCCTGTGGAAAGTAACTTTAGCAAGCACATTAGTGAAATACAGGTTTTAAAATCCTGCTTTTGTTGTAGGCAAGAGGGACTATTATTACTCCATCCTTGGACCGGCTGACCAGCTAGCCCAGAAAGAAGAGATCCCGATCTCATAATCTATAATACTCAATTTGGCAGCCCAGTGATTCCCAACAGTGGTTCTCCATGGAAAAAAGTTAGTATCATACTGGAGAAACACAGGGCAAAGCCTGGCCCTATACCTATTGCAGCATAGTAGGAAAATACTCATACTTGCGTTTGGGAGATGTTACTTCCTATATTTCCTGTGTTTTAAAGATCATTGGTTTGTGTTATCTTGAATCTTTCATCCAGGCTTTTGAAATTTTAAATGCAGAGGCACTTTGCATACTGCATGACTAAAAAGCTGCTGCTCAGGAGGCACCTTCAAATCCCTACATGTTTTATATTTACTTCAAAATCTCTTTAGCTATATGGTCATGTTTTTTCTTGCTGGCTCTTGATCAAGCAATAGCTGCTCTGTACGTTTAGAACTACCACAGTTCATAAGAATTTCTGATCTTCCAAAATACCTTTAAAATGTTACATATATTGACTTTTTTTTCCTTCTCTGGTCCATCTGGCTTATTAGGCAAATCTTGCTCACAGAATTATTTTACTAACTGTTTTTAATGGCAATCATTCAGCCATGAATTTTCCAGCATTAACAAAACTTGCAGTTGTGCAGATCCATAGTTCCACACTTTTCTGTTCTTCTCATTAGAATGATATGTCACCATTATTTTATTATGAAATCCATTACTAAACACAGATCTGTTGATGAGAAAAATGTTCAGTTCTAAACACAATGTGAGAAACTAGTGCCTGTAATGCCTAAATCAAATTTGAACACATTCTTCATGATTCTTCCTTCAACTGAATCTCCCATTCTCCATCTCATACCCTTTACTCTGCCCGTGCTTATTGTTCTGGTCAAACCACTTAACTCCTCCCCTGCCTACTGTAAATCTAGAATGGCAAGAACAAAGTAGCCATTGGCATACTCAAGGAAAATTGTTATTTCTGCCAATGAGGGTTTCCCCTGAGCAAACAGAATGGCCAAGTTCAAAGCTTGGATGGAAGGAATCCACCTGAAGAAACAGAATAGTGGCAAAGCAGTGTAAATGAATAGCCCCTGCCATTTTCAGTACTACTTCAAAATCAGTTTAACCAGATACAATTTGAGGCGTTTCCTCACACAAAATGACACCTGCTAACCCTGGAACAAGTGTTACTTTCCCCTGTATCACCTTTTTGGCACTTGTAGTGCTATGTAGTCAGTGAAATTAAATGCCTGATTAGCGCTGAGGTGAATCATCATGCTGTCAGGGAGAAGAGAGCAGAAGTCATGGCTCAGGAGGAGGAGTATCAGATTATCAGCAATTCAAATTCAAGTTGTCTTACGTTGGTTCTGAATCCAAGTCTTCCATCCACCTCATCTACTGAAGTAATATGTTCAAAAGAGTTGCAGCGTATCACATATTCTAACCTCAAGTCCCTCGCTTTTCCTCTCACCCTAGTCATTTTTAACCCCAAACTCTATTTTCCAGCAAGTATGAGCTTTGTGACTTATTGCAAACTCTATTTACAAGTGTTACTATTTGGTAAATGAACAGCTGTTGATTTCCATTGAAATCTAGTTTTTGTGTTCCTTGATGTTCATAAACAACAGGATACTGTCTCTTAGAAAAGTGCTCCTTTTTATGTGCCTCCATTTGGGCTCTCATAATCCCCTGAAATTTCAGAAAAATGTGACTAGAATTTCTAAAGTCAATATAGTGAGTGCTGAATTTGTCATTAAAAGTAAACCTTCTCATTTTAAAAGCAATTAAATAAAATGACAGTGTAGTTGTAGTCGATTTCAGCTATTTTGAGGATCTTATTTTGTATGATGCCCTACTCTCTTTATAAAAATGGCATTATACACTGTCAAGACAACCTGTTAAATGGCTAACAGAGACATCTCTCCAAGTAGCTGACAACAGAAAATCATCATCAGATGGAGAAGTTCCCCAGGAATTGACAGTAGGCTGCTTCTGTTCGACACCTCCTGCAATCACATGGGAGCAAGTATAAATGTTGCTGATATAACTTCCAGATGACACTAAACCCAGTGGAACAGTGATGTCTCTGAGCTCAGGACAGCATGGAGTGATCTGGATGACTTGTCCATTTAAAGAAAATCTTACTCTACAAGCTCCTTGCTAAGTCATTGACTTCCGAAGAAAGAGTGCAAGATGTTTCTGCAGAGTGGAAGGACTTTATCTTGGAAGGCAGCGCTTCTAGAAGGGTTTGGGGATCTGAATGGAGAAACAGCTTGACTCCAGTTTCTGGTGTAATTCTGTAGAGAAAGGGGCTAATGAGATTCTTGCTTGTTTCAAGAGGGAGATCAAAAATAGGAATGGGACATCTTCCCTCTGTAAAGCACTCCTGAGACCACTAAAAAAAGGTACAGATTTCATGTTCATATGTTCAAAAGAATATGGAGAAATAGGAGATGTGTGGAAAAGAGACACAAGAATTATTCATAAGCTGAAGGAAATGTCTTGAGGTGAAAAGACCGGGAGAGTTCAGAGCCTTTATCTAAGCACTCGTGACTGTGCTCAATAGAAGAGGCTTACATGATCTCTGTATAGTCTAGTGGCACCTTTATGGAAAAGAGTAGCATCACTCTTGCTTGTCAGGGATGGCTCAACATCTTCTCTTGGAAATTCAAACTCTTTCATGTCATGAGAGGAACACACAAATATCCCAAAAGATGCAGTAATTCTTAGAACTTATGAAATATGAAACACTAGTGAGAAAATCATAATATATATATGCTTTTAAAAACCTACAGTCACTGCCATGGATGCTTGGGTATTATTTAAATGAAAAGGAGTGATAGTGAATGGATAGTTTTGCTTCATTTTCCTTGAAGGAGCTGGGGAAGCCAATAGTTTTTGGAAAATAAACTTTCTGCCTGCAAATCTTCTTCTATTAGTCCTGAGCTTAGATATGAAATCTTCAGATCATCTATTTCATGGCAAAAACAGGGAGCAAAGGAATAGAAATAGCTGTTGTATGGAGAGCAACCCTACAATTCCATGCCTTGCATTTCTCATTTACTGTCAGTGTTCCTTAAAAAAAGCCATTATGAGAATTAACTTCAGTTTCTTGGGTGCTAATTACCAAAGAAGGGGTGCAGAGCTGTGGAGTCTGTGGTTCGAAGTGATATCCTCTAGGGAAGGCACAACTTTTTCAGTGAGCATTAACTGTTGGGCTTTTGGTTTGAGTTATTTTTTGGTTTTGTGGGTTTGGGTTTTATTGTGTGGGGTTGTTTTAGTTTGTCTTCTATGTTGTTTTGTTCTGTTTTGTTTTTTCCCTGATAGATTTAATTGTTACTGATTATATTCTTGAAGAAATTATTAGTTATTCTTGGCAAGATGAAGAAAACATCTGCACAAATATTGGTTAAAGAGGACACATAAGAGCCAGCTGAAATATTTTCTTTGGTTTGAACCTTAATGTAGTGGTAATGTTCCTGTAGACTTTTGTCCTGGTGAAAACTGAGAATAGCATTAGTAAAACCACCATTCTGACCCTAATGTTTGGGTGTCTCTGCACACCTACACAGAGCTGAGGTTGGGTAGTATGGACTGTGTCAGACAATTCAGTGTTCTAAAGGCATCGGGCAAGAAGGGTTCAGGTATTGCTGAGGCTGTGATGGAGGATGTGTCTGTATTTGGAAGGGCTACATTTGAGAGAAGAGCCTTAATTCAAACTAGCAGACCTTAAAGGACAAATGTGGATGTGCCAGAGCTGTGCACTGGAGTGTCAAGTCTCCAGTTTTTCTCAGGATGGTTTGTTTACACGAACTTGTGGATGTGCATTTGATTAAAAAATAATTGAAATGTAATGACCTTTACAGATTCTGGAACAGAAAGACTGTCTTTTTATCTCTCTATAAGTGCGTGCATGTATAAATAAATACACATTCATTTGTCTGTACATGACATTACTGTGTCTATTTTGGCAGAATTTAAAGACCCCATCATATTAATATCTCCATGAATGCAGTGTAAGTATTTTAACTTAGTTAACTTGCAGTGAATTAAGAGTGGCTATTTAATGTAGACTTATGGAATCATCAAACAAAGTATGTGATTATGTTTTATACTTTTATAAGAAACAGAAATATTTACGTTTTAAAAGTAAAAATTTGTAATTGCACCACCCTTTCAGTATTCCAACTTTAGCCCCAGGAGTGGAACATAAACTGTGCCAGACATGCATTCCCATGAGGTTTTTATCGTTGTTTTCGACACAATCTATTTTTATTCGGTTCTATGGGAAATGCACACACTTTGCGCAGTTGCCAGAATGTAATTTCCCAATGCCCTGTATTTATTCCAAAGTGTGCTTTTTTCAGATTCAAGTGCTTTTGCAACAGTACTTTTTCACGTTTTGTCATGTAAGTACTCCTTGCTCATACTGAACCCGTTTGGCGAGGGCAGTGGTTGCATGTGTGAAGCTGCGAGGGCAGCCACATAAACTAGCAGAATCCTCCCACACTGGCCATAACAGCTGGCTCTCCTTCCTTTTTCAGGTTCTCCCATTATTCGTGTTCAGTCCACCTAATGGCTGCATGCAGGGAGCTGGGGGCAGAATTCTTGCTTTGTTCAGATTCGGCTGTGTGTACCAGAGCTCAGCTGCTGTTGGGGAGGTGGTGATGGCCTGCTGAAATCCCTCTCTGGGCGTTCCTTGCAGGACAGTTTGGAGGCTTATGGAGCACCTAGGAGCTGGGGCTAGCCAGAATGCATCAAACTTCAGCCTGATTTACAACACCACCCTCTCCTAAGGAGCAACGGAGAGGTTCGAGCTGATAATGTACAAGAGAACCGATCTGGCTGTCTGGCTGTGGACCCTGCCCCAAAAGGACAGCTTACCTTCATGAGGAGTTGTTGGACACCTATGGGGAGCCAAATTTCCATGAAGTGGCATGGAAGTGGAGCCTCTCAAACCAGCAGTGTCAAAAGAAGCCTCCCAGTCCAGGTCTTTCCACAGTCTTCCTTGTGACAAAAGCATCTTTCCCTGGAAGGCCAAGGACTCCCACCAAGGAAAGGTGCACTGCTGCCCTTCCAATTGGCCTTCAAAACAACTGTTTTCCAAGATGGTCCACCAAGTCAATCGATACCAAAATAAATCTGCATTAGGCATAAGCAGCAGAATGCTTCCTTCTTCCCAAAACAAAAACAAAAGGGAAAAAAAATCAGTGTAATCAAGTGCTGCAAGGGCTATAGGCTTGTCTCTGGTAGCATCTCTGAGCTGTCAGATACTTCTAAGTTTTGGATTCTCAGAATAAGACAAGTCTTCTCTCCTCACAGCTTGTATATCCTGCCATGAGCAATCGGCTAAGGCATCCTAGGACCCCTGGGCTCAAGTGGGTCTGTGCAGGCAGCACAGCTTACAAAGTCCATGTGAATCTGCATGCTTCTCAGGATCATATCCTCTCATTTTTCTGAGTTCCCTTCTCATGAGCATGTGCATTTAAAATCTAGATTTGTCTGGTAGCCCCACTGTAAATGTTCTAAAGGTTCCTGAAACAGGCCACTACGGTAGAAACACTAGCAGAACTTCAAACCAGCAGATCTGCCCTTTCCATAAGAAAGAAAGGAAACTGTAATTGCCCCAGAACAGTCACTGTGAAAGGTAAGAGTCACACATGAAGCATCCCTTTGGCTCTCTGTGATAACTAGGTCCTTGTTTTGATGTTCTTTTTCTGAAGGTGATGATGAAGTAATGCAGCAGGAATGCAGACACAGAAGTATGGGGATCTTTGGGTGAGAAAATTCCCCTTGACCAACCATTTTCCTGACAGGACCAGTCACCTTTCAAGGTAAGTCATCAGCTTTTTATCCTTCTCAAAAATGCCAAGATGTGTCTGGAAAACTGCAATACAGATACTTCACAGATTCCCTAGAAGAGAAGAGGGACAGAACTAGAAGAGGAAGATGCAGACAGCAGATATCCTCTTTTACTAACATTACACAGCCAGATTGTCCTATGGGAGCTGGCAGCAAGGTCCTACTGATCTTATCCTTTTGTAAAATAGGATAATGATTATGGAGAACACCAAGAGATTCTCAGTGTGTGATCAGCGCCACACTAATGCCCTGGCCAGTTTCCAGTGTGATACTCACTAGGCTGAGATGTTTTATTTAATCCATAAAGTGCTACCCTAGTTTTATGATCCTCTCCATGGAATCAATTTCACACGTATTAAGATACATGGATAAGCCCAGTCATCACTGCAGCTGGGGTGGAAGGGAAGGAACAAGGGCTGGGGTTGCACTGATCTCCTTGCCTGTCCTGGGAATATCCAGAGCAGGCACATCTGCAAATCTGGTGTGTGCCTACAGAAGTGAGACAGCCCTTTGTGAATCTCCGCCATTTCTTGCTCTTTCAACACAGTCACAGAGAGAAGGGAGAACCATAACACACCAGGAGGAAAGGCTGAGTCCTCGCAGACCTTTTCTTTGCCTGCACCTCTGTGTGTTGTTACGTATCTGGTGTGGGCAGCACTGTTCCCAGCTTGACATCAGCCCAGCTGGATGGCAGGACAGGGGGATAGCAGTGGGGAGGGAGGGAGAGGAGGGCAAGCATACTGGCTCCTCTGAGACAAAAAGACATCATATGCCAGCAGGGGCCATCCTGGAGAACTGCAACTGATCATGTCCTGGGTGTCCCTCTAATGTGCCTGGATGCAAAGTAAATGTGGGTTTCTTAGTAACTGAGATTTTTCCTGTTTGGTAGCCAAAGTAAGAGCAGTGAACTCTCTGCCATGGAGATGCTCTCAGTGAAAGCTGGCAAGCCAACCTTCAGCTGCTCCATCCCTCCCTTTGTGACAGGAAGCTTTGGTACAGAGATGGCACATTCCTCGTGCCATGGAAATAGTGCAACACTCCTAAATAATGGAGGGCAGTGTGGCCCCAGTATTGACTGTAGCATAGTAAAACTGATTTGCATTCACAGAAAACAGTAGGCTTTGATTATGCCTACATTTTACAAGCAGTGAAAACCTTTCATGTCCTGCCAGTGTTTCAGTGCATCATGTACAGAACCAATACAGAGCTCACTGAAGATGCTGGACTGGAAAGCTGCTGCCCACTACAGATGATGTTGGGGTCAGGTTGAGCTGCATTCAAATTATTTTTTCCTGTGAAGTGGTAAGTTAATGAGAGGTGAGAAAGAGATAAGAACAATGTCTCACAGTCTTAAAAATACAGAGAAAAGTCACAGAATCTCAGAGCAGCTGAGGCCGGCAGGGACCTCTGTAAATTCTGTATTTCAGGCCCTGCCTGTTGCCTCTTGCCCTGTCACTGGGCACCACTGAACAGTCTGGCCCTGACTCCAGGAGGAGCACTCTCTAAGCCTCTCCCTGTATGCCAGAATTTACAAGCCCTTAACCCATGGTAGTGGCCCTTGAGTGGACTCCCTGAGGTATCTCCAGGTCCACTGGAGAGCCTTGATCCTGTCAAGGTCCCATTGAATGGCAGCACAGCTATCTGGCATTTCAACCACTTCTCCCAGTTTTGTGTCTTCCTCAAACCTGCTGAGGCTTCTCTCTGTGCCCCCGCCCAGGCCATTAACACAGCTGCACCCTGGCACAGGGTGACCCCTGGGGCACCTCACTGGTGACAGTACCCAAGTGAAACAAACAGCTAAGGATTTTGTGCCTGGAAGGGTTTAATTTCTGCTGGTCAACATATGGAGATGTAAGAAGAGTTCTTTTAAAGGTTTATGGAAGAACATACTTTATTGGAGACAGACTGATAAGTGCTAGAATTTATTTTGAAACTTCTACTATGTTAAAATATCTATTACTTAGTAAAGCATGAAATATTATTTCATTTTAAACATGTGCAGCATTTAAGACTTGGACTTTTAAAACATGTAGATATTTTAAAATAACTACATTGTGTAAACAAATCCTTGCTTAATAGTGCAATGTCTCGAAAACATTATAAATAATTTAATTGATGGCTTTTATTTTCTTTTTGTGTCTCAACCATTGACATTCCTCAGTTTAGATGTCAACATTTCTATGCCTGGAAGCTGGAGAATAAAAATAGTTACACTCTAAAAAAGGGGCAGTGCTGAGGGTGAAAGGTCCTGATCTTGCAAGCTCTTGCTCATATGAAAACTCAAAGGCACTACTTGGGTGAGGAGGAATTACTCACCCAGCAGAAATTGCAAAATTATGTTGAGCTCTGCTACTTAAATGGCAGTAACTCAAACATGGAAAAGATTATTCACTCTCCGATGAAACAGAAGGAGCCTGACTGTACAAATCCATGATTTTTAAAGAACCGACCAGGGCTGAAACTCACTGGAAATGTTTTGAAAACAGATGAGAGCCTCCTGCTAAGCTGTTTGACTGCAGTGATGTTTCAACAATTGGGATTTTTTTAGGGTTTTTGTATTGAACATAGATGAGCTACAGGGATTTTAGGCCTATTTGGAAGCCAACTATGTATTCATGTCAATAATGCCTTGGGCTAGACAGAAAGCTTGAAAACTATTTGTTAACATAAATAAAAGTCAGTGCATTTTTGGAGTTACTTCATTCTATGGCCTTAAAAAGAGTCTCCTTGGCACAGTAAGATGACCTTATACTTAGAAAAATAGTATTATATGTCAGAAATGTCTTTATTTCCTGACACAGTAGGATGGAAAAGCCACTTTTATTCCAAGGAATCCAGCTTGTTCATATGGAACCTGAAGAGAGTGAACACATCACAACACCACAGCACTGACTGTCTGACTTGAGATAGCGGTGAGTGCCTAATAGCTGTTTTCCAGACCAAGAGCACTCAGTTAAGAACCAGGGTACATGTCAAAGACATTTTACAGGGGAACATTACTCCCAGGTCGAGAGTGGTTAAAGAATATTAAATAGGACACAGTACCCTACATCTTCTTTCACTACTACAAGTAAAGGGGAAAAAATTCCCTCAATCTATAAATCTTCTATTCTCTATCCTTCTTTTACCTGGACCACCACCTTGTCTGATTCTGAGCACTTCTATGCTGATCATTAACTTAAATTTGCTGGAAATGGCAGCAGCCCACTTCCAGAATTCAGGGACAGTTCAGTTGGTGTGACCAAACCCTGCATGAGATCTCTGCCACTCCTGGACAGCTTCAAAGCCATTTGCAGTAAAAGGCATTGACCACAGTGGAAGGTCCATAATTCTCAATTCTTCAAAATATCTCAGCTAATGTAACTTAAGCTAGTAGTTCTCAGCCTGCAAACTGGCACCTAAACTTTTGAATTGCAGGTCCCATTGCCCTTTGCTCCTTTTAATACATTTCTTATTTTCCCTCTGAGAGATGATGATCCCACAAGTAATTAACCAATTTCCTAACTTGCTTATTTTCTGTTGTTTGTGGCAGACACCCCCCAGCTGTAGGTTGGAAATGAAAAAACTCCAGTGCAAAACTCTTTGCTTAGCACATCTTGGTGGTTCTCTCATGAAGAAGGTAATGTGCAACAAAGAAATCCTTTCTGCTGTTTCAGTGGACTTGATTCTCCTTCTTCTCCACCTTTTCAACTGGAGAAAAATGGTTCTTTGAACAGATCTCGTATAGCTTCTTACATGGGAAGCTCTGTAGAGAGACTTCTGCTCTATGAATAAGTCTGCTTTTAATCAGTGCTGATTTCCTTCCTTACTTCTCGTTCTCTCTGAGCATAATTGTTGTATTTGGAAAAACAGAGCAATTACCTTCTCCAGATCTCCGTGATTTCCTCTGTTGTTCTTGGTCATGATCTTGTAAGCAGTTGTGTGCCTATGGACCTTTGCACTTGGCCAGCTTTCACTGTTGGATGAAGGTCTAACACTTTACTGCTCAGAAGCATTTTTGTAAATACTCCATTTCCAGTGTCAGACTGCAACTGATTCATTTCTTTGCTTGGGGGAAAGATCAGAGGTCCTAAAGAAATGGAAATGTCATGTTTTTGTGTTAGTTTAAAGTCTGTTCTTGGACCTTGTTGGTGACTAAGCTACTAAAAACTGGACTGGTCTAATTTTACAAGAACATAATCCATCAGAAGAGATTCACAAATAAATTGGAGTTTTTTCTTTTTCCTTTTCCGTCTGGATTAGCTCATTTTTTGAGCAAAGTAAACCCATATATTACATGAAATATGTCTCCCACCATTGTTTATTTGCAGGCCTGTTCTTTAAAGGATGAGCCAATTTCCTCTCAAATACTGTTGATATCTCTGTGACTCACTCTGACAGCTGTGACAATCTGTTTGTCACAGAGCTATTGGTACATACCAATTCATATATTAAAAGTAGCCGGAGGTGGAGCAGTCTCATAGATGGGTTTAAAACCTTAAAACATTGTGTGAAGATTCATCAGATTAGTCCCTGGTTTGGGGTGTTTTTCTTTTTTAAATTATGACATTACCTTTTAACTTTGCACTTCAGTGAGTTGTCTTACAACAGTGACTCTTACCTGGGAAAAATACTGCCCGGGAATGTCCCAATTATGCTCCCTGCTACATTATCCTGTCTGATTCCATGGCAGTGTGGGAACACATCAGGCCAAGGCCGGTAGTGGGCTGTTTGCCATTCTGGGGTGAATTGTTTCTGGCTTGGTACCATATGCCTGAGGGTGGCATGTGTCTTCTCAGGAAGGACAAATTGCTCTCCTTCATGTTTGGCAAGCTCCTGCTGGCATGCCAAAGAAGCCTATATTTAGCACTGGTACTGTTTAGCCAACAAGCTGGGAAAATTGTCACGATGATGCGACTAGAGATTTACCAAGGCTGTTCTCCAAGAGCTGAAGAAGACATGGTTGAAATGGGCTTTGAATTTCCAGCTTCGAATCTTGCTGCTCCTGTTTTCTCTGGGTACAGTACATCCTGCTCCCAGACCCAGGCTTGTGGTGTTGCAGCTTGAACTGAGCTCATTTACTCCGATTTGGCATTGGTGGGATCCCTACGAAGCTGGCTATTTTGATGTACAGCTTGGTACCCAAAATCCTGCTCTCCTTGTTCTGCTGAATCTCGGCTGTAGCTGTCGCTGTTCCTGCTCCTCTGGTGACACGTGCTGTCCTGGCTGCCTAAGCACACACGGTCCAGATGTGCTGAGAGCAGAGATCCAGAGAGCAGCAGCAATTGCTCCCATCAGAACCCTCTCTGCCTCTATTCTGCACTGGGCACGTGGCTTATGTACGATTCAAAAAGCTCATGAGACCAAAAGCAATATGAGCCCTGACACTGCGAGAACTTCACCTTCTCTGTTCCTTTCCCTTGTGAAACAACGACACCAGGGACCTCCCAAAGAAGTGGAGCAACACCATGGGGTGATCTTATTTCTGATTTATCTTATTTATCTTGTTTCTGCCCCAAATTTGCCGTAGGGACATTCACTGTTCAACAAGAGCATCTGAAGATCCTTCTCCTGGAAGGCCACGCCAATGGGAAGGTCTCAGTTATCTACTGTTCGTATTAAGCTGAAGTTACATTTTCAACTGATAATTTACTCTATACTTAGGCTTTGCACACATAGCAGTGCTAGCAAGAGGGTGAAAGAAATTACCTCTTGAGGGAAAAAATGAAAAATATCCCAATGTAAACATGATTTTATTGCTTTTATTTAGGCTGTGTGAAGGAATGGAGATTCATATGGGATAAGCTAAACTAAATGGGCCTTTTATTAACAAAAATTTTCAAACACATGCTCTGCTCACAACTCAGCTCAAGATACATTAAAAAAAAGATTGAGGACCCTAATTCTCTAATTTCATATCCCTTCCTTAAAAAATCCATATGACTATTTACTTGTGTCTTGACACACATTCTCATAAGCAAAGAAATTTTGGAGTTATTCTTAAAAATATTCTCAAAATGTACCTTAACCCTTTGCTTGGGCATTTAAATCTTCTTTTCCATCTAAATCAAGTGTTACTTTTGGCTGTTGTAGCTATAGCCAAAACATGAAAAATCATCTCTGCTTGGGTTTGCTATATTGGAATTTTCTCTTTCTATATGCTAAGCTGAAGGTTCTCAGGGCTGGCTAATACCACACACGTTTTCTCTTCATTTGCAGTTTCGGTATTGCTGGCAGGATATTGCACAAAGAAGAGCACAGTGTTATCCTTTTTCCCTGTATGTCCCTTCTGTGTGCATAAAAATTAGGTTGTTCTGCTGATTTAATTACTGTGAGGACAGATCATCTTCTTAGGCGTCTTGTCACAATACTGACATTTCTTGTGAAAGTTTTAAGTGATTTGACACTTCTTATCATAGTACAATTTCTAGGTTGTCTTTCAGTGAACAAATGTTTATTAATAATTCTTGGCATTAAAAACAAATCACAGCTTTTGCTTATTTTCAGTAGTTCAGTAAACTAAGGGAAGGTCTTGACAACCCTAATTTGCTGTGCTTAGTAGATGATTGACTATTTTTGTATATTTCTCAGCTTTCTGTCCAGTGGGCCAAGAAAAATCTGGAGAGCAGGTTGTGCATGTCTGGGACATCCACCCTGTAAATCCACCTCTTAAATCCCTCAGATGTTTGTTGTTGACTATTACTTTCATAAATTCACTGTACATCCCTTACGTAGCAAACACTGCCACCTGGTAACTCACAGCTATGAATATTCTTCAGGTCATAAACTCTCTCTAGTCTATTTATCTGCCAGGAAGATATTTGCTTGCATCTTGCAATGGAGCCCTTTCCCCACGCATAAGGTAGCATTAAGACAAGTGCAAGGCACAAACCAGTTGTTGGAGGGCAAACTAATGCACACTCCTACTTTTAACTTGGTATGAGGCTTTGTAAACCACAGATTTTAGGAAAAAGTACACGGTAAATTAACAAGAAACATATTACTCCTGGCAATTTGTAGAGCCTTAATGGCTTACATAGACGTGAAAATGCACTGAAGATTGATGTTTCTTCACAGCACACCACTCCCCTCGCAGCCTGCGAGCTTTGTGGGGCTGTGTCACAGCCTGATTTGCTGTATTGTGAGCTCCCAGGCTGTTTGACTGAGTTTGAAAAATTACCATGGTAATCAGCTGCCACAGGTAATGGTTTCCTCTGAGTTCAGAAAGAGCAGCCACCAGCTCCCACTGTGCTCTGTTGGGTGCAGCGGGCATTGCTGCCAAGCTCCTTGGGTTCTGGTTCTGGGGTTTGGAACAAACAAAGCAGTCTCCAGCTATTTTTGATCATTCTTGCAGGGGGAGTGCACAGCCCACTCTCCCTGCATGTACCTTTTGAGAGGTCTCCCAGGTATCTTTCTTGGAGCAATTGAGGTGTGTTAGCTGTAATGACCAGGGTCTGTTTCTGCAGTCCAGACTCCAGAGCAAACTCTGCCGTCCACAGCTCTTTGGTAGCCAGGAATACTTTGTTGTTCTGCAAGTTAAGCAGAATTCCTAAATCCTCCTCAAGGACTGATTGTCCTAAAAGACTCAGTGTCTCGTTGGTCTCATTTTACCTTCTAGGAGGCACTGAGCAGTTTGGGGGGATTACTAGTTTCTTCAAATGTTGGGGGTTTTTCAGCCTTTTATCGTGCTATTTTTTCCTATGGGCTTCTGTGTTTTCATGCAATATTTTCATGTCTTTTAAATCATTCCCTTTGTGGATCCATGAAATTTCTGACATCTACAAATATTTCTTTTCCCTATTGAATGGAAATGTTGCTACATAGGTGTTTGTTCCCTCATCTACACTCATGGAACTTCTCCCTGTAAGAGTGCCAGCAAGTTGTCCACTTCTAACGGAGTTTAAATTGTGTTTCAAGAGTTGTGGCCTCCTTCTTTGGAGGTCTTGCTGTGAACTATGTGACATCTGCTGTATTACAACAAATCCTGGCAAGCTGTTACAAGGTATGCTGTGGTTTTTAAGTCTTTTTGACAAAATTGTGCATTTAATTGTTTTCCTGTGATTCAGTTTCTCTTGATCATGTCAATAACACTAATAAATATTTCTTGTAGTTCAAATTTGATGCTGTTGTAAATTAGGATATTGCAATTATGATAAAGACTTTTCCATATATCTTTTTTATTGGCCTATCCCTTGTGAAGATGGTATTTCAAAGGGAGCTTGCTCTCTGAAGCGTTGTTTTCCAGGGAATAACTTGCTTCTCAGAAAGTGCAGCTGCTGATGTCGCTAGCTAGATTGATCTCAGTGTGGGACAGCATACCAGGACATGATACCAGGTGGGACAGCTAGACTGTGGGGGATCCACATTATTGCTTTTCTTTGAGTCCTGCACATTCTGAAAAAGGGCTGTATTTCTCTTATTGCACTTAACTTCTTTAAGGTTTATCCACTTTCCCAGTCAAATGTGTATTCACTATGAAGTTCCTTTTCTACTTTTAGTCCATTGATGATAGTAGTCAGGAGGGTGAATACAGAGCATTAAACTTTGTCTTCCAGTCCTTTGCATCTTGAAGCATATACACACAGCGTTTCCTCATTTCTTTTCCTCATTTTCTGTTTCCTTTTCAGAGTCAGGAGAATTTTTAGCAAGTTTCTCCCGGTGCAGGTGTTGACAGCATCTGCAGCTACCAGTGCTTTTGCCCCATGGTTCTTTTGCTGACATTCAGCTGTGCATATCCTGACTGTAAAACACAGACAGTTTATTCTGGTTTTAGATTTTGAGGTCCAAGCAACAGCAACAAGACAATAGAAATGAGGAATTAGGGTGAAGATCCAAAGCAGCAGCAGCAGCAGCAGCAGCAGCAGGGAATAGTCATTCATATTACGGTTTTACCTAGCCAGAGCTGGTGCCACTGGGTCCCCATTCCCTTGGGAAGGCTGCAGCTGCACCCAGTGGCCACCTCTTCAGCATGAACCTGATACCTATCTCCACAGGACCTTCAAGCTTTTGGTCTTGTTAGAGGCCACTCTTTGCCGTCACTTTGGTATGTTGTTGCAATGACAGAATCACAAAGACTGTCCTCTGAAATATTAATGTGTAGCTAATTAGCGTCTCCCTAGAATGCGAGGTCTGTGGTGCATGAAGAATAATTGCCTGCCTTTGCATGGACCATCCCCTTGAATTGAAACATCTCTGCCTAGTGCGTTTTGGTTTCAGACTACTTTAACGTTATTGAGATCTCTGGGTATTTTTCTCTCCAGGTAGGCAGAATTACTGTTTTACAAGGTTTGGAAAATACATCATATTCTGTGGGAAGGAAACAAGTTTGTAAAACAGAGATGCTGTCATGAATGTCATCAAAATGAAGGATAACTTTGGCTGAAGGGAAAGCATTTCCTGAGGAGACCTGTTTATTTCACCAAGATTCTTTCGTGCAGACATTTGACAGCTGAGCAGAAGATCTGCCATCCCGCATCAGAGACAGAGTCTGTCCAGGCCAGTATCCTGTCCCTGACAGGGACCAGCTCCAGATACTTCAGAGGAAAATGCCTTTCCATCATGATGGGAAATAACTTCCTCATGTGATGAGTTTAATGCCAATACCAGACACTTGCTGGTTGATTAGGGGACAAAGCACTTGACTAACTTTTTTTGGGTTTGGGGTTTTTTTTGTTAATCTCAGGCTGTTTAACAGTAAATACACTGAGCAAAATTTAGTTCTGGCCATATCTTGAATTTCTAATGGACTCTTTATCATGAACTGCCTTGTGACAGCATATTTCTTAGGTTATTAAACAGTCCTTTTGCAGGATAATTAGTTTCAATAAAGAAAGATATATTCAAAGGCAAAGGAGGATCTGGTACAAACTCTGAGCTGTAGTTTTAAAATTGTTTCGTACTATGGGTCATTAATATTTCTACTTTCTTTCAATGTCTCCTTTCAAGGATATTTTCTGGATATTATTCATTACATTAGATTTGACTTCTCTTGTGTTTATCTCACTGTTTATCTTATAAAGAAATGCTGCTATCTACAGTGTATTATTTTCCTTTTTTTTCTTCATGCACTTAATAAATGGTGCATGGTGGCAAACTCTGACCATAGGCACTAGACCAAAGCCAGCTTTGAGAGCATGACCAGCACTGGCACATGGTGACTCCTAATGCTGAGCACCAAGTGACGGCACCCAGGTGTGGGATGTGCTCGCACTTAGGAGATACAGCACTTCTGCCATGCACAGGAATCTTTTGTTAGCTAAAATTAACTGGCACGTGTTTCTGGCAGTGCTGCTGCTGTTTCCAAAGTGACAGCCTCTTCTTTTGCATCCCCAGGAGAATACCTGAGAAATGGCACATCTTCTTCTAAGCACTGCCTGCTTGCCTTCCCCAGCCTGTGGAGGGCTCTTGCCATGGCAGGTGCTGCCAGGCACCCTCTGAAACAACAAACCCCCATTCCCAGGGGTAGCAAGGAATTTATCCTGTCCAGTGTCCACTTGCTTATTATCAACAAACAGGTCATCAGTCTCTCTCTGGCTGGGTATGAGACTCACTGATGCACAAAAAGCCAGAAGCTGTGTCCTTCTGACTGTCTACTTGTATCAGCAAACTAGAACAGGTCACCAATGTCCCTTTCCTCTGAAGACATAGTGATTTGCACACCTCACATGGGTACAACCACATTATTTGAATCTTTCGTCAGTCCTTGTTATTAACCGTGTAATTGCAGACAAACAGATCCTCTTTCTCTCTGCTTTTTCTCCAGCACAAATCTTACTTTCTGTCTGTGCCACAAGAATTCAAATATATTAGTACCTTTTCAGGCCAATTCTGCCTTCCAAATGCAGACTGGGATGAGCACAGCAGGAATCTCTCCCTGTAAACCTCTCTCTAGGAGAACTGACAATTTCTGGAGGGTTGTTTCTAACATATATTGTGTAAGTTCCAAGAGAAGATTCATGAAAGCACATCAGTGTTTTCAGAAACTTCAGAGTTGCTATGATGCTCAAAGAGCCCAGCAGATTCTGCAGATAGTTTGGTATCCCAGATTTTCATTTAAAAAATTTCTTATTTTCAAGACTACTTTATACAGACTACATTATAAAATCATTAACACAGAGTCTGAAATCTATATAATCCTTGGGACTCACATGGATTTGCAGAATGCTGCTGGTAGTCAGGAAAAAGGTTTATAATAAAAATATAAGATTCGTAATTTCCATTGATATTTTTGTAAAGTCATTTGTTCATGTATGTATTTCTGTATCACTGATCACATTTTAGAAAAAAATCTGCTAAACACATTAAGTCTCAATACTCTGTTAATGATAGATTAAACACTTCTAACAAGTGCAACCAGTGCATTCAATGAAGATCTAAATATAATTACATTGTACACCTTAGGTCCACTTCAACTTCTCTTCCTGTCCTGGAATATAATTAGGATGGAGCCTTGGGGTCACACTCACTGCTAACCAACATCTTGATGACCTTGCTGGAGCCAAAGCAGATGTCAAGTCACAACCGAGTCTGAGGCACTGACTCTAAGAATAAATTCAAATTTCCACTGTAGGTGCAGTCATAATGCAAATGAGACTACCAAGAAAATATAATAGATCTTAAAGACAAAGTAGCCCTTAAAATAATTTTTAAAAAGTAATCCTAAGGCTAACAGGAGACAATGATGATAATTGAGACCTACACAGAAAACTTAGTAATTTTCTTTTCCTGCATGCTGTGTTAGAGCCTCTGAAAAAGGTTAGTAGTTAGTGACTCATTTACATTTTCTGATTTATAACCCTTAAAAAACAGTTATTCTGAAGGGTCGATGTGTTTATGCACTGGGAGAATCAGGAAATTGTGGTTTCTGCTCCAGCAGTGGCATCTGTGCTAAAGCTCCAGCTCCCCAGGCCTTGGGAAGGCAGTGGCCGCTGTAGAACAGGACAGCCGTGCTCTGTCTGGGACATGCAGATGTGTCCCTGTGCCCACCTCCTCACCTGAGCTGCAGTTCCACTCCACCCTGAGGCTGGGCTGCCTCGAACCACAGCTCTGCATTGTTTCTCCTTGTCAGGGCTTGCCAGAAAGCAAGGTCAGTGGTGGGTGGAGGTTTGCAGAGGGACACAAAATCCAGCCGATAATCAGCCGCGTGATCGTGCAGCCATTAGGAGATGCTGGTGCCCACAGTTTGCTCGCTAGGTAAAAAGGAGATTTGGCAGCTACTTTGGATGTCCCAGAAGTCAGGCTGGCAAACACCCAGCACCCAGAAGACACAAAGCAGCCTAGCACTGCCCAGGCAGCCCAACCATAGGCTGCATGGGCAAGGAAAACAATGGAAAGTCTGGGAATTAGCTCAGCACTGAGGTGTTTCAGGTGTCTGTAACAAACACAATTCAATATAGCACATTGTAAACTGCTGAAAAAAACATCAGTCCAAGTTTAGTACAGGACCAAACTGCTTTCCTCTGCGTGCAGATCTCTTGTAGACCTTTTCCTGCAAATGGAGGCTGCTTCAAGAGTGCCATTTCCCTTGAAATTGTGATTAGCATTTATTTCCCAATGCTGGAGTTAAATTTAGCACTAGATCTGCTTAGATTTTTAAACTAGGAACTTACTAAAATCTTCAGGTTTTTTCATAGAACAAACCAGGGATGAATAAAGTGGTCTTAGAAAGTGGCAATATTCTGTTCACATTTTACAATTACAATAATTGCAATTCTAATACTATAGACTATTCAAATTTAAGATATCTGACACTGTACAGAATTAATAATAATTAATATTAATATGGAACTAAAACAATTCCTCTGAGTGGGACTTTGAATATGATTTCTTACTGAGATTAAGCAGTCTTCAAGAAACTGGATAAAAAATATTTACACGTATTTTGGGCTAAGCTGCTTATTCATGAATAATAATCAAATGAATAGAACATGTCAATTTATTTCAGATCTATAAAATACAAATCTAAAAATACCATTTTACAGACAATATTTGCCATTTAGTTATATTTTAGTATGATCTAAAGCCTATCTTGCACAGAATAATAATGTAACAGAACAACAAAATAGTCTACATTTTAACCTTCAAGATTTCCTTAACTGGAGTCTACCATTTACATCAAAAATACTTGTGCACAGTAACCAATTAAACATCGACATTTCAAGAATAGATTGGCTACATCTCATAACTGAGACACCAATTACAGTACATTTATTAAAAATCCTTCAAGAATGCACTCAGTAGTAACAGTAGTTAAAATCATAACAGTTCTGTGAAATGATCAAAGCAAATGATAACAGAATTTAAAAATTCAGTTAATCATTTATATGTAATATAAAGCCCATGTAACACTACAATGAAGGAAGAAATTACATGGGCACAAGTGCAAAAAAGCAATATTGTAAGCCATATTCTCTCTTTGGTAAAAATCAATTAGCAGGAAGTATACCATAATAATTCAAGTCAAAGACTGATTCAGGCTATATGTTTTTTTCCTTTCCTACCATAGGCAGACTTGATTTGCAGGCAATCTACAGTAGAGAAGGTAAAATTCTACTCAACACTGCCCATTTTTTCCTCTTTTAAGTTTAAATATTGAAATTAAAGATAAGGATTTTTTTCTTTCATAAATATCTTTTCAGTAGTATTGTTTCTTCAGGAATTTAAAAATAAATAGCAAAATATACACAACTTCAAAGATTACATTTAATTCATTCTAGGTATATCCTGAAAATATCTCACCAAGGAATAAATAACTTTGGGTTTCTCAGATATTTGGTAAAATGTCAATTACTCTTACATAAGGAGTTTTCTCTGAGGGACAAGGAAGTACCATTGCTTTTTCTACAAAGCTTTTCCTATACAGGTGGAATTTTAATAACTTTACAGTAAGAATATAATCTGTAAAACAATATGGGTGTTCCCCACTAAAAGGTCCAGTAAAAAATCTTTCAAAATTAATCCTTCAGAATTTCATGTTCAAATTTGAGGAACTTCCAGGTAACTACAAAGTTCTCCTGGCAGGGCAGTCAAGATTGGTTGTCTGTGTCAGGAGGTTACAGTAACAGTAAGGCAATTTACTCCAATGGCAAAGCCAAAGCTCTTTTCTACTGACAGCACATTAAAAATCCAGAAAGGATAAAATGTTGAGGAAGGGACAAAAGAGAAGAATGTGGGTGAAGAACACTTGTGTGTAAACCATCCTGAGACAGATGTGGATTGTCTACAGATATTTCACTATAACCATAGATTTTAAATAAATTCTTCTGGTTTTGAAGGACTTGACCCTCGTGAACAATTAAGGTAAGGTCATAGGGGGTTTGTAGGTTATTGTCTTACTCAAGCTCCTCTTTATATTTATCTGAACTTATTGCTAAAGAAAGCAAAAAAAAATTTCCAAGCCACATCAGCAAAGCAACTAGTTAAAAGAATCCAGCTACTCGAAGTATCATTAGAAATTAATAAAAAAAATCTTATCTGCAGGAAGATCTTCAGGAGGGGCAGAGCAAAAGTTCTTACCTTTTTACAAGATCCATTTAAGCTGCCAGAAGAGTAAAGGCAATTTTGACTGCTCATTTATTCAGAATTCATAAATAACATGTAAATTCACTACCTTCCTATTCACACCCACAGTTAATTTACATAAAATATTAAGCAGAATGCTTTTCTACTCCTTGTTTTATTCCAAGCACAAGATGTAAAAACCAGTTAAACTGCACCGTCCAGCCCTTATCTCTGCAAACCTCTATCTGATCAAGAAAATGCTTTTTGGCATCTTCTTCGCTTTTCCCTACTGTCAGTGCATCCCTGATATATTCAATATCTTCTTTGCTGGTTAATTGGGGCATTCCAGTCATTAGCATCATGGAGAACAGGATGATCAGCAGGTTCGTGTGGTGTCGGAGAGCTAAATAAGCCTTCACACATACGTCCTATGAGAGAGAAGAGTTTTCTGTTAATTGATGAGATGAATCGAGAGGGATGGTGTAGGAATTTCACAGGACTATCATTACCCAATGCCATTCAATCACTTGAGTATATCAGAGACAGGAGAACCAACAGAGTAGAAATGTGACACGAATTTCTGCACCTGCTGCTCAGTGTAACTTCATTCACCACAGGCTGGTGCAACAAGAACTCTTTGGGTATACAACTAACGGCTCTTAATCCTCCACTAATTACTAAAGCATAAAACCTTTGTCTCACCAGAATTTCAAATTAATTTCCCTACCATATAACCTCTTTCTGTGGCTGCTAAAAGAGACAGCAATAATTCACTGCCTTCCTTTCCTGTTGGGATGTTCCCATTTAAAGGCTGTGGCTGCCAAGTGATACTGAACAAAGCAGCACCTCCAGGGGATTGCTCTTCATTTTCTATAGATGTCTATTAACTTTGCAGTGGTGACGGATTATTTAATAGGGAAGATTTTTCAGGCTTGGTGTTCTAAGGAATTTTTCTAGCTGACAGCTCGAGTCTTCAGGCACTCTGCCTTGCTGTAGGATTTCTATCATTATGTACTGTCATTCTGGGTTTCATAGACTTTTTTTATAACCTTTTCATTTCCATGTATAAATAATCTGTGCTTAACAACAGAACTTTTAGTATAATGGAATTTCTGCAGCTTGGAAAAACATGCAACGCTTTTAAAAATAATACTTCCTGCTAAGTGACTAATATATAAACAGAAATTATTATTTCTTACATTATATTTATAACCCATTTACTAGTAGAAATAAGAACATTGCAATGAAGACATCAATCATCAATAAACTAGAAATTGGGCCTGCACTGCAGTAATGAAAAAATATGAAAAATATTTCCAAGAAGGTTATTATTCAAACCAAAGCTGGAGAAATGTTAGGTTTTTTACCCAATTAAATATTCAATGTAACATTTCCACAACTGTATATTAACTTTTTGAAGAATTCTTAGGAAATCCAAATATTTTAATGTAAACTTCCAACAAATCCTATCAGATCTCTAGAACATGGGGATGGTTTTTTTCACAAGATATATGTTTTCTTTCTTCCTCTGAAACAGGAAGAAGTGCATAAATAGTCTTAACATCTATCATTGTTCACGTCAGCAACACCAGGACACCCAACCAGACAGGTTAGGAAAATACTAAGGAAGGAAGGCAATATATTGAAGATCTGTCTGTATGATTTCTTTTTTCTTCTCTTGCCTGGGAACTTAAATCTTTCACTCTGTTTCCAAATAAATTCTGTCCTGAAATAAGATCATACTCATGAACTCCAATATTAGTTTAGTTCTAGAAAAGCAAAAGATAAAATGCAATGGTCAAAGCACAATTTACAATAAAAAACACCATCACCTTATCACAGGGAATAGTTTCTCTCTATTATATCAGGTGAAAAAATAAAAAATAATAACAAAAGAAATTTTACTTATGTATTATCAACTTCAAACAGAGAAATCTTGTCACAAGAGTTAGTCTGTGTTTTGTTCCCCTTGAAAGAGATGAAAGGTCTTTATAGTTCTATCAAAGAAGGTTTTACATTTCAGTATGGATGATGTATCTCACTGCTTCGGGTGTCTGAGACACAAAAACAATTATGCAGTCAAGAAAAACTTGGTATCACTGCATCTCAAAGGCAGTCCTTCCAGGAATTCAAAAGATTTAAAAAATCTGCATCTGCCTGTTACACTTATTTATTCAGACAGGAACTGAATGCAGTTTTGCATTAGTATCTTCCAGGAAAATGAATTTTTATACTTCTGAGAGAGGCAGAGAGAACCAAAAATAACCCAGACGATAGGTATGTGTCAATGATATGTACATGTTTACTGTGGGATTAACAAGAAAGCTTCTAACACATCTAAAGCCATAGGTAAAATTTTTCCATTGTCCAATAGAAAAAAAAGAATAATAATTTTGAAAGCTTGAAACTGTCCTAAACATTATCCTAAAATCCAGGCATTTTTATAATATAAAGTGTCCAAGTTCTGTTACATAGGCCATCACTTCCCTGCACAGTATACTACAAATAAACATTTCTCAATGATGAATTGTTTACCTTTCTGCTTTCTGTTACCTTTGTTTGATTATCAAATACATGAGATTTTGTAAAGAAATGGTACAGGAGAATTTGATTAGCACTGAAAATACAGATTTCTGTATTATCAAATCAGCAGAGTAATGAAAAATAATGAATTAAGTAAATTAAATCCAATGAATAAAAATGAGTTCATAATTTAATGCACAAACTTTCAAAGACAATTTTATGCAAATTAATAATAGGTAGGTAGACAAAGCTCAAAAATGACTACAAAGATCTTAGATGAAGCTTTCTCAAAAGTTTCTACCAGTAAGAAAAAGTTGTGTGTGCATAGGAGTAAGAGAGTTGATCAGTTTTAGCCAAACGCTGGAAAGGAAATGCCACCACATATCACACTTACAGTAAGAGAAATCTGGGCAGTACTAAGGCAGCTGAAAAATTCATAGATGGAACAGAAAGATATTGTCTTCTCAGGTTAAGTTATGCTTAAATACATGTTCATGATGAGGACAAAAGCCCATCAAATACTGCTTCCTTCTAAGCATTTCTGTGATGTCATTAATAACCTCTGGCCTCTAATTTTCATTAAACCATCATAACAAATGCAAACAAAAAGGGAAACAAAATTTAGATTAAGAACTAATAGAAAGGAACTTCATTGCTAGTTCAGAAAAGTTGCCAGACCAATGGCAGCCTCAGATGTTCACTAATAATGAACTATACTCTTCTGCAGTGAACTTCAGTCAGAGTTATTTGTCATTTTAACATTCTCCAGAATCTGCAATATGAGCTCTGGCTAACACATCTGTATGGACTGTTTCCAGTGGATAACAGAGAAGTAAAATTTTATAAAAGTAGGTATTTTAAGTTACGAAAAACACCAAAGACTGTAAAAAAACCAAAGGAGTCTACTGAAGTACTAACTGTTTTAATGTAGTCAAGTACAAAATAATGAGAGATGCTTTTAAAAATTAATGAAGGATAAATGCTGAGACTTTTCCATTAATACATGAATGAGTCAGCAGGCACACTGAATGAATCCCTCAATATTAGGAAATATGATGAAACAAGTCAACTGAACAGTAAAACTACAATTTTGTTTATTTTTTTATTCTGGCCATGTAATTAAAGCATATATTTTTCATAGCAAAATATGTGATGCATATCTTGCTCTCTGTTACTCTTTTACTGGTATAGAAGTATTTTAACTTTCTTTTTACTGGTCTTTGAGACAGAGAAAAGTTTTAATGTACTAATGCAATAGCCGTATGTAAACAGTAGCTATTGCAGCAGAATTATACGTGAACTTACATTTTTTTGGTCAGTTTATTGTTGTCTGTGCCTAAATCATCTCACTTAAAATGCCCAGGTCACATATCACCGTCACAGTTCACAACAGTGAAGCACATTAATCACCTTTTACCTGGCTAAGGACACTAGATGGAAATGACATTGGTGCTATCACAGCATTCCTAAACTGTCTGCATCAGTGGGATGGTAGCAGTACTTAGAAATTAGTACCAGAGTAACAAAATGAGTATTTAGACAAACCCAGCACTACATGATGCAGACAAGATATATTGAAGAGACACTAGGGCCAAAATCACCTCTGATTGGTTTTGGTATTTGGGCTGCAAAGGTCAGATACTCTCTAAAGAGCCAGATGATCCATAGACATGAAAACTTTACCTCACCACAGACACCAACAGGTCTTTCAATTCTCCATTAGCACATTTTCCCACTTTTAACTATCTTCTGCTCCCAGAACAGAGGTCTTCTTTGAAATGACATACCCCAGACTGGTGTTTGAGTCCCACACCTGCATATGACTCAGAGCTGCAGCAATAGCATCTTTGCTGTACACAGCACAGCTCACAGGCTTCTCTGAGAGCATGGGCTCAGCATTCCCTTCTGATAGCAAATCCCACTCTAACATCTTTTGAGCTACAAGCCCCCTTCAAAACACCTCCACTGTGATAAAGGCAGTCCTGGCAAAATGAAGACTCGAAGATTGCACCTGGTTCTTGTAGTTGCACTGTTTTAAAATCTTTCTCGTCTTTCTCATGGAGAATAGAGATAAATTGCATTCTTGTGCTTTCTAATCTCTTTGTTTTGGTACTGGATACTCTAGAATTGTAATCAATCGTTATAGGGGGTGGGAAAACTGTCGACCAATAATTATTAGATCATTAATGAATATATAAAGAAGTTTTGTAAATAAAGTTTCTCTTTTCACCATCTTGTGTGCTGCCTGCCTGACTTCCCTGCGAGCTTCTGCGAATCTCCACGAATATCAGAAAATCAGAGCAACAGGTTCTTCAGTTATTTTCAGAAGTTTGGGCAGTGACTTCAACCAAAGACAGTTGGTTCTTCTTTGCATGGATCCTCTCCATACATGCCCTCTTCCTTTTGATTGTCTCTGGTGGACAATGTGATTTTTCCTAACATAAGAATCCCATAAGGTAGGAATTGCAGGAGGATCTGAGTGGATCCCCATCCCTGGCAGGAAGGCCTTCAGGATGTGTCTGGCCCGAAGATGGGCAGCACTCATTTTTGGATGAGTGAGTAAAAGCACTGAGATGTGGCCACAAACAGAGACAAAATGCTAAAGTGGCTGCATAGGGGACCCACCTGGTGCTGTCATCTTAGTATAATTCCCATCGCCCATCACAGACAATCACAAGGGAGAGAGGGGAGGTGTGTGCAGGACCCAGATTTACTATACAACTGTGTGTATGTTCAAAGGGACATAGCCACCATCCACCAGTAAGAACCTTCATTAGGTACTCAGGTTAGAAACCAGACTCCTTACTGGGACTGGTTCGGCCACAAGGAATCCAGAACATGAAAGTTAGGCTTTGGCTTTGACTCACTCTCTACAGAAGACTTTTGATATTACAGGGAACCTGCTTTCCAAATCAGACACTTTACTGAAAGTCTTTAAAGATGACCACAGGAATAACACCCCAGACACACATTTACCTCTGACCAGCCATGCTCTCATTCCTTTCATTAAACATAGGAACTTCATACTGAACTCCCTCTTTGCCCAGGTCCTACACTAGCTTGAATAATTACAGCTGGTTTGGAAGCACTCAGCTTCAAACAGAAGCTGCAATAGACTTTTAACATTGCTCTTTTCTTTCAGAGTTAAATCTATCCATCCACTTCACAAACCAGCATCTGAGATAGTTTTGGGTCACTACAGATTTTTACTCAGATGCAGCAGTCCAATCCCCAAAACTCGAGGGCAGAATCAGGAGGGAATAACACCGGCAAAGTCAGCTGACGAATGCTTCACACCTGCTCATACACTGCAGAAGCTTTGCTTAGTGCCATGAGTTTCCTCTAATTGCACAAACACTGAAGCCCTCTGCAAAGTATTTTCAATGAAGACAAGAAACAAAGAAAGAACTGCTTATCTGGTCTGCTGCTAACGAGCTTTTCAATGTGCCTTTGTGAATGTTTGAATTCTAGTTCCCATAATCGTACAGATAGTTTTTTCTCTTAGTTGGGCCTCAAACATCCCAGAATTGTATTATGATTCAGTACATTTTATTAACATAATACCCAAGAGCCTAGATCTTTGAAAACCAAGGCACTAATGTTTATTTCAGAGGGTATAAAAACATTGCTTAATTGATTTTCAGCTAGATACCCATTCTTTTACCTGAAATTTATGGAAATGGAGACTTGTCTTCTTTCCAGAAGTTCCCATGACATACAGAAAATCTGGAGTCAGCACAAAAGGAACTCTCTCCTTATTAATTCCAAGGAAGCTTTTATAATTCCCAAGAATATGGCCAAAATCAATATGGAAAAGGTTACCTTCATAAAGAGAAGAAGTCACAGTTAGACAAATGCAATAAACTGCGAAGAACACTTACTTATATTCACAGCAGTTCCAACCCCTTTTTTTTTTGGTATATATGATCACTCTCAAGTTCAGCAGAAAAGACTATTTTCTTTCCCCTTTTTTGGGAAATACATAATTCTGTGCTCTTGGCAAAATTAATTTTTATTTATCTTTGGCAGTTGTTAAAAGTCCAACAGAATGGCTGTATTTTCTAAACATACACTCATAGCTTTTCAAAAATCAGCCAAGGAAAGCTTGTGCCTCATATTCAGAACAATCAAAGCATCACTACATGGAAAAGGCTTGCAGGTCATGTTTCTAATACCCCATGGATTCTGGCACTACCCATCTCCTTGGCAAATGTCATTGACTAGAATGTGCTTTCTCCTCACAGACCTTCATTAGCAATTTCTAAACCACTCTGTATGTTCCAAGTCTGCACTGTCACCTTTTGGATAGCTTTGAGGGAGTAGTAGGGCATCAGTTCCCACAAAAGTGATGGGAACTGATCTCTCCTTTTAAGGATCACTACACCTACAGGACTGGAGCGTGCTGCTACTCTTCACATTACTTTATTACTTTCACTGGCAGCTACGATAAGGATACAACAGTATGGTTACTTAAAAACACAGATTTGTAGTAGTGGCACATGTATAAAAAAAGATAAAACATTAAATTATGTAAGATGATACTTAACAGTGATCTGTAGGTGGAACATCCTTAGATGTTCCAATTTTAAGCCAGTTTTCAAGTTCCCCCAGCCTACCAAATCTGACTCTCTGCAGACCTCTCAGACTCACATCCTTCTGGCTTCTGAGGCTCAAGACAGCTCCTCTTAAAGACTCTGAGGCAAACCTGCTCATGACCACAACAGAATAAAACTTCTTTCTCTGTTTCCCTGTCTACTGACCTGTGCCTCATTTTCTGCCAGTGAGTTATATATAACGCTGAAATTAAAGCATTTCTTTGTCATCTTTTCCTCAAAGGCTTCTGCTGAACTTTTTTACTGTAGTCTTCAATTAGCTCATTTCTGCCTTCAGGGTACTTGCTCTCTAGCCTTCAACTGATAAAACTTTAACTCTAATATGATTAATATTAAATACCCAGCCTTCTAACTATTTTCCATCTCTATCAGAGACTAATTATGAAGCGAGAGGATCATGAAACTAAAAGTGAATTCCTTAGACCAAATAAAACTCCTCCATATGCACTGATTGTTCTTGGGTTCTTCCTATAGGTAAGTAAAATTAAAGATGAAACAATGTGCAACTACAGAAGTAACTCTCAAAGTTTATAGCACAAAAAACCTGTGAGTTTCTTCAGGAGGACTATAACCATCCCACAGATTTTAGTAGGAAAACAAATACACTCCACATACACTAATTTCCTAAGATTTTTTACAACAGTACAAAAAGCAATTACATTCCTCAGAAGTGAAAACACTCCAGCAACATCTGAATTCTGACAGAATTCGGTTCCACTGAACACTGTCACAACCACATCCACACATCGGATAGGTGAACAGCTGTCTGCTTTATAAAGTTTTTTGGTGTTCAGACCTTAGATATAGACAGTAAAAAAAATTCGGTTTATGTTTCTCATGACTTAAGTTTGTATCAAACTGCTCCTTGGAAAATAATGGTATTATTAATGATAAATATCTACAACCTGTATGAAGGCCAACAGGGGTGAAAATACATTTCAATGTCACAGGGGGACCTGACCTTGTAAACACCACTGACAGAACTGCATTGTGTCTCTTAATTCAGTGCTAAATGCATTATTTATTAAAATGAAACATAAATCTAGTGAAGTATAGACAGTCTGCACATCTATGAAATTCTCAAAAAGAACCCACCTGTTTCTGTAATCATAATGTTGTCATTGTGCCTGTCTCCTATTCCAAGTACAAAGGTTGCCACACAGTATCCAGCACAAGAATAAACAAATCTTTCCACAGCAGCCTGAAACTAAAAATAAATCTTAGAGAAGTTAAATGCTTCAATGCTAGACATTAAATCACGCTCAAAGTTATGTACCTTTCTGTTGACGCATATCTATCAACAGTTAGACAAACTGTCTTATAAAACACACCACAGTACAGCAGAGATCAAGATCACAGCCCTGGACTGCACTTCCTATGCTGGCTCTATCCCCCAGCACAGAGAAAAGCAGCATAGAGCTGCTCACACATTCTGAGGAAAAAAAAGGTGGCAGAGAGCTGTGGATGTACAGTTGAGGTCAGTGGATGTACACAAGCAAAGGAGTTGTGAGCACCCAAACCTGTATCTAAATCCTCTAAAATCACATTGCCTGTCAGTGTTCTTAGATGTCCTCTCAATCTGTTCCTCATGTATCACTTCTAACTTCCATTGACAAAGGAGTCATTTCAGAAGTACTTTGTCTCTCAGGAGTTTGGCTGCCAGCTGTATGCTAAAGGCTCTTTCACAGACACCCGCAGCTGAATGCAGGGAAAATGAATGGATTTTTTAAATGCCCGCAAGTAACAAACACAAACATAAGGGCTCTATGCTCCTAAATTAGTAGTGTGCAATTGAAAATCCTACTTAAAAATTGAAAGCACTCACCTTTTCTTCAATCATACATCTCTCCTTAAGCCACTGGTTTAGTATTTCATCCTTAAATGCACCAGTGTTACCAACTGTACTCTGCTGAATTTTGGCAATTGTTGTAGCATCTTTCACAATTTCGATCATTCCTAAAGAAAATAAGGAAAAGGTTAGAAGAAGTTATAAAATTTTTATCAGAACATATTCAAAATATGTCAAATTAAATTTTAAACTGCATTTAAAAATCAACTGCAGACCTTCATAGGTTGTGAGCAGAAGTTTATTTGAAAAGGAACAATGGTTCTTGTTCATTCCCAGGCAAAACCAGCTAGAGCTCACAAACAACCTGGCATCCAAACTCCTCCTCTTTTAAAATGGACGTATCACACGATCAGTGGGGATTCTCTGCATAAGGCTTTTCCCAAGGAGAGGAACTACTCCTGTCCTGATCCCAATTCACATTCTCCCCAGCTTCTCTCCAACTTCACAAACATGCGGAGCTGAAGAAGAGCTTCAGTCTTGCCTCAGTCTAGGGATGCGTTGCCAGGGCTGTGGCAGAGGAAACAGAGCTTGCCCTCCTGCAGTAAATCCAATATCAGCTTAAGTGTGCATACACACAGAAAGTTCAGAAACACCAGGACACAGAGCAGAACAGCGGTGGGATTGCTGCTGGAAAGTTCTGGTTGTCAGGGCCATGGGGTCTGTCCCTAAACTGAAGAGACCCTCGCCAAGGCAAACTGGCACATGGCAGCAATATGGTGCATAAACAAGGCCTTGTCCTGTTCATGCCAGCATGGCACATGATGGAGGGGAAGCTAGAGGGAAATGCAGAAAGAGAGGCTGCAACACAACTCTGCACTGTAGCCAAGACTAGCAAATGCAGTCCAGACTGGGCATGCTCGTATGGGGGGAAGTCAGATTTTAGTTGAATTTATTTGGTAATTGGAAATACTTTCCCTGGTTCAAGTTCAAGTGTCTTCTAGCTTCAGCTCCAGCTCGGAGATAAGCATGTAAACAAAAATACTCCTTTCTCTCCAAAGCAATTCAAAGCCGTTTCTGATTTGGTTTCAATTTGACTCTCTCTGAAAGACGATCAATTTCTTCCTATTTACAATCCCACCCTTTTTTAATTACTGGATTATGTGCAAATTTTTCAGTAACAGAGTAACAAGACAGCAGTCTCTTCCTGCCTTCCATGCATGGCTGAATTCATGGCCGAACACTCCCAGAGGTATTTTCTTCTGTCTTTACAGTGGCCTGGATATGTTTGCCATAAAAGTATTGTGGAAATATGACCTCCAAAACCCACCACCAAGACCACCAAATTAAAAGCCTTTGCATTTCAATCTGTGCTTGTCAAGCTGCTCTTTATCTCCTGGGTGTGAGCTCCAGTTCCTATTCCAGCTGTTGAAAAGCTTTTCCTGCCTGTGCTCACAAATCTCCCTCTACCGGCCACCAGCTCCTTGACTGCGGGGGAGCAGAGCTGGCTCAGGAGGCACGACAAGGACTGCAGTTCTCAGCTGAGCTGCATTCAGCTGGGAGGGAGTGCAGCAGCAAATGCACCATGCCATGTGTTTCTGGGGCTCTCTGGTTCTAAGGCAGGTGACTCCTCTAAAAGCCAGCGTGAACTTCTTAGTTTCAGCAGTGATGCAGCACAGAAAGCAGTGATAATTCCCTCACTTAGCCAGGAACATAAGGACACATCAAAGGGAGAGAGAACAGGGTATGATCTTTTACCAGTGATACAGGGAAGAGAAAGCTTCTCCTACAGAGGTCTGCTTGGCAGCAGCAGTGGAGAGGACAAATGCTTCTGAAATTGCAAACTGCACTGCATGCAGATGTCTTTAACAGAATGAGAAAGCTCGACGAAGGAGATGCCAGCCACAGGTGTAAGACACCTGTTTCCCTGTGCTGTGTAAAATGGGGTACTGTCCATGTGTCAACACTCGGACACTACCCAAGTTCCATGGAAGTATTAAGAGGGAAGAAGCAGCCTGGAAGAAGACCTCATGTGAATATTGTGAAAGAACATTTGCATGCCACTACTCTGGTTCTGTTCTAAGCAAGCATAAGCTCTACATCAAAGTGTCCCACACTGGGCGTTACTAATTTAGGCTGCAGGTATTCTCAGCAAACCAAGCAGGAGTGTTTATATGATTAGCCATGCCCCTACTGTGGTGCTAAAAGGATGCTAAAGTTTTATCTCTCCCATGCATAGAGGAAAATCAAATATTATTTCCATGAGACAGAAGAATGGGGAATCAATTAATAATTCATGAAAGAATAACAGAAATCTGTAACTCAAGTCGGAAAATGCAAGGATCACTGGCAGAAATCTTCCTTCTTCCTCCATTTTTTCAATACATTACATTGTCTTGACATAATTTTAAACAAAATTAAACCAAATCTTAAAAAGCTCTCTAAAAATTAGGTTTAACACATCTGAAGAAAACCCCCCCAACTTTCCTTATATTTAGAGTTAGTTAGTATTTTGATGTACAATGTTCCATTTCCTTTATCATTAAAATTCCATCAACACATATTATTCAATTTTAAAATATTTATATTAGGAGAAAAGAAATTATCTTATATCATGCTACCAGGTATTTTATTACTGAGTTTGGGTTTCCTGCATTGCTGAGATATCCTGAAATCAAAAGGATGTTAAAAAATTTTATGTGGCAATGGATTTTAGAGAGGAAGTACATTACAAAAGTATATTAAAGAGTTCTTAATTTTACTGGGATATGTTACCTGATTTCTTTCACCACAAATTCTGAAAAATTGATCATTTGTGCTGCAGGAACTAATGACCTGTGAGCAATATTGCCTGAGTATCCTATTAAGTAATGTTGTTGCTTTTATGTAGTATTGGGTATGAAGCTTTAGGTCAGGAAAAAAAATATATAAATGTTTTGCTCTTTTCTCTATTTTATTTCTATCAACACATCTTGAATATGTCACTCACTTTCACTGCTGTTTCATGCTAAATATTGTTATCAAAGAGAAATACTGTTATTAAATTTGCAGCACAACCCAAGCAGTTGGACTTGCCCAGCAATCACAGCCAGTAAAGCTGGTGCTGCAGGTCAAGGAAGGGCAGAAACCACTGCCAAGGTGCAACTGAAGGCTGCTCACAGGAAGTGCAATAAAGTGCTCTTTACCTCAGGACCACAGTATATATTAGAATAGTTCTCCCATACACATCTTCTGTAAATATGGTATTTTGAATTTCTAATCACAGTAAGTGTGATCACATACCTATTTTGTTCCCTGTAGAAATGCATCCATATGGCAACAAACAGAGGTCCAAGGATTCTGCTTCCCAAATGGATTCCATAATGCGAAGAATCTAGTAAAAACAAACATATATGCTACATTATTTCAAATTATTTGAACATTGCAGACTACTTATACAAATAACACTACCCAGACTTCTGAGATGGGGCTAAACTTAATTTGCTATTTGATTAAGAGATAAATACAGAAAGCATGCAGCCACTCAAGGTAATCAGTTATAGACCAGGGTTTATATTTTTCATCTGTCCTGTGACCAGGCAATCTCTACTTTTCTATAAGGTATTAATAAATATATTGTATTATTTCTACATAAGGTGAGATTGAATGCATTCTGTCCATTTAATTTATGGGGAAAAATATGTCCATTTTTCCCCATAAATACTCCCAAAAGCACTAACAAACCAGCTGTCAGAAACTAAAGTAACACTACCTACTGGTTTTTCATTTGTTAACCTCACCAATTGCATAAATAAATGATAAAAACGCTTCATCAGAGAAACAGGCCATCTTGCACTAAGATTCCATCTCTAGAACACCAAAATGTGAAGTATGTATGACATATGGCAGGAAAACCCAGGGTAACAGTATGTACTGTGTCTGGCCGGGATGAAGCTCATTTTCTTCAGAGCAGCTTGTACAGCGCTGTGGTTTAGGTGGTGACCAAAGCAGTGCTGGGAACACACCAATGTCCCAGTGTCCCAGCTGAACAGTGTCTGCTGGGAGCACACCGATGTCCCAGTGTCCCAGCTGAACAGTGTCTGCTGGGAGCACACCGATGTCCCAGTGTCCCAGCTGAACAGTGTCTGCTGGGAGCACACCGATGTCCCAGTGTCCCAGCTGAACAGTGTCTGCTGGGAGCACACCGATGTCCCAGTGTCCCAGCTGAACAGTGTCTGCTGGGAGCACACCGATGTCCCAGTGTCCCAGCTGAACAGTGTCTGCTGGGAGCACACTGATGTCCCAGTGTCCCAGCTGAACAGTGTCTGCTGGGAGCACACTGATGTCCCAGTGTCCCAGCTGAACAGTGTCTGCTGGGAACACACCAATGTCCCAGTGTCCCAGCTGAACAATGTCTGCTGGGAGCACACTGATGTCCCAGTGTCCCAGCTGAACCGTGTGTGCCGAGAGCCAAGGCTGCCTGTTCCTCACCCTGCCTCACTGTGACTGGATTGGGGTCCACAAGAGGTTGAGAAGGGACACAACCAGGCAGATGACCTGAACCAAATAAAGAAATACTCCATGCTGAACAACATCATGCTCAGCAATAAAACAGAGGAAGGGGTCATGTAGGTTAACCATCTTCTGAGCAGGAACTGGTCTAATCATGGGATGTGGTGAGCGACTGCCTTAGCACCACTTGTTTGGTTTTCTTCCTCTGTTCTTCCACTTCTCATTTGCTTATTAAACAATTTTTAGCTCAACCCACAAGTTTTCTTCCTTTTTCTCTTGCTTTCCTCTTTCCCCATCCCACTGGGATTAATCCATAACACAGTAACATAAAAAAATAGGACAACAAAGATGATCCAGTGTTGAAGTCAGCCTTGCCATATAGAGTTTAAAATACAAAAGACAACCACATATCTTATATAGACAGTGAAGACAAGGTATACACACTTTGCAAAAGTAAAATGATTTTAAAATATTTTAAAATATTCATGTTACTCTTTTTAGAAGTTTTAGCTATCATACCTGCAAAATTAGCATGTCCTGACGGAGGTCATCTCCATGTTTGAAGATGATGCCTATGGTTTCATTGGACAGAGCTGTTGGATCTGCACATTTAAATTCGAGCCAGAGGGGCTTCTTCTTAGATGCCATTACTTTACATTTTTCTATCTGTGAAAGACATTTTTATTGCTTGCTAGCCATTTAATGCCAACATCAACCCAAGTAAGCTTTTCACACAACAGCTACAGAATAATTTACCAACTTCCACTCAGTTCCACCACAAGAAATACAATGAAAGCACATGTAAAGAAGGGTCTTCTATTGCCACATAAAGCCTCCCTAAACTTGCACAACTTTTAACCACTGTCCATGATAAAGGAAGAAGCATATCTTGATACTCCAAAACTGGATTTAGCTTGTAAATCTGCTTCAGACAGATTCAAAACAGGCATAGAGATTCTGACAAAACTGGAAAATATGTACCCTCACAATAGCACTTTGACAGGTACTTTTCAAAACCAGAATAAAATTATTGTCCAATGCAATTTACCACATCATCCACCCTCGTGACTTCTAGCAACTACATTCCAGATTGCTTGACAGAATTCCCTTAGTAAATTATTCAAATTCATAGGGAAAATAGCATTTTTGAAACTAATTTAACATAATCATTCATAAAATAAGAAAATTAATTCCCTATTTAGTTTTATTAAATTTTTAATATTGATAAATTCAGCACTGAAACTGCAGTATTTCAAATGTTTTCTCCAGTAATTACGGCTAATACAACCGTAGTATGTCTTACTTCCTATTGTGGAATTCCTGATTCATTGCTGAATATTACTATGTACAATAAAGCCATCTCAAATTTAAAAAAATTCAAGTGCACATCAGTGTTTGAGAGCTGATGGAATCCATGACATAGGACTATATTAGTATATGCACATTTCATAAATTAAAGTTCTGAGCCTGTAGTTTTAAACAAAATAGTTTTTACTATTCTTATTTTCAAAAAGGAAAGAAGTTTTTAAATCTTTGAACTTACTAGAAACTGATTGTGCTTCTAATTAGTTTAGACTAGTAAAATTTTAGGTTTTGAAGCTTATGGACAAATAGTACTTGTTAAAATGAACATGAAATGAAAGCTTAGTTTGTTTTATCAAACATTTTTATTCATATAGTTTGGAAAAAGAAAAGTTAACCCACTTTGGACATAGCTACCTTCCTTTGAAAATTTATTGCTTCCTTTATCTAGGAAGGCCCTGGTAGGACTGAATACTTCCTAAGTGAAGGAAAACTAGAAAATCCAGAGAAATCTTTTATTTTGTAGTCTACTTTCCATCAAGCAGCTGATTTCTGTACAAAAAAAAATACTAAAGAGAGACAAATACAAAGAAGAAAATAGTATTTAAGAAGTCACAAATTATTTCTAAGTAAGAAATGTCTGAATTGACTTCTATGCTGACAGTGCTTTCGCCAAGCTCACCTGGGAGGTGTTTAACTCTCTCAGCCTTCAAGCTACTAGCTTATAGCCTGTCTGCCAAGGCACAGATTTATTTAACAGAAACATGGCCATATCTAGACAACACCTGTATATTTGGCAATTCCTTAAGTTGGGTGGCTTGTCTGTCCTTAGCTAGGAGAAAAATTAAGGGATTCTTTTGTTGTAGGGTCATTGCTGCACATCAAGAGACTCCAAGGATCTTGACTGTGCTTCTTTACGCAGACCTCACATTGCATTGTAGTTGCATGATCCAATTTCCTTTCACTACACATCTACTGATTTATGAATCTTGTATTTTTAACTCTGAGTCAACATACACAGTTGCAATCTCACCACAAAACTGAAGGCAGCAAAACAGAAAAACCCAAGTGTTTCTTAATGTATTTCTAAAAAAATAATAAAAACAACATAGAGATACTGAAAAATCAGAAATAGCTGATGTAGACCTTTTTGTCAGTATGATGAAGGTCTGGACCCAAACCTTAATAACAGATATGAAGAGGTATGACAGAGGAAGTAACTGGAAGAATGGAAACTGAATATCCCAAAGCCCCTGAATCAGATAAAACCGTTTTACACAGGTATTTGATTTTTTTAGAAAAAGTCAGCTACCTGGTTAAATCCTGGATTAAACTAATGGAAAAATTATAATTGCCATTTAATGATCAGAATTTCATGGGTTGTTGGATTTTTTTTTAGCACACGGTGGAATGTTATTACATTTAGAAAAATTATAATAGTTCTGGGAACATAAACTTACTGAGTCCACAGAATGTCATCATATTCACACTGAAATAAGACCTCTACACATATCAGCAAAATTTTTTACCAAATGACACATACTTGCAAATCGATTTTTTTTTAAAAAAAAAGGATTTGTAGACACTCAGAATATACTTACCACTAGTGCTCCTGCTCTTAGCCCAGGATCATATGGAACTCTAAAACTTTCTGGAAGTTTGCTGCCCTGTAATTTTTCAAGCTTTTGTCTCAGCTGTGCAATAACTGCAATTACAAATAAGGAAACACAATGAAATCAAAAGTTTGAAGGGGAAAAGGTTGTAGGTAATCAAACTTGTTGAGCATCATGATTTAGCTAAAAAGCTCTGTTTAGCTATTTTTAAAATTGCTTTCCTCATGGATTTCCTGACTTGAGGAATGGAGGAAAACTCTTTAACTTGCACTGTTAGTGGTCAGGGCTGTTTCAGATACCTAATGGTAAAGTCTTCAAACACCTTAGAAGTCATGTGCCTTCTCTGCAGTTATAAACACTGCACAGTAAGAGTTTACATTAAAATGTTAGCTTTCGTTTAAAAAACAAAACACGGTAGAACACACCAAAAAATATTTTCCCTCATAACTGACAAGAAATGCAGACAGACTCCTGGCTTTTGAATTCCTGGAATCAATTACTCTGTAACCATAAGGAGACAAACTAGAGAGATACCGAATTTCCCATCCTCCTAAAACTGGTTTCAAAGTGCAGCCTTCTTAGTCTCACATTCCAGTAAGAAGAAGGTTCGCTGTATATTTATATGAACAAGAATTTTAATGTTCATATCTAAACTCAATCTTTTAATTAATAAAACCTCAATCTTCTGAATCTTCAACTCAGAATAGTACAGATTATAAGTGCATGATGCATTTTGTTCATCGCAGCTAGTGAGTGTCAGCAGCATAAGCAATAACACTGGCTATTACCCTGAATTAGGACAAAGACCTGAGCACTGTTCTAAAAGAAACTGTAGCTACACAGCAGAGGATGTATATACATGCTCCAGTAATTTCTGAGATAAAAATCAGAGAGCAAAAAGAAATCACACTGAGAAAGCTAAACATGCCTAGATACTTGGAACAATAATCACAGAATCATAGAATCATGGATTAGTTTGGGTTGGAACAGGATGTTTACAGGCCATCTAGTCCAACCCCCCTGCAATGAGCAGAGACATCTTTAACTCAACTTGCTCAGAGCCCCATCCAAGCTGACCTTGAATATTTCCAGGCAAGGGGCACCTGCACCACTCTGGGCAACCTGTTCCAGTGCACCAACACCTTCATCATAGAAAAAAATGCCTTCCTTAGGCGTAGTCAGAATCTGCCCTCCTTTAGTTTAAAACCATTAACCCTTGTCCTATCACTACAGACCCTATTAAAAAGTTTGTCCCCAGCCTTTTTCACAAACTCCCTGTAAGCACTGGAAGGCTGTTGTAAGGTCTCCTGAGCCTTCTCTTCTCCAGGCTGAACAATCCCAACTCTCTCAGCCTTTCCTCACAGGAGAGGCACTCCAGCCTCTCATAGTTTTTGTGACTCTCCTCCCGACTCACTCCAGCAGATCCATGTCTTTCCTGTCCGGAGTGGCCCAGAGCTGGATGCAGTATTCCAGGTGGAGCATCACAAGGGCAGAGCAGAGGGGCACAATCATCTCCCTCGACCTGCTGCCTATGCTACTTTTGATGCAGCCCAGAGCACTTTGACTTTTTGGGCACATTAGACAGATAATCGGGACAGTTCAAATGCCGCTGTCAAATTAAGAAAGACAAGCTAAAAGAATTGGCCAGCACCTCTCAGAAAACTAATGGTACATCTAGATTACAAGGTTTTAGAAAAGAACTACCTAGCAGTGCCTGGTAACTAGTGTGGTATCTCTTCGGATAAAAAAATAAATCTGACAGTGATATACAGGAGCTAGTAAGTGGACTTTAAAATTAGACACTTTTCAAAAAAAAAAACCACCTCAAAAATCCCAAACCCAAACCAAAAATAACACAAAAACAAACCAACCAAACAGAAAAACCCTCCCTAACAACTCCCTCTCCCCAGCCCCAAAAGCACTTAGGTTGTAGTAACTTGGATAATGAAGCAGCTTTCTAAAATATAACTATAGATTTCCTAGACAAATGTCTAGAAAAGTTACTGTTTACAGCTTATTGTTACAATTTACCGTTAGGTCATTAAGTCTCCTCAATTTAATGCAATGCAATTTGAAAACTATATGCAAACCAATTGAAGCTAGCAAAGATTAGGAATAGCTGATTTTAAAACACAAGTAAAGGCACTTGTTAAAACACTTTTCAAGTTGATCTGGCTTAAGAGCAAGGTGCTATGCATTTTAAGCAATGAAACAGCTGCATCGACACATTCTTGGGAGAAAAATCATCTAGCTCAGAGGGTGATGAAAGCAGATAATCCCATGCAAGATGTAATATTATGATCTTAAGAATTTATTTATTTATTATTACTTGCTATGCTCAAATATAAGCAAAGAGATTACAGTGAAAAGTGAAAGAAACAATTTGACAGCATGATTGCCACTGGAATAGTATGGACCTAGCAGGAAGGAATTTATTCCTTGCAGAAAATCCACACACACTGGAGAAACATATACACAAGAATTAGATGAGACTGCATGACAGGATGAAATTAAATAGGACAAAACATTCAGACTGCAAATATGAACAACAATGAACATTAGAAATGTTGGGGCAAAAAAGAAGCAATAACCTAAAGAATAAATGTTAGGATATACATTTTTAAAAATATAAGTAGAGGGTGCCTGTAGAAAAAAATATGTCCTCAATAATCTGAGAATAAATTACATTAGATATAGCATTAGTAGGACACTCCACAGTTTCAGGAAGCCTTATTCAGTGAAAATGTCAATTATATAAGTCATCTTTCATTATCAATGCTGTACATTACATCCAAAAATTCTTTAACTTCAAAACCTGGTGGGTGTTAATGTGATTGCTTTCTCTTGAAACTTTTCTTCTTTGCCCACATATCCTTCAAAGATTATGTATTATGGAATCCACTGCTGTTACAGACAAGTACATCTGCAAGGTTGTAAAGTTTCTTTCCAAAATATGGGATTCTGACTAAATACAGTTAGGTTATAGAGTATTTTAAGATAAACTTAGGAAGTTGTTTAGAATCAATGTTTTATATGGGGCTTCAGTAAGTCTCTGAACTCACATTATGTGGTAATATAACAGATATTATATTATATATTGAAGACTAAATACATATTTCCTTCAAATCTCTTTTGAAACACCAACAAAGCCACTTCTGCATAGCCAGAGTGGAAAGGCTTTCCAATCCAAGGACTTCCTGGCCTGAACATACCAGGCTAACCAAGAAGGAAGAGGTGGTCTCTCTACAGATTTTAGAATTTTAATATTGTCAGTTGTCTTCTCGCACTTACTCCCAACACCAAGCAAGTAACAGGAATGAGGATCAACAAGATTTAAGGAAGTTGGGGGGGGAAAAAAGGCAGGCAAAACCCAGAGGTAAAGAGGCATTGCATAACCCTACTGTGGCTTCCAAAGCAGTGCTTACAAGAACTAGAAATAACAACACCACATCCGTGTCTCACAGCACTCCTCAAAGACATGTCCTGTGTATTCACCCCTGATCCACCAGCTACGTCCATGGCATAGCAGAGGCTGCACTGGACTGCTCCCTCACCTTCTTGCCAAAAGTCTTCTAGTGAGGGTTTAGGGGAAGGCTGTATTTCTTGGCAAGTGTCACTTTTAATTTCCAGTTGATATTTGTGTCTTTCTTCAGTGCTGGCATTCAGCTAAGGGTTATGTACAAGAACTTATCTGTTTCCCAGTTGGCATGGCATGAGGTTCAAGAAGATAAGCCAAAGCATGGGAAAGTACTGGGTGTCTAGAACATTAATATTCTTCCCTTTTTGGGGTGAAATGAGCAAACAAATCTAATACTGGTTCAATCATTATTAACTTATACTCACATTTTAAAGGAAGTAAAAATTATGTCCTTTGACAGTACTTTATTCACAGATTTTCTAAATGAACAGTACAACTTGCTGCCTAGTTTTTCACACCCAAAGAGAAAAAACAGTATTAACAACAAAGAAAGGCCTTTTAGCAAATACCTTGAGAAGTAACATCATACTTTTCTGCAGAAACTGATTTAATCTCCATTGTGACTTTATGCAGCAATTCAATTACTTGAACCTGCTTCATGAAATCGTGCAGCATTGCTTTTCCACAGCCCCTAAGATAGGCTTCCAGGATGACTGCAAACCTCTGCTGGTAGTGCATGGACTGGGCGATTTCGCTTCTTAAGAACCAAAACAAGAAGTGACCAATTCTTTTGTTCTACAGATAAAGAGAAATACTACAATCACCATTCATTTCTTGACAAAGGGTTTTAATAATGCCAGCAACTTCAGCATAAGTTGGCTGTATTTTGAAGTACTTACTCTCAAACCACGTTTTAGCAGAAATCTGGCTAACGCGCTGTCATGATATGGCTCAAATTTCACAGCCTGAGTAATACAAACATAGAAGATATTGTTAACACATTTAAGATCCCACTGCACTTACACACAACCAATGGCATCTAGAAAACACACTGCTGCAGGAGTAGAAAGTGAATAACAAAGCAGGTCTTTTTGAGGCTTCTCTGTCTGATTCAAGAAGCGTATTTTGTTTGCAACAGGGTCTTTTCAGGTTTATTATTAATGTGACCGCACAAGGCATGGAGTACCTAACCAGGTAGACCAACCTGAGCATATGCACAAAGCAACGTCATTTTCAGCAAAAACAACAAAATCAGAAACCAGTCTGCAGTATGACTGACACTGAGAATGCTTGAAATGATTACTGACAGATGAAATAATGTGTTTGTTATCGCTCTTTAATAAAAAGATTCGATAATAAAATACTTGTTTTGGACAGCATCTGCTACTTTGGGACTAGGGCACAAGGATTCACTGCTGGGTTCCCCAGAAAGCATGGGATACAGGAGCAGCTTTTCAGAGCACTTATCTGGCCTTTACCCATAAATGAATGACAGAATAAAAGCTTTGATACACATCCTATATTAATAAAATACAATTAAGAGGAAGACTTCACCAGAGTTTTCTTTACTAACTCTGTGAGAACAGATGTATTTTTTCTCCTCCAAAAGCCACTCCCCTCCACCCAAGCCCACAGATATTTCCAAGCTACCACCAAAAAGCAGTGGGGGGAGGGAAAGTCAACAACTGTTTTCAAGTGTCAGCGTTGGAATTTTTTTGCTGTTAGTCTCTCCTCTATCCCAATAATGAAGTGAATTGGTCTACCAGAAAACTATCACACTTCCAGGTTCTGGGCTGTGCCAGGGAACTTCTCCAACTCATTTTTCCAGCAGCTTCTTTCATGTCACTTGAGAAATTCAAGTTTATAGAAGGTTTGTATTAAGATTAATGGTTGGAAAAAAGTATCCCACGGCAAGAAATGAGAAATAAGAAGCATTCAATCTATGAATCAGAGTCACAAAATCCCTGTCATGGACTGAGGGGGTTGGTGAATGGCTTCAGGTTCTGGAAATAGAGTGCCAGGAAGCAGCCTGTAGGGAGATTAAGGGAAAACAAAGGGATGCGCAGAGAGCTGTGTGCATGTAGTATGCTCAGCTTTCAGAAGCAACAAAGTATGCAAACCTCTAGCAATAGTTATTCAACAGAATATAATGGCTCTTTCAAGATCACTGCGGTCTGCAGCTTGCAAAGAAGCAACCAAGCCATCAGCAAAGGTCTGCTAAATACATCAAACAAATCATAGTTTTATAAACTCCTACAAGTACTGTGGCACACGGTTGCATTTTTATTATTAAAATATCAACATGATTGCTGAAATGTAAATTGTCCTGTGGGTTTATTCAAATGAGAAGAAAGAAAACCAAGCTTTTTCAGTCAACCTTGCAGAACGAACCAACTTATAAAAATGTCACAAATACACGTTCTTTCTAGCTGCTGGCTAAGAGACAGACAAGAAAACCAAGCACCAGACAAACAAGAAAGCCAAGCACCAGACTTGCCCTTCTCCTGTATCATAACTCTGCAATAACTGTCTTGACTGTCTCTGCAGTACTGTTTTATTTCCCTAAACAACATTGTCTTATTTAGGAAAGACAAAGAGAATTCACAAATACAACAATATATAGATCCTTTTACTTTGTGTATGAGATTATGAGGCATGAAAGGCTTTTAATAAAAGTTAATTTTCACTTCAGTAAGGTGCCCAAAAGCAGTAATTACCACATAAATACAAATGGATTTTCTCACAATTCCAAGAAAGCCTATTATAAACCTCATTCTATTCTATATACTATGCTTAATGTTAGCATAACCTTGAAAAACAATTTCAGACTGAAATACAGAAAACAACCAACCATTACTTCATAACAAAACCTCCTTATTGAACTTGCAAATATATTTTAAGATAAAACAATATTAAAGAATGTATTATGGCCACCCTTGCTGAGCTGTTGTTTTAGAAATAATTATTTTTAAAAGTCCAGCCCATTTTTCTTTTTACTTCACTAAGTGAAATATCAACTTTTGCATGGCAACAATAAAAGTTGGCCATTAAAAAATGTCTGCGGGCACTTCATCAGGTCTGTGTGTGTATCTTTGCCTTGCCAATTCAGCAGAAGATCTTTACTCACTGACATATACATGCAGTACATTGGTGTTTGTCTTACAAAGAATTTTGTTGCATTTTAATTATCTTGTCCCTGGTTTATCAACTGTACAGAGAACAACAATAGGAAGCTCAATAGGTTTATTTATGGTCTGGCTGCTTCTATTTGGAAGAAACCTGAGGGCAAATAGAATGCTTGATTCTGACTCTACAGGGGATGAAATGGAAATATCCTGTGCAGAGTGAAATAAACTATAGAGCTTTCATAAAAGCGTGCATTTGAAAAGTGATGACCATTTGCAGAAGAGATGTGCCCACTGGAGCAGAGGAATGGCCGACATCCATTCTCTGAAAAATGTAGATTTTAAATACACTGTGATACCAAAACTTTACTTCAGAACGCTGACAGCCTATGTTCCATTGTTAGCTAAGAAATAAAGACAAGGAAAGCAGCAGAAAGGTAAAAGTTGGAATCTAGCATGCTTTCCTTTTTAAGGATGGTAATCTCAAAATTTCTTACAACACCTCTTACTAAAAATGACACAGTGAAGTTAAGGCACAACGATTTTATGCTACAGTATTTTATTTAACTGTTAGGTTTATTCTTTTTAAAACTCAACAGATTTGTATTTCCTGAAAATACACAATTTTTTTTTTTAAATGGGAAAAAACCCAGTATTTCCCCTATTCTCAGCCATTTTGATAGCAACCAATCATGATCCTGAACTCTTAATTTGGATACCAAAAAAAGTGAATAAAATTGCTGAGCCACAAGTAGACAGCAAATGCTCACAAGCCAAGCATATATATAGCAGCAGCTATGTGGGAGGCCCAATGAGGTAACCGTAGTGACTCCTTTGGTTAATGCAGAAGTGCATAAATTCTGCCTAATCTTCAGACAAGCAAAGACAAGGCTAGAAAGGCTTTGTTTAAAGCACTACTGATGTGCAGCAAAATCTGAAATACTAACTTCATTTTCCTGGGAATCTGGGCTCTCTATGAACCTGCAGGAATGAAAAGTATCTTCCCCAGCTGCAGTAGTTCCCTTTAATTTTGAATGCCAATTTTGTCCTCTGATTCTTTGGAAAAAAGTGCTTCCTGCTCTGAGGGATGACAGCCTTTCCATGTAAAACAGCCCTGTCAGGTGCAGGAAGCCTGCAGAGTCACTTGGCTCCAGGGGCTGCACTTACCAGGAAGAGCACAGGCAACAGCTTTGCAGCTGCCATCAGCCACCAGAGGAGACTGTGTGCCTGCCCACTGATGGCACTGAATTGAGAGAAAAGCAACCAAACCAATTTTCTTGTGTAACTGATATAAACCTTTCCAACGTTTGGTCTAGCAGATCTACAAAGTGCTTAAAATCAATACAACAGTGATTCCTTGCCATTAGAACCACAATTTTGCGCCATTAGAACCACAATTTTGCACCAAGTTCCCAGAGGGACTTAATCTTATTATGTGGTCCTAGCAACCCTTTAGTTACTTACAAAATTTTTGGGGGGGAGCTTCTAGATAAATTTGGCCCCCTTAGAAGTACAAGACTGAAGTCACTGCAACATACTGTGTAATTACACTGGTGTTCTTGACCTAAAACCCAACCCCAGATTTTTCTACGGGCCTTGCCCATGGCAACACCCACCTTTGCTGTCTTTCTGTCTACACTCTTTCTAAACTATAAGTATAGTCAGTCAACAACTCTTCAGTGCTGCGTGATTCAAACCTGACATGAACAGAATTGGAGAAAGCACAATTAGGATTCCCTCCCATCATAGCTGTGCTGGCATTAACAATTTCCAGAAAAACTTATTACTGCAAACACAAAATATAAATTTTAAGACACAAGGCAAAAGCATCACAAAAACAACAACAAAGGCAAAAGACAAAAAGTCAAAAAATGTGGTTTGTATTACTCTGGTTACTACCACTGATTTGACTAAACACTGAAGACTTCAAAACTAGGGATTATTAACAAGACATACTAAAATGGGAGTGATGATGGGTAATGCAAATATATTCCTGGAAGGCAGAGTTCAAGAATGCAAGTACACCTTACCTGCACAAGCTGTAAAAGATAATGAAGAACATCATCATCTTCTAAACTTTCCAGTTTTTGAACTGCCATTGCTCGGACATTTTCATCTGAAAAGTTACAGTCCAGAAGTTGCATTGTGAGTCCAACATCTAAAGTGCTCTGATCCCAAGCCTCTTTTTTTGCTAGCAACTGGTATGTTTTGGCCACTATTTCTTGTTGTCCCCATTTCACAGAGCTAAGCAGCTTAGGATATGCCTTGGGGTGCTTTATGCTCTCATATCTAAAGTGCCACAACAGTTCTTTGTCCTCAGGAGAAAGTGGATTAAGTGGGTCAGTTGCTATGATCTCTTCAAGTTGCTTGCGAAGCTGGTTGGGCATTTCAGCTCGGGTCCTGTCCCCCTGGGGGTCTGATGATATCCTGTGCTTGGGCAAGGCAATTGGGTGGCAATATTTGTCCAGCACAATAGAGATAGCCATTGAGTTTTCTTTATCTGGGTTAGTTGCTGATGTCAGTTTGTCTGCATTGATACTTCCTTGTTCTTCCCCTTTACCTGGAATTTTCCACATGTGGAGCACATATTCCCCACTTCGTAGCAAGAAACGGTGATCTATCAACAAAAGATTTACATAATAGAGAAGCTGGGTTTTGCATTTTGCGTCAGCGTTAGAGGATTCATGTGACTGAAGGTTTGTCTTTGCAGATGGTCCCTGTGCTTTGCCACAGTATATTTGAAGATTCAGAAGTGCTCCTTTAGGCAAATCCTTGATTTTGATATCAAACTCCAACCAAATATTCCACAGAACCTCCTCAGTAAAAGGCTTCGACGAAGTTCTTCTCTGTGAAAGGAGCTGCTGCCCATGTTGAATGTTAGCCTCTACAAACACAGTAAGATCAGTATTTCTTGGTAAAACCGGGATATCAATGCCAATTATTTTCACTCTAAATTTCCTATTACAATCCCACAAAGAGATAGTGAAGACTCTCTCATGATCTTTTCCATCTATTGTCAATTGTTCATGATACCCTGTAACTCCTGTACAGTCATCCACCAAGGGCCATTCTTCCTTCTGAACCTCATCCTCATCCGGGTCAGGAGGATTGTCTAGGACAAGGTGGATTTCTTCCCCATTCTTAAGGCACTGTCTTATCCAGTGAAAATCTTTGATTGGTGTCTCTCCAGTAATGTACTCATCCCTGCCACAAATCCTGAGAACAAAATCCAGCTCACTATGATCTTCAGGAATGTCCATCAAAGACTTTTTCTTTGCCATTTTTGTGAAAAAGCTGTGGAGAATCATATCTGGAGTGTCATCTATTGACACTTTAATTTTCTGACTAGTTGTTCCTCTATGTATGATTATGAAAATGTTATTATTAGTGATCTTTTTAAATAAATATTCTGGGAGTGGCTTAGATGTAGTCCATGGGTGCATTGCATATAACTTAGGATCTCTGCAGGCTACCTCTATCATTCGTGGAGTGACTAATCTGCGCCGGGTAAATTCTAGTTCATCATCATGCACATTGCTTACATCAGTGACATCATAACCAATTAAATCATTAAGTTGCTGCTGAAATTCCTGAACTTCTTCTGATGGTTTTTGTTTCTGGACAACGTAGATCTTGCCTACCTTTTTCTGTAACACCTTCCAGTACAGTATGCAGTCCAATGTCTGTAATACTTGATGTTTATCATATATTTCATACCATTGCCCTTTCTTCTGATACTGCAGAATAAACTGATCTGGGGTGAACACATGGTAGAAGTCTGTGGTTTGACTCATCTCTATTGCACGCATCCAAATCTGGGCCTTCATTTGCTCAACCGTGCAGTTGCCAGCTATTTCGAGTAACATAATTTCTGGTGCTTTAGTATGTTTATTGCTTGTAGGTAAAATGAATTCAATGGATATCAATTCCATTGATGAAAAACTACTCGATGTACAATGAGGTTTCATTCTTCTTCTCCTTCGTTTGTTTTCCTCTCTCATAACAACAGGCTGTTCATGATCCTCCAACTCCATGCCAGAAGAAATCTAGCAAAACAAATAATTAATTGATTACTTTCTCATTTACATTTATCTTTACTCTTACTTTTCCCCTTTTCATATACACTTTTTATATTTCCACTTTCCCCTTGATTTACATAAACCACCTCAGATGTAATCTATTCAATTCAATACCAAATATAAATAAAAAACCCTCCCAACAACTCTCCAGTGATTAAGTAATTAAAATAGAGCTTTTAAACATCCTACCCAGATTTTACTGAAGGCAAGCAGTCTGAATATGCAACCTCCATATTGATTTGTTCTTGATTCTATTTGATCAAGCACTGATTCTTCTGGTGCCTCATCTATTTTGATGCTGCTGATGTTAACATAAGCATATTTTCACAGATACCAAAAGACACACTCCTGTATATGAATAGAATGCAGCCCCACTGAGCTCCAGAAATGGCAGAAAGTGACAAAACAAGCAATTTATTTGCAGTTTGGACAGACATGAGCCTATTCCCAGTTTCCACTGCCTCTCTTTTTACTGATGAGGAATCAGGACTTCAACCTAACATAAGCCTTTAGGATTCAAAAGTCAGGGACTATTTCTGAAGACGTATTTAACGTGCATCTAAATTCAAGGCTAGTGTCCTTAGATGTGCTTCTTTTAAATAAATCAATTCACCAGACTGATAATATCCATCCATTTTCAAAGTACACACTGCCAATATGAACTATTAGTTTGTTACAGAAGAAAAATCTCCCAAGCTGATGCTGATTTATTACCCTATACATCAAATCACACCTAAAACACTGGTGAAACAATATTAAACATGAGAAGCCTCCCTTATCAGCATTCAGTAAACAAAAACCATTGCTGCTCAGTTAATCTCCATTGAACAATATTGAAGTGGAAATTATTCACTGGGAGCTTAGAAGCGGAAGGCAGTGCTGATCGAGCGCACAAGCTAAGTTACAGCAACATAATGAACTTCTTTTCCAAGCAACACTTTCTACACATAAAATCTTTAACTGCTGGAGAAAAGTAAAGCCAATGTAATTATGCCTTAGCAGATAATAAAAGAAGCAGATAAAAATATTAAAGGTTAAACTCAAACAACACAGCATGCTAACTAAAAATTTTTTCTTTGAGTTCTGGAAAGCAGAGACTGCAGACACACTACTTCTATAACTGACAAAGTACAAGGAAATATTACCTGCTTACAAAACAAAGGTTGAATTGCTGAAGATGATTCATTTGTTTAATTTCTGTAGTTCCTATTTTTTTAAAGGAAGATCATTCACAAAAAAATTCTTTGTTTAAGCTGTTCTGCTTTTCTTGCTTGCCCTCATATCCAGATGCAAAGGAAGTGCTGCACTTACCAGGAAGGAAGTTTTAACCAAGTTGATTATACATATGATTGCTCATTTTAAAAGAAGTCAGAATGCTTTTCCTGTTACAACAGTAAAAATACACCAACGGTACATCAATTTAACACACATATAGAAGACATGCTCAGAGCCCTTAAAAAATAGCAAAGAATAATCTGAGCAATAAATTTAATGAATTCAAATAAAATATTTAAACCCAATATATTTTTGAGAGACTACCTTATAAAAGAATCAAATATAAATACTAGAGAAAAGACAACTAAATCTGCAATGTTTCATTATTTTTATTTTCATGGTCATAGCCAGAGGATTCCCAATTTAAACTCACTAGAGTTTTTTAAGCCAGTCTCCATACAGGCATCACACAGAGATTGTACATGCCAAAGATCTTGCATGGTAACCTCAGCAGTAAAACTGCTGGGCAGCCTTACACCTAGTATTTTTAACTCATTTGTTTATGAGAACACACAGTGAAATCCACTAGAACTGGTGATTTTAGATTCAGGAAGAAATTAAACCATAGACTTTCAACCCTAACTCTTGTGGTTAATTACAACTTGAGGAGCTGTTCTTCTACTAAAAAAAGATTCCCACAGAAAAAAACATTTGGGAAAACATGTGCAAAAGAGAAAGGAAAGACCCAAAACCCTCTAATTTTATCCTTTTTCCTTATGACTTTTCCAGTGAAATACTGACCATTTTGAAGAGCAACAAGCAGTACCAATCCTACAGTGGTACACATCATACAAAAATGATGACTCTTGAAGAGGAGGAAGAAAGTATCAAACAACTGCCTTTTTCTTTTTTAACATATGCATGTTTCCTATTTGTAAGACACATTTTTTACAAAAATGTGAAAAATAACCCTTCCCTCTGTATTGGCAAAACATCTGACTGTCTCTTACCTGCCTCCAACGTGCCATTCTCAACCTCTGAAACTAACACTCCACGGAGGTTAAAAAGTAGAAAATGCCCTCCACCACTGGTACAGTTCTTCTCTCTCTGAGCATCATTCTGCTTGTCAGCTAAGATCCATTTCTTTTTAGAGGCTATTTTTCTCAGGAAGTCAGTTTTGGGAAAATGCACTCTGTCCCAGCTCCCTCTATCTTTTAAAGCCAGAATTTGAATTTTGTAAAGGTAGTGTGAAGTTACCCTCATCAATCTGTTGCTGACATAAAATCTACCCATCTAGGCCAAGACACCTCCAAAACTCATCCTCCACCTACTTGCAGCCTGTCAGAATTCATCAGCCACAGCCTCTGTGGTATCTCAGCACTACACACTGTATTCCTCTCTCATCTCATGTAAATTCTAAAATGTAATGTAGTCACATATTTTTCTTCATTTAAACATAAGCAACTAGCATTAAGGTTTTTTTTCATGCTAACAGGCTATGTAGATTTTTTGTAAATAGCCCTTCTTCTAAAAGTCATTGTGCTACCCCTATTAAGTAAACCTGGAGTCATTAAAGTTTAAATCGGTTCTGCAGATCTAAGAAAGCTTCCTGGCTTAAAATGCCCCCAGCCTTCTCCCATGTGCCATGCACCTAAGGATTAATTCTTCAAACACATACACATACAAATAGTCCATCTCTTGCTAAGCTCTTCTACCACTGCTCCATTGATCAAGACCATCAAGACAAGCAAAGGCAGCATCTCAACCTTATTCAGCAGAGAACTACCCTGCACAACACTCAATGAATGCAATTCTTTCACACGCTCATCCACGTATAAAGGCAGGTAGAGCAACACTTTTGTGGGTTTAGATATTCCCCCACAAACTGCATGAGACACAACACAAAATGCATTGCACTTCTGTAGCTGCCCTGCCCATACAAGGCTTTCTTTTCTCCTGCATTCCTTTGGGCTGTGACCTGTCTAGTCCAGCCTGATCCAATCTCCATCTCCAGTTCTGCTCTGAACCCTTTTCCTCAGCTTCAGAAGGCAGTTCTTGGAGACACAATTTTCTCTAATCTGTCTCTGCAATGACCCATTCTTAGGGTGACACAAAATTGTATCCATTTCCTGCAAATCCATGTGTTGGCAAAACCATATTTCCTCATGCACATGAATCACAAAACGTTGATGTTTGCAATGAAAAATCATGTAACGTAAGTTCCTAAAACCTTTGTCATGCCTAAGCTTTACTTACACCGTTGACATTTCAACATGTCTACTGCAGCAACACCCCAAAAGAAAGGGGAAAAAAAATCAGTATTTTTTATTTCTAATTCTAATGAGCCTCATGAACCCTGAATATCCCTGTAATACAAGGACTGTCCTACAGTGGTCCAAAAATCCTGATAGGGTCCAATGGAGAAGGCAGAAGTGGGCCTGTAAGTGGTAACTAAGACAAGCAAGCAGTCTTGCCTTTATCTCCAGTTGTGTTTGTATCTCATCACTCAGGTCAGCAAAATGACCATAACAAAAACAACAAAAAAATTGGTTAATTTTCAGCTGGACCAGTTCCTTTATCTGACTCATCACTTGCAGGAGCAGTAGGGCAGTGAGGGAAGAGAAGGAAAGGGAATGGAGCCAGCCCAGTTAAGCATAACTAAGACTGAAACATGATTCACAGCAGAATTAGGAGATAAACTAATAAGTAAAGTTGTTAAATGATTTGAAAAAACTGGCTGGAAGGTGCTTTATAAAGACAATGTGGTATTATGATGCATTACCTATTTAGCTACAAAAAATTTAGGACAGCTGTCAATCTTGACTGCTCTGTTAACACTATGTTAGAATTCTACCAGTTCCTATCATGCTTATTCTATATTAGCTCCTGCTTCTCTTTTAATCCATCATGTGCAACCTTATTTTTAAAGTTTCTTTTTACTTTAGTGTGAACTCCTTCCTAGACAACTTTCAAGAAAATAAGCACTCTCTACCAGAGTAAGAATTACCTCGTGCATGCATTATGTAAATACAACGCTAATGTTTACATTCACAGTTTCAGACAAAGTTAAATTAAAATAATTAAGATAAATTTAAAAGAAAGTAAAACTATCATGACAAGACTCCAAGTTTTCCAAGCAGCATATACATTTACTTGCCCACACTATCGTGTAGCAGGAGATGACTTTGCACTTGCTGGGCAGGAGTACATCTTACCTACACCTACGGTGATACAGTGCTGAACTTTATAGGTACAACACAGCACTAACATTTCAAGCATGAACACAACAACAAAAAACTTTGCTCAGTTTCTTTGTCAGATCCTCTAGCAACTACTAGCTCTCATGGGAATTAAATCAGTGCAGGTTCACATTAGCAAATAAACTTCACCGGTAATGCAGTCGCATTCCTCATCAAAAAGTGTATGAATCAGCAGACACAGCTTGGTCAGGAGGTTGGGGAGTCAATCAGACTGCTATTAGAGCTGTAGAATTTTCAGGATCCCCTGCCTTCACTACATTTAGTTTCTATATGAGCTATCTACTTGGGGCTTCCTCTGGAACAAACAGTAACTTCTAGCTGGTTCTGAAAATTAAGGTAAGAATTTCGGCAAGCTTCTAGTTAACTGGGGTTACATAAGTGATCTAGTAGTAATCTCGAAGTAATTAACCTTGGAACCAACACTTCGCAGCGTTTTAAAGCCCAGAGATCGCTGCTATCATTCCTGCCAGGAGACACTCGCTATTTGGATGCTGCCTGTCCTGTCAACTTGTGCCCGGTGTTCCAACACTGATTGTTAACTGCGTGATCTAATCTACACCAGCAATCAACTCCCGAATGCCCTCAGCTATTATTTCAGTGGGTTTGTGGTGTGGAAAGGTTTTATGGTCTACATGTATCAGACAGACACAAGAGGCTGGATAGGGAAATTTGTTGGATGAGGAAATAGTTACTTATTGTTTAAAAGCCGTGTTGTAGCACGGCTGATCTTTAGACCCGAGAGAACTGCTACCACTGTCTCCTGTGATGCTTCACTTCGCATTGTTTCATTCAACGTTCCAACAGCTTCCTCAGCGGGTTTGGCACCAAACTCGTTAAGTCCTGCTCGGGCCATGACGTGCGGCGGGAGCGAGGCCGCGAGGGAGCGGGCAGCACGGGGGCTCGGCAGTGCCGGCTGCGGCGGGGGGCGCAGGGCGAGCCCGGCCAGCCGCACGCCCCTGCGGAAGGGGCTCCGCGCACGGGAGACAGGAGGCGGCGGGAGCAGAGGGCTGGGGCCGGGGCTGCCTCCCTCCCTCCCTCCTTCCCTCCCGCCCCCGGCCCACCGCCCGGGCCCAGAGATGGCGGCCGGCGCCGCCCGCGGGAGGGTGAACCTCGCCGCGCCCGCCCCGCCGGGGCTGCCGGGGCCGGGGCGCCCTGCGGCGGGCGTGGGGCCGGGCTGGGTCCGCCCGCGGCCGGCGCGGGGAGCGGGGCCGCGCCACCGCCTGCGAGCCCCGGCCCCGGGCAGCGCCCGCCCGGAGCAGGATCCGCCGCGACCCCCGCTGGCCCCCGGCACGGAGCTACTCACCGCGGCGGCGGCCCCGGCTCCGGCCCCGGCTCCGGACAGGTGTTTCCCTCAGCAGGAAGCGGCGCGGGCCGGGGGCTGGCGGGGAGGCTCCATGGCCGGCGGTAGAGGCAGCTCCGAAGCCGCCGCCAATCACACGCCGGGCAAAAAGGGAACCGGCTGCGGGGCCTCCCCGCCCCGCCCGGCCCCGCCGCGGCCCCGGGCACCGGCCCCGGCCCGGGCCCGGCCGCATCCGCCGAGTGCGGCCAGTGCCGCTGGCGGGCCGAAAGCACTGCAGCCGCCGTGGGGCTTAGCCGGCTGCACAAGGCACGCGGGACGTGTCCTGGTGTAAGCACAGGACAGCACAGCCAAAGCTCCCTGGGCGCAGCTTCCTGAGGTGCTCCTTGCCCAGGGCCCCACAGCCGGCGTGCCCATGGCGCTCCAGCAGCGACCCCCGCCTGCCCAGGCAGCCCTGACAGCTTCTTCAGCCCCACACCTCAGGGCAGGGACAAATTAATTGGTCTAAACTGCCCTCAAAAACCCCTGGAGATGGCACCCTGCTCCAGCGTGGTGGTCTTCTCCTTAGGAAAGATTTTCATGTTGTTTGACTAAATGTGTTCTCCAACATATTGAGCATCTTGCTTGTCTTATTCCTCTTATTCAGGTTTGGTTTGGTTTTTTCCTCCACACTCCCCACCCCCCCCCCCCCCCCCCGCCTACTTTCTTGTCTGAATTTGCTGAGTTACTGTTTTTCTACTATTTTCCCATCTCCAAACTGGGCAGCCCTGGATGTCCCTTTTTAGGTCATGTTCCTTAGACCTCCTGTGATTTCCGTAGCTCGCCTCCTGGTTCTTGCCAAATGGGCCACATTGTTTTTGGAAAGCACTGCTCAAGACTGGACATTGTAGTATTCCAGCTAAGGCTTTGCCAAGGCTGCCCACAGCAGGAGGATTAATTCATCAGCCTTACGGTGCCAGACTCCAAATGCAGCTCAGGCATAACCATTCACATCCAATTCAAACAAACAAACAACTCCCCCTCACCACTCTTTCCCCATCCGGGCTGCTGTCTGTTTGGCTCTGAATGGAGCTGAGTGTTTCTATCTCCACAGCTCCTGTTCAGAGTGAACAGCAAAACTCCTTCCATGATTATGTTGAGATATTTTTTTGACCCAGATCTTGCAGGGAGATTCATAGGTGAACTCTGTATGGCACAGTGTGCACACATTTGCCTTGAAAGCCATGCAGACATAAGGTTACATCTTCAGGGTACACTCTACAAGACCATAAGTTGCCACAAAGACTATAAAAATTATTATGATTTTTCTAGATACACATTCTTAACTTCCATAGAAAGAAAATATCAGAAGGAAATAATTAGTATGTTACATCTACATATGCTATTATAATAAGTTGGCTAATTGTTGTTGTAGTATGCATGGATTCTTTAGACTGAAAAAATAATTTGCATGGAGTTAAGAATCATATCAGCCTGAAGCAGAAAAGAGAAACATTTGTTTCAAAATTAATATACATTACACTGAACTGTGTCTGTAAGGAATCATAACTGTATACTGGCCTCAAGTTCCCCTTTAGATGGAAGCAAAAACCCTCAGCAATATCTGTCTGATATATGTGCAGCATAGGGGAAACACAGTGAAGACTCACTTCGTGCTTGGTTTTGCCTGATACAATGGGTAATATCTGTCAAAGAAGTTCAGCTTTGCACAGCATTAGTGAATACTTTAAAAGACATTTAAAAGCCTTATCAAAACAGGAAGTCTTTTTTGTTGTTGTTGGCTGGATCCCCAGATGGATCACTCCGGGAACACAAGTGTAGCCAGTTTGGCGACTAATCCTGTTAAAATCCATGGACTTTTTTGGGGATGCACAAACATATGGAGATTTGAGCAGCTGAAAAAAAGACTGTCATTTGTCAAAAGACAATTATAGAGGGAATAATTTACAGCCAGAGCAAATGACATATTTCCTGTTGATTTCAGCCAGAATTGTATAACATTTTTTAAATAGCTATAAGTCAACATAATGTTATTCACAATGAAAGAATAAATTATTTTACGTATTACATTTGAGAAAGATTGGTAAATGGAAAATGTTAATATTTTCAGGATTTAATAAGTTTATAAAATATTAAATTTTTGCAGTTAATCTTCAGCTCATCTATGTACAGCACAATTTTCTTTATTGCCTTTTCTGGTAAATCAAGAAATACAAAATTTCGTGTAGGCAAGGATGCTCTCCTTATAGGTGGTGTATTCTTTGGGAATACACATTTTAACATTATTTTATTCCTGTTCATGTCCAAATGTGACTTATACCCTTTCCCATAAATTATCTGTTGGTTTGTTGGGGTTTTTTTTAGTCAAGAACAGCCCGCACAATAAATTGAAATGCATATTTTACCATATCAAAACCGGAACTTTAAAACAGTCAGGAATACCACAGCTTAATGGAGAAAGGTGAAGAACACAATTTGATATTTAAATGAAGCTGATTTAATCAAAATTAGTCATGCAAAGAAGCAATCATTTTGCTAATATAATCTTGTGGGGTGCAGTCAAAATGTAATTATTTCCTTTATCTACCAGCTGCAATAAAAATATGACAAGGAATTGCTGTCATGATCTTAAATGGGAGTTTTGGAGATTGAAAAAATGTAAGATGGTATCTTTTGTATCCTCTGCATAGTCAAATATCAGTTTTTATGTCGTTTCGTAGAGAAACTGTGATAAAGAATAACAGCCACATTAAATGCTCAGCAACAACTTTATATACTGACATGTATGTTGGATGTAAATGTTCTGTTGTCATTGACAAACTGGGTTCATTGCAATTTAGGAAATATACTATCTAATAGTTTAGGCTGGTTTTCATTTTCTATATTGCCAGCAGAGAAAAAAATTAAATGCTGAAGCTTTGTACATCTTGCAACAACAAAGTCAAAGCCTGCTTGCCTAATCCCAGCAATAGCTGTATTCAGTTTTGTAATTGCTTCTTTATGTAAAGAAAATAGAAAAATCCCCATCATAGAATACATTGTGCATCCTGATGGAATGATAGTTAGCCTTCTCCTTTCTTGGAGAATTTATAAGCTGGAATTTTCTAATTGGGTTGTAAATTCTTTATGATGCATTCAGTGGAGGGCTGAAAATAAATTGACAGCATCTCTTTATCTTACAGTTCTGCTGTGGAAACTGATCATGTAAATATGTTATCTGTTGTATTAACATCATTGCCATTGATTTGTCCATATGCACGATCATATGGTAACTTTGGTATCAAAAATAAGCTTTTCTTCTCACCATAACTTGCCAACAAGCAGAGGAGTGAGCTGAATTTTAGTTTGGCCTTTGCATCATGTTCTAGGGATGGTAGCTGCTTGTGCAAGGGATGTAACTGATAGAAAAGTGTTGCCCGCAGATCTGTCCTCCATTCACAGCTTTATGTCATGGGAAAGGCAGCTCTACTTATGCTGGTTCTGGGTCATTACTTGGGGAAGCAGTAGAAGGCTGTGGGGGAATAAGAGAATCCAGAAAAGCAAATTAAGGGTGGGCTCTTCCTGCATCCCTCTGTAGGCAGTTGAGTCCTCTGTGAGATGGCTCCTATGTGGGCTTTGTTCCCAGATAGAATCTGGGTCCAGGGGAATCTTTTAAGATCTGCTGGGCATGAAAGAAGCCTTGTGGCCTGATCTAGAAATGATGTCTTTGAACCTCTGTAGGCAGAGCAGAGGCGGGAAAGCTCTAAGAAGGAAACGATGAGTCTTGCCTATCTCTTTCTCATCTCCTCCAAGAAATACCCACTTTTTCCTTTTCTCCTAATGGATCAGTGCTCCTGGTGATTGAGATTTTGCACAAAATCCCTCACTTCAAGCATCTTAAGACCACAAACAGGAAACAGCGGTGTTCAGAAGCCTTCTGAGATACAACTGCTGAAGACTTTGTCTCCCATTTTATGGATTTAGGCTGCTATACTTCAGAATAGGTATTTAAAGTGCAGGGGTGGGAGTGCAAGCTGTTTCCTCTGTGCCACATAAGTACACACATCAGCTGAGATGTAAAACTCACATAATACCTCTTACTGGCTTGAATGCCTTTTTTGTGTCTGTATATACGCATATGAGTTTGTCAGAGAGATGTACTCCTCGTGGTAGCAGTGTGTATGTAAACAAATATTTAAGATCACTGGTTGTTCTTAAGGGGTGGAGAAACTCACAAGTTTTTGTGGCTGCTAACAGAGAGAGGTCTCAGTATTAGGTGGTGATGCAATATTGCATCATGTTGTGATGTTGGGACTTGACAGAGGAAATGAAAGAGGTCAGAAATAGAAATATAAAGAAAAGGAGTTCACTATTCCAACAAGGCCTCTAGTCTAATGGCATTATATTAAATGCTCTTAAATATAAGGTGTGGACAGGAATTCCTCAGTCTATGAAAGTTTCTGACACAAAAAATAATGAGTCTAATTTGCTGATACATTATGAGGTTTCTCTAGACAAGCTCTCTGAACTGTGTTGCTGTGCTATCTTCATGTCCTGATATTCATTGCTCTTAATCTTTGAAAATTTGCTCAGCTCTATACTCATTTAATGGTGCAACCTTCTGTCTGTGGGGAGGTAAATATATTTGCATTGCATAGGAGTTATGTAAGGATAGACTTTTATCAGAGATTTCTGTATTTTTGTTCTGGTAAACGAGTAATGTAAAATTCTTTCCCTTTAAATTACCTCGTTTTCTCTCTCTGTATATTGAAGCAACATATCCTTTAGACAGAAAAGTGTTTCTTACCAGAGTTTCAGGCATCCCACAGGTTAATTGATCTGCTGTCATAATTCTCAGGAATACTGAAAAGACATTCAAGGAGGAATCTTATTTGTTCTACGGAGTCTGGTTGAATACAAAACTGGCTACAAAGAAACTTTCCCAGCCTGGTCTTTTATGGAAACAGACCCTTAATCTTCTCCAGCAGCTTTAAACTTTAACAGGTGGCCTTAGCAGAGTGTCCAGATCACCACATCTGAGGGGGATTTGTATAACAAGATTTCATTCCAAAATGCTGAATCCCTTGTACAGGAAACCTGTTGGCACGGATGTTTCAGCAGGAGACTGGGGATCCTGTCTGGGAGCTGGGGATCCTCTTGGGAAGCTGGGTTTGCATCTGCGACAACACTCCATACGCTGGAGATCGTACCTCATCATAGTGGTAGCTTTGCTAAATGAATACCTATCCTCTGATTGGAATATAGAGCTTCTGACTTTACAGATAAATCAAAGCCTTGCCAGCCAGCCAGCCAGCACAACCATAGGAAAAAGCCACTTTCAGACCTTGAACTTTCTATATTTTCTTCCTAGAAATGAAAGCTGGGAAAAGATCTGAACCAAACTTCTACATGGGAAGTGTCAACCCTTACACACAAAACGAGGACAGCATGCTGGGGATATTAGTGCTTCATCATGTGTCAGTCTGGTCTGTATAGATGTATGGATGGCTGTCTGCTGTCTATGTCAGCCAGGGGTGGTTAAAGACAAATATGGATACAGCCCAGGTAAAACAGCCGGTATTGCCAGGCATCCCATGTATTTTAGGATTCCCTGAGTTACCTTCACAAATATTGCATTATCTATAAAATGCACATCCCCATACTTTCCTGCCAGCACTGGAAAGCCAGGTGTCTCTAGCAAAGTTTTGCAAAGCCTCTTTAGTGTTTCACAGCTTGAAGCATGAACTGTTCAGCAGGGGAGGACATGGTAACTAAGCCCAGTTTGGGTGGGACTACCCCAGTATTTTGTGGAAGGCGGTAACTGCTGCAAAGTGCTGCTCAGAGCCTGCTCTTCAGACTTTCCACAAAGTGAGCTGTGCCTTATTCTCCCTTAAGCTACACTTTGGGCTGCAGTTCTGCCCCCCAAAGCTCAAAGGGAATTTAGCAATGTTGGTCTCTCCACCATGACTCAGAGTCACACTACCTCAAGTATCAGCTAGGTACCAGCTGCACTACTTAGGTGTGATAGAAACCTTTAATGTCTCCTATTTCTGCACTTAAAATGTGTCAGTTGGCCAGATCATGTTTTTCAGGGCACGTAGATCCCAAGTACACTGGCCGGGTTAGGCCAGCTTGCCTGCGAGCAGCTGTGTGACTGAAAACAGGCAGGGCGTTGAGCTGGGTCTCTTTGTAGTTGTTCATCTGGCTGCCTATCAGTTACTGAACAGACATAGCCCACAATAATAATCTCATGAACAACATTCAGAGTTTCTTTGATGCATTTCAGAAGCTACAGGAAGTCTTCCTAAATTCACATAATGAGGCAGACATGCAGGAGCCTTGTGTTTCATCCCAGCAGGGAACAATTGTGCTTCTCTGGGAAGCCAGTGTTCTTTCCCAGTATTTTTCCCTGGTGTCTCCAGTAACAAAATGTTTTGGCTGAGATGGTGTGATTTTCATTCTTGAAGAGGGTGACTTAGTCCTGGATAGACCAGATGCTGCAGTCTTTCTAAAATAAAACAGTACCCTAAAGGTGTGTGGTAGGTTGACATGAATAAGGGTATAGAGATGAGTGACACATGGGAGGATCCTAGGACGGTATTTCCTCTCTGGTCTCAAATAATCTAAAATACTCCAGATTGGTTTTGAACTCTTCCTGGATTCCATTAAAGAGAAAAAAATAAAATAAATGAGTAGAAGGTGAATGCTTGTTTTATCCAGAGGAAAAGGACAAGTGGAATGGAGGAATGATACATATTAGGGATATGGAACAAACCCAAATGAACGAGTGACTTTGAAGACAGCATTTTGAAAATCTCTCAGGAAGAGTGACTACAAAAGCCGATATCGCAGAGCTTGCTTCAGGCACCAAAGTTGCTGGTATTGGGATAGGTACTGCAGGACCTGCCCCTGAGGAGTGGCTGCAGATGTGGTGGGTCCTTATGAATGAAGATCAGTGCTACAGAGCTGGCCCTGAGGAAGGGTGACCTGCTGGCACAGTCCCTTGGGCTCCAATACCTGTGAATGGGGCTTCTCAGACTTTTATAAAAAGGTGGAGCCCAGAAGAGAGTAATGACTCCTTTGGTCTTGACAGGCTGAGAACTGGAGGTGGCAACCACACTTTGAGTCATACTTTTCATTATTCTTCCCTCTGTTCCAAGTAGTTGGCATCAGAATACTGTAGATGTAAGGGACATTTGAAAAGGCATTGCTGGGAGTTTAGGAGTTAAGTGTTTGCATCCAGGAGGTTGCCAATGAGGGAGAGTAACCCAGAAGGCGTGGGTTGACTGTTACATTCCCAGTACATGAACTGACTGTGTTAAAAGCTCAGGAAAGAACAATGTTGGCTGAGTTAACTCAGTTTCACTGGGATAAACAGCAGGATACTCAGAGCAGTGTCCATCTGCTAAGAGTGAAGGCATATAAAAAGCTGATTGATCTGAAATGCCAGATTTAGCTTGTGAGATGCTCTGGTACCAGTGAGGTGAGTACCATGAACTAACCTCACTGAAACTTACAGTAGATAAAATATATGGAAGCCAATGACTATACAAAACATTCTTAACAATAAAATTATTTAGGTGATGCATGGTCCGTCGAGCAGTGCCGTCGATGGGCATACAACGATATATTTTAGTGTTCCATGTAGTTAAGGGATGAAAAGTGTGGAGCCAATAACACTGAAGGGCCAGAAAGGATCTGATTTTGTGCACAGAGGGTTCACGTGCAATGGCAGCAGTGTTTGTGTTGGCAGTCATTTCAGAGGAACTTGGCATTGACCTGCTTTTCAGCCTTAATTCCATGAAAGGAGGAGTACAAAAACCAAGGATTCTTTTCACTGGCGATTAGGGAAGAAACCAGCTGTTTGAATCTGAGTTAGTCTGATAATCTCATTTAAACAAATTATGTATGTTGAAACACTGTGGAGTTTGAGATAAGCAAATCCATCACAGGTCCTGCAGCCAGGGAGAAGGGAAGGTCTTGCATTTGATGTGGTTGGAGAGATAGATGTGCAATTTTTTGGCAGTGCAACTTGCTAGGAAATTGAACATACGTCCGGGTTCAGCCCATGCAGGAGGATTTAGAGCAGCCTTTGGAGGTGTATCTGTGAGGAGTACCCTTGCCCCTTGCTGGTGCCAGCCCAGTTTTGTGCCGAGGCAATTAAGTGTGTGACGTTCCTTGGGCATGTGCCTTGTGCCCAGCCCTCCCCGGCCATCACTGCCCTGCTGCGGTGCCACGAATTACGGCGGCAGCGGCCGGGCCAAAGGGCACAGAGCCAAGTGGCTCCTGCAGCCTCCTGCTCTCCGGAGCCACCCCCGGCACTCGCCCGCTCGCCATGGCTGCGTCACCGGCCGCGGCTGTGACGTCATCGGCCGGGCCATGCGTCATGCGCGGCCAGAGGGACCCTGGTGCTGTGGTGACACCTGCTGGGCCGGCACGAGCATCACCGGGCCGTGTGACAGCGGGAAGGGCTCCGGAGTTCTGCCTCCGCCTGTCCCTGTTCGCCCCTGGGCTGTGGAGAATGATGTCACACACCAGAGTTACCCAAAGGTCAGTCACCAGTGTTACCCGCCCTAACCCCTGGCTAACCTAGCTCATAGCTAGATCTGTGCTTTCAGTCATTAGTATCTGAGTAATTAAAGATCATTAGGGAATGGAAATGCAGAGTATTTGTGTGTTTCTGGAAGAGATTGGTGACAATGATTTTGACTTATCTGTGCCTCGGCTACCTGTGTCATCCAAAATGAGTGTTAGCAGATCTTTCACATCCCACCAGCTCACCAGGTAAATTGTGTCATATAAGCTTCTAAATCCAGTTCTCACATCCAGTTCTTGGCAGAAGGGAGCAAGACAGGAAAGGGAGGACTTCTCTTGTTGAGGACAGGCTCCATGGAAGAGCTCAAGGTGCTGTGCCAGAGCTGCCTGTCAGCTGCCCATGAGGTTTTGAGCTGAGGCGTTGCCAGAGAGCAGACAGCTCAGATTAAGGAGTTTGCATGGGGACCTGGGTTCTCCAAACGCTTTTCAGCTTGCCTTTGAAACAGGGCGTTACAGTGGGGGGTGCCCAGAAAAACTCACCTAGCCAGGGGTGCCACGTGGACCAGTGAGGCTTCTGACATCTTAGGATGCTAACACCTACACACAAGGTTGGTCTGAAATTGTCACTGTGGAACCCGCATTGCTTTAGAGGGTGGCTGCAGATGGTGGGGCTGGTTCAAGAGTCTTGGCTTCTATGGTACTATAGCAATGTGGATCTTCTGGAGTCCAATTTAATTTCTATTTGTTTCATCTGCCTGACTTCATTTTCTGAAAAACGTTTCCCTTCCTTGTACCCAGGAGCATGAGCACTGCCCATGCTTTAGTCAAACCTTTCCATAAGCCCTGCACTATTCCTTCTCTCAGCTCAAATGAGGAGGAATTTAACAACTTTATTTCTCCTGCTGTGTGAATCAGGTAATCATCCCAGGCACAAAGGTCTGCATGAGTGACACCAGGAATACTGAGCCAGCCATGTGTGATGCTGGACATCAGATGGAAGCCTAGCCTTTTTCTTCAAACCATCTGCTTTTGTGCTGCCACCTTCCCTTCACAGCTTCTCAGGTAAAAGTCTTTGAAAACTCTTAAACGAAATCGACTGTCACTTCAGTTATTAGACACAATGGGATATCTATGACAGAATATTATCAGCCAGAATATCACCATGTAGCATGGTAAAACTCAGCACCCTCAGAGTACCAGCAGATTGCTGGTGAGCTGGCTTCTATTCAAGCTCATAAGATATTAATTACCCCTGGATTTATTGTCACAGGAAAGCAGAGCCCAGGACAAATTGTTAAATTCAGATGTAAAGATCCTAGTCAAAATATTAGCAAAAGGGATACAGCAAATATTATCAAGTTCAATAAAAGAAGTCAAATGATTATGAAACATAAATACTTTTCCAGTAACATGGGAAGAGGATCAAGTTATACTGTATTCAAAGAAGAAAACGAAAAACATACCAGTAGAACTTCATGCTGACTTATGGGAAATGATATTTTAAAAAGGAGAAGCTGCAATTTCTGATGAGCAGTATGAAGTTGAATGGTATGCAGTCAGCAATGCTAATTAACTTCGGTACTAGGCTTCTCTGGAGGAAATTGGATGTTTTGAGAAACATCCAGCTCTAAGTTGAAAGATAAAATTTTAAAATGCTTGACCTCTATTAATAAGTTTTAAATTATACCAACAATAAATAATACCAATATTCCCCCCCATCATCCATCCCCCCACCCTCCCCACCAAAGCCTCCTGGATTAAAACTCTTTCAGGAAATACGTGTGGGTAGGTAGAAGGACCCTTTGGAGCTGATGTTGGCATGGCCCTCCCTGCCTCCCTGTCCTCAGTCACTGGCCATGGGAGATGGACTGTATTTGCTAAATTGCAGATTGTCTTGGCCCTTCACTGGTTGGGAAGGAACCCCAAATACCACTGAAGGCTCAATAACTTGTTTCTATCAGGGAGAGCTGGAACTCACTAGGAACCTCAGTGCAAGGAACTGCTGGAAAATGTTTTTCTTGGGCACTCACGTGGTGGACTTAAGATGAAGAAAAGCCTGCTGTAAAATTTGTTCTCTCCTAGAGAAAAGAAAGAGAGGAAAATAGAGAAGCTGGTTGTTTCCCTTTAGAAAGAGAAAACATCTGCCATTTGGCTTGGTTTGGTTGGAGTGGGCGTAGCTTGCTGACGTGTTCAAAAGCCAAAGACTTTCCACAAGGGCATTCTCCCGCCTTCAGTCTGTTCCTGCCAGACACGGGGAGAGCACAGGCACGTGAGCTGTCCCATGTGGGGGAACAGCTCTTACTGTGTTCAGTCACTCTGCTGTGATGGGAGACCTTAGAGCTGGGCCAAAGGCAGGAGGGTTCTGCCTACAACACTAGTGAAGCCAATGACATCTCTGTTGCTGCTGCATGCAGTGACCTCCAAAGTATCTACCAGGAGAAGGAGGAAATCTGTGCACAGAGCTGGGATCAAGGCATCAGTGATGTAGAACAGGCATCTAGGAAGTCAATGACTCATAGGAACTAGGCAGGGATGGAACATAAGCAGGGAATGTCTTGTGCTCACAGCCTTGTGGTGACAGATGATAAGAATTCAGATGAAGACATTTGAGACTATGGTGAAGGAATATAGCACTGTGCAATGAAGTGGACATTTTCCCATTCCTTTTCAGTCAGTTGTGTTATTACTGTTTGTCTGATGTTTGTTTTATGATAGGTGGCTTGTTTATGGTTTGGATTCAATGGATTGGCTTTCTTGCATGTGCTCACACAGCCACGTGTCACATAACCAAAACCATTCATCAAGTTATTCAGTGTTAATAAAATAACCTTGACATTATTGGAGTCTTTGCAGGCAGACAGCGAGCCAGCTGCTAACAGCTATCTACAAATATGTAGACTGAACTCAAAACTGGATTGCAGCTGTTTGGCATTAACTGAAGCACAGTTTCCCTAAGGGTGGCCTTATTTTCAGAGCAACGCTCAGTGTAGGGAGGTTTGCTGTGCACAGATGGATGGTCCAGCACACATCTGCCAGTCCTGGCGCACAGGATGCCTGATTCCAGGATTTTCCAGTGTTTTCCACAGGTAACCAGAGTGAACATCTGTACAGCCTATGGCTGGCCCACATTCTGTCAAAAAGTCTTTAGGGAAGTGACAGACATCTGCCTCTTCAAGTTGGTAGGTCTCTTGTTCTCCCTTTGCTTTATATTGATACTGATCTCCATTTGTCTTGGGTGAAGTATGATGACTCTCTCATTACTGGCATTTAATATTTTTTCTCCTTGTAGTGGACACAGAAAAATTCCTCATTGTCACCTCAGTACAGCTAATGCTTGGAAAATGGAAGAGTACACTGTACATCAGTGCCTGGAAAAATCCAAGAATGCAATCCTCGAGCATGCACACTATCTAGCATATTTTAAACACAAATTCAGAGCATCTGAAACCAGAAGGCCACTTTTTTCTTTAATTGAAATTCATGCATTTTCTGTTGGCATTTCAACATCTCACTTAGATGCCTAAAATACATACGTGATCACATCCTTCACTTGCTGCATTAGGACAAGACAAGTTGGATATTTTTCTCATCCTTATAGGTTTCTGTTTTCTCTTGGAAAACTACTTTGTTCAGCAGGTACCACCTTATATTACATATTCCCAGTCAAAACAGGTTATGGTAAGAACCTAATTTTCTTCTTTTTTCCCCTTGCTAATGATAGTCTTTGAGGCCTGCTTATGGGTTACATGAGTGATGACAGATGCCTTTTATCAGTATTTATTCCTTTTAAAATTAGTAAGTTTCAAGTTTGTAAACAAAAATCACAAGTTTCTTTATAGGGTTTAGTTCACATGCTAAAGGGGAACCCTAGGCCTCTGTCTCTGCCATGCTTCCCACCCTCAAACTAGGCCACCTTGTTTCAGTATCCTTCAGAACTATAACTTTATCTAGCCCTGTAATGTTAATTATTATTTTCATCATCATCGGTACAACAACTGCCACTAATGTACCTGGAGGAGGATTGGCATCTCCAGGCTATCTTCTGGGTTTAATCCTGGGGACACAACCAGGCTTCTCACTAGCGCATCCAGGTCAAGGCCGGATCCTGTGGTATGATTTCTTTAAGTAGTGCTTGTTAGATTATTTCCAGCCATGCATTTGTCTAATTATTTTTTGAATCATGTATGCTTCTGAAATCCGTGGCATCTTGTAATTACTTCCGCAGCTCAATTATGCACTGCATAGAAAAGTGTCTCTTGTTTGCCACCTGAGAATTTAATTTTTTGCCTTCTAGATCTTGTATTACAACAAACAGCAGACAACCATTCCTCATTTTTCTTTCCCATAAGCTTGTTTTTACAGGCTAGAAGTCTAAGCACTCATTCCTTGCACAGAAACCATCCAATTGCTTCTTCACCATGTTAAATTTCATACTCACAACTTTTCCAGGTCTAGGTGGAAAAGAACAACATAGTTTGGCGACAGGTGAAAGAAAAATGAAAAAAGGGACAAAGAAGAAAATGAAAATGGATGGAGACCAGAAAGAATTGCATGAAAGAAGAACATTGTAGAGAGAGGAAATGAAAGGTGAATGGGGTTTGTTTTTGTTAAAAAATGAGGCATTAGCTTGACAGACAGGAGAAGTCATAGCTGAAAAGGGTAATGATACATATAACGAAATAAGGATTACCTCAACAAAAGGTTGAAAAAGGATAAAGGAAAATTTGGGAATGGTGGGAGCCCTTTCTTCAGGTGATGATTTGTTGGGGTAGCTATACTAAGGTGTTGAGTGCAGCAGTAGTTGCCATCCTTGTCTCTTCCCAGAAACAATGAGGTGAAACTTTAGAAGTTGGTGGTGTCAATTCTCACACTGTTAATGGAGAGGGGGGCAGAATCTGAGTGCTGCAGCCATAGTGGTGCTGGTTCTTCTTTTTTCTGCCTCTCTTTACCTGGGCATTAAAGAAGAACATACAGAAGATGGCAAGGAGCAGAGCTTGTTCAGAGTACCTGGCCTACGGGGCAAAACCAAGAGCATGGAGCCAGTTCTACAGCTGGCCACTATCACAGATGGACCTTCAGTCTCTTCAGTGCTTCTCCCAACTTCAAAAAGGTTTGTCTGAGTCCAGCTCAGCTTCCTCACTAGTAAGAGCCATTGCAAAGGAAAGGAAGAGAGGGAGCTGTCTCTTTCCCTTGGGAGCTGCTTTTAAGCAAAAGCTCTTCTGCCTGCAGCTGAGTCTGCACTTCCTCTCAGACCTTCTCCTTCTGGCCTGGACCTTGACACCCTGGTTTGACTTGACGTCCTGGCTTGGCCTCAGACCTGATTCATCAGTACAGACCTGGATGCTCAGTGGCCTGAGGCTGCCCCTGATCACTGTCTCCAGACCTTCTCCTGATCTGGACTCACCAACTCCCTGACACCCGTGGGTGAGGCTGTCTGTGTTGTCACCCTCAGTTCCTGGCCTCTGTGCCTTCCCTGCTGGAGCAGCCTGCCTATGCTGCCCCCAACACCGTTCCTGTCACCTTACAGAGCTCTGCATTTCAAATGCAGAAACTACTAGACTTGGTGGAGTATATATCCATGTCAACCAAACTTGGACAGGAAAGAGGGGTTTTGTCCTGAAAATATTTTAAAAATTCCAAAATATTTTATCCTGCCATTGATGTCAGAATTTTCAGAAGAGTTATTTTGGTGATAAATTTAAAACAAGCAACAGCTCAGGACTTACAACACTTTTGGGAGACCATGGCTCGTATTTTTCTACCAGTGCTTGGTTAGTCATCTCCACAAAAAGCAGTAGTGCCAATGAATTATGCTAAAGGAATCCTGCACGATTTTAGCCATAGTTTGAGACAACTTGGTTGAGTGATAGTGAGGGAGTTAAAGTCAAACATGGACGTGCCAGGTAAGCAGTAGCTATACATCCAAATGGTTTCCCAATGAAAACTTAACCTAGTTTCACTAGCTTTGTTCATCTGTAATATCAGCACATGACATACTGCTGAAAATAATACCTTTTTAACTAACTAAATGGTGCACCTCTGGATCAGAACCTGGAGATGCTGTTTGAAGTGGAAGTAACTAGGGATTTGATCCCAGATATGGTGAGTAACGTATAGGAAAACTAATGTACTGGAAGCTAGCCCATGAGGAGGGACAGGAGCTGAACTGACTTAGCAATGACTAATTTGTTTTTGTTGCATCTCTCCCCTTCTGCTCTGGATGTCACATAACTGTAGATTAATTTAAAGAAGAGATTGGTGTAAGGAAATGATCATTTTTATCTGAAAATATATCTGCAATTGTGATAAATATAATTTCACTGTAATCAGGATTCCAAGAGGATTCCTATCTAAACTAAGCATAACATTTTTTGTAAAATCAGTGGAGATAAATGGGTGAAATGCCCATATCCATGCTGACAGCTAGCCTACATCAGACTTCAGTGATTTAAAATGTGTGTGATTTAGTTTGCCATCAGGTGAGGCATTTTCTTGCAATCCACTTGTCTTTCTCTGTTAATTTTCTAATCCCTTTCTAATCTTTCCACTTCTGTATAATTGAACAACTCTCCATTTTCACGTGTTTAAATCTCTCCTGGCATAAGAAGTGCCTGCTAGGAAATGCCTGCCACTGGGGAAAGCCGTTCTACAATCTCTGACTTGGTGAGCTAAACTTTTTTGTTGTTGATGGTTTTGTTTTTGTTTGTGTTCAAATTTTATGCAAATAGAGATGATGTCTGGCAACCATTTTCAGCAATGGTTCATTATTGATAGTTGCTGCATCAGTCCTGGAGTCTCAGCCTTTCTATTTTCTCTATAGTTTTTTTCCTAATTTATTTTTCCTTTGCTATTGTACAAGGCCTGTACATATCAAGACCTACATATAGTCGTATCCACTTTGTAACTAAATTGTTTAATTCTATAGACATTGTGGGATAAACAGAACACGCAGAGAGCAAAGCAAACCTGTATTGTAGGATATTGTACTATATTAGTCAGTGGGAGGAAGCGGTGCTTTTGGAAATACCAGCTCATTTTGGCAGGAAGCAAATGGGCAGGAATTTCAGTGATTCAGCTTTCAGTCAGCTAGGGACAACCAGGAAGAATCTGGATCAGGAAGAAGCTAGAAAAGGGATGGAGAATATGAAGAATACGAAAGCGAAGATGATTCCGCTGCATGTAACATGTAATGTTGAGGATAAATGTGATATTTCTCTGTTATGACATGTCCAATCCATGGCTACAGACCAGAGACGCAAGTCTTTGTTTCAGACAAAACCTGAGGTTAGCCTCTGGCGTCTTCATTTACACTTCTAAATAATGATCACTTTTTCCAAAGTGATGGGCCATTTGCAGTTCTCACTGCCTGCAAGGGAAAAATGTATGGCTCAGGCCATGAATTGCAAATGCCAAGCACTAAGCAGCTCCCTCCAGACAATGCATTGGGACTTTAACTTTGAGTTCCCACTGTTGAAACCTTAGGACTCAAAATGCAGATGTAAGAGAATGCTAATGGACAGTGAAATTTCTGGCTTAATTAGATGGCTTTAATTAAACCGATAGTAACCTGTATGTGGATACTCTTAAATGTGAGCAACAATGGCTCACTGAGCTTATACTGAATAGGTGCCTGTATAAACTAAACCAAACAAACTGGAGTAAGTGACCACGCTAGGGCTTACCATGGGTTTAATTAAGTCAGTAAAAGATTAAACTACTACCATTCCTTATTTGGAGGAGCCTTCCAAAAATAGCTGAGGGGAATGGGGATCAAATACAGATGATTTGTTAACTTTGACTACTTTACAATGAAAGTTTGAGGCACTTGTATATTTTGGAAAATATTTAATTCAACTGCTGGTTGATAATGTTCGTATATGTCTCTGTGTGAACAAACACATTAAAAAACTCACTGCATTTCTGAAAGATAATATTAAAATTCTGGTAAATAAGCTACTCATCCACCTGGAGCCATTGCAGGTTCACTGAGGATGAATGAACTTGCCTCTTTTGTGGAGAGCCTTTATAATAATGCAGATCATGTGCAGGGTCAGAACCTCAGCTAGTATCTGTCGTTGTGCCTGTATTGAAATGAAGGGTATCTATAGCTACAGAGAGTCTTTCATTTTAAAACGTGCAATCTAAAAGGCCAGTTCTTGAGGCATTATCATTCTATTTTTATTCTTTCTTTGTAGCAATGTTATAAGAAATGGTCAAAATAATTAATATGTTCAAATTTATCCAGGTTTTATATTTATTATGTGTTGGCATGAATTCACAAAAATTTTAAAAGGATTATAAGAAATACTGTGAACCAAATGCTACAAAACTATAAATTATTAGAATATTTGGGAAAATTTATATAAATTATAGTTGAGGCATTTTGAACTGGTTCTACATCGCGTAACATTAAAAATACTTGCAAGGAATAGAAAATGACACAGCCAGAAGCAATATGGCACACCTCTGGCTGGTGTAGGTTGGGGCAGGTTCTGAGTGCAGTGAAGGTATCGGGCTCATGTGAGGAGGGGTTCCCCACGCCAGGTCTCCTGTGCCGCCTGCCAGCGCTGCGGCCAGGGGCCACCAAAGCCCTGCGGGGGCAGGGACACAGGCCCTTGGCAGGAGAGATGGAGCTGGGCGGAGATAAGCCTTCCAGGCTTTTGAAGCCCATGCCTAACTCGGAGAACAAAAGAGAGATTCAAAAGGAGGTGTTAATGCTAACAGCTAAATCTACATAATAGTTGGCTGCCTGCAACTTTCACTGAAACAGAGAGATCAAGACCTTTTCCACCTAAAGTGTCTAAAGCTCTCTCTCCTCTGCCCTGTGAAAGTGCCAAAGATGGCCTGAAAAAAAAAACCGGTTTCTGTCACTTTCTATTAAAACAAACACAGCGGGCAGTAGGTTTTGCAAGATTCATCGGACAAAGAGAACAAATAAGAACGAGCCTGACTAAGACGTGGTCCAGTGACACAGTAAAGCTGCTGTAACTATCTATTTAATAAAGCCACATCCATACGACATACAAAGCTGAGCTAGTATCAGCTCCCTCGCTCTAATTCACTCAAAGCATTTTGATGGGTAACTTCTCTCCATGGACTTTATGCTGGATCACGTATTGTGTCCTCCCTAGGCCAGCATAAAACATAAATCCAATATAAACATTGCATTGTATCCTGTGGCAAGTTCAACACAAAAAAAAAAAAAAAAAAAAAAAAAAAAAAAAAAAAAAAAAAAAAAAATCAATCGTGCCTCTCTCTGTTCTGGAGTGAATTTGTCCTGTCAGCTCATCTGCTAATGCACAAATCTGGTAGGAAGGAAAATGGCAGCACGGGAGGGTATCACAAAAAGAATTCTTGAACTGACATGCTCAGCTGCGTTGTATCAAGAAATAAGATTTAATTATTAAGGTTTTAAAATAATTGGTAGCAGGCTTTAAAAATTGTCTGGTTTGAGACAAGTGAATGAAATTCACACTTGTTTTAACAGTGATGGTACTTTAAATAGAATGTCTCAGGAAACAATGCGATCAATATTACAAGATTACATGATCTGTGATGAATGAGAACCATGTTCTTGAGCAACATATTTCTTATGCTGGAATTATATTCAGGAATAAATTCTAGATGGATCCATTTTAAACATTTGCTAACACTGAAAACATATCAGTTCATCCTGTATAGGAAAACATATTGTACTTCTGTTTTATAAATGAGGATTATCATTTGAAGGATGTACAGTAGGAAACGTATTTTAGACAGAATGTAACTGAATACATAAAAGAAGGAGAATGTTCCAGCAGAAATTATACCAGCAGAAAACAGATTTTTTTTTTTTTTTTTTAGAATTTATTTTATTTTAAAGATTGAAAAGAAAAAGAGGAGGTGCCTTTTCGCAATTAGTGGAATAATATATTCACTGAATTGTGGAGGTTGGCAGGGATCTCTGCAATCCTCTAGTCCAACCCCACTGTTCAAGGCAGTGTCAGCTACAGAAGGCTGCTCAGGACTGTGTACTGTAGGTATCTGAACATCTCTGAGGATGGAGACTCTACAGCGTCTGTGCAACCTGATCAAATGTACAGTCACCCTTAAAAACATTTTTTATGTTGCTTCACAGCCTGGTGACATCTTCTCACGGTGACACTTTCTCAACAATGCCACGTCTTCTGAAGGCTACAGACCACGTCCCACTGCCCTCGCCTCAGTGAAAGCCCCCGGCGCTCCTTGCAGCCTGAAATCCGCAGAGCTCCACCCTCCTTCTCAAGCTCCGTTTGAAAGTTGTCTTAGAGTGAAATAGGTAAGAACAGAGAAGAAATTGGAATAGGTATTCTGAAATAATCTAATTTGTGGAAGCATTTATTCTAGAATAAGAATGTTGGAGATCTTTTCCCCTGGTCTAGCCTGTGCAGTTTCCAAACCTGCATGCTCTATCTGCACTATGTCCCACCATTTGATTAGTCGCTTTACCAGCTTAATTGATGGAGACGATACAGTGCGGTTTTCTCACTTTGCACTGGCATTCCAAAGATGGCACAGTGGTTAGAGTAATGTTACTTTGTCTACAGTAAAGTTAACATACAGCGAACTACTTCAGTGTAGAAAAGACTCAAGATTTGGGAGTATAATTTAGTCAAAGCCAACAGAAGTGGTTAAACACATGGCATAGGTGGACTGAAAGGAATAAGAGAAAAATAAAATTAAATTAAAACAGGATTGGCAAGAAGAGTTTTCACTTTCGATATGAAAAGCAAGGACTTGTTAATGGTTTAGACCAAGAGACCATCATCGACCATCGAGACTGTAGTAACCACCAGCATGGCTATTGTCAGTATTTATTGATAGCAAACCAATGATGACATAAGTGATATATAGTTTGCGTGGTTATGTGCATCACATACAGATTACTTCCCAGAATGTGGAAAAAATACTAAACATTCTCTGCTAAGGTATCTTCCAGGAGTTCATTCTGTATCACAAAGCATGCTCCTTCGTGTACTTTTATTTTTTACTATTGCTACAGGGGTTTTGTGAATGTATCTGTCTTCTTCTAAAATTTGTCAGAGATGTTTTCCTCTTTCAAATATTGTCAATGAATGCTATTAAAATAAAAGTTTATTTTTTAAAAAAATCCTTTCTTTCTCTCTGCATATAGTCAGTCACCGTTTTGAAAGAGGGTGTATTGAGGCAATGAACAAAGCGAAAAATGAGTATGCAATGATTGGAGTCTGTGGAGTACACTTTACCTCAGGGTCCATCCTTGCTGTGCTTCTGCCCGAGTGTGGCTGGTGGCTGCTGATACTGTAACTTTTGTGTTTCTTTCTCTGCAAATGCTTTGTTACCATTTAGCTCAAGAATATGTTCTTCTGGTTGTTGCAAGCTGGCGCAACAGTAAAGCTCTGGGAAAGAAATACTACATTTAGCTGATGTGGATGCCCTCTTCTGTCTTCTAACACATCGGTAGAGTAGAACCCGCCTTGATGACCAGCTCCAGGGTCCACCCAGCCCAGGGTCTGTTAGAGGCCAAAGGAGCAAGGTTAGAGAAAGAGTGTGAGAATGGTGCAAACACTGATACTTACTTGCCCAGATTTATTCTTCCTTTCTTCCCTAGCCCTTGGCTTACATCCTTTCTGAGCCCATGGTTTTCATGTACAAGAGCTATCGATGGATTTTTTTTCTTCCAATCATGTTTAATACTTTTGAATAGTGTGCTCTGTAATGCCTGCAAATGTACTGGGGTACATTTTTCCATTTTGCGATCCACAACTCTGCTGAAAAATGAACTACACAGACTAATTATGAGTCATCTGAGGAAAAAGAATAAAGCCTGTCTTTTTGGTCATTCAAAGTTTTCTGCTTTATAGCTTCATGTGCTTCCCTGTCATTCTTGGATTATGAAAACTAAGACATAATAATTTCTTATCTGCTTTCTTTGTACTATCACAGTTTTATAAACCTTTATCATATTCTTCTTCAGCCATCTGTTTTTTCCAAACTGAAGAGTCTTAGCCTATTTAATCTCTTTTCACAGAGAAGCTGTTCCACATTTTTGCTCAGCCTAGTTGCCCTTCTTTGTATCATTGCAATTTTCTTTTAGAGATGGTAAGACTAGAAATGCACAGCATTCTGTATTTGTGGAGGCACAATGAACTCGCATTCAGCAGAATGCTGTCTTCTGTTTTGCTTTCTATCCTTTCCATAGTGATTCCTAACACCCTATTTCCCTTTTTTACTGCAGCTGTGATTTCTACACACAGTGATTCCACAGTTTGTTTTTTTTTTCCCTAATAACTGATGGAGAAATAATTCTTGTAAATTATTTGCTTTTGTCTCTCTTTGAAAGTATTTTCAGTAATTTTGCCAATACTTGCCTCGGCACTTCTCAGGCCTAGGAACTTGATGACTATTGGGTAACATCTGAAGTTTAGCTGTGAATGGATGTGGAGTCATGCTTGCCTTGCCACACAAACTTTCCTGAAAATATGCTAAAGGCATTTGGGAATCAAATTAACTGAAGCAGGCTACCAGTTAATGCAACGTCTCAGCAGCAAAAGTAAAGACACTAGGAAAGAGTGTTTATCTTTGAAGACATTGGACAGTAAGACTGCTCTTGCTAACCTAGGTAGATGAGCTCGAATATGTTGAAGGAAATGTCTTGGTAGCAGAAGTGGTGTGACTTAGTGTCCAGGATTTAAGGGCTCATCAGCAAGACTCGAAACTGTAATCATATGTACAGATAAGATTGTTAGTATTTAAAATAATTAGCAGTTACCAGTGGGGTTTTTTGGTACTAGGCAGGCAATTTTAGAGAAAATAAAGTGTCTCTATTGTGTAGCAATTAGTGTACCAATTTCTCAATTGGTACTTTCCTCCTTCTTGAGAATTCAATACAGAAAAGGAATTCTAACAAATAATTGGAAACAAAGATTACAGGGATTTTTTTCACTCTTCTCTGTTCCAGTGTAGACATCTCCTGTGCTTTTAGAATAATGATTATTAGAAGATCTACAGAAAATTAAGTGATTCTATACATCTTAGTGAAGCCATTTTGATCCACTTCTTCATTTTATTCATCTATTAAGGAAAGGCAATATTTACTTATATAACTCAGGAGTACTGTGAGTGATAATTAATGCTTACAAGTAGTATGATTTAAATGAAGAGCTATGCACTTCCAAAGGATTATTAATTTTATTATAATTGTTATTACTGTACTGAGCTATTGGAAATTACTAAAAGATAGGCAATTACTGTGGATTTTCTTGAGATGACTTTGTAGCATATTAAAAGAAGAGTGATACACTGCAGAAAGCTCATAATGAAGATGTAAAAGTGAGATTACATCCCATGCTTTAAAAGGGATGGACCCTGATTGTCCATCCTTTAAGAAAAAAAAAAAAAAGGTAAAAATAATGAATAAATACTACATGAATAAAATATGCTAATCTGCCTTTTCCCTTTTAGTTGCAGTGACTCATTTACTGGTTGCCTGAGAAGATTCCCCATCTCTGCCTCTATGATTCTTGAGTCACATGTCAAGAAATATTTGTAATTTTGGGAAAATGTTACAACCAATGGGCAACTGGGTTTCTGCAGTTTAACGAGGGCTGAGCTGCAGAACTGGGCAGTGCGATAGCTGCCACCACCGAGAATGTGAGGCCAGGTCAGCTCCTGTGGTCCAGCAGGTGATGAGCCTCTGCTGAGCTGTGGTGACCCCACAGCAGAGTGTGACCAACAGCAGCATGGCTGGATCAGGAGATGCCTGTCCCTAGTGCTTCCAGCTCCCGCTCTTATCCTTTGCTTTATAGGACACCTCCCTCAGTTAAATCGATCTGGCTACATGACTGTGTTCTAAAGTACACTGTGAAATGGATCTGATTAAAAACAGCTCTAATGCCATCATTTTGGGAAAGGTTTCTTTTTAAAAAATGGGTAATTTATAAAGCTGGTTTGGAATATGGCTGTACCTCGAGACTGCCCCATGAAGATTTAAAATAGCTTGGTTAATATCCACTTTAAATGGCTATTTGGATTAATATTCTTGAATTTCCCATGAACACAAGTTGAATTATACTGTGAAGAAAATTAATTTATTTCCACTGGCAGTAAGGAATAATTTCTTATACCAAATCTCTGCCTCTTACTTGACTGGATTTCTAGACATTCCAATTTAGGTTCTTGATGAGTTGAGAATAAAAGATTTCCCTATTCTAAGGTGAAAGATTAATTACAGAACAAAGACTGTCTAAGAAGAAAAATGTAATGCCTCTACCCATGCTGAAAGTAATTAGTTAGGGGTCTAATCAAACCCCGAATAGGATTTGTACAGAAGGTTAAACCACCTCTGCCCTTGCTGACACCTTGTTGTTCTGGGTGCTGGAAAGATCTCTGGTTTAATTGCAGCAATCCAGGAACCTAATAAGACACTCTCATTGTGACAGCAATCTGAAGTATTGGAAAGCACGATCCCGAGGGACAAGGGACTTCACAACAGCTGACAAAATTGTGCTATAAAAGCTGCAAGTGTAGCAGTGCCATGCAGGAAATGCCTTGCTGTGGACTCAGCAAGGTGGCAACTCTCCCAAAGGGCTCAACCAACACAAGTTTTTACTGCTTCATTTGGGATATTCTTTGTTGGGATATGAAGCCAATCCCAATGATGCTGTAAGTATCTCAGTATTGACAGAAAACAGCTTGGGAGAAAAGGACCGGGGGTCTTGGTGGATACCAGGCTGAACATGAGCCGGCAACGTGCCCTTGCCACAAAGAAGCTGAATATTATCCTGGGCTGCATTAGGCAATGTGTTGCCCACAACTTGAGAGAGAGATTCTCCCACTTTATTCAGTGCTGGTGAGGTCACACCTGGAGGACTGTCCAGTTCTGGGTTCCTCAGTACAAGAGAGGCATGGACACCCTGGAGACAGTCCAACAAAGGGCCACAAAGATGATGAAAAGGCTGGAGCAGCTCTCCTGTGAGGAAAGGCTGAGTGAGCTGGGACTGTTCAGCCTGGAGAAGAGAAGGCTCAGGGGGATCTCATCGGTGTGCACAGAAACCTGAAGGGAGGGTGCACAGAGGATGGAGCTGAGCTCTTCTCAGCAGTGCCCGGTGACGGAATTAGAGGCAATGGGAACAAACTGAAACACAGGAGGTTCCCTCCAAACATCAGGAAACACCTTTTCACTGGAAGGGTGACTGAGCACTGGCACAGGCTGCACAGAGAGGTTGGAAGCAGCCATAAAGGTCATCGAGTCCAACTCTCTGCTCCTCACAGGAATATCTAAAACTAAACCATATGACAGAGAGGGTTGGTGTTGTGACCACTGTAGTGGGGAGCCTGTTCCAGTGACTTCCACCATCTCAGAGAACGTCTTCCTGATATCAAATCTGGACTTCCCCTCACACAGCTTCATTCTGATTTCTCATGTCCTATCAGTGGTCACCAGAGAGCAGAGCCTCCATCCTTGGAGATATTCAAAATCCATCCAGACATGGTCCTGGATAACCTGGTTTAGGTGGCTATGCTTGAGCAGGGAGGTTGGACCAGATACCTCCAGAGGCTCCTTTCAACCCCAGCTGTTCTGCAGTTCTGTGACTTATGATGTTGTTGATTGACCAACCTACAGGTTCATGCTAAAAACCCCTTCTACAACAGGATGGATGTATTTAATATCATGTAAAGCACTTTGCTGTATCATGACCATTGGTCCGTTTTCGTTTGACTCAGTTCTCTCACGGCTACTCCTTCGGGGGGCTTGCCCACTGAAGTGTCCAACCAAATCCTTACTCGAACACATTTCACACAACAAGCCATCTTTGTGCAGCGCTCTGTGCGGATCCTCACCTCTGAGCGAGGCGCGATGCCGGCACAGCGCTCAGGCTCACCCCGCCACGCGGAGCCTCGCGCCCTTCCCTGAGGGAAGGGCCACCCGCTGGGACACCCCGCTGGAGACGCGGGCACCGCGGCTCGGTGTGGCGCCGGGGCCGGGCTGGCGGACCCCGCGGGACCACGCTCCCGGAGCAGGGGGCTCGGCGGGCAGCGGGCTCGGGGGGCAGGAGGCTCCGGGGGCAGGGGGCTCCGGGGGCAGGCGGCTCCGGGGACAGGGGGCTCCGGGGACAGGGGGCTCCGGGGACAGGGGGCTCGGGGAGCAGGGGGCTCCGGGGGCTCCAGGGACTCCGGGGGCAGGGGGCTTGGGAGACAGGGGCTCTAGGGGCAGGGGGCTCCGGTGGTAGGGGGCTCCGGGGACTCCGGGGGCGCGGGGCGTAGGGGCTCTAGGGGCAGGGTGGGGCTCGGGGGGCAGGGGCTCTAGGGGCAGGGGGCTCCGGGGGCAGGGGGCTCCGGGGACTCCGGGGGCGCGGGACTCGGGGGGTAGGGGCTCGGGGGCAGGGGCTCTAGGGGCAGGGGGCTCGGGGGGCAGGGGCTCGGGGGGCAGGGGCTCTAGGGGCAGGGGCTCTAGGGGCAGGGGCTCGGGGGCAGGGGCTCTAGGGGCAGGGGGCTCCGGGCCCCCCGCCCGCGGCGGGGCGGGGCCGGGCCCTCCCGACGCGTTTCGAACGGGCCAACGGGCGGCGCGGGGGGGGCGGGCGCGCGCAGGCCCCGCCCGGGACTTTAAAGCGCCATTTTGTGCTGGGCGCAGGACATCGATCGCTGCTCACACCCGGCGGGCGCCCGGCGGCGGCCGGAGCCTGCCTTCGGCGCTGCCTTCGCTCTGCCTTCTCGGCGTCTGTCCCGCCACCCCGTCCCGCTGCCTCCATGACCCGCAGTCGGAAGCAGGCGGCGCTGGAGAGAGGAGCCGGGAAGATGAACACAGAGGCGGGGAGCGCCGCGGCGGCGGCGGCCGCGGGAGCCCGGGCGGCGACGGCGGCGGCGGCAGGGGCAGGGGCAGCCGGGGGCGAACCGGCGGCCGCCGCCTGGGGGCTGGAGGGGGAGGCGGAGAAAGTTGTGTACTCGCGCTCGCAGGTCTCCTTCGCCGGCACCAAGGCGCTGGGCGACGCCCTCAGGCTCTTCATGCCCAAGTCCACGGAGTTCATGAGCTCCGACTCGGAGCTGTGGAACTTCCTCTGCAGCCTCAAACACGAGTTCTCCCCGGTCATCCTCCGCAGTAAGGACGTCTACGGATACTCCTCCTGCCGCGCCGTCGTCCCCGACCCGCCGCCGCCCTCGGAGCGGCCCCGCCGCCGCGCCGGCAAGCGGCGCCTCTCGGCCGCCGACGCCAAGCGCCGGGCCGGGGCGGCGGGCGGCAGCGCCAAGCGGCGGCGGCGGCGGAGGCGCCGCAGGAGGGAGCGGGGCAGGCAGCAGCCCGCGGCCGGCGGCCCCCGCGCCCTGGAGGAGGCGGCGGCGGAGGCGCCGGAGCCGCCGGGCGAGCAGGCGGACAGCGAGCAGGGCAGCCCGGCGGCGGCCGCCTGGGAGCCGTTCGGCGGCAAGTCGCTGGAGGAGATCTGGAAGGCGGCCACCCCCCGCCTCACCACGTTCCCCACCATCCGTGTGAGGGGCAGCATGTGGAGCCGGCGGAGCCTGGCGGCGGCGCGGCGGCGGGCGCAGCGGATCCTCGGCGTGGACCTGTCCCCCGTGGTGCGGCTGCGCCGCTTCCCCGTGGCTCCGTCCTGAGCCCGCGGGGGCCCCGCTCCCCGCGCCTCAGCTTGGCCGCGGTGCGGACAAAGAGACCGGTATCAGTCACCTGTTTACATTGCTTTTGTCTGGATCGTGTTCTGCTGCTGCACTTTATGGCCCGCTCGGGCGGCGCCGGGCCCCCCGCCGCTCGGGGGGCGGCCTGCCGGGTCCCGGCCTCGCCCCGGGCTGGGACCGCCTGGCAGGTATCACGCGTGGGGACCAAGTTCCACTTCCACTTTTTTTCTCTCCCATTGGGCTACCTCACTGGTCCAGAAGTCCACCCAAGAAGTTATTTTCCAAAGGAACTTACTTTCATGCTTGTATAATAAAGCACCATCTGATTCTTGCTTTTTTTTTCCTTTCTCCCCTTTCCCATTTTCCGATGGATTATGTATGCTTTGTGGTGTTGCACTAGTATGTGCTCAGGGTATTTTGAATCCCAAGCATTCCCAAGTTTCAGTTTACTCTGATAAAGGATGCATAAAGAATGGAGGTTCAGGACTTGTGGCTGTTCATGATGGTGCAAAAACTTTTAAAATTTTAATTTCATGAGCGTAGTGATATATAAAGATGTATCGCGCAGTATAATTGTTACACTTTTGTATCTAAAGTCATTTTTAAAGTTTTCTAGTTGAACTAAGTATTTGTTTCTATGGAGCACCTAAAGATAGAATCATCCTGATATTTTATAATCCTGTTTACTTTAGGGAAGCTCGTTTGGTCAACCTAAGTGAACTTAATAAAAGTCAAAGAACAAAAAGCGTTTCAGTTCAATGAAACTGCACAGCGATGGGTTCCTGGTGAAGTACACCACCACCAAGGCACTCTGTCACTGAGCTCTGGCTTTGTGAAGAATGTAACTGCTCATCAAAGCAATGTATAGGTGTCTGGAGGTGAGCTATGAGCCAGGGTTGGTGCTGACAGCCAGAAGTCAGTAGCTCGCATGACACAAATATCACACTGAAGTGCCTCTCTCTGCAAAAAGAGCAAGACTTGGTATCTGGTCACTTGATAGCAAACTAGCACTCGTCCTGTGGTTGTGAGATGGTTAATGATAATTGTGTTTAATATAATTACTTGTACATAATTATTTTTATAAACCTTTCATGGGTTTCACAGTAGACTGATGAAAAATTAATGATGTAGCTTGATTATTTTGACTGAAAAATAACATGTAGTCATTTTAGGTGATAGGCAGTCTCTCTTTAAACTGATTTATTAAGGGCCTTTTTAACTCCTATGCCTTGCAGTTGGTGTGTGAGGAGCAAAGGTGTATGTGAGGGAGAAGATGATAATTCTCTTTTTACATTAATTTTTTTATGCTTACAAAAGGGTTAAGAAATGCTGGGTAATACACAGCTTACATTCCAGCTATCCTGGCAGATGGGACTAACCACTTTTCATGGTGGAATGAACAACCTCACAACCTGCTTATAGAAGCATTTGGTGACTTAAAATTTCTGATGTCTCTTGACTCCTTGTTGCCTGCCATCAACAGAAGCAGTAAGACATCTTGATGGTGTAGAGGCTGCTTGTAAAAACTTGCTAGTGTTAACCTAAAGCAGCCAGCTTCTTCTAAAAACATGTATATTTTGTAGGTTTTTTCTTACTTTGTGAAGTTGCAAACTTCTTATTCTTCCAACCTAATGCTTAATCTATTCTACATCCATTTGGCTTTTGAAATTGTTTACATAACGTTAGATGGTCTGCTGATGGCTGCAGTAGTGCCACGTCGCATTTCAGAAGTGAATTAAAGTTCAAGGGCGCATATTGTTGTGCTGTTCCTCTGGCTATAATACCTGCTTGAATGCAAAAGAAAAATTGGGTTGATTTAAAACCCAGCAAGGCAAGCTGCAGCATGACCAGATGCTGAGGTTCCAGATATTTCAATTTGGAAATTCTTCTTCAGAAACACAAGAGTATCATTACTAGTTCTTAAATTGTATAGGTGATTTCAGTGCTTGTACTGTTAGATTGATGGGTTTTTTAGTGTTATTTTCAACTGTGTGGAAAGATGGTAAAATTAAGGATTTGACTTGTGCAGATTTGTAACTCTTAAATAGGTGCAGGACAGGCTAGGTCAGATTTCAAGGGTGAGAGTTAAGGCTGCTAGAGGTATGATATGGGAGACGCTGTATTAAATTTGTGCTGCCTTGTTTGGAGGCATAACCTGAAATATTCTGTGTAAGAACAAAATATAGTGAAGTAACTTATAACTCAGTTGAGTTGACTCTGGCTGTGGGGGCTCTATGAGTAAGACTTGCTTATTTTTTTCTTGGTTTTGCTTTGACTTCTTGTTTTAGCAGTGGGAGCTTTATTGGGGGTATAGTGTGTTTTGCTCATACCCTGTTAGCAGTTGGGTTGAAGTTTCACTGGAGTCTGAACTCCTCTGACACCAGCGTTTACAGATTCTTAACTGAGCTGTTTCAGTTTGTGAAGTCAGTTAACACTGGGAAATCTTTAGTCAGGTTTTCTGGCAATTTAATGCGCAGAAATAGCTCAACAAAGGATCTGAATACAGGACGGGGTGTGAAAGCCAACAAGTCACAGGGAGGCTAAACCAGCTTATTTCGTGATCATATTCGTGGCAGTTTGTGGCAATCCAGGATAGGATTGTCTGTGGTCCAGCTTCCCCCCATCTTTTTCCTTCTCAAAGGTGCTATTCCCACCCAACTCTGTGTGTTCATCTGAGGAAACTAAGCAATCAGAAAACTCTTCAATTTTAGGTTTGGATTCTGTTCAACCTTATAGCCGTAGACCAGAGCTGAGGAAGGCTGGAAAGCAGTATTGCCACAATACTGAGTTAGATAATTTTAAACATGAAAACAGTAGATTTATTTCATGAAAAGGGCTAATAATATTTTTGTGCTCTACCTATACGTATGGTGTTGGAGATAGTATAATGGATTAGACGGACCTCTGGTCTGACTCCATGTGGCTGTTTCTGTTCCCACACTGAGCAGTGTGAGAGGTGTGATTTGCTTGATTTAACTCAGTGGTTTCAACTTCCTGTCACATGGGGCTACTTCTGAGACTGACAAAATGCAGGCCTAGAATAAATCCAATGTACAATGCCCAGTCTACTTCAGTCAGCATGGATGGTTTCATATTAAACAGGAATTTTGTGGTAGCCTTTGTTGCTGGAATTCTCTTGTAGTAGCTGATTCCCTCCCTTATGAGCTCCCTTTATAGAATGGCTTTGTGTACTGGAAGTTGGGCTATGTCCTTTACCAGATCCGAATTTTCAACCAGTCACTCAAAGGTTATTGAACTTCAAAATGCCATAGTGCCAGAAGGAGTTGGACAATAGCCCCAGATGTCAGGGATAGAGTTGAGGTGACCATTGGTCTAGCATGTTGCGTGGCATAATCTTTACATTCAAGAGGCAGTGCCTTCCTCTGAGTCATTGCACAAATATGTTGTTCAGGACTAAGCTAATAAAAGGAGAATGCAGTGCCTTGCAAGAGTTCTCCTGGACTCTATTGTTAACAAAAGTTTTCACATCGAAAGGATCAAAATGTACAACTGGTCCCTGAAACCCTCAGTTGCTGGTCTTTAAACAACAAAGTCTTTGTATGTCCAAACCTCATGCAGAGCATCGTTGTATCTGCAGAAGGTAATTGTGGTACTTGGATTTTGCATTGAAGAGGTAGGGAATGTTGTGTATATCTGTATTTCCCTGCCTATCAGAAGCAAAAGGCAGAGTGAATCTGGTTTGAAGATTTCAGCATTGATCCCAAATAATTTTTCACTTACTGCTTTTTCAGCAAGGCAGAGTCCTGGGCTCTTCATGCTGTTTAAAGTAGTTGACTTATGGTAATATATGATGGCTCAGTATTGTACTTAAAACCCAAGGTTTGCCTGCCTATGAAGCCAGTAATACTGAAAGCATCTCTATTTCCTTTTGGCCCAATGGACCAACACAGAAATTTTGATTTGTATGTCAAAACTAATAATTTGGGGTTGAGCAGAAGGTTTTGTTTGATTTGAAACGCTCAGGTTTTGGTTTTGTCTATAAACATAGGAAATCTGGGAGCCAAGGACCAGATTGACAAGAGCGAATGGAAATACCTCATGGGAATGAGGCAATTCACATCAAGAAAGAAGTTAGATCAGAAATCTTAGACTTTGAAGTAGCAAATTTCAGTGCCCACTCTGTCATACTTATAAGGGTAAACTTTGAAGATCTGTGTCATGAGGACCATGTTATAAGACTTTGAACCATTTAACTCTCTACAATAAATACTCCCTAAACTAGAAAAGATTCCTGGATGTCACCGTTTTTAGGGAACATCTTTCTTCTTCATCTGCTATTTATTATAGGTGATCATAACTGCCTTAACCAAACAGACTGAGGCAAACCCATCCCCTGTGATAGGGGATCTGTTCAGGTGGTGACTCCAAATGTTGGAGTGCTCCTGATGGTTTATTCACAAACTGTAATGAGGCATCCAGTATATGTGGTGGTAGGACAATTTTGGAACACATCCCTAATCAAGGCAAAACCATTTTCCTATACTGTAAAAATAAAGCATATATGTATATATGTCCTCAGTGTTAATACTTAAATATCTTCATAGAATTACCAAAAAATTCTTGCCACCGTTTTTTTGTGTAAAGAGACCTGAAAATATTTTCCAGCGTTGAGTCCAAGAATAGGATCTTGTTTATCCATTTATTCACTGTGAAACTCTTCATGAAGCTGCTAAGTAGTACTCAACATTATAGGAGATGGAAGAAATGAGCCTTCATTCATGCAGTCCGTTTGTACTTGAGCAGCTGTGCAGTCAAACAGAAGGGTGTGGTTCCCTGTACTCTGCTGGGCTTTAAGAAAGCTTCCATTTTGGTTCTCTTTCAGCCTCATTATTTGAGATTATAGAAGATTAGCGCTGATAGTGTTGAAGTTAAAAGATGATAGTGTCCAAGGAAAGCCCAATCCCTTGAACAGCTCTCATTGTTTTGCATTTCTCTCCCCATTGTTGCTTCAGGAATGCAGCCATCCTGCACCTGCTCCTGCCCTCCCTTCCTAGGCTGATTTTGAGGAGAGAGACAGAATTGATCACTCTAGAGTAGATGGGAGGTGAAACTCTTCCTCTGAAAGACAAGTGGAGTTTTTGTTGTTTGGGTGGTTTTTGGTTGTTGTTTTTCTTTGTTTTTTGTATGTGTGGCTGGTATGTATCTGGATGCTGCTTTCCACCTGCTCAGAGAGTCTTCACTTTGCCTTTACTGTGCCATTGGCCATCTCTAATTACTGATTACTTTGCTTGTGCAACTGAGCAGCCTGTTCATCAGCTTATGTTGCCCATGCCAAATCACTTTGCAATCATAGGATGGTCTCTGAAGATGGAGAGGACATGTTCATATGTACACATAATAAGTGTTATCCTAACCTCACATTTTGTCAGCAGCGGATGTTATTCAAAATATCACATGCTGTTTCCAAATGGATGGTATTTCCTGGAGGAGAGGTAAGAAACCAAACTCATCCCAATGTGACAGTTTATTGTGTTTGAGTCTGTCTGATCCAAGATGCCTTTCCAAAGTATTTTTGAAAAAGAAGGAAGGTTTCTTTCCATCTCCCCATGAATTCCTAAAAATTCCTAAAATTACTATGTTATTATGGGTTTTTTCCCCTTTTTTCACCCCCTCTAAGGGTATGTGTCTACTCAGCTAAAGAGAATTATTGCCACAGTTTGGGACCAGTGATTCAAGTTTTCTTGAAATAGAGCAGAAAGTGTAGGTTAGGGCATGGTCCCTTATCCTGTGCTTACCTTTCATTCTTCCCAAGTTCTAGTGTAAGATTCCAAATAGCAATGGCTTCCTAATTATACAAATGTAATTATGTATAGCAGAGACTAAATTTTATAGATGCTATGTATAATTATGACAGCTTGTAATTAATAGTAGTGTATGCATGTACTCATGCACACGTGCACTCAGACCCCAAAGCAGTTCTTCTAAAGAGGCTTCTGTTGTAGTTTTTATTTGACCAATGCCATTGGAACATATATTCTAAAAATGTCCCACATATATTCTAAAAATGCCGCACATTTCCATGCTATGTAGGGTCAACAAAACTGTCCCAAGGCCACAGAAATCCCTTCTAGAACTTACCTTTTGTACTTTTTAATGGTTATGCTGTACAGAAATGCCTTTCCAGTAAGGTTTCTGTAGACTTCTGCCTCATGTTAAATCCATTAATATTAAAAAGTTTTGGTATAGTCTCCACTTAGCACTTGTAGTCTTGGGATGTTGTGAGGGGAATTCAGCTCTTCCAGAAGAATGGGTATCTGATTTTTCTTTTTACTTTTGCAGTGATAGTTTCATAGAGGCAGCCACCAGAGACAGAAAATCTTAAACCCAATCTTTTGTCTTAGGAGAAAGACTGAAATGCTGTTCCTGCTGCTGTTGAGTGGCCTTCATCAGGAAGGGTCACACAGCTCAGACACAAAATGCCTTCCAGTTAAGTACTTTTCCCAGGAAGAAACACAGAGCACCTTACCCTGTGAATGTATAGCAACAGTGCAGTGCTGATTCTGAGGGGGCTTTAATGTGGTTGTAAATGTCAGGTGTGGTTTTTCATAGAAATTCTCAGTAGTTTGTAGCTTAGGTCATCCTAAGGAATAGTCAGCTTTTCTTTTCATCCCTAGATCTTTCAAGAAACTCAAAGTTTAAATCTTTTAAGAGCTGCCCACACTATTTTTCTTCCCAAAGATGTATCAATTGCTCAGGAAGTTGTGCCTGTGGAACACAAAATAACTCAGGTTGGAAGGGACTTAGAGAGGTTAACTTGGTCAAACAGCATCCTCCACAAGCAAGAACAGATAAAAGATGTTTTAAAAAGTGGTCCTTTAAAGACATCCTAACTACTCATAAAAAGTGAAGGATTAGAGAGAGAATTAATCAGAAACCAGATTAGGGGTAAATTTCCTTGTATTGAAATGTATCCCAGGGTCTTGAGGGAACGGGCTGATGTCATTGCCAAGCCCCTCTTTGTCATATTTGTAAATCATGACAATCAGGTCAAGTCCTTGGAGACCGGAAAAAAGGAAACATCACTCCTACTTTTAAAAAGGGGAGAAAGGAAGACCCAGGGACCTGCAGACTGGTGAGCCTTTCCTCTGTGCCTGGGAAGAACATGGAGCAGATCCTCATGGAAGCAGTGTTAAGGCACATGCAAGACAAGGAGGTGATCTGAGAGATCACTCAGGGCAGATCATGCCTGACCAACCTGGTGACCGCTATGGTGGGGTGACTGCAGTGGTCACCAACCAGTGCCACCTGCCTGGAATTCTGTAATGCTTTCGACACAGTCCCGCATGACATTCTTATCTCTGAATTGAGAGATGTGAATCTGAAGGTGGGCTGTTTGCTGAATAAGGAATTGGCCAGATGGAGGTAGCCAGAGAGCTGTCTGGGTGGAGGCTGGTGGTGAGTAATGTCCCTCAGGACTCTCTCTTGGGGCTGGTGCTCTTTGGTGTCTTTATCAGTGACACCAACAGTGAGATCAAGTGCACCCTTTGCAAGTTTGCAGATGACTCAAAGCTGAGGATGCAGTTGACACAACAGAAGGATGGGATGGCGTTCAGGGGGACATGATGAACTTGAGATGTGGGTCCACAAGAAGCTCAACAAGTCCAGGTGCAAGGTGTTGCACCTGGGTTGGGGCCTGGTGGAACTCGCTGGGAGCAGCCTTGAGGAGAAGGACCTGTAGATTCTCGGGGCTGAAAAGCTGGACATTGGCCAACAGTGTGTGTTCACAGCCCAGAAAGGCAGCCGTGTCCTGGGCTGCATCGAAAGCAGTGTGGCCAGCAGGGTGAAGGAGGTGATTCTCCCTCTCTGCTCCGCTCTGGTGCAGCCCCCTCGCTGTCCACCTCTGGGGTCCTCAGCACGGGAAGGGCATGGACCTGTTGGAGTGGGACAGAGGAGGCCATAAAGATGATTAGAGGGCTGAAGCACCTCTCCTACAAAGGCTGTGAGAGTTGGGGTTGTTCAGCATGGAAAAGAGAAGGCTCCAGGAAGACCTTATTATAACCTTCTAGTACCAAAAGGGGGTTTATAAAAAAAGAGGTTAAGGGACGTTTTACATGGGCAAATAGTGATAGGACAAATGGGAATGGCTTTAAATTAAAAGAGGAGAGAATTAGAATAGATGTTAAGGAGAATTTTTTACTGTGAGGGTGGAGAGACACTGGACCAGGTTGCCCAGAGAAGCTGTGGGTGACCCATCCCTGGAAGTGTTCAAGGACAGGTTGGATGGAGCTTTGAGCAACCTGGTCTAGTGGAAGGGGTCTCTGTCAATGGCAGGGGGACTGGAACTGGATGAACTTTAAGGTCCCTTCCAACCCAATTCTTTAACTAAGAAATCCACAATGAATAAAGGGTGCTAATCGTTGATACTGTAAAATCTGTACATTGTGACTGTAATGTCATTTGGAGCTTTTTATCCTCTCATATTGGATGGTTAAATTAATGCTGCTGAACAGAAACATCCCAATACTTAGTTCTGGACAAATGGAAAGAGGTAAAGTGGAGGAAATTTTGGTAAATTTTTATTTTCTTAAATTGTTCTGTCTACTTTACTACTGCCTTTGTTTTATGATCCAACCTTTCACTGCAGCTTCATGTAATTTGACAGAATTCCTGAGTGCAGTGAGTTGTGCTACAGAGAATATACCCTAGGTGCTCTTAAAACACATTAAGTATTTGAATACTGACTAGATACATCAAATGTGCTCATTTTTTAGCAATAAATAATGATCTTTTGTGTAACAAATGTCCATAAATTACTTCCATGTGCACATAAATTTCACCTCATTGTCCAGTATCTAATGGAAATTGTTTCATCCACCTTTCTATCAGACCAAGTGTCTTAATAATCCCCTGGTGTTTGTATCCTTCTGATTTGGCTTAAGACTTTTCTCTTATTGTCTGTTTACTTATGTCCAGCTTCCTCTTCCATATTTCCACAATATGGAAAAATCCCTTTCCTATTAAAAAAAAAAAATCCATAATTGCAGGGATCATGGACTACTTGGAACAATTTGAATGAAACAAAACCTCATTGATTTTGGAGAGCTGCCTGAAATGATTTTGAAAAATAAGTTTGTCTTAATGAAAAATGTCCTATTTAAAAGAAAAAGCAAAAAGCAGCCAGTTGTTTTTGTATGATTTATTTTGTTGACATTTTTATTAAAAAACATTTTATTTTTGAAAACAGCCTTTCATTAAACTAAATGTTTGGAAACTTCCACTTTTGGGAAAGGTAGAAAAGATAACGAAGGTGAAAGCCACTTAGACCTTTTTTCATTATTTGAGTTACTCAGTGTTTTTAAATGCAGAACAATATATAAATTTCTTTTCAATTATTTTCTCCATGGTTTTCTTGCTAGTAGTGTCTAGTGCAGGGCTGTGTAAGTACCTACCTAAAGGAATCATGAAACATGAACTGGTGAGCCTGGGCAGGAGGATCCTTGTGTTGGACACACATGGAAGGACATTAGGATTGCTGTGTCCTCCCTGCTGATGCTTAGCATTCCCTCTCTCCCAAGGAACTCCTTGCCTGGGAGAAGGTAGCCTGAAACCCAGGTCGGAAAGGCTGCTGCCCTCCTACATTGTATAGGATTTTTTCTTGGGCATGGAATGTAAAATACCACCACATCAGAATTGCAGCTCCTGCATCACCAAAATGCTACAAAATATCTGGAGTGCCAGACATGGAAGTAATATTTCATGTCAACAGTGTTGCTAATTAATGTGTAAATCATTTTGCTCACTTTTCCCCGTCACAAGATTGGCTTACAAAAAATCAAGAGATTTAAAAATTATATATACCTGCAACTTTTACAAGTCACAAAATGTCATGCTTTTCAAGATTTTCTTTGCCTTCAGGAAGAACAGAATCTCATTTTAATTTTGAATGATAAATAAGTTTCCTCAGTCTAGGAATGGGGACAGTAAGAAAAACAACAAATACCATGATCCTGGCAATAAAATCCCAGAGCTGGCAGTCGTGGGTCAGAGAAGACAAGGCTTGGGAGGGAGCCAGAGCCTGCCTGTGAACAGGAGCAGCAGGCTGGAGACAGCTGTCTGGAATCTGTCTGGGCAGCAGGCACCCCAGGAGATGAGAGAGTCATGCAGGGAAGCAGCTTTTTGCTGCTATGGGAGCCGAGCATGGGAGCTCGTTTCCACTGAAAGGGGGTTCCTGTTAGAGCTGCAACTGGCAAACCCTGCCCACGAAGATGAAAGTAGACTGTTTCCCAGAATAGAATTGCATGAGCAGAAGGGAGTGGCTACATATATAAAAACATCTATATTAGAGGTTTTGTTGACATGGTTATAGGGTTTGAGAAGGAGTGCGTGGTTTGGGTTTTTTTAAAAAATGATGAAGAGCAAGGCTAGAGGAAAGGGAGAGGACACAGATACGTGTGTAGGGGACACAGGAACATTGTAGGGAGACACAACTTGCCTTTCTCTAGGCACAATTTTGAACAATTGAAATGAGGTCAGATCAGGATTCCCAGGTGTTAGAACCTGTAGGGAGCTGCAGATGGCCTTTGGTAGCAAAGAAGTCTTCTATTACTCCCATGATAGCTGGGAATGCTTATGAAAATTCATTGTCAATTGTGTGGGTTTGTAAAACCCAGAGCACATCCCATTCCTGGCTCTAGGCTTCTTGTGCACAGAAATCCCATCACCCACACCAGCAATTATTTTAGGGCTAGCTGGGACATGAATTTGAGGACATGTTAAAGAGTTTCAACTGTATTATCCATCCATTTTCTTTTAATCTTGGTACCTGCAGTTTAGACATTAATCATCTGGGCTGTGCTTAGGAAGACCCAAGTTTCAGGATGTGTCCTGGTGGACCACTTTAATTCAATCCAGCTGATGTCAGTCTGTCTAGACTAGGTAAAGGAAAATTTCGGAAGCATGTGATAGCATACTGCAGGTATTTAAGCTTTCACCACTCCAGGCAGGTCTGGAGTTCAGCATTCACAAACCAGCACGGGTGGTCGATGCTGCTGGGCTTGAGCACAAACTCAGACCCAGAACTGATGAACAGTGCAGGCATAGCCGGAGAAAGGGCTGGCTGATCCTGGAGACCAGGATGGCATCTGAGGGTGTGATAGGTTTGCAGTGTGTTGCACCCTCTTGCTGCTTGTGCCAGTGCAAAGAGCAGAGCTGGGCTCAAGGGCAATGGCTGCTGTTTGTGGAGTGACCTACTTCGGCATGTGGTCACTAACAGTGCAACAGCCCAAATGTGTCTCCTGCTCTACAAGGGACCTGCTGCGTTTTCAGATTTCCTTGCAACTGCTAGCCCTCAGTTCCCTGTGAATCTTGTTCCTTCTTGGTCACCTACCTCATCTTTTTTCTTTGAAACTATGACTTTTCTTGCTTTTCCCAGCCTTTGCTGTTCTTCTCTATTATTACTTCTCTGTTATTTCCTACTCTTCTCTTCTGAGGACATCAGCATCCCAGAAGATCAGTGGTTTGCAACCGAGAGACTGATACCACCCACTAACTGTGCTTCGAGAGGGCTGGCCGTGTACCCAGGAGCAGCAGAACCCAGTGGCATTACCAGGACACTGCCAGCTGCTGAATGGTGCCCCATTAAACTGGGAAGGTTATGGCCTTGCTCTTGAAGATCCACACAAATTCCTGGGGCTGGCATGGCTGAAGTGTCTCCAATGCAGACAGCTCAGATCAGCCCTTGTGGGAGCAAACCACCCAACCTGTTCAGCACCTGAGCAGTTTGGAGGGGCACGCTTCTTCTGGCACTCCTTTGGGGCCCTGGCTTTCACCGAAGAGCCACACAAGGACACATCAAGGGACATACCTTTGGTCCTCTTCCCCAGCCCAGCTGGAATCAGGGGAACAACATCAATGGGTCAGCTTCCAGCCCCAGGTGTGTGCTGGTGCCCAGCTCTGGTGCTGTACACCTGTGAGTGACCACAGCACCATTCCTTCACCATCCACCTCCTGCAGTTGGAGCCTCCTCTCCCTTCCTTCCTTCACACCTCCCCTGCCTTGTGAGATGGAGCTCACGATGGGGGAGGAGGTGATAAATGTAAATTGTCTCACAAAGTAACTGAAGGCAGGGGCTTTCCTTTTGTCCTTCCAAATCCCACAGAATTGGCATTAAGGCTGTGGCTGTGTCCCAGGCAGAATATGTGCCCATAAAACTGTGCTCAACAGCTCTCACTGCTATTGAAACCACCAGCATGTTAAAACACCTTGTTACCAGTGGCAACCATTTTCTGCTAGTCTAATTTTTGTGCTTTCAAAGAATGGGAAGGGATAAAATAGCATTTCTTCTTTGCTTAGGAAGCCCCAATGTCCTTTACATTCCTGCACAGGTCAGTCTCCCCTTTGCTGCTTTTGCAGACCACAGTCATGGCCAGTGACTTATCCACTCAGCAGCCGCTGGTGCAGAGGGTTTTCAGGACACCTGCCATCACCCAGTCTTTCCCCACGCTGGTGCCTGTAAGCACAGCAGACAGAGCTCACAGCCTGTCTGAGTGTGCAATGTGACCCCATCTCTCCTGCCTTCTGTTAAGTGGCCTCTCAGCCATCCTCATCTTCCCCCAGCAGAATTATTTTGTCTGATTCAGAGATGAAAATAGCTCACTGTTTTCTAGGGATGGATGCTAGAGAGACATTCTCAAGAGAAAAGCACTGAGCAGCAGAACAAAAAACCGAAGGACTACATTTCCATGATAAACCAAATACCTTTGAATACACCTGGATGGTCTCAGGATACAACTATCAGAAATAAAGAGCAACAATTTTTGCTTTTCCAGTCAGTCCATGATTTTGTTTGGTTGTTTTTCTGCCTCTGGCAGAATAGCCAAGTATTTCCTCAGGACTCACACCCCTCTGGGCTTGCATCCATAAAGCACTGGGTGTAGGGCATCTTGTAAGAAAGTTTTGACCCATTTATAGTTTACAGACCAGAAAGACCAAAACCCACCATCTAATCTCATGTAAGAACAGCTGGAAGAACAGCTCGGTTATGAAGAGATTATATGCTCATGTGTGGCTTCCCACAGATTTTTTAATTCTTGCCTCCCGTAATACCTCCTACAGGAAAACTGGAGCCCTGTTGCTTTGGTATAGTTTCCAATAATCCAAAAGATTTAGAGATAGCTGTTGGAATATGCTGAGTTTCTGAGCACTTCTGGAGAGCCTTAACTAAAGCAGGACTTAAAAACATTGCAGTGATGTAATTCCCATTTCAGCTGACAAAGTTACCTACTGGAAGCTATGGATATATTCAGTTTGGTTGTCAAACTTTTGCACTCATACATAAATGTTTTGATCACTGGATATCAACTTTTGCCCATTTCAGTCTTGTGCAGCAGGTGTGAAGCCCTGCTACAAAAATCCTGTGAGGACTCAGAGGCAGCCTGGTGAGGTGCTCAGAGGTTTCCTTGGCTCTTTCTCCCTTGCCATGTGCCTCTGCTGCCTGCCCCTATCCAGAAGTGTGCTGGGTGCACAATGCTTGAAGGGTTTTTCCCTCTGAACTCGACCAAATTTCCCACCCTAGTCTTGACAAGCAAACATGAGGCGCTTCATGGCTTGGATACACAGCTTTATAGGATAAATTGCTTCCTAACAGAGCAGGCTTACATGTTTTGTGTCTTTGCTGACCTCACTTCCAGTGTCAGCTGAAGTCATGACATCCAGTTTCAATATTGGAAACAAAATTATTGAGTAAATGCAGCTCTAGATCCCAAATCCTTAACAATCAGGGACATTTTCAGTGGTTTTGTATCTCTCACTTGGGATCCTTTCTTAGCTGGAGGCTCCAGTTCAATCATTGCTCTGCTTGCCTTGGCAGAGCAAAGCCTCAATTTGCTTTAAGGTTGGACTATTGGGTTGTCACCCAGCACTCCTGTCTGCTCCCCAGAGCCTTCTGTGATGGTGGCCACTCCAAAGCCCCTCCTGGTTTAAACTGCCAATTCCTGTCCCCTTTGGTTTCATCTTAAATTTATTCCTTTGTTTATTACCCAAAACCAATATGTTTATACTGGGTTGACAAAGCATCCCTGGAAAAACAGCTTTTCATCCTATCCCAGACTTTTTTCCAGGCTGTTACTTTGTCTGGGATTTTAGAAACAGCTGTTGGGATATATATTTTCCTCTAGTCTACCCCCAATCTGGGCAGTGGTGGTTGGATGCATAATACAATACAGACAGCATGTCCCACATCCTATTCCTTTTCTCCTAACATCCTGTCCAGTACCATACACAAATTTTGGCCTTTTCAATTTTGTTCTGTGCAATTGCCGTTTTGGTTCGAAGAGAAAATCAAACGTAGACTGTGGGTCTGTTCCCACAATGTTGGACACTTGTGTCCCTGTGTCTCTTGAGTTCTTGAGTTCTTCAGTTGTCAGACTCCTTCCAGCCAAGGCAGCCCTGGGATTGGTTCAGGAGGTTTTCTGGGTGTTGTCCTAAAGACTGTTCTTCAAAAGATGTTTCACAGAATGACTCACTGTTCTTTTACCCTCCTTAGCTGTCTGTAGCTGCCCAGTTTCTTACATGCTTACATGCTGCTGTATGTGCCTTTCCCTTTTCCATAATTGCAATGACTTTAGGGGCTCTCAGTGAGATGCATCGCCTTCTGTCTGCACAGAGTGACAGTGTGGCACCCGGGGGTGGCACTGGCTCAGGAAGGAGGCGTGAGATGTTCACCTGATTGAGTGCTCGTTGTATCTCTGAGCTAAACACGGGGAAGCTGCTGTGGTCCCTGCACAAGCTCTGAGGTTTGGGGGTGTGGGAGGAGGTGGTGAGGAAGGGTTCCTCACCCTCACAGCAGTGCTTCCCCATCATTTATCACCCAAACATGTGACTACACTACTCAGACAGTTCAAACAAAATAAAGACATGATGGATTTATGCAATGGTTGTGTCAAAGAACACAATTCTTTTCTCTTTTGATTCCCAGTCCTTGTCCATATCCCTGGTCTGACCCCCCCTGGTGCTGATGCGCTGCTTCTCTCTCTGCTCAAGGCCAAGTCCCTCAGCACCAGAGATAAGGTGTCCTTGGTCGCTGACCCTCGCCTGAGTAATGCCTTACTGGGAAGTCATTGCTAGATATGACAAAGCCAAATCTGCCCTTCAAGAATATGGTTTTAGATGCAATAACTTGGAACAAGGAAAAAAAAATCCACAGGGAAACAACCACAGCAGTACAGTATGTGCCAGAGCTCAGGGTGGTGAAAGGCAGGCTCCAGTGATGATAATCCTATGAGACAATATGGTATTTGGCACTCAGACACTGGTGTGATCTGCATTTCAGGAATCCCTTAACAAGATGAGAGAAGAGTTTCCAATCTAAAAGAAAAAAATGACAGAAACTGGGAGTGAAAACTCACCTTGTTTAATTTATGGCATGTCCATGTTTATATCCTCCATAAATCTTGGAGAAGAAGGGACCAGCCATTGCTCTCCCACTCACCTCTAATTGATAGTGTTCTTTCTCTGCAGACTTGAGTTCCAAAGAAATAGGATTTATCTTCAGAATTTATGTTTAGTTTTGTTCGTGAGAGAATTCTTCTGTTTTCTTAACTTCAGAGAAAATGAATCATTGTGCAGTGGGAGGCTTGGACACAAGGTTGAACAAGAATGAATTTCTTGTTTTATGAACTAGAGAGCACAAACCCCAACACCTTTTAGTAAATATTTTTTCATGAAGATTTTCACAGTCTGCTGTAGTTGAAACACTAATAGTCCACATTGCCTAAAAGTATTTTAGGAGCTTGTCAAGATTTTATTTTTTAAGTATACAATAATCTCAAACCTAACCATGTATCTTCTTCATCTGCTATTTTGGTATTTTCAACTTTTAATTACAAAGCATTGCAAACTGGATAAAAGCCCAGTCTAAAAATTTTTAAAGTTGAAAAAGTAACAATTTTTCACATATTGAAAACCTAAAAACTTCAGTATATACTTCATATACCAGCATACAAACAAAATACATTGTAGAATCCTTGTAGTTTATGAAATGTTTTGACTCAAATAGCTGGTGATGAATAGCTAGAGGGATACATGTGTTTGTATAAAGACAGATTTGATTAAGCATCTCAATTAAATATCTCAATTACAAGTCATGGTGTACCTAGCCTCTGAAAATAACATACTGTTTTAAGAAATTAATGTTACAAATGGATAAAAAAATCAGGTTTGGGACATTTTTGACACATTTGACAAGATATTACACTTTGTAATTTTCACTCTTTTTTCTCTATTACAACTTAAGTAGTGAATTAATATCTTATTTTCTTATTCAATCAGAAACACATTCTGATTATACAGAAAAATGAGATTGTGAAATTCCTGAAGTTTGCAAGGAATCCAGAAGGCAGATATAGGACTTGTAAACATGCTGAACTGACTTTAAAAGCCAATAGATTTCAATTTGTGTGTGCCCACTGAAATCCATGTATAACCTTGCTATGGCAACAGCATTGCTGGGGAGAATTAACATAGAGATAGACTTGGTATTACTTTACGTCTTGTTTCAGACTGCTCAGATAACAATAGCAACAGAATGGAAGTGCCCTTTGTGCCAAGAACAATAAAATGGATGCACAGAGTCTGAGTATTCTTGGCAACAAATACCTCACACTAATTCGACTCTAAAAAGAAGTATTTTTAGTGTTTTATCCTTTCATTGGATGTGCAAAGGATAAGATTCCTTGGAGCAAGTCCCTATCAGTCTTTTCTTCTTTCTGGAAAAGAGTGCAATTCTTGGAAATAGGGCCTGCGTTTAATTCCAGGAGAAATTCTTATTCATTTTAGTAAAAATAGAGGGTTATTTTTTTATTATTGGTTCAGCACAGAAACTCAAAACTCAAATTGTGATGATATACAGTCAAACTCCAAAATGTGGCAAAGTACTGGTGAGAGAGGGAGGTCTTTCCCTGAAGCCTCACAAGGAACTCCAGTTATCCAAGGAAATTGTGATGCTCATCATTTTCAGTGAACCACAGAGCAACTTCAGTGAGCAGGTCTGGGGCTGTGTGGGTGGTTGTCATGTTGCTACCTCGGATAATACCACCTTGCACCTCAAAATATTTTTTTTCACATTGTAGCACCAAGAGTTCTATTATTACATGAGACTAAATTTTCATTAAAAGAGAGGGGGAGGAGTGCATGCCTAACCCTTACCACTGTGGAGCATGTGAATTCCAACCTCTTTAAATGCAACACAATTCTAGATTTTATATGTTTTAAATCAAGCACAAGAGATTTTCAGGATCAGGGATTTTTTCATCTAGCGTGTTGTTCTCCTGCACAAGCAAATTGTCTGCTTCTAGAGACAAGAGCTAGACTTGAGCACACTTTTGCAAGCATTTCACCACCTTCAGGTTCTAATTGTTATCTTAGCCACAACACAGCAGTGGTCTTTGTGCAAGAAGGAGGATGATTTTGGTTCTGTTCTGCACAGACCTCTGTTCTTCTCCTACTGAAATCAGTGATGAAAATCCCTCTGAATTCAGTGGAAGGAGGGTTGGAACAGCAGCTCACAACAAAGACAGCATTGTTCGGCGTTGCAGGGGTCTAGGATGCTGGTGATGCCTTTCTTCTTTGTGCTCACTTCCTCTGGCTCATTAGGGCTGTGGCTTTTGGTTTTACAGCTCCAGTGTGTTTGCTGTTGGGCCTCAGCAATGTTTTGTGGCCCTGGTGCTTTCTGTGTCACAAGGCAGGTGTTCCAGCGATGCTTGCAAATGCAGGATCCATTGCAGGGGAGTGGGGTCTCTCCTCCTAATTTAAATGCACAAAATCTAAGACTGGTTTGCATTTCAGTCTGCATTAGATTTGCATGATTCGTTGATTATTTTTGCATTTTCTTTTTTTTAATTCCAGCAATAAAAGGTAACTTAAACCCCAAGAGGGTGCCTTAAGCACCTGCACAGCTCTTGTCTTTCCTGATGTGTTGATCAGCAGTGTGTTTCCCTCACACAGGATGTCAGCAGGCCTCATTTTCTATGCTGAAGTGGTAGAAAAATAGCATAAAGAGAGGCTGGGAAATTGAGAATTATGGGAGTTATCAAGACCTGGGTCTTGTAAGAGGTCCCTGGAGGAACACTGACAGTTGTTCCAGTTGAGATAAAAGCACTGGCACCCTGGTTAGGAGTATTTGGGCAGCTCCAGGGGAGAGAGGGGATGGATAGTCCGTGTCCCGAGGATAGTGGGTACTTTTGTAAGCATATGCATAAGCTTTCAAAATGCATGTTTTAAAATTCTGATATGTAATGATTCTGTTTTTGCAGGCTAAACTATTAAGATTAATTACCATTTATTTTCATTCTTTATAATTACTGTAAAGGTTAGAGAGATATATTTGTTCCAAATTAGATTTTATTCTCATGCTCAAGTACGTGTTTAGATTAATTCTACCTGAAGTGGATGAACTATTTTGGTTTTACGAAGCAATCTGGGCAAATTTCCCAACTGGGCATTTTAAAAGGAAGGATCTGAAACATTAAATGTGCTCATCATCCCTTGATGAAGAGACCTTTTCCCTGCAGGGAAACCTGCTTTTATTGTTGTTCATTCCACATTTCAAAAGCAATTCAGCCATAAATTGCAAAGACACAGTTAAAATACATTTTTAATTACTACCAGTATTTCCAAGGCTCTCAGAGGTGGCAGCTAGCTTGTTGAAGCATTGTCATATCTGGGCGCATCTGCTACTAGCAGAAGATAAAAAAAATTCTCTCCACTTTGGTATTTCCAGGTTAGAAATTAATTTATATATTTAATTCCTAGTTTGTCCTGTCTTCTCCTTGTAAGACTATATGGCAGCTGAGGAGATTTTGTGCCTAGCTTGCCCCAGAGCCCTTGGGCAGCGTGGGCTGGGGGCTGTGGCAGCTCAGTCTCCCTGCAGGTCTGGGTGCTGCGGCTGTGCAAGACCAGCCCTTCCTTTGCACCTCAGCCTGTGGTCCCCAGGGAGGCAGGACGAGGCCAGAGCACCTGCACAGATGGGGAAGGAGCCCTCCCTGAAGCAGGGGAGGTACTGCAGCCCCTGCCATGCCCCCTGTGCAGCATGGCTGGCTCTGCTATCCAAAACAGCCACGCTCTCCTGCAAGGCTGCTGGTGTCACGGAGCCTGTGTAGTGTATCCTGCTTCGGGAGAGCTGCAGGAAGCTGTGTGAAACCTGTGTTTATAGAAGGATGTGAGATATAAACTAACGCTCCCTTTTTGATAGCTGAAGATTTATCTCCCAGCTGAATTCCTAAAGGGAAAACGACAAAAATTCAGCCTCAGTGGTAATTAAGAACCTCTAAACGGCATATATCTGAATTTACATATGGAAGAGAAGGTGGTATGATGAAAGAGAGATTTAGCTATACACCCCTCTCTGCAAATATAAACACAGTTTTCCCTGTGTTTATGCTAGACTGTCTACAGATGCATTGTAGTACCAAAAAGGGATCCTTGGACCCCTGAGCACAGCTCCGTGCCAGGGCTGAGCGCTTTGGCAGGCGGCTGCAGCGCTCCGAGCAATGGGGACTGCTCTGCGGGCGAGGGCAGAGCTATGATCATGACATGAAAGGCAAATCCAGGGCAGCATTTGGAGTGGGGAGAGCTGTGGTCGAAGATGGCAGATGAGCAGTTGGGGAGGAAGATGTACAATTACTCTGAACAAGAAGGAAGCACTGCCTGAGCAGCAAGGATGAGTAAACAGGATAATTACCAGGAATTTACAGAAGTATTCCTGCAATCATGGGATGGCCTTTGTTTGAGCACAGAGAAGGCGGTGGAGGAGCCAGAAATAAAATCCTGGTTAAAAGCGGTGACAACAGAGATTTTAAAGCCATTTTAATAGACATGGAGAAAAGGGGAATGAGAAAAAGTATTAATTAATTTTTGAGATATCAATGGACCCTGCAGGAGAAGAGAGCAAGGAAAATATGCAGATCTGACTGCTCACTCCCAGTTGTTGGTGCAAATGTGATAATTTTAACTGGAGAAGAGAATGTAAATAGGCAGATATAAAAGGGAAGCAGGGTAGCACCTCCACTAAAGGTAAGAAGAAGACAAAGGAAAAAAACAGAAAGAAAACCTCAATGAGCAAATAATACACCTGGCTGTTGAAGGTGAGGGAGAAGTAGGGAAAAATTAAAAAGCAACACTTGCTCTTAAGAAAGAAGTGGAGGGGTTGCTTCAATGCCCAATGGAGAGAGAAGCTGGTAAGAGGAAGAAAAGGAAATCAAAATACTGGAAGCAGAAGCCTTGAGCTTTTGAGAAGCCTGGAGCTGAGGGGGAGGAGGGAGAGCAAGCAGCAAGCAGAAAAGGAGGTGGAGCTGGGCAGGCTGCTAAAGCCTCCTAGGCTCCCAGGGAGAAGGAAAGAAACCCAGGAAAAAAATGGTTAGTGAGAAGCTGAGAGGAAGCGCAAGGCGGGTGTGGGGACATGAGGCACAGAGTTACAACTGGAGCAGCAGATTGCAATAGGAATTAACCAGGAGAGAGGTTTGGTAATGCATCCTCACACAAAGCCTCCTCCTGTTGTGTCTGAATGTGTTTCTGTCAATTTGATTAAATTAAGCAGTTGATCTCATTATCCAGGTGATGGGTGGGTGCTGATGCATAGCCCTCAGGAGCACATAGAGCCTATAGGAAAAATCGATTTATGGGTCAGTGGCTAAAATTTTTTAAAAATCACTAAAAACCCCCAAGCAATGTGGTCCCAAACACAGCCTGTCTTCTCCCTTCCTTTTTTTTTTTTCATTTAAAAAAAAAATTTTTTTTGGTGGTCAAAGAACAAGAGCAGAAACAAAATTCTCTGCATCTGATGTAAAGAAAAAGATCTGATTTCAGGTCTTCATAAGGAATGCCCAAGGTAAAAAGTGGCAATTTTTTTCTGCTGCTGATACTGCTACTGCAGGAGCTGCAGCCTCATTGTCCCCCATGGGAGAGCACAGACCACGCTCCAAGGATCTGCATTTCACTCCTGCCAGGCGGAATTCCACTCTACCTCTTTCTGGTGACTCCCTAAGGGCTGGGCTGATGAGTCCTTTGCCCTCCACGCTTTGTACAAGGCACAAAGTCACCAGCCAGGACTGGTGTGTGTCACCTGTCTGGGCTGTTCTCATCTCTGGAGGGACATGGCAGGTCCACACTCACTGGCTGCCCAGTTCAGGTTGTGGTTGTTAATTAAACTCCTCCACGTTTCACAAGTGGACACTGCAGGGTGGTGAGGGGGATCTGCCCTCCCTGCTGGCAGCCAGAGGTGGTCCACAGAAGAGTTTCTGGAGCAGAAAGAGAGAAGACAGTGAATGGCTTTGTGGCCTGAGACAGGAGTAATGTTTGAAGATCAGGGGCACATGTGACATTTGTTTTAGATGGGCTGATCTTTCTTAAGGAAGCATAATTATTTGGGATGATCAAACATAAGCAGCCACCCTGAGAGGGGCAGATATTGCTCTTCAAGCATGGTGCCTCCCATGGGTTGCTTTGGGCAGGTTTCTGTAAACCTGCTAAGCACCTCACCATGTGTGTGGCCTTGATTTTTGCTGTTCCTGCCTGGTCTGGGTAGAGTGCATGTGCTCAGTGCCAAAGCTCTCCCATCATTAGCCGAATCTACTGCAGGCTTCCCTTACCCCAGCTGCAAACTCCACACCTGGGGCTGAGACTGGAGAGGGAGAAGCTCTTGGCCAGTCGTTCCATTTGTTGGAATGAAGGTTTGAGCTCCCTGGCTCTCAGCACCGTCCCTGCTCCATGGAGCTCGGGGTCACCTCTCCCTCTGCCCCGGCTGACGCCAAAGCCGCCCGCAGTGGGACTCAGCTGGCACTGGCTTAGAGCACGGTGTACTCTCGCTGCTGAAGAGAGGTCTGTTTAATACTTGTCTGCACTCAGTGTGTAAATATTATGAGGAATCTGAAAAAAAATCTCCTGAAAGCCACTTTACACAGATGTTACCATGAATAGATTATTGTCCATTTATGGCCGAGGGAGAGACTTTGTAATTTACAGTTGGTTTTATATCTCTGTGATTTCTGTGGCACTGGGAGTAGTCAGCAAAAATCTATTAATAACAAAGAGGACAGACTTAGGATCTCTGTAATAGGAGAAAGAAGGATGATGGAAGGATGATTTATGATTACTCAGAGAAAGCAGTTTTATCTGTTTGCTCAAAGGCAGATTGTCTTCTTAAGAAAAAAATATTGCTATGTAAACAGGGATACATAATCATTCATAATGAGACAATTTAAACAGGTGATTCTTCATAAAAGTACAAATAAATGTACTGCTGTTTTGACAACAATGTCTTTAATGGTCATCGTCCCCTTTAATTAGCCCTTGGATATGCTGCTTTAGACTTTCCTTTACCAGCTCCACATGCTACGTGACCTCCTCACAACAGCCTTAGCTTGGGGGTGGCTTTTGTACAACTTGAAGTGAAAATGTGGCCAACATTTAAAAGAATCACAGCAGAAGAAAGCCCTGAGATTTTCTGATAACCTTAAAAGCAATGAGGAATGTAGCCTCACTCCAGGCATCGAGCTCAGAGGGGTGTTAGATCCAAGGGGAGCTCTTGGCTCAACCTTTGCTTATCAGTGTGCGAGATTAATCCAGGTTGTTCATGCTGTGTAAAGAGTGTGTAAAGAAACGTGAGCACAGAGCCATAAACCAGAGCCACCTTGTCCATGGGAAAATTGCAGGGCTGGCAGAGGAGCCTCAGAAACAGCTTTTGTGGTGAGTTTGGAGGGTTGGAAACCGAGGGACAGGCTGAGAGGGAGCTAACATAGCAGAAGACACAGGGCTTTGATGTGTCTCACTGTTTGGGCTTGTTTTTATACTGAGTGAGGTTACGTTTCGTGAACACCTCTGTCCCAGGAATGCATATGCAACTAAAAATAACTCAAAATGAATGCAAGCTAAAGTCATTGCACCTGGTGGCTGTAAACACAGTTATCTCCTGTTCCTTCCTTCCTTCCTTCCTGCCTTCCTTCCTGCCTTCCTGCCTTCCTCCCTGGGCTCAGTTTAACCAGAGCACAGGTGTTTTCCAGCACACCAGCACTGGAAAGATGAAACAACCACTTTTCTGTTAAACCAGTGGGGGATTGATCACTTGTGTTGATTTACTTGTGAGTTGGAGCAGGGAGATGCTAATGCCCTGCAGGCGCTTCCTTTCCAAAATGAGCAGTCCCAGAAGGAGCCAAGTAAGGATGGGACATGGGATGGCTGCTCCACCTGAGCTGCAAAGAGCAGATCCCCTCAGATGTCACAGAGAGAGCAGACAGGACTCCACCAGCCAAAGCCAAACATCACCATGAGTAATGTCAGCACAGGTAGTAGGAAGACCTGTCCCGGGGTTATACCTTTCCTCTACTCCTTTGGTCTTCTCTTGTACTCTTAACAGTTACTAGCTGAGGTCTTCTTTCCACCACAGCTGAAGGGAGATAAGCAGACATAGACAGTTGAATGATTTTATTTAGTTAGGCCTTTCTTGTGTAAAAGGCATCTGCTTCATGTTCCTTTCAAAGACTGTCTTCAAAGACACCAATTTCTTTTGGCGTAACCATGTTGATCCAAATCTCACTTGAAGGCAAGACAAGGCAGAGCTGCTCAGCCAAGTCCTGCTCTTGGAAGTGGTCAGCAGCTGTGGACATTTTCTAGAGGTGGGATTGGGTGCAAGGGAGCACCGAGCTGTTTATCAGCTTTTCCAGCAATTCCTATGTGGATGGGTACACAATACCTAAATTTTTGCCTTCTGGATTTCCATCTATGAAGAAAAGAGCAAAGACCTTTTTTCTAAATAGTTCTTGGATCTAATGAGGAAAGACACCACATATAGGACTTCTGAACATGTAATCAGGCTCAACAGGCAGCCTGCAGGGCAGGTCCTGCCTTCAGCTGGGATGTGCTCATTTTAGCAGTTCTCTCTAAGGACAACCTGCTGCCCTTGCACGTGAGCTGGTGCCTGGACCTGTGAGCGGTGTGGGGTATGTGGGGGGTCCCAAATGGGGGCAAGCCACTCTGCTCCAGAGGCCTGCTCATCCTGGAAACACTTTCTGTTTGGATGGAAAATGGAGCTGCACAGCGCTAGCCCTGTGTTTCGACACAGGTTTTAGTTTTATCTTTGTGTGTGTAACAGGTTCATACACTGAATGGCAACTGGAAATGTCAGGATTTACCCTGAATGAAAGACACCAAATATGTTGGCAAGAAAGCAAAATCCACAGCTGTTCTCATGCCATTTTCTTCCTTTCAATAAGCTGTATGGAAAGGCAGCAGTGGTGTGCTGGCAGCAGCTCTGGGTGCTGGCCCTGGGAGGAAGGTGGCTGTGAGCCTGCCCTGCTGTCCACTCTCCATGTCCTCACCAACTCAGCTTCTAAGGACCCTCCTGAAATCTCATTTCTCAGCCTGCCTCTCTATATGGTAGTGCTGCACCTACATGGGGAGCAGAAGTTGCCTCTTCTAATTTTCAGCGCAGTCCAGAGAGGAGCACCTCACTGATGGACAAGGGTTTGATCCTCAGGAACTGCCATCACATTTCCTGGGCAAATGCACTTGTCCCCAGCCACTGAAAAGAGGCAAGAGCTCCTTATATATTCTCATTTTTAACCAAAAGGGACATGGGAGAAGGAGCTCAGGAGGTCTGAAGTGAGATACATCCAGGGTAGGAGATGCTTAGGAGCCACCTCATGCCAAGGATTTCCGAGCACCCCTCTCTGCTTGGCTTGCCCTTGTCAGGCAGGCTGCTTGCACTGCCAGTTTGGAGGATCTCAGCAAAGAACCACATGGAGCTGGTCAGAAACACTGTGGGGTGGAAGAAGAAAGGTGCAAAATGGGTCAAGGTGGCAAAGGAGAGAGGTGTTGTTCAGAGTGACCTGCAGAGAAAATAAAGAGCTGAAGAGAAAAAACAGAGAGGCCAAAAGGGGAAACTGAAAGATGTAATTATTTACAGTTCTTCAGCTGATCTTCTAAAGACATTGAAGCCCAACATTGTTTTTTTTCAAATATGTTGAAAAAACATTTTTGTTTTGGATCCCTCTTGTGAATCCAGGAGAATTATGTCCAAGCTGCCAGTACTCTCCATGTTCATACTACTGTAAATATGCAGTTGATTTCATAGAGCATGAGGTGCTCTTTCGAAGTTCATGACTGCCTGCTACACGGAGACTCTTGCTTTGCTATATTTTCTGCTGCTTTTCTCCTGGGTGTGATTAGATTAGCGAAACACAGCAGGCACTGCCACCACTCTTACTGTGTCTTAAAAGCCTACAATGCTCTCCACTTGCTTTGATTTCATTCTTGATAACTCAAGAATTCCTCATGACTATACAAAAGAAGTTATTGGTAATTCAGTTAGGGCTTCATTAACAAATTTTATCAGCTCTCTGAAAGGTTTGTCACTGTGCAAGGTTGAAATCATCCATCCACATCAGACCTTTCCCCATCTTTCCTTTATTATTGCTTGTATAAATTGCTCCTCATTTTGTTAATGCACATAATTTTCTTACTGAGCACAGGTTGGAACAAAGGGCTCAGTAATATCTAATGGGTTTTTTTGCTTTTGTCTTCACTGGGGCTTTCATCTGGGTTCTGAACACTACCACAGCGAATACAGATGACTACAGTAAATGCTGAAGCCTGAGCAGGCAAAAAATAAGTTTCAGAATACATAGAAGAGAATGTTTTTTCAAATCTCCTGGGCTTGTAATTCATCCTAGAGTTGTTAGAAGCCAGCAGGAGCAACTGCAGGCCCCATAGTCAGTGTCTTTGGATACTCAAGGAGGATGGTGATGTTTCAGAGGACTGAAAGAGATGTACATGTGCAGTTAAATATATTCAGAAAGGGAGGGAAAGAAGTTTTCAGGGAATAATAGACCAGTCTAGCAAGCTTCAGTTCTCAGAAAAATACTGAGAAAATTAAGAACATAGGGGAAAAAAGCTAGCCTTTGTCATGGCTTGAATTGGAGTATCCTGGTAGATACTGATAACACTGATAAAGTTCCCTGTCTCAACTGCTTACAAGGCACATCCTTCCAGAGATTGGATATTCATTTGTACTGCATTCTTAGATAAACCCCAGTGAGTCAGAAAAAAACAGTGACATCAGTAGGCTTTGGTATTGCTCTACAAGCTAAGAAAATATGGACTAAATAAGTAATAAATCTGCTGGAAAGTTGTGCTCAAAAGGTAGTTATCAGAGGTCCATGATTAGACTTGAAGGTCTTACTGAACAGATTTCCTATGGACGAGCCTCAGGCCAAGCAGAAGCCAATGTATCCATTAATGGTCAATGGACTATGGTCTCACTTGTGGATTCAGGGGAGAAATGCCTTTGAAAGTCAAAAAGGATTTCTTCTGCTGGCATTGTCCCTCTCCCTAAGGCTCTCTTATGGCTTTATCAGTGTCATTATTGTCTTTCTTTTCCTCTCCCTGAAAGGCAGTCCCTTTTGTATCTGTAGTTTTTCTGACAACACCACCTTATAAACAGGAATTTTCTACAGTTACACATTCAGAGTAGGTGTTTTACCCTCTGATGTTTGAGCACAGGAAGGTAAATCATGGGGTTTTGTTCCTTCTTTACATTCCCAGAAGGATGATGTGTTGTGCCCTCTCAGTGACCTGCACCTTCCTCTCACACCTACGGGATAATTTCTGCATTAAGAGTTTAAACAAAAGTGTGATCTACAAGCTTAGAAACCAACAGAAGGATAATAAAAAAAGCTATTGCAAGCCAAGAGCCTTACAGGTGCTTATTTCCATCCCATGTCAGAGATTTAAACAAGAGACTTGAGTGGCAAGCCTACTTGTCTCCATGCAGAGTCAATCAGGAGAATGAGGGAAGCGTTTCTGGTGGGTGATTCACCCTGACTAACACCTGAGTTACCTTCTCATGCTGCCAACAGCAGGAGAGGAGCAAGACTGAGCTTCTGGATGGGTCCGCAGCCAGGCCAAGAGGTGCTGCCAAAGGCACCATGTGACCAGGAACCAGTGAACCTGCTTAGCTAAAGGAAAGGCTCAGCAAATTCTTAGGGAGAGTGCTAATTGCAGAAAGTCATATTGTCCAGAGATGGTGAGACAATATTTGCAGCATTGTTCCGTCAGTGCTGCACAAGACTGTAATGTGCTCCAGGAACTTCATTTTTAGAACTCTGTTTTAGTTGTCCTAAATTGTGTTTAATTTTTGTAGGTTTTGTCCTGTTAAAAAAATTGCTTTAGCTGAAGAAAAGCTTGGTAAAGCTGTGGGCACATCCTGCCTTTTTGCTGATCTGGAAGTGATAAAAAATAAAACCCTATCTAAGCTGAGCTGGGGAGTGGTACTTTGACCTATCTTTGCTTCCTGCAAATCCTTATCTCCTGTCTTTGGTTTGACCCTTGGCTGTAATTTCTACCTTCAGGTGATCCAGGTTGGTTGGAGTGCTTTTTCCTTCCCAGCTCAAGGGAATAGACCATTTCAGTTTTGTACTAGGTACCTAAGGGATTCAAAGTAGGAGTTCCATTGATTCGGCTTTCAACTTCATGTCAGGCTTGTTGTTTGATCCCCCAAGAAAATGGGTGTTCATTCACCTGAGGAAGTTATATCTGAGCTGGGACAGCCCTCCAGTCATCACCCAGGAGCAAAAACATAATTTCCAGCTCTCACAGCCACATTTCTAGCACCTCTCCACTGCCCCCTCGTAAACCTTATCTTCACTCACAAGCCCTTCCTCAAAACCAGTGCTTCTTATCATGTCCCTTCTGGCCTGAAAGATGTTCACTGTTCACCATCCACCATCCTGCTGTCAAATCTTCCAGAAAAAACATTGGAGTGTGAGCTCATGCCAAGGGGAGCTCCCCAAAACCACTCGCATGAGTCCCTCTGGACTAGCCTTTGGTCCAGCCACATCAGGCGTTAGGTGTGCAGGACGCTTGTCCTTGTCCCCCTCCATTAGTCAATACTTGCCTGTTGTCAGCAGTGCTATATTTAAACAGTGAACTACTTGGATCACACCCTGTCCTTTCCTTTTGTGATTGCACAGTGCCTCATAAAATGGGGTATTGCTTCATGGCTTGTGCTGCTCAACATGGACACAGAGCAAACAAATAACACCACTAAGAGCCTTTCCTAACTTCCTGCTTTTGTCTTTCTTTTCTTTGTTTATTTTTTTCTTCACTGTTACAGCAATGCTTATTTCATTTAAATAAACGAACAATTCAGATACTGCTTGGGTTTTATTTTCCCAAAGAATGTTCACTTCTTAGTCCAAAGTTAAAAATACTGAATACTGAAACAAGCAACATGGAGGTTGTTTTTAATAAAATAATTTAATTTGGTGGGCACTGCTGTTGTTTGGGAAAATAATCCATTCTGTCTCAGCAAAAGCCTGTGCATAGTATTGAGACCAATCCCTAATTAGATTTTCTTTTTACTTTGATTAATACCTCAAAGAACAGCTCTTTTGTATTTAAAAAACCTGAAGTCACTTACACCTTTCTTTTTGATCACTTCAAGAACTGCTACTGAATAATTAACTTCATTGTTAGAAAACATCTTCACTCCCTCTCAGATGCATCACTAAGCATGGCATACAAAACACAAGACAGCCGCAGCTGCTAAATTGCAATTTTTCTTTTTTTATTGCAAATAGCAAATATGCCCTCAAATGTTGTTTTAGTTATTCACAGACTATTTGTATATATGAGAAAAGTGTACCAAGTGTACCAAGGAGAGAAGATATGCACAACTTGTGCAACACTCTATGGTCAGTAATATCCAGGCAGTAGAAGTCTCACCTGTAATCCCCATTTCTTCATGTGGGACCTGAATCCTGCTTCCCCAGAGAATGGTCTGAGCAGCAGCCTGAGGAGTATTTATGGAAAAGAGCTAACCACAGAGTTCTTCTGCAGTTCTGCTGGGGATGGGAATATGGCAACAACCTTAATAATTTTGCTGTTATTTTGCTTCAGGGATAGAGAAACGAGACACAGACATTATAGCAAGATATGAAGTGTTAATACAATTAAAATTTTTGTATGATTTCTTTTTTCCTGTTCCTTGCAGGGACTGTTACTAAAAATTGCATTTAGGTAAGCAAAAGAAAAGACTAGGTTTAAGTATAAAATACCAGATTGTCATAAACCATAGGAATTTTCCGCTTCTGGTGTGCTTAGGCAGCAGCCTGATGGAAAAGAAGACAAAGGATGGGACTGGATTTTTAGTATGATTGACTTGTTCTCCATTTGTATATTCAACTGCATCCCCAAGAATTAATGGCTCTATAAAAGAGCACCAAAATGGTAAGAGTTATCTACATATTCTATTTATTTTATAATAGCTGTTAATCTTATACCTGATTTGATAACACAGATCATCAGATCTTGATTTTTGTGTGCTTAATTTAAACAGTAATTAACTGCGCATTATACATGCAAATTGCAATGCAGAAGTCTCTAAAAGTAAATGAGGATGGGGCTGTAGTCCAAAAACAAGTGTACAAAGCTGTTGCTGAATTGCTATGTGAGCACAAAAAGGAGACCATTTGAAGAAACAGGATAGCTGCTCTATTATAGGCCAGCCCATGCCAGGAGGTTTCCAGACACTTGTGGAAGGGAAAACGAAGGTATTAACCTAAGGAGCTGCATCCATCAGAGCATCCTGACCAGAGTATCCCTTCGGGGCAAGTTCTGCTGTCATAAAGTTTGGCTGCTTTCACCGCTCAAAGTGAATGGAAGAGACCCAAAATGTTGGAGGAGGGGATGTAAAGGACAATTTTTCTTCTTGGGGAAGTGAAAGAAACAGATATGTGAAAGGTGAAGTGCAAATACACACTGAACTCAGGCTGACAAAATTCGGTACATTGCCCTTCAATCCAGATCCGTGATTTACCTCTGAAACTGAGTTGAACAGGATATCTAAAGAATGGTTTCTGTGTGCTGAGTCCAGTGACAAACTCGATCTGCAATGAAAATATAAACCTTTAATTACAATGACTCCGTTGCCTTAACAACAACTTAGGGTTTTTTTTCGTGGTCACCTCCATGAGAAAGTTCACATCCTGGTGGAGGTAAGTCCTGCTTTCCCCCAGCTCCTGCACACAAGCCACCCCTCCTCCCTTTTGCCAGCACACACACTTGTGTGGCCAGGCAATAAATTGGCTCTGGGAACTGATCTGGCTTGAAACAAGCCCTTTGTCCTCTAAATAGAATTGTCCCAAGCCCCCTCAGCACTGCCTTTGGGGTGAGCCACTGACAACAAAACCCTGGGTGGGGTGGCAGCAGCCTGTTCTCTCTCTCTCTTCTGTTGGGGACATTAACTTCTCAGGAAGTGGTCAGAAAGAGAAAATAATCCCGAATTGTTCGAAGTTTTATGGGAGGGATTAAAAAAATTGTTTAGTCCAAACTTCTGTACTAAGGCAATTAAGCTGTCTTTGTTCTTTGCCTGACACATACTTTTTCTCCACTGTTGTTAAAAACTTTCACTGAAGGATGCCCTTTTAGATTCAAGATAAAACAAGAGAAAATTTCTCTCCTCTATCTCCCTGAATCCATCTAATCCTTCTTCCTTCCTTTTGACTTATCTTTACATATGTAACTATTGAGTTGTGGAAGAGATTTGAGTGATGTGTTCTCCAAAAATTGCCTATGGCCTTCAAGGTACCTGTAGAAAAGCATACATTAATATGCCTTAGGAGATGAAGGAATAAATGCCTCACTTTGTACACACCTTCAGTAGGTATTTGTTTTTAAAAATAGTCATGTAAACAGCCACGCTGGAACTTGCAAATCTTCTTAGTGTAATTATTACTGTCCTATGACTGTATTCCTGTATGATGAATACTCTTTAAACATAGCTCAATGTAACCACTTGATGAGATAAGAAAAAGCTTTCTTGTTTGTTGGAAATAGGTTCCTTTGGGTTACAGTACCAAGAGATGTAAGTTCCTTGAAATGTTTGAGGAATAAATTTTTTATGTTGCTAGAACATAAACTGCTGGAGCAGCCTGTTCCTGAAGAACTGCACCCCATATGAAGGACCCATACGGGATGCAGTGCTGGAGCGCTGCGTGAAGAGCTGCAGCCCATGGGAAAGAGCTGTGTTGGAGGACTGTGCCTCATTGTCTCATGTGATGGACCCCACGCTGTAGTAGGAAAAAGCAACAGAGAGAACATGTGATGAACTGACGGCAACCCCCATTTGCCATGTCCCTGCACTGACTGGGGGGAGGATGAGGGAGAGAAATTGGGGAAGAAGTTGGGCCCAGGAAGAAGGAAGGGATGGAGGGAAAAGGTGTTCTAAGATCGAGTTTTATTACTCATTATCCTACTCTGATTTGATTGGTAATAATTTTCCAAGTCTGTTTCGACTGTGACAGTAACTGGTGACTGATTTCTCCATCATTACGTTGACCCACAAACCTTTCATTATATCTTCTCTCCCCTGCCTGACTGAGGGGGAGCGTAATAGATTGGCTTGGTGGGCACCTGGCATCCAGACAGGGTCAGCGCACCCCCACCCAGGGCTGTGTTGGAAGTGAGATACCCAAAGCAACCATGGGCAGGTTTACAGGCTTGTAGTGTGTAAAGTAGGAAAAACTGGTCCTGACAGCAAACTCCAGGCTGCCTACAGTAGACAGCATGAATATAACCGTTGTCTTGGCAATGTGGGAAGACTGTAGGCTTGATCTCTCTATGAAGAAAACTTCATACAAGGATGCTCCAAAGCAATCCAACCCTCACAGATGTCAGTTGCGCCTAAGTAGTCCTACTGTAGAGCAATATTTTTAATTTTACCCATCCGCTAATCTGCAAGGTCACTTCTCCAGTCTTTCTCATCCTGCAGGCGTTCCTCAAGCCAACATCTTCTCCTCTGGCTCTCAGACCGCTAAGTCTGTTGTTCAATATGGTCAGGATACAGCCAGCAGATTCTACCTTCTTTGTCTCTACTTTTGGTCATCTATTGGTGCATGTATTCACCTCAAATTGTCATTGTTCTTTGCCTCATGCTTTTATTATGAACATCTGATATATGTCTCCAACTGAAAGTTGCTCAAACAGGGCTTGAACAACCTTTTGCTTTTCCCTTATCTACAGTTTAGTGAATACATTATTTCTGTTAGGCTTTGTATTCTCAACAAGGGACTCCTTCCCTTGCCCATCTGAGCCCTGCGCTGCAGACAGTCACGGGGGCTGTGAGATACACTGCCTGGGTAAATAAATGTGACAACAAAGCTTGCAGTTACTCCTTCTGGAACAGCACTGCCACGTAAGGTCATATTTATTTTCATAGCCTTTGTTTTCTGACCTGTTGATTATAAGACCTTTTTGTTTTGCTGTTCTGACTAAGCTGTTTGTCTTTTGTTGTATCTCATCTGCTGATGAATAGATATCCTCAGCAAACCAAGACCGCCAAACACCCCTGGGACTCCAGTCTCTGTGCAGATATTTGTTACGCAGCACTACCAGACCTTGCAGGGAGATGATGTCCCTTCGCCTATGCTGGCAGTAGCATCAAAGCAATGATTTAATTACCTGTGTACTGAGAAAGGTTTTGGAAAATATAAATTATTTTGCAAAGAAATCCATAAATTTTCGGTGTCTTGCTACAACAGCATCATTGCCAAATGCTTTCCTACAATCACTGAAGTGTAAGAGTATGACTTGCGACTAATTTTTTGTTCATTAGTATTATGTAGCGTAAAGATATGGTCAATGAACAAAGAACTGGGAAGGAAACCAGCTAGCTCTACTTAGTGGCTTGTATTCAGAATAACTGTACAAAGCCCCATTTTGGGCAGGAGCATTATTTATCTCCAGTTGTTTTCTTACACAGTTCTGTCATGGTGGATTTCCTCCTTTCCTTTGAGATGAATTTTAGACACAGTTCCCTGCTGTAGTTACATTCTTCACATCCCTTTGAGTGGATGTACACTTCCTATCCTTGCTGACAGTCTTTATAACTCTGCAGCTGGCTGCTAGAAGCTTCCAGTTCACCCTATGTAATCTGTGTGATTATCCAGACCTTTTTTCTTACTTAGATTGCCAGGTTCAGTCTTATTTCAGCTGGGGGTCTATTTAGTGCACAGTAGAAGTAGTCCATGATCCATGTTGGAATAACCTGTATTGCCCTATGTGGGTTTGTACTTGCAGTGATTCACTGCTCCTTCCTTCCTTCCTTTGGAAAGCCCCGACACATTCTCAGCCACATCAGCGAATGTGCTTCTCTGGGTCTCTAGGTCTAGCCCCTGTGATTGAAAAGGGATTCCAAGTCCTTCCGGACAGAAAACTGATCTGAAGAGAAGAAGTTGGCAACAGTGCCGTGATGCCTCCTATTGCATGACTGAGCCATCGACTCTGGGTGAACAATTCTAATCAGAAAAGCTCCCGTTTCCACAGCCTATGCAACCATATCACTAAATCTGTCACTACACTACAAATCCTGCGGTTAAGTGTAAAGAGATGGATCTAAATGTGAAATGCTCAAAATGTACAAAATGCTTCTACTTGCATTCTTCCAGAGAGCCACGTGGAAGGCTCTTTATCAAAGGTATTTTTCTGCTTTCTTCTGTGAGTTACCATCAAAGTACATGTCTGTTTTACATGTAAAATATGAACTCAGGGACTTAAGCAATATCGTTTATTTAAGCAATATAGTTTATGCAATTTTACACCTTTGTGAATAAAACAAGTGGTATTACTGTGATAGATATTTGTAAATCACCAAGTGTTGAATGTTCATTTCTGGTTACACTAACATTAAAACATTACCACCGCCTGATCAGTGTTAATAGGTATTAAACTATATGAGCCATGGAAACTATTGACAATGCTGGAGAAGTTTCTGTAGACACTTTTGGAAAACTATAAATGCTAAACAACTGAAAAAGCTTGGGTAGGCCAGGAAGCGCTCTACATAACTGATCTTTAGTTCAAGTCAGGATAATTATGGCTTTTTTCTTTGTGTGATTAGTTCACAACTTCTTTACTTATAGCCAGAACCCTTTATTTGTGCTTGTCAGCTGCAGGTGCTGGTTCTTAGGTTGGCATCTGTCCTTTGCTAAAAACCCACATGCAAGTACTGAGATTCCTGTTAAGACACCATCAAGATAATTACTGTAATGATCCCAGCTATTGCAAGTCAAAGTGGGCTTGAAGCCCCTTGGAGAGCACGGTGGAGAGCTGCAGCCCTTGCTCCTGGAAGTCATTTGTCCCCTGCCATCCAAGAGCAAAGTGCTTTACAAGCAATGTGTACCTTCTCCTAAGCCCTTGGATGGCTACAGAAGTCAGTTAAGACCATGGTAAGCATTGACTTTTTGACACTAAAACACAGAATGTGGAAGCTTCTCCATTTGTTATGTGCTGTGAACCAACAGGCCAACCAGCTTCTGCCAGTAAATCCAAATGCTGTCATCAGAGCAGCTGCTCAGGAGCACAGAGGTATGAGTTAATAGATCCTGACAAAGTCAAGCTCATAAATAACTTAATAAAAATACATGAGTGTGTCAGATGATAACCATTTTCTTTCAGTACTAAAGATTAACAAAAGGCTCATTGTCACCAAATCACAAAAGGTTCCTGAGGCTATTTTTTGCCGAGTTTCTTAGGAGGATAGAGGATAGCTGGCAATTTCACTTACAAATATTTGCCGTCCTAGGCAGTGGAAGCTTGGAATCCTGGAATCCTGGAAGAATGATGGCTGTTCTGCATCTGCAGGGAAGGCAAATGAGCTCTAAAGCCATAATCCCTGGTTAGGAAGCCTCCTCTTGGATTGATATACAGAGCTGGAAACCTGTGTTAAAATGTGTGTTCAGGATCTGGCCCTGATCGTGGGACCAGGATCGAGCACAATCCACCTAGAAACTGACTCCCAAAGGTAGCAGCCATGTGAGCAGCCGAGTGACCTCTCTGTGTGCTCCAGGGAGCGTCTGCTGTGCTGAGCAGTCCCAGTCATTTTCTCATCATTCAAAAGCTCAGCAACAGTAATCTGCACGCCTTGCTTGGCAGCCATCCCAGTAGTACAAGAGCACTCTGTGATGGGCTCTTTGAGTTTCTAGGCTCGTGTGACTATTTTTCAGACCTTGTAACAGCAACATTTCACGCTATCTTCCACGGTATATGGGTACAATGGCACTGCAAGTGAAATATTAGGCATGCTTTCTTCAAGGGACTAAGCATACACTTAGAGATGATCAGGGATTTTAAGCTCTACTTCTTTAAGGGGAATATATCCATATATATGGACACCCTCCCCCAGAGAAGGATGGATTTGTGGATTTGGAACCTCTGCTCTCAGACAGGTCCCATTCTCACATGTGGAATTCCAAGAGCAATGACAGATTTGAAACTCATGCCAAAGTCGCTGAAGCATTTAATAGAGTCTGAAGAAGGCAGTGTCAATCTTTCCTTTGTCCAGAATTACTTTAGCAGAAGTATGCAGGCTCTTCACATTCTCCGCGTGGTTCAAGTGAAGCAAAATCTCATCTAAGTGCAGCAATCTCTGGGCATTAAATTACATTTAACCTAAATCGTTAACTGTTGTTGATTCTCCATGTTATAATTATATTGGCTGGAAACCGGATCAAGTCAACAGCGTGGAGGAGACGTCAGTGGGGTGACTGTGAAATGACAGGCGGCAGCACCAATCCCCAGCCCCTCTGCACAGCTCGTGTGTGCTCGCAGCTCCAGGCTGGGAGGGCTCAGGGGAGGAGGGGGGCTCTGCACATATGTCCAGAAATTGCTGCAGTGGATGGCTTGGCTCGGCTCTCGCTGCTATTTAAAGGCACATGAGCTGCATGTTAAATTGGGCATTAGTATTTGTCTGGCTCTCCAACATGCAGCGGGTCTGGCTGTGCTGTACGCACACCAAGGACAGAATGCAGGCAGACCCCATGGACACAGAAATTACACCAGGGGCTGGCTCCTGCTTCTCCTATCCAGATGACAGTTTCATAAAGGCAACTCCCTGAAACAGAACAGTATTAACAAATTAGGATTATGGCTTGCCACTGTGCTTTGAGCTGCCAAGAAGTGCTTGGTCTCTTCCTCAAAGTGCCAGCTCAGGTAAATCTCTGGACTTTTCCTACAAGAAAAGAAACAGTATCTACAAGCACTTACAAACCAAAAATATAAAGAGGATTTGTCACTTCCATCACCAAAATACTCAGCATGGGTGCCCGTTGCTAGTAGCTATTCTAGCGCTGCAGGAGGTGGCTGTAAAGCCTCAGGACACCTGAAGATTTACAGTGGACTCATTCTAGGAAAATAAAACAAGGAATTCTGCTAAGTCCTTAAATTGCTGTCTAAAATAGCTATCAGCTGGCAAGCAAAATATTACCAAAAAGATTTTAAAACACAAGTGAGTGAGAGAGGAACCACAGCCCAAAGAAACTGAAGCTGTGTGTATACTAACAAATTAAATGTGCCTGGGGCCATTTTCTGGCACTGAGGCCAGTTGGCAAGGAGCAGCCTGCATCCATAGCATTGAGCTGTCTTACCCTCCAAAACAGGGTGGCCACATGGAAACTGGTTCTGGGAGCAGTCCCTGGCCTATGGTGGTACTGAACTCTACCCAGGAGCTGGTTGGGATAGAGCTACTCGGCACTGGTCAAAATGTGTCAAGATCTATGCTAAAAATTTGTGGTGTGGTGGATAGAGAGTGCTGAAGGATGTTCCTGGTACTGTTAAATGTGCTGGTGTTGAGGTAGCCTGAAAATTTCAACCACTTCTATGGACAAAAAGAAAAAACTCAGAAAGAATAGGAGCAACTCCACCCTTTTAGGTTCCTGGTTGGGAACATGAGGACACATAAGAGATGTACTTTGCCCTGAAAGCCTTGCTGGCAGGAGTCACAGCCCTCGTGCCACGGGTGGGCACTCAAGTCCTCTGGAGTACAACTTTGTGTTTTGCCAAAGAAAAGCTTTTTTAATTTTTTTTTTAAATATGGCTTTTACTATGACTTTGTTTGGTTTGTAAAGCTTTGTTTTGCTGTAATTTGCTTCCTTATTGTTCTGACTCTGCAACTGCTGATATGTATGTACTTTCACCTCTCAGCCCTTTTCCATCTTTGAATTTCATTTTCACGACAAAAGGTGGCAAACATAAACACTGAATAAGACAGCCACAATATTCATTGTGATGGAAGACATCAGTGCTTAGTAATTTAAAACAAAACAAATAAAAAAAAGTCCCAGGAAAGATGACTCCCGGCTTCTAATGGCAGCTCCTTTTGAAAATCTGAACAATGCAGAGCAGGCTGGCCATGGAGCTGGGCTGTGGTTTCTCAACACCATGTGTTCAGAAGCAATGCTCATTTCAGTCCTTCTCACAATAGCTCATTTCTATCACACAACTGACGTTTCTTGGCAGGATTATTTTTAAAAAATTGTATCAGGTCCCTATTCCAGTTCAAAATACAGTTCTGAAAACTGTTGTGGTGTCACAGCTGAATGGGCTGAAGACCATCAGACAGGACACAAGAGACAGAGAATGGGAGCAGGGAAAGTTCCAAATATTGAGCTTGCATTGAGTTTATAGTTACTCTTTCTAATGCCTGCTGCTTTTGCTTTCTGCTCCACCTGTGGGTGAAAGCATAATCTGAGGAGATAGGGAGCGCAGGCTTTCACAGCTGTTCCATTGCTTGTTTTCTGTGCACCTTCCTGCCTTCTCAGACTTCAGTGACGGTTTGTGCAGGCAGTCCCATGCTCCTCTACTGCTTTGGCAAAGCAGAGCTTAAGCTTCCTCTTTCCAAGAAGGAATCACTGAGAAGGCAGGATGTTTTCACAGCAAACATCAGTTTCTTTTGCCTGTATAAGATTGGTAGATCTGGCCAGTGCAACCACCTCTTCGAAAGCAAGTCCTTATTCCATCAGGACTTCCATGATCACTCAGGTTACTTAATAGGATTTTTATTCTGTGTTCACCTTCACTAAAAAGATTAACAGCTATCGGATGTTTAATGCAATTAACAGCACTTTTGAAAGGGGAAGAACTGAGACCAGAAGGAACAGATTAGGGAATGCTCCTTCAATTAGATTTTTTCAGCTTGATTTGGTCTAATGAAAATCACTCTACTGTATTTAGGGATATGGCTGAAGCAATCATGAAGGTGTTTGCAGCTAAACCAGCTCTCAGGCATTCGTGGTTGAATTACGAAGTTTGTAGATTATCTGTGCCACAGAAAAAGAGCCAGCTAGTATCTGACATGGCTCATTAGCACCAGCACCGCAGGTGTAAAGCATTGATATTCCAGAGTCAGGCTGGGTCTGGAAATAGTCCAGCCACTTCCATTCAGGACAAAGCTAAGGCCTTCTCTCTGAAAACCCATCCAGATGTGAGCTGACTGTGTACACCTGTGCCTGTATCATATTCCCTGCTGAGCTCCTGGAGAATCATCAGGATTCATCACAGGCTTAGGCACAGTGTGAAGGAGGTGGTTTGGGTCATTTCAAACTTGTAAGGTCCATCTAAAAAGCCACATCTAATATGAGTTCCAACTAAGTCTAACTGGATCCAAGCTAAGTTGGTAAAAAGCCTTGGACTACTTCTGTTCTGTGCTCTCACAGACCTGCATGGCTCCTTGTATCCATCACCCAGACTGCCTCAGCTCTCCTGGGGCTCCAGTGGGGAGCTGATGACATCTTAGAGGATTTGTGAAGCTGCAGAAGATTGGAAAAGAGGCAAACATTACAAGACCTGGTATGGGTCAGCTCAAAGTCATTAAAAGGCTGAATAAAAATTGCCTGTTGGACTGTGATGGGGAGAAGAAATGCAGATAAGAAGTAGCAGTCCACAGGGGCTGGCCAAGAGTAAGTCACATAAAACAAGTTAATTTCTTTCTATCTTTTGATCCAGCCCTGCCTGTGACTGTGGCTTTTCTTGCCCCTGGCTATGGGTGTTTTCCAGCATTTGCTAAGGATGCAGAGATGATGTCACCAACCTCAGTGCTTGGGTGGTCCTCGCTGCAGCCTCTTCCTAGGAAATGAGGTGGCTTGGTGGTGCAACTTCTGCCTGGCACTGACACCAGATCTGTGCTTCTGCAGTAACCTTTCTGATGGGCCTTTCCCAAATAAAGGGTAATTTTACTGCTCCTGGTGCTTGACTAGCAGAATACCAGTTGTTACTCAACTTCAACAAGCACCACTAGGGTTTTACCCGAATCACGACACAGTATGAGGTGACAGAATGTTTAAATAAGGTATCTTAACAACCCTGCTTCTTTCCATTAACAACCCTGTATCTTTCCACTAATTACACTAGAGTAAGAAAGAAAATTAAATACCTTCCTGAAAGTATCTTTAAGTAGCAGTTTAATTCTAAACTGGATTTATATAGACATTAGAGTTCCTCTATTACAACTGCACTCTACTTGTACACTAAGCAATTATATGATTGGGAAAGGTTGTGCAGGTATTATATATGTATTCTTCCATAACCTGAGATATTTCAATATACATTTAAAAGAAGAAAGCCTACAACTCCAGACACTGCCTGGAAGTATCCAGTTAGAAGTGCAGGGATATAATAAGAGACACACTCGTCTTCCAGCAAAAAACACTGAGAAAGACCCAGAATTAATATGCTGGCCCTCACACTTTTCAAACCACATATTCTCTATATGCCACATCCAAGAAACTTCCTCTTGTGATTCACCAGTACTGAATGAACAGTGACCAGTATTTTCCAGTTCTTCAGCTGATTATCAACTTGTGTGTCACATACCTGAAGGGAGGCTGAATTACACCCGTGACTCAGATATTTCTCCTACTATAATTATACACCTAGAGCAGAAATGGAGGTTTCAGGGCTTTGTCACTGCAGATAATGGATGTGTCTGTGTGCTGACAGTGATGGGAGTTATCCATCTGCCTGTCTCCTGGCTATTGGAGAGAGATCCGAGTGACTCATCTTTGGGTACCAGGTCACATCAGATTCTTCACACTAGTTTCTTCTTGTTTCCTTCCTCTTTGAATTCTGCTCTGTTTGAATAGGAAAATCTGGGACAATCAATCCCATGATGACATTTTAAGGCAGATTAAGTGACTCAATCCGAGGATCTCACCTCACTGCAGATGTCAATGCACACCCATCTGTGCCAGGTTCACCTTCACTAGATCAAATATCAGCATTAGCATGAGGTGACTCCTGTTATCGAAGGGTGGGTTCCCTTGCTGACTCCTGAGACAGCCTGCATGGCACGCTCCAGCATTGATGGCTATGCTGCAGAAAACCTGCAGTGATGGGTGATGCATTCTGCCCCGGGTGAGTCAGAAACCTACTCTTACATCATAGATAGTAGTGATGAATCTTTTTGTGTGCCATTTCATAAGCGTACTTATGTAGTCTTTATTCCTTCTAGGCCTTTAAAAACCACATCCAGAACAAGATGTTCCATAACCCAACCTTCTCGTCTTTGTCGTCAACCTTCATGCTCTGGAAGAAAACCTTTCTTCTTGTTTCCCTCACTCTTTGATACAGTCCCAGAGTGTAGGATATTTGTGAACTACAGTCTGCCTCCCAATGATGTGAAAGTTCTCAGCTCCAGCTGGTGCCCAGGGCCAGGGATTCCCTCCCTGCTCCTGACTCCACTGCACCTTGCAAGAGCTGCAGCTCTGCCTGCTAATGACGCACGGTCCAGTAGAATCAAAATAATGTTTTACAATGTGATAAGACTGACAAAGTACCTCAGCTGGCTGAGGCTGTGGGTGAAAAACACTAAGGTGTCAGGTGAGAGCAGAGTGGTGCAGAAGGCCCTCAGATTTTTATTTCTGACATCTGAAATCATGCCCTTCAGGGCTCCATCCTGGAGGAAAGGCAGGAGCTTGGGCATAGAAATTTTCAGTAATGTCTCCATTAGTTTTAATGACCAGGCATAATTGCAGCATAGATTTTGAACCAGGAACCTGGAAAGTTTCAACAAGCTCTATCAAAACTTTTGCAGTTCATCTCAAGGACTAGTATTACAATAAATGTCATTCTCTAGTTTATAGTCATAATCCTGGAGCAAGAGCTGACGATTGTTAATTTTATGCTTTCTTTCTTTCTGCTTACTCATTATGTCAGCATATTTCATTTCTGCTATGCTTTCTGAAATCAATCTTCATTTAATGTATAGCTCCCTACTGCCTTTTTTTTCCAGTAAACAGATGAAGATTTAGTGTTGGCCTCTAACACACTGAATCCATTTATGATAGTTTACATAATCAGATTTTCAGTGCACTGTAAATCTGTCTTTAAATGCTTACATTGCTCCAGGACTAAACTGGTTAACTTTCTGAGTTGTTTTTCATCATTTGTGTACAAGTCACCATGTTAAGGAACAGTTAAGATGCTATTTTGGTGGGGCTTTAGTACCTTCTATGTGTCATTGATTATTCTTTCCCCAATGGGGAATTTCTACAAATGATGTTGTATTTCAGAATAACAACTACTTCGGTCATAAATATCCTCTAAGCTACTAAATGTCAAACTTTCTTGCAGCAGTAGGGTAATTCATCTCTCGAATATAGTAGTTGACTTTCGCAATTAAACAAAGTGATGAAATTTCACAGGGAGGAACAAGCAAAACTAGCCAAAACCTTAACATGCAGATGGGTGGTGAACCTATGAAGCAGCTCTGATGGGAAGCAGGAATGTGCTCCTACAGGCTGCCCATGGATTTTCTTCATGTATGCGGCATCCTGCTTTTAAGCTCTGCGGAGCATCAGGACTAACAGCAGCAAGACACAAGCCCAGGTGTTGGGCACTGCAGTCAGGGCTCCGAAATGCTTCCTTCCCACCGTGGAGGATCTTCAAGACTTCTTCAAGCACAGTGGCTTACTCTGCTGTGTCCTTTGCCAGGGGGCCACAACAGCAAGGTGTAAGCCCAATGGAAGGGCCTGGCAGCCACTGAGGAAGCCACCAGAGGAGCCTGCCCAACTGACCCAGGGATGTATTGCTTTACTGATGAGGGTTTTAGGAGGCTTCAGCTGAGTCACGGCTCAGGGGACACCTGTGCCACCTTGCTGTGCAGAAATCAGAGGGTGAAGCCCCTCAGCAGCTGCCAGCCAGGCTGGGTGTGGAGACACTTGGGGCTTGCTTGCATATGCAAGAGTGGGTCTGACCAGCAGCTGATCCTTCCCTGAAGCCTAACATTTCTTCCTCTCCTGTGGAAGGACAGTTGTACAGAAGTGCAACCCATTTCACAAGCTGAGCTCCTAAATTGATTGCAGTAAATCAACATTTTCTCATAAGGAAGCACAGTGACTTTGGTCCATGCCTTCTCATATAAAGCAGACTCAATACCAGCCACTTTGAACTTGGTTTGTAACTGTGCACGCTGGGGTATTATTAAATAATTTTAGAAACTGAACTGGTGCGGAGAGTGAGAAAATTGCACTAGGATGTAGCTTGTGAGTGTGGACAGATGTCAAATACAAAGTGTCCAAGTTCAAGGCTGGGAGATAACAGCTTTTCAATGCCCCAGCTGGTTTCAGTTGTTTCCTGAGATAACATTACCTTGCAAAACTAAGGGTAAAGGAGCAAATGAAAACATGGATTTAACTGGAGCAAATCCAATATAACTCAACCACAGTTTGGTATCACTTTGTTTACCTTATGCCAATGCACAGGATTTAACCAAAACAGCCAGACAAATGTCTATTTTTAAAAATTTGGTCCTTGTAAAACCTCAGCTTTGTCCTGGAGATGTATTTTAAACACACAGAGTTGCCTAGATGCGGAGCAAACTCAGGGAAAAGAAACAGGTGGTGTGGAAGGGACAGAAGAGAGGAAAGAGCTGGAAGGAGCCAAGACTGAAATGAAAGCTTGGTGAAAATAAGCCAAAATATTTGTACCCTGAAATACTGAATGAGAAAAAAAGAAAATGGAACAGAGGCACCTAGGCTGTAAAGGGTTCAGATGGCTCATGTGGACAGCAAGCACTGCCTATGGATGCTGTCCTGGCCAACCTGATACCAACTGCATGATGGTATTTATAGGACTTCAGGATGTGTTTTTTTTCTCTTAAAACTTAGGAACAAACCCACAGGCTAAAACCTGTGGCACCAACACATTATTAAAGTTATGATGTTAAACTCTTCAGAGTTTGGGAGTACTAGAAAGAAGCACATCTGTGCTCTCTGTGCACAGCCTTTAACCACACACAAGCATCATACCAATATTCCAGGCTCAGCTCTGCTGGGCTTTCTCCGGTGTTTGACCTCACAGCACCTGCCCCCTGTAATTATGGGCTGTGGCACTCTGCTGAGTACAGCAGGGCGGGCAGGTAGGAGAGTTGTCCGGGAAGTAAATGCTGAATTTATGGAGCTTTCAGGGCTGGATGGCCTCATAGCCATTGAGTGTTAAATTATTCTGTTAGATACAGACACAATTTCATCCTAAAACCTTGAGTAGTTTCTTTTGCTGGTGTCCAGGAGTTTGGCCCTAGAACTTAAAAAAAAAAAAACAACAAAAAACCCCCATATTGCTTAATTGAGAGTATATGATCCTTATCAACCAGGTGGAGCAACACAATGAAGCAAAGGAGGTCAGCACCCAGCAGTCCCTGAGCTGCCCACTACAGTCCCCTGTTCAATGTGGTAAGCCACAAAATTTTCCCTTACAGGACATCCAAATTTCTCCCTTGCATTTGTTGAAGCTGGATGTAACTTTGTTCTCTGTCTGTGGGATGTGAACTGTGCTGAGGGGTAGTGTGTTGTAGCTAAGGTGGTGCTCTCAGGGTGGCCTTGCATTGCCCTAAGGGTGCTGCAGGTAGGTGGGGTCCAGGTGGAAATTCTGATTGCTCCTGCTTGCTGGAGCTTTTGTTCCAGCAAACAGGAGTTGTGTGTTATTTGAGGTGCTCTCTGGAGGACTTTTCAATGTGATTGGGATGTAACAGCTGGCAAAGACCATCTACCCACAGAATAATCAGTTATTCTGGAAGGGAGATCAGAGGAACTGAGGTATCTTTTACTATCTGTTCATATCAGGAGTGTTTCTAACCAGATATGGATCTGAGCTAGATTTCCAAATTCACATATACTTCAACTTCAAAGTAACCCAAATCAGGCTGCATGGTCAGGGGCTGAATATTCAGTCATGGTCATGACAGGGCTGAATATTCAAGTTCCTTGAATCAAGGAAGAAGAAAGATGGGCTTGGAAAAAAACATGTGTATGCAAGAGAGAAAAAATAATTGATGGAGTTGGAAACTCTGTCATGCAGCTCTGGGTTCATCCCTGTTTCCAGCTCCAGCATACATAGAAAGGGTGTTCCCAGTTTTCCAAAGCAGGCAGACACAGTCTGTTCATGGATTTGAATAATTTCAGTGTGCGGAGTACTCCAGATGAACAGGATGAAAGTTAGACTCCTTTTGCAGAGTTGACAGAAGGGGACTGGCTGTCCTGAGGGATCTCTAATAAGCCATATTTATTGTGAGGCTGCTGCAATCCCATCTGCACAGATTTGTAATGGAGCCGTTACTTGAGCGATTGTGGGATTTGCATTTTTGCAGATATGGAAAGGTGGAGCACACACTTCTGCACAAAGCTAACCTTGAAAATCAGAGCTTGAAGGAAGGAATGTGGGAAGGAATTCACCCTGCAGTGCAAAATGTGGATTTTGATAAAGGAAACACCCTCAGCCATTGTCTAGTAAGCATGAAATATATCCCTGATCCTGTGTAAATGTAGGAGACTCAATGGCACCCTGTTATCGGAAGCACCTGAAAGGACTTAGGCTGCAATTTCCAAGGATGTTGAGCCACTTGAGCAGCTCTCTGCCTGGGATGGGGACCTCTCAAAATAAGATATCTGCCCTGAACACACAAGGATTTAGCTGGTGCTGAACGAGGGATGTGCTGCTGGCAGACTGGGTTTGGAGCTCTTTCTCACCATGTGTATGCTGAAACACCACACATACATCTTGAAAAGCCTGTTCTACTCAAAAGAAAAAGAAAAAAGAAAAGGTGCAAATTGGATGTCCTCCAAGTACACTCTATTAGATTCTCTAATCAGATAATATATTGGCCAGCAATAGACTAAAATACCCAAAACTTAAATCAGCTACTATTGGGCTATATATTTTAAGATAGAAAGTTGACATAGAGTCAGGATTGGCAAACCAGTCCTTGGACCACTCAATCAGAAATACATCTGACAACAAATTCATGGCAGAAATTTCAAAAGAATGAGATAAAACACAGCCAGTGTGACAGCATATATGCTCTTTCTGTTTGCTGAGCCCTCAGGGTTCCTCTCTTTTCCCCAGCCAGAAGACTCTCAAATTTAACATTTAAAGTGGAAGTGGCAGTGCTCCTGTAATTTCTTGGCACTTTAAAATGCCTGTTGTAAATGTGATTCTTAATTAACAATGAAGCTGAGCAGTTTGCTGAAGATATCTCAGTAGAAAGTTTTTGAAGTTGTATTTATAAACAAATTACAAATCTCTTCAAATCCATAATTATCTGTCACAACTGATGAGCACTGAAAATATCTTCCAGGATATTGTTAACCCTTTAGAGCTATTGGAGCTGTGAGTTGTTATACCTTTGTAACTTCAAAAAGGGAACGTTGATATGGTTTATATTCACCACATGGCTCTGTGAACTAGATTTAAAGGAAAGAGCAAACACCGTGAAATGGTGATGAAGTCTGGAGAGCTGCTTGCATGCTTGCACAGACAGCATAGAGCCAAGTGTGAGACACCCTGCACACTCCTGTGGGATGCTCCTTAACATGAACGGCAAGCTGAAAATGCTGGATGGCTGCCTCAAATGCCAGCTGTGCCCACAGGCTCATCTCTCAGCACTTCCTACTTCTGAGAACTCCAAAACATGCTGAATGAGCTTTGGGCATCGCCCCTTCTAGTTCTGGCAGGGAAGCTGGGAGGTGGGAAGGAGACTGCATCATACCCAGCTGCTCCATCCACGGGTTATACCCGGGGCAGCGCAGGGTGAGCCCGAGGCACCCCCTGCCACCCACCTCCAGAAGGACCAGTCATCAGAGCACAATCATCAGAGCCTGAAGCATCATTTCCTTACGTTTTGCAATTGCTATTAGTATCAAGAGCAAAAATGCTGTCTCAGCTCTTGGATTTTTGACTGGCATGAAGACTGTGAGAAGGGTGGGTGCAGCTGTTCCCAGGGTCCTGCCCCTCAGCAGAAATCCTGTTTGTCTCTTCTTTCAGGATGGATGTTTGGAAAACACCTATCTCTCAGTTCCATCCAGTCTGGATAATGTCACACCTCTGACACCACAGCCAACCCCAGATATTCTGAGTTCACCAGACACCTGTCCTGCTAAGTGAGCCACGCTTGTCACAGCACAGTTCGCTTATACCCTGAATTAGAAGCTGGTGAAAATATGGTTGCTGGTCCGGCAGCAACAGTGGGAAATAGGAAGACAGGATACAGCGTGGTTAGATCCTAACACTGAGCCTGGAAGGGCCCCGGTCAGAGCTGGAATCTGAGCATCCATCCTCCAGGAATTTTGTTTCAGGATTTCTTATACAGCTCGCACTTGTCACATGTGCAATATGGGACACTCCAATGTATCCCTTTGAAGACTGTCAAGAAATAGACTCTCAAATGTGTTGCTGTGTATTTAAAAATGGAATTAGGGAAACAAATTGCATCTCATAACAATTGTATTTCTGACAGATACATTCCCCAATTAACGCTATTTGGACTTCTTTGGTAGAAAAGTGAAAACGCCAGCAATACCTCCTTCTACAACCTTACTCATAAGGTTTTCGATAGTAAAATAATTCAACATTTCAAGATAATTTCCCCCAGCTAATATTTGGCCTTGAGTATGCCACAAAAAACACTCCAGTGTGTTCAAATACTGAGAATTGCTGTTGACAGTAAAAGGAGGAGCTCAGCATCAAGGACAACATCCAGTTTTATCATGTTCCCATGTAGCTTCCTGAAGATAATAAAAAGAGACTACTCCAACCAGAAATTTTTGCTCATCTCTAGCATTCAAAACAATAATCTCAAAAATTATCCTGAAGGCTCAAGGATGGCAAAGACCTTTGCATACAATAAATATTTTAATAGTTCATTTTCCAAGTTTATTCCTGGCAGACAGTACATTTTTTTTCCTCCTAAGTTTGTTTTGAACCATGGCTGTATTTATTTTGGGATGAGGAGAACTGCATGATGCTTCTTCCCCATTCCTGGGACTACAGTCCAATGAAGCAAATGAAACACTAACACTAACAGTAGTGGCACTCTTTGCTCATCCTTTGGTTCATCTCCTGTGCTAGGCTGAGCAATACAATCTTTCCCTTAAGCCTTCCAGATAGCAACCAACCCATGGAGCCTCTGGTTCCTCAGACTGAGCCCCAAGCCTTCCCCAGCTCCTGCCAAGAGAGGGGCACTGTGGCACTCCCAGCACTGCACAGCTCAGAGAGAGCACAATGGCAGGAGGAGGGAACTGAGGTCTTTGCAGTGCCAGAGCATAAGACATTTCTTCCATGAGGCAAATGTGGGTTTGTGGTTCAGGAAAACTTTTGGGACCTGGCTTTCTGTCCCCTGGAGTTTTTAATTGTAAACCAAAAAACTATACACAGAATTGTTTGGAGAAGAGGAACTGAGGTCTTAATTTTAGACTAAAAATTGCATTTCCAGATGGAGTTTGTAGATTTGTGACCTAAAGCTGTGGTGTGCATTAATACACCCAAAGTGGTGGCACAAGCTTGTTTTGCAGAGACAGCAAAGCAAGGCTGAAATGAGCCCTTGCTGAAGGCGACAGCACAATTCCTGTGGTCCTCAAGGACCTGAGATTTCCTTTAGGAAAAGAGGTGGATGAAGTTCAGAGGCAAACAAAGTTCAGAGATGACTAAAGTTCTCCGTTGGGTTTCTAATGAAGCACAACTTCCTCTGGCTAATCCCTGACGCAGCACCGCATCTCTTGCAAAGGCAGCCCTGCCTGAGGGAAAACCCCTACCCCAGCCTGTCTCCTCTGTTTTCCATCCCTTGGGGATGAGTTCAGGGATGCTGCCAAAGTGGGACCCCAGAGGCAGATGGAGAGGGATGGGGACAGAAAGCAACTCAAAATACCTCTGTCTTTGCACTGGCACAGGTTGAAGGTGAAGGAGACAGCCCAGCTGAGCCCACAGTGCACACACAGAGGTAACCCTGGGGTGCTAGAGTTGCAGAGCAAAAGACAGTTCCTTCGGAAAACTAACGCCTCTCTCATGCATGTGGGAAAGAAGCGCAAAGCTGATCCTCAGAGAAAATCTTTATTTCTCAAATTGTTATAACTATCCTTTAACTTTTGAGTCTGGAAGCACTGAGCACTATGGTTTGTATGCCTTCTGCCTGAAATTTTCCATAGATTTTTCATTCTTAATTAAATGAGAGTTTTCGCAAGAGGACGATGTCTGCAATGATGAGTAAGGAATGAGGAAATCAACAGTAAAACAGCCATGAGTCAATGAAGGGCAGTGAATTCACTGTAAGTGAATGAAATTCAGGGGGGACAGGTAAGCAAACAGGATGACTGGCAGATTTTACCATGAGGATAGTAGGGTCCATCCCCACCACAGCTTCACTGCTGTTCTAAGCCCTGTGTTCCCCTCGTGCTGGGTGTGGCCAGAGCAGCCCAGGTGCTGCAGCAGGAAGCAGTCACCTGCACACCACTCCTGTAAGGATTTCTCCTGCTGTCTCCAAGTTTGTCTTTTTATCATTATCTGGAAGTTCAGGGCTAAGGGTACAGCTCTGTCTCATTATTTCCTTCTGCATGCTTGTGTGTCCTCTGCCAATTGCACATGCAGTTCCCAGAACATGCTCCAAATTCAGCAATTACAGCTTGCTAATTCCCTGCAAGTTTCCCTGATGAGATGCAAGCATTAATTGACCATGCACTTTGATACCTAGGATAAAGGTTTTCCTTGTCTGCTAATTTTTCCATACCTGTACGATTGTTGATGTTTCTTCTGCCTTTATGGAGCACTGGCCCATTGCTTTAAGTGGGCTCTGTGGCGCACTCTCAGCCTGGTGCTGGCCCCCAGCCACAGCAAACAGAGATGCTCTAAAGGGGGACCACAGCCGGACAGTTGAGCTCAGCTCATTGTCACAAGGGTGTGCAGAGCTGGACGTGGGGCTCAGTACATCATCATGAGGGTGTGCAGAGCTGGACATGGGGCTGAGCTTGGGGAGATGCCCCCTCCCTTCCCATGTCAAGGTATGCACTGCTCCAAGGATGCAGGATGTGGCTCCACAGAGAGTGGAGGCGATGAACAGGGAGAAGCTCTGGGAATGAGGGGAGGAAGCACAGGGGCAAGGGTCATGAGGGGAGACACTGATTTGAGGCATGACGGGGTAGAACAGGCTTTGGGGAAGGAGCAAGAGGCCCAGGGAGGGAGACTGGAGGGTGGAGGGTTGGTGTGGGACACTATGGGTGAGAATATTTGGCAGGCTGGTGGTGCTCTGAGTGCTGCAAGAGGTGCAAAGGGCTCCTTGTGACTTGTGGTGTTAAACAGGAGGGTCTGTAACAGAATAACCCAGGCCAGAGACCTGAGGAAGAAAACTTCCCCGCCTCAGCAGCAGAGCTGTTTCAATGGATTGTAGCAAGTTTTCTTCACTGGGAGTTGCCACTCAGATGTTGCGAGGTCCCTTGGCACCCACACACACTCTGCAAATAAGAAGCCATCATGTCTGCGCCAGAGCCCAGGGCCTGTTATCTGCAGGCAGAGGGCAAAGGGCTGGGGGAGGCTCTGCAGAGTGTTGGGATGGTGTGATTGCAGCCACCAGCCCTGCGTCATGCGCCAAGGGATGTCCATCACAGGTGGAGGTTGAATGCACAGTGAGGGCTGTGGGGGTCTGCCATCCCAGTGGGGACCGAGTTCCAGGCATGAGGATGGTGCAGCACTGGCCTGACCTCTGCTGTCACCTCCTGACACTAATCCCTCATCCTCTGGCTGACTTCTGGAACCAGTCCAGCATTTTGAGTGTCTTTCAGGAATTGGCAGTCTTTGAAGCTGCAGCTTCCTCACTTGGATGGATGATGAGATGATGAGGATGACAACTGTGCTGGAGGGAGGGATTTAATGCACCCTCCCAGTACCTCCCAGTGCTGTATTAGTCACAAAGGTCACATCTATTAACAGACAGAGCTGTAGTGTGTGGCAAATGGGTCACATGCTACCAGCTTCTTGTTTCCACTCAGTAATTCATGCTAGAAGAGAATTACTGTAGTGTCAAACAATTTCTCTGGGACCAGAGGTCTCAAGGCAGGGAATGCTTTGTCCATCCACTGGTTAACAGGAAGAGGAAGGAGAGGGGAAGTTACCAAAAGATTTTGCCTATATAAACTATTTACTTAAATTCCCCAAGGGGATAGGAGAGCAAGAAGTGAAGCAAGAAGCACTGAGAACAACTTTTCTCCTACTACCTTTATATTTACAAGGAGAGAGCTCTGGCAGATCCTTCCCCATGCAAGCTTTCTAACCAGGCCTCTTCAAATCCCATGTTGGGTATCCATGTGTTACTGCCTGTCTATACAAGCTAGAATTGCCTTAGTAGTGAAGATGATATGAGAAAACCCAATTCCTAAGGAGCAGGTCCATAGGGCAAAGGCTTGTGTTGCTGCCTGAGGAAGAGTTGGCAGCAGCACCACAGCTGTGGGAAGAGGTTACCTCCCTGGTGGTGGTACAACTGTTAGTGCTGCTGTGTGGTAAAAGAGATCAGAGATCTGAGCTGGCTGGAAAATAATTTTTTTTTCCCCTTTTTTTCTTCCTTTCAGCTGGGTGAGTTTTCAGCCAGATCAGTTCCCCGGGCCAGTTCATGGTGCAGCTGCATGTTGACTTGTGATGGCATGACATGAAGACAGCACAAAAATAGACTAAGGGCACAGCTGGGAGAGACTCTTTCAAAAGGCAGTGCTCGCCAGACTGCAGCCTGAGTGACCTCTGAGGCTCCTCCTTCCCAACAGCTAACAAAAGCTCTGTTAGGCAATGTCTTCAGCAATCCTGAGGCTTTGCACTGGGGAAGGTCTGCTCTTCTTCCAACATCTGTCTTCACATGCCAGCTTCCCCTCCCCACTGAACATGTGCAAGAGGAGCAGATGTGATAAGGAAGACAATCAGGAGGATGGATTCTGAAAATGTTGTTGAGACCCACAGATGTAATCTCCTGCTGCCAAAACACATCCTTGAACAGCAGGAATCAAGGAGAGGTCTATGTGGAGATGCCCAGCTTTGCAAACTGGGTGTCTGAGCAGCATGCAGGGGAAAAAATGTGATACAAATGTTCACACAGAGATGTCAAACTGCAGTGTCAGAACCAAACTGCTGCAAGCTTTTTTTTTAGATCTCAATAGTGCAAAGAAGAAACAGCTTGATCTGCTGGGGGCTAATGGTATCAGGCTGAGGAACAGATCCAGGTGGGGCGAATGGGTCAGATATTTGTAAAGCTCTTCATGAAGGGCTGTGTGTCCATCTGTGCTGTGTGCCCACCGGTGCACGCTGTCCTAGATACACTGGAAGGAAACTGAGAAATACTAAAAAATGGTGTGAGAAATTACATTTCTTGGGTCTGAGAGGTTGGCTTCCTCACAAGCAACACATTTTACAGGAATCTTTTTTGAGCCCTAAGCTGAAGGACATTTTCAGCAAGCTGCTTGCTTGTGCATTTCCCAGTGCACAGCTGATGTGAACAGACATGGCACGTCACAGCCTGGAACGATTTCCAGTCTCGGTGCAGGTCAGCAACTATGCCATGTCTGCAGAGCAATTTGGCACATTTCTAGTTTACCCCAGTTAATCAGATCAGCTTCTTAAAATGATTTTTTTTCAGCACTCCAGGAAAAGCAGTCTACTTCAGCTGAAAGAATAAAAGACTCTTCTCTCAAAATACTGGCCATAATGTGTGCACTTATTGAGAAACTGCATGCAGGAGTTGTAAAGCAAATAAATCAAGATCCATCCTACAGAAAAACACAACCTCAGAACAGGAAAGCCTTATTTCAAGGTTGTTACCCAAAATTTTCATTGTGAGAAAAACTACGATATTTAGGAATATCCCCTAGAATGTGAAGTGTTCTTTGGTTCTGTGAAGAATTGTATTTATTTTGATGTTTATTGCTGATGCAAGAATGCTTTGAGTAACTAATAAATAGTGATTCCTTCCATATGGAGCCCATATTTCTTACATCCACATGCCTTAAAGGAAAATTGAAACTCTTGGCCTTTTGGGGGGCTTCGCACCTTGCCTTGGGGCCATGACTCTCTAACTTCTCACTACTAGATTATATCACATTTGAAGTGGAAGCAACTCTGCTTATTTCAAAGTGCTTATTAAAAAGATTGAAAAAGTAACTGTGCTGAGGGCAATACCTACATAGTAGTTATTATTTAGGATCATGCAGACTCTGCAAAGGAATATCTCTAAATTCAAAATTTTCTTGGATTTGATCAGGATGGAAATAAGTTGGATCTGGCTGATAAACACAGATAAATTGCAAATTCTGCCTGCACAGACTCACCTGTGCCATGTCTCCTGTTATCTTGGAGATAATCTTTGACCCTGAAACTCCTCACTTAGCTGCTTGCCTTTATGTCTCGAGGGCTTGATCCGCTGGAGTCAGTGGAAGATTTGCTCCTGATTATAGTGGGGCATGTCTGGGCCAAGCCCAAGCATTAATGGAGTTGAAACTGCAGCTTTTCTTCTGCCTCCTTATCTACACCTTTGGACTGCAGTTTAACTGTGCCAGTTTCACCCCAAACCCTGGCTTCACCTCCTGCTATGCCTCATGCTGCCACCTTAGGTCCTTTTGGGATCCCCATGTTTACTTGGGTCTATCTTATCTATTTTCACTCTGGGGAAGAACAGCTGTGCTGGTTTGGGTCATCTAACCCATCCATCTACTCTGCCTTCAACGGGGGCCATACGCAGATTTGTATCAATCAGTAACTGCAGTTTCCAACTATTTTCAGCTCAGAGGATTTCCTGAGCCTGCTGTGGTTTGCCTGTGGCATGGACCCCTCCAAACACTTGGGTGAGCATGTAAGCTCCTGGTGTCCTCAGCGTGCCTTGGAAAGGACCCCCTCGGCAGGTCCACTGCCTGCTGCATGAGAAACTCCTTCCCTCTGTTTGCTCGGAAGTTGGCTCCTGCCAGCTTCATGAGCTGGTACCTCATTGTCCTGGAGACACAGTCAGCACTCAATCCCTATCCACTGTCTCTCTGCATTATTAATGATTTCATAGCTTTCCCTGTGTCCCCCATCTCTTATCTTTTCCAGCTTTAGCAGTCCTATTCTCCTGTACTGTTCCTCATACAGAAGTTGTGTCATACCTTTGCTCACCCTGTTACTCTTCCTGGATCTTTTCTGTCTCTTCTCTATCCTTTTCAAGTGCCCAGAACTGCACAGAGTATTCAAGGTGTGGGTGCGGAACAATTTATACAGCAGCACAGTGATCTTTCAACTTTATTGACTTTTCCTTTTTTAGTAATCCCAAACATTTATTTGTTTGTTGGCTGTTGTGAAGCAGTGATTTTATGTTTTCAAGAAAGCGTCTACAGTAGTTCAGCCAACGCTTCCCTCCTGAGCAGCAGAAGATGGAAAACATTATTTATATGTGAAGATGAAGCTGCTTCCCCTTAAATGCATTCATGGCTTTACACCTGCCTAGACTGAATTTGATTTGCCATTATTTGGGCTGGTCATTCTCTCTCTTAAGATCTTCCTTGAGGGCTTCACCATCTGCCTTCTTATTCCCTACCAATTACTTTGTATTATCATTAAAGTTTTTGACCTTCTCTCCTCTTGCATCTCTCTGCTTTGGTTTCCCTCTCCTGCTCCCATCTCTGCCTTTTCCTTGCTTTCTCCTCTCCAAAGGTTCACAATATCCTTCAGATTTCTTTACTTGGACCCATCATCCTTCACATTTGTCGTCTGCAGCATACACCATCCCAAAAAGCTATACTCTTTATTTGTACTTTCTACTGTGCCACGTGGTTGCAATCATGTCAAACAGAGTGGTACCAAACCTCCAGGGTCTCAAGGCACACTGTCCCAGCTGCAAGAACTGTTGTGAGAGAAAGAAGAGACAGGACAGGATGCTCCTGCCAAGCAAATGAAGTAATATTTAGGAATTTCCAAAATTACTCATGATGTCATTTTTATTTTTTGAAAGCTATAGAAAATAATGTTGTGGGTTTTGTTAACAGGAAAAAGAGGATTTATTATCCTTTTTGACCATAGTGTTTAGCCAAAGTTTGGATTGTTTCAGTTAATTCTCTAGTGTCAGGATTGTTTCAAAACCTAGCTGTTTATTTACAAAGAACAAGCACTGCTTTCTTTGCTTAACATGAGGAAATACTTTGCTTGCAGCTCCCAGCTCTTTTCCAGTGAGTGGTTCCTGCAGTTTGTACTACCCAGCAACTCTCAGCAAAGCTCTTTGCCAGCATAGCTCGCCTCCCTCAGAAGACTTGCGCCATGTGCCTGCCTTTTGGATGGTGCATCCTATTGTTTCAGATAGTTTATTCCATAAAGGAAGTTAGCTGTTCCCTGTTGCCTAACGAGAATGAATAGGGCTGCAATACCTTCTGTTTCCAACAAGATCTAGCATGATTTATGATGGAAGGAACTTCATAAGGAGCCAGTGGTCTTCCAGCTCTGTTGATTTTTCAAGAAGAAATACTCTGTCTGAAAATTCTTCTTTTTTTCACTACTGTCTTTCACCAGTAAAGCACAGTTCAGGTATGCAGAGTCTTCATATCATAGACATCGCAGCTCTCTGGAAGTCCTAGCAAAGCCAAGCCTTTCAGTAATAATAGCATGGAATTCCGCTACTGCATGCAATGCTAGCCAGGCTCAAGCCTTTCAGAGACTAATCTGGCTGAGCTTCCCTGTAGAAAAGTTGAAAGTAGTACATTGTATATTTTCTTGTTTTCAAGGATTTGTAAGTGGACTGTCTCTAATGAAAAGGATAGGGAGACAAGGAGTTAATTTGGAAATCCAAGCTGGCTTTAATGACATGCAGAATTTGCCACATCCTTTTTGCACTACATAAAAAATTTTCAATAGGCCTGTGCAATTCCAAAAAATGCATGTGGCAACAACAGACTTCAGCTCCTGGCTCCAAACATTTACTTCTTCTCCATGTTGGAACATTTCTTGGTCTTTTCCAGTGATTTTTCTCATGGGGATGGAGTGATTTTTCCTCCCTCCATTCAGACTGGTCCATACTACAGCTTGGAACACATCTCTGAGCACCTGAGGTGATGTAGGTCTGAGCAAACCTCCTGTAGCCTGCTCACATTTTTATTACATTGCCCGACATGACTGTTCATAGCCACACTCAAACACAGCCTTACAGACCAGCCAGGCACTGCCACTGCAATTCCCCAATCTCTGCACAGGGTAACCCAACTCACTGCACAGCAGGAGGGGCAGCATTGCTTCCTTAATCCAAGGATTTTTTGTTCAGTGCCCAGGCTTTTTCTGAGATATCTGCTAGCAAGACATGCTCTCTGCTCTGCTTCAGAGGAAACAGCAGAGCACATTTTCTAACAGCAGCCTTCTGCTGCACATTCTCCACTGCAGAGGACATAAATGCTTTTCCCAAGAGACAGCACCACTTTTGTTGTTATGGCTGCTGCTTCTCACGCTTCACTTTATGAGAGGACATATTTTCAGCTTAAGTTGTGTGTAAAGAGAAAAATTAAAGAAGCCCTCCAGTTGTGTGAGTGATGTTACAGCATGTTACCCTCCATGGCAGAGCAGTAGTTTCCTCGCTGTGGTGCATATCAGCATGAGCGTGAAATGCCCATGGGCTTTCTCTTGACTGTAACTTTGGTTATTACTCCTTCTTAGGTTTCTCTTCACCTCCAGCATCTCAAAGAGCAACTGCCTGTTCAGGGAGAGAGTGTCCCAGGCTGTCTAACACAGAGATGCTCTGTAGGTGTGGTGCATGAGACCCTTTTCCATGTCAGAAGCCAACAGTGAGACCTGGGCAGCTTTCTGCATGCATCACAGCTGTAAGCTCATGGTTAACGCAGGCTGAGACAGTGTTCAATGCGTCAGACACAGAAGATCCTTCTTCCGTGCTGCTGGAGGTTGCTAAATCCTTGCTACTTCCCCAAGGGCTCATGAGCTTGTCTCAATGGTTCTTCGGTACTTCCTCTGTTGCTACGCCCAGGCTGAAGGGAACGGGAGAGAATGGGAGCTGCTGCCTATAGAAAATGCATTTTTTCTGCAGAAGCTGTGTATGTGTGCCATCCCCACTGTCCTGCAGAGCGCTCTTGTGGCAGGAAAAGCCTGGTAGCTACTAGATTGCTTCTGCCTGAGGAGCTCTGCCAGCGTGATCCAGGGCTGCACCCGTGGAACAATTCTTCCCTAGCACAGCCCTGATGTTTTTAACAGCTGAGTGCTGAATTTAGGTATTTCTGCACAAGGCACAAGCTGGTAGGGATGGAACCCTGGAGAGGCAGTGGTTTTTGAGGATACACCAGCTAGCTCTACATCTGTGGAGGGAAGGAGGCTGTGGTGTTACCTGCTGCTTTCAAACGCCCACTGCTGAGAGAAAAAGGGAGTGAATGGAAATGAGACATCCTGATCTAGGAACAAATCACTGATATTATCCAGGCCCATGTGACAGGGCTCTACAACAGAGAGTGGAATAAAGGCTGATACTGCAATGACTTCCAATAGCAACCATCAGCAGCTACTCTTGTCCCAGCTTTTCTCTAGCAATCCCAGGATTTCAAGCACTTACTCACTTCACTTCTTACTCACTAGTCAAAAATTCTTTCTTTGGCTAAAATTTGACACATGAAATAGGAATTTATTAGGAATACTATTACACCTTCTTTTTATCCAACGAAGTGTGACAGTTTTCCATTCTTGTCATTCCTGTTCTCATTTTGGGGATTCCTTTTGGCTATTGCAAATGTAAGAGTGATTCAAATAATATTGACATTTTCTTATGTTTTCCCATCTCCCAGAGCATTGTTAACAGACTTACAGAACTTGTCTCTTGTTAGTCTCTATGTGTCACACAAAAAAGAGATCGCTATTGTTCCTAGTGTAGTTCCTGTTTTCATTTCTTGCTGGCTTACCTCCTCTTGAGCGTGGTCTTGCAGCAGCTGCTGTGGCATCTTATTACCCATAACCTACATCTGCATTTGCACAATAAAATGGAACGAAAGCAGTGGATTCAACACATCTTTCTGGATAAAAGTGGACTTAAATATTGACTTTTACTTGGGTGGACCAAGCACAATGACACTGTATTTTTGTGTGTCATGTCATTGTACATCATATAAGCAGCTCTACAAAACATGAAGCAGTGGAGTTTCTGGTGGGATCACACAACTCCAGAGTTCTTTGACTCTTGTGGTCCAAGAGTCCTTCCGGTACAGCTCAGACCTGAGTGGTATCATCTCTTCTTTAAGGTTTTGTAATAATGAAGAGACACCACACTAAAAAAGAAAAACAACAACTTGAACTAGTACAGGGCAATGAGTTATAATGAAACCATTCATTTTATTGGATAATTTTCATGGTCTTTGCTGCAAATATGAAAATGCAGCATGGCTTGTTATGTGTTAAGTTTGTACTACAATATAGTGGGTTAGAAATGGATGATCTCTCCTCTCAGACGCAATGAATTGAAATTTCCTATAGAATATGTGATATAAGTAGTTGCAGTTCCCCAAAAAATAGAGATAATACTTCATACATTTATTTTTCATTGCATTGCTGGCTAGTTTTTCCTTAATCCAATAATAAACCTTCAGCCGTTCAACTCTGAGAAAATCTTTTTGGTATCAAAAAGTTGACAAAATTCTGTGTTTGTGAGTGGGGAAGTAGCTCTGCTTTGGTAGATTCAGAGTTCACTAATGATTAGCTCTTGGTATGCAATAACTTAGACCTTGTCCAAACGGGAGTTTTTGCAAAATTTGGCTTTGCATTTGTAATGCTTGAAGTCATTTACAACATTATATCAATAAATAGCCATTCTTCGGTCAAAACCCCACATATATATGTTTTATTTCAACCAGAAAAATCTTCTGCAGTTTGAGCAGCAACTCAACCTGAAGCAGAGGCCAGGAGCCCACAGTGGAGGGTGAGAGGGGTGAAGGACTGCATCAAGCACTCCGGTAAACAAAACGCTTGTTAATCTTTGGCATGCAGCAAGCGTGAGGGAGCGAGCTTTCACCTGGAAGAGTATTTGGAGAGAAGTAGCAAACATGTTATAAATTAACACCCTTGTTGACTTAATGAAAACCTTCCTGCCTTAACAACCTGCTAGACAGGGGTGTGATTGATCCATCTTCCCAGCAGTGCTCCCTACCACAGAGGAAAGCTGTGTGTGCTCTGATGGATGGCTGGAAATGTGCAGTGAGAGCAGCTGTCCCCACCAGAGACCAGGCCATGTCCCCAAGAGCCTCCACAGCACTGGGATTGCTGGGTGCTGCACCTGTGTGTGTGCTGCCGCCACGGGAGATCTGCCACCAGCAAGGACACAGCTGAGGTTTATTAAAAGGAACTGTGGTTTAATCAAATCATAAACAGCCCCAGAGCACTGTGGTTCAGCTGGACTCAGCTTGCTCTTTGCCTCTGAAGCTTCTTGTTAGCAGGAGCCCAACTACAAAGACATGGCTCCTTTCATGTGGGGTCCTGCCAGGCTGGGTCACGAGTGCGCTACTGAGAGCACGGGTCTGCTCCAGGATCTGCCCTCCTCTGCCTCTCTGTGGGAGACACCAGTCCCTCTTCTTTATTATAAGGAATTCTGTGCAGTGAATTGCTAAACCATCCAGCATCTAAGCCATCTGGGAGACAATTATAAAGGCAACTGCTTTGTCAGCTTTCTCATGCCTCTTCTGTGGATCTGCATGTATAATCCCACCAAGGGCTCTGGGCTAGCAGATTGTTTTGTTATAATCAATGACAACTTTGCTAAAAGTGAGTGTCTTGCTGATGTCATTTTATATGTATTTTTGAGGGATGCTGAGAGGTTTGGGATGACATGGAGCAGGATCAAATGAGGAGGCACAAGGAGGGCTTGGGTCTCCTTTAAAAGTGGTCTGAATCTGCCCTGGTTAATTGGTAAATCCTAGCAAATATTTGTCAGCATCTTGGCTTTTAGGAGTGAACTGTGAGGATCAGTCCAAAGTGGGGCTTTGCTGTTGAGAGGAGCTATTTTATATACAACACTTCTGATATTGTGAAGAGTACAGGAAGGGTATTTCCTTCAGGTGGGGCTGAGGAAAGCGAGAAGGAGCAGCAAGAGGTGGTGGTGCTCATCTTGCTGATTTGCCCTACAGTAGGTTACAACCAGGACCTCATCTTTGCATGGGATTTTATACTGCAAATTCCATATTTGCTCTTTGGTGAGGAAAGAAGACTGTTTTAAATAGCACATTCCAGGCAGCAATTTCTAGTGCCCAAGAGCTGGGTACTCCTGGTGCTGCTTCTGGCAGAGGTGAAGGACAGATTGGGTTGCACGAATAAACTTGCATGTAGGAGCGGGCCTTTTGGGAGATACTTTAAAGCATTTTAACAACAGGCTTTCCTTTCTATCTTGTACCTCTCCTGCTTTTAAACAGCAGATTTCAGCACACACAGCTTCTGCTCCTGGGCTTATACATTTAGAGAGAGTCAATTTTCTGCTGTGGTTTTGCAGTCACTCTGGGTTGATAATTTCTGCTGCTGCCAGTGTTGCTCCCCACGCTCCTCACCGTGCCCAAGAGGCAGCAGCCCTGGTTCCCCACAGCCAACTGCACAGGGAGGGACAGTCCTGGGGTGGGACCCTCATGAAGAAAGGTGTTTCATGGAGATCTGGTATGGCAGAAGAGAGTAACCACAGGCAGGTGCATTGGTGTTCTGCTACGTTAGAGGTATTTCTGGGAGAAAGGAGTTATGTCATTAAATGGAGAACATGTAGCAGAAATGTCAGCCATGAACCTTGTTCCACTGTCCCTGGGATGAATGGCTGTGCAAGGGCTTCTTTGTGTAAGAGAGGCCACAAATGAAGGAGCAGGGTACTCCAGGCAAGAGAGATTTTGGTAAATGCGTGAAAAGGAAGAGGTTGATGCAACGTTTCCTCTCTTGAGCAAGGGATAGCTCAGCTCTCAAGGCAGCTTAACCCTGTGTGGGTCCTGGAGCCAATATGAGCAGAGGTGCTGGCACTGGGGGAGCCCAGGTGGGATCAGAGGCAGGTGCTCCCACCAATGTAGCCCCACATACCTCCCTGCCTGGTCTCCCTCCTCTCCATCCCCACCCCGTTGAGAGACATACTGTTTGTCCTTTAGTTCATATTTTTGGTAGTAGGAAAAATTTGTTCACTGAGCACTGGTTTAGCTTAATTTTCCTGTGTTTCTACATGGGGGATGTGCACCAGGGCTATTTATAATGACAGTGTTAAATCTGAGGTCTGACATTGTGCTGGCTGTGATGTCTGGCAGAAGGTTTACCCTCTAATCCTACTTCTGCTTTTGCATCTCTTTCTCCCACTCAGTTCAGGATGAAATGTTCTTGGTTTTACACTCTGGTTAAACAAGAAAGATACAAGTGCTATGTAATAGTGCTTGCTTGTCCTTCATTGGATGTGACCTTACAGATGTGGAAAGTGTTTTCTACTTTCTTAAAATAAAAAAAAAAAAAAAAAGTGGGAAAAGCAAGTTGAAGCCATACCAACCTAGAGGCAAATGCTACTAGGAAGATAAAAAGTCATCCTGACACAGCAAGACCGAGCCACAGGACAGGTCCAGAAGCAGTTTTCCAGCAGTGCGGCCCTGCCAAGAAATCAGGTGCTGCTCTGGCTGCTGCCATCGGAGTTTGGGTTTTTTTAACTGTGTCACTGGAAACGTGGCTGCGAGCATAATCTGAAGAGGAAGGCAGGGCAGAGGAGGGCAGTGGGCGGCCCTCCCATCAGGCTGCCTTCTGAGGGCTCCACCACTGCCTGCCCATTCTCCGCTGCATTGACACAGCTGTGTTTAAACATCTCTCTCTCCTCCTGTCTTCCAACAGTGCTTTTTCACAGAAATCTCTGTCTTTCAGCTTGTGAACAGCAAGAAGACAAGCACTTCTCATGCTTTATGTGTTCCCAAGGATGAAGGCTCTCCAGACCTTTAATGGCACTTTCATTGTTGAAATCAAAGTATCTTTCAAGCCTTTCTCTATTGAAATGATGCATCAGACATCCATGCTAGAGCCATGAGGATTTGGCATTTGCAGATAGGCAGGAGGAAGTGCAGTGAAAGGAACCATTTTCTCATCAACAGACTCTGCTGAGGGCTGTGTTTATGTTAAGCTGTGCTCTCACATTTCAGACCAGAGCAGTGTGCCATCCATGGCACTAAAATACACAGGGTGGTGTATTTTTTCAGTGGATTCCACCTCTGTGGACTTTCCTGATTTCTGGCTGCTCCTCAACTGACAGAAGTTCCCAGGTCCAGACCAAGCCTTGTTTCTCTGGTGGGCTTCTCCCATGCTGCTGCCCATCACGGGTGCCCATGAAGCTGTTTTGACTGGGAGGTGCAACCACTGCTGCAAAATGGGGAAAAAACTGCAATGTCTCCAGATATATGTGATTTTAAGCTTCTTGCCTGAGCTGGCAGATTGCTGGTGTGCACCAGGAGCTCTCAAATCCTCCTCCTGCCCAACCCAGTGTTACCTCTGCCATCACACCAGGCTGGCACTGCCTGGTGTTTCACTAGTGTGAACTACTGCATTGGCAGAACCCCCACAATTGTGTTCATATTCAGGCATCGCCTGTAGTGTTGCTTGGCCTGGTCCTTAATTGTATGAGCAAGGAGACATCAGTGATATCAGGCAGTGCAACAGTCTCCCCTTGTGCTTCAAAAAGGATGTTTCCACTGCAAACAGTAGTACCGTGACAGGTGATTTTTTAATGGATCTTTTACAAAGCAACAGAGAAGGAGAATTTGACTTAGAGGACATAAAGCTGCCTGTCTGAGTGGATGCACAGCAGTGGCAGCATCACACCAGCAGCACTGGGTGGGTGCCGGGACGGCTCCTCCAGTTGCACTCCCCACAAAGGTCTGAGTGCCCAAATATGATGTCCACAGAAAGTAATGGAAAATTCTATGTTAGGGAGTACCTCACTTACCTGAAACCATGAGACCATACTCTGCAGAGACTTCTTAGCTTGCTTCACGTTCTTTTTCTGAATAGGGGGAAAAAAAAAAAAAGTTATTTCTCTGGAATGCTTTGATGACTGCTATTTGTAAATACTTCCAATTATTTTTTCCTGTTATGGAAGCCTGGAAGGCTAGTGTGTCCTTTTTGTGGGGTGTTTGCAATCAGATATGGCCACATCTGTGGAATATTCCTGTCTTGTACATGATTTCTCTCCTTCTGCTATGTCAGAAATCAGCCTGCCTGGCTGAAGCCAAGCATTTTGAAACAACTTTCAGGTTTGCACATTTGTGCTTTTGGTTTTTTTTTTAGTTTGGGTCCCCCCACCCCCTAGTTAATATACAAAAGACTTCTCCAATTAGCCCAACTGATTTACATCTTAGTCACTTCTGTTAGACACTCTGGCAGTCACTGCAGCTGCGAGGAAGTGGTTCCCAAGTTTTAAAGGAAAAAGGAGCCTGCCCTCTAGCTGCTAACTCAACCCTCATCTCAGCTTCCTTGGCTTTCCTAGAGCAGCCAGGATGGAAAGTCAGTTTTGCTTCCTCCCCTCATGCTTCTGGAGCTCTGATGGTCCTTGTCCTGCCCAGGGGCTGCAGCTGCATTTGCCACACAGTTCCTCTGCATGGACACAGTCACCTGGATGGCCATTAACTGATACAGGACAACTGCATGACTTTTGCACAGTAAAGCTGACTCTCCAAGCTACAGGGCAGCAGTTTGTGGCATAATTTCACCTGCATTGCCTTTGTCATGGTGAGGAACCCGTTCTTGAAGTGCAGGACCATCTCTCACAGCCCTCGGGGTCTGGTGATACACAGCACCCAAGGTCAGCACCTGGGTTTAAACCATGTGTAAGAAAAAGACCACACTGGTGAGGGGAGAAATTATTTTAGGGATGTCAGCATAGTTCAATGATTTTTGGCTGTGGTAAAACCTAGCACTGGCCTTTCACAAAAGAAAGTAATTTCTCCAGTGGTCTGAAAGAAAAGAATGGTACATAATTTCAGAAATGCTGAAAGAGTTGTTTTGAGCATTTCGGGTTGGGTTTTTTCCTAGAAAAATCAAAGAGTTTCTTGCAGAGAAAACTTTCAGACACTTTCAGGATGAACTATTCTGTTTTCAAGCATTTGAAATAAAAAACAAGAAATGAATATTTAGGTAAAGTGGCTTGTCTTTTATTGCTGCCTCTGCCTAATGAAAGTGCTAGAGACAACATGGACCGGGTCCAGTTCCTTTCTTTGCCCAGAGTGGCTTGGACAGCCAGATTTAGTGATGATAAAGTTCTTCCTTTCACACAGCAAGCACATGCTCTGTGTCCTCTGACAGGCATCGTGGCTGGAGCTGGGCTCATCCCCAGAGGCTGTGGCGCTGGCAGTCCTTGAGGGCTTTCCACTGACCTGTTCTGCACACACACCTCATTCTGCTGGCAGCGCCTTGGGGCTGCCCGGGGCACACAGGCGTTTAATTGGCACCGGGGTTAGGCCACCTGGCTGAGAAGGGAGCAAGACTTAGCAATTTAATTCTTTTGCAGGCAAAATATAGTTCTTAACCAAAACTTCTTTTTTCTTGGAGAAATGGCCTAATTGAAAGGCTATGGTGTAATGCCTTTTTTCTGAATGAAAATGGCTATGGGGCACTCAAAAGGTAGATATTGAGCTGAGCAATAAAATCCTCCCTGACCCTTGTAAGAAGATAGGAAGAAGGAAAGAGGAAGACCACCATAAACATTTCCGGGTTTTTTTTTTCCCTCTTGGAAAACTTGGATTTTAACTAACACGAATTTTGTGGCGAGTGTCCGCCATCACCGAACGCTTTAAAGTAAAATGCACAACCTCCTCTCCACCGGATATTTGGTGAAGGTGGTGGGGCAGAGGGGTACTGCGGGAAGCCAGATGGGAGCAGACTCGAACACGACAGAAAACAGGAGAGAGCTGTAAAGAGCGGCCAAGGCGCTGGGAGCGCCCTGAGGGAGTGTGAGGGCGCAGTGCGGGCCGGGCGAGCGGCGGCTCTCGGCGGGGCCGTGGCGGGGCAGGGCCGCAGCGGTGCCGGGGCTGTGCCCCTCAGCAGCGAGCCCGAGCGGTACGGAAGGCCCGGCAGAGGCGGCGTGCCTGCAAATCACGTTTAAAAAAGGAATTTTCTGCTTGGGAAGCCACTAGGTGGCATGTGAGGTGCAGCAGAAGCGAAGCGCGGCACAGGAGGCAGAGCAGGCCCCGCAGAGGTCAGGCGCGGCCGGAGGGGACATGGCCTGCTCGGCCATCGGGGCACCAGAGCCAGCTCCTTCCAGAGACTGGACTCCAACGTGACACAAACGTGTGGCTGTTGTGGGCTTTGTTTGTTTTGGTTATTTGGTAGGGATTTTGTTTAATTGTGAGGGTTTTTTTGCATTTTGCTTGTCTGTTTGTTGGGGTTTTTTAAAATATTTTCTTTGGTTGTTTTTTTGTTTGTTTTTGGTTTGTTTTGGTTTGTTTTTAAAGTTTTTTTGTTTGTTTTGCTTTGGTTTGTTTTTTTTGTTTTTTGTTTGTTTTTGGGGTTTTTTTCCTATAAAAAGAAAAGGAAGGGCTTGGGGATTGGGGGACACCATATTTTAGCAGGCAGGAATCATCTCACGGTTCTCCCCCAGGCAGCTCCTGGGGTAGAAACCAGCAGGGATGTAGCCACCCACTCCCTCGGCAGGCTGAGTCTGAGCCTTCATAGCAGTTACCAGTTACCTCCTGCTGTGTTTTCAGCTTTAAACAAAGTATTATTTTACATGTGCATTCACCAACTAGGCCTTTATCTATGGCCAGATATATTTTTTAAAGGTCACTCAACAGCCATCGTTACTCTATACTATTGCAGTATTGGAGCTGTTATCCAGCTCTGTCACCTCTGCTTTGTAGTGAACCATTTGGTCATTTTCCTGTGGTTTTTTTCTTCAATGTGTGTTTGTTTTTAATGTTCAAGTTGAACAAACTCCAACAAAGATCCCATGCAAACCCAGATGACGAATCAAAGCTACTTATTTGTAGCGATGGATCACAAACACATCTTTGTTTCAATAGGTAAAAGCATCTTCTACAACGCGCTTTTGATTAGTTCCTCCAGTGGTGTTTGCAAGTAGTGCCACAGAGGTCTCTTAAATTCTCCCAGTGCAATGTTGACATACGGCAGTTTGGAAATCACCCTCTGAATCCTGGTCCTCTGGATTGCTTGGTCATGGCACAGAATGATATTTTCTCCCAGCTATCCAGCAGGAATATTGCAATTTGTAGCAGAAACCTTAGTTAATTGAGCAATTGAATGGTGTGTTGAAATATATGAAAAATAAAGGGTACTTTTACAAAAAAATGTGGAAGCATAAGTAGCCCTGGATATACATGGGAAGATATGGGTTCTACCTGGTAATGAATCCTGGTTTCTGGGAAGAGAGAGGTAGAGAAGTGTTTTGAAAGGCAAAGAGGCACCTTAGTTCTGCACTGGGCATCCTTTGTACAACCACCACCAACCACCTATGAAAGCTGTAGCTGTGACATGTGAAACATGAGGGCAGGGACGCGTTCCCATTCCATTGCTTGCAAAGAGAAGCCAGTCCCTAATTTGATTATGAATTACAGGGACTCATCATTAGCTCTGGAAATGGTTTGCTGCCTTCATCTTTCTGCCCCATCCCATATTTGGGTAGTATTGGCTGGATGGTCTCCATCTGCAACCTACACAACTATCAAGGACCATCAAGACATACATGCTTCTGCTGCTTCAGAGAGTGGATTTATAACTGAAGGAACAATTTAGAAGTTTTAGGAAAGACTTGCTGTTTTGACTACATGTGCTTTTTTGGCATAAACACCACTAAGGTCTTTTCAAAGCAAACTGATGTGTTTACTGTTGTGATTTCATCATTTGCTGTCAAAACAACCCTCTTGGTGGCTCTCTTATTTCTCTGGTATGTGGGCCTGTGTGACTGGCTTTTGGCTCTGCAGTTCAGAGAAATTTATAGAACTGAGCAAAAGGATGAAGGAAATCCAGGCACTTTAAAAAAGAGAGAACCAAACCCCAAACAAGGAGGCTATTTAGTAATTTCTGACTGATTTTCTCCTTTTTGTCTAAGGATTCAGGCTGTAACAATTGGGCATTGGGGCTCTATGTTTCTGCTGGTTCAAAGTAAATAGCTCTGTTGTGTTGGAGCAGTGATGGACCTATACTGTGCTATTTGCTCAGCAGTAAGAAAACATGCATTAAAAGGCTAAGGTAGCATTGGATTTACTGTGAAGAGAGAAGGTGCTAAAGGAGCCCAAACTGCCTGTCTCCAATAATTGTTGACTACTGCCCTCTGCTTATTTCAGGCGTGTTGCCTTGTCCCTCCCTTCTGCAGAGTGCTTTGGCTTTTTTCACTCTGCCAACAAGTGCTTCCCCAGGACCCAGCTACTGCTCTGACCCTGTCAGATAATGAGCAGGGCCTCAGCATTCAAGTTCGTATAAATTAAAGTACAAGTAAGGATTTGCTCTTAAATTAATTTGCTTTTGACATGCTGATGCTGCATGCTATAGCCACATGGGCACAGAGACCCCCTTGTAGCAGGAATAGATCTTGGAGAAGAAACCTCCATGAGGAGCACTCAAATAAAACTGGTTTCACTCTCACAGATGTCTGAGAAATCAGAAATGTCCACCATTCACTCTGGGATGAATCCAGACTCCTGGGCCTTTGCTGTTTAGCAGAAAGGTCATGGAGATCTTTTGCCTCTCCATAACAACCTCAGGGTAACCATTCACTGGGCAGCGACAGACTAAGAGTCAGTCCCTGCTCATGCCTGGTTTCTGGCTGGAGCTCTGCATCCTCTTGCCCACACACAACCAAGGGAGCTCCTTGAGGAAAGCAGTTCCACCTGGTTCTAGTTTAAGTTTATTTCCAGGAAGCTCAACCCTGGCTTTCCTACAGCCCAGCTGCTCTCCTCGCTGCAGGCTGCCAGCTCTCCCAGAACTGGGGATGGTCTCTCTTTCTTGGAGGTTATATGTTCACATCCTTGTAGCACTGTGGCCTTAGGTTGATTGCCTGGACTGGTGGCTTCAAATTTTTGCCATTTTTCATCTAATGATGAGCTTAATCAGATCTCGGTAGTGTCACCTTTCAGCTGAGTTTTGAAAGCAGGAGAAGCCACTGTCTTGTTGCTACTGGGTGAAGTTGGAGAAACACAAAGTGGGCTAGAGAAGGGATCCCATGAGGAAGGATGATCATAAATAAGGATACTTTAAAGGACTGACCAGAATCCCTCATCTGGACTGTGGCCATATCCCATCTGACTTGTTCTGCAGGGTCTGGTCTACATGAACTGGGCTTCCAAAAGCCCAGCAGATATGAGCAGAGGGTTTTTCTGCTTCTATTGCAACACAGGTTTCCCCAAAAATTTTAGCTGAGCTCACCACTGTTTCACCCAGACTCCTTGATAAAAGATCATTCTGGCCCCACTTTGGAAAAGAGCTTATTTCCTCACCAGAAGTTGGTGTCCTGATCCGACCTCAGTGATGTAAGGCACAGATAGGGAGTGGCCCTGGTCTTTGGCCTCAGGCCAGGTCAGCAACGAGGACACACCTGCAGCACTCTGTCAGCAGGGATTTCATTTTTTCTACAACTACAACAATATTTTTCTCCTAGAAATGTTCTAAAATATTGACTGAGATAAACTACACTCCTACACTCTCAGCCAAAAGAGCTACCTGGTAAACTTTGCAAATTAGAGGCTGATCCAGGGTTTTCACTTCGATATTGCAGTAGAAATGTTGCTTAGGACTGTGGGGAAAGAATGAAGTTCCTCAGGCAGTGCTAAGTTTGAGCAAAGCAGCTCATGATCATGTGTTTAATTTTCAACTCAAAGCTTTTAGTGCATGTTCCTCACTAAAGGGTCAGCTTGGTTTTCCAGGCACTGTGTTGAGGTATGTGGTACAAACCAGCGGCAGCTCACTCGCAGCACATGGAGCAAGAATCTTCAGGTCCTATAGGCAGGAAGGTCCATGATTTAAAGACTCAGAATGAGATCACAAAAAATATTTTGATGCATTCAAATTTTGCATGTTGAATGCTGAAATGTTTGGAATGTGAATACTTTGAATGTTGGAAGATTTTAATTAGACCATGAAATAAAAATGTTCTGTTCTGGCAGTCCCCAAACAGAACTTTTAGCCTTATCTAAATGGGTGTTTACATTTTTTCCTATTAAATGTCATTGAAACCATCCTGTTTTCTGGGGTATCCGGGTTTCAAAACAGCTGTGTTTACACTTGCACACCATTCTGTTAGAAATTTTTAGCTCTTTTTTTCTATGACTATTGTCTAATATAGAATCAGTTAACATACCTGCTGCACAACTTTGCTCCAAGAAATTCCTCAACAACATTATTTTAATAAAAGCTGCATCAAAGCACATAAGTTCGAAATCTGGATAGAAACATCTTACGTGTCTCTTCTGGCTTGATGACTGTGGACAGCCTTTAGAAGTTTTGCCCATCCTCAGTTCCCACACGTCTATTAGTACATGTGATACAATGTTCTACTGTAAAATTTAGGAGATTCAAATTGCAATGTGCCAGAAAGGGCAGCAGTAAAGAGAAAAAGGAGGAAAGTCAGATAGTTCCAGATCCTCTGACTGGTCTTGAATTCCTCTGCCAAAATGTGGTGCACACAACTGATCTGTATTTTTAGTCTCCTTTACCATGAGACAGAAGGGGTTGGACAGTTTGGGGAGTTGGAAAAACCTGTAGACTTCCTGGTTGTGCAGAGGAACAGTAAATGGAAATAGTCTTTTAAGTCCTGACACTGTACCAACACACAAGGTGAAGGAAGAAAAGACTCTTCTGAGTAATTGTTCTGTAACTGCACATGCAAGAAGTGACAGAAGTAAAAATATTTTTCCACTTGGAAATATTCTTTTAGAGAGTGTATTTTCCTCCTGCAATGATGTGGTGACAACCTACTATAAACATGAACAGCACAATGTTCTGGTTAGAGGGTCAGGAACAAAGCTCTTCAAGTCACAGAGAGAAGTGTCTTTTTGAATCCATTTATACCATCTCAGTGCAGTGACTAGATTGGCTGAAAAAAATTCTCTAGGCATTTTCACTCCATTTTGGGTTTTTTAAATTTTCTTCTTATTATTTTCTTACTACTTGCATTCTAGCAGTCAAAGTTGATAGCAAAGGTAGCAACCATAGAACATAATTATTACAGTTGCTCTTCTGATTTTGGTTTAAGTTCCTTGAAGCCAAAGCTTTTATGTGCTGCAAATCAAGGGCACTCTGGTGAGTGCTTTCCTAGCTTCCAGAGAGTGATCACCAGTGACAGCTGAAGACCTCATCTATTATTTATCAGCTTTATAATATTTTGAGTTTTGTAGGCAGTGGAGTAATAAAACACCTCTGCACAGGAAATGATTTAACATCACAGGGATTGATCCAGCAATAAACCTGGCCAGCATGCAGGTAGAGAACATGGACACTGGAAGCTTTATGGAAGAGGTGGTTTGCCAATGCTGGAGTTTTTTTATTGATCACCTCCCATAATACCTTTCCTTCTATTAAAAACCTGGAACATTCATCCATGCTGAAAATCAGAAAAGGCACTTTCACTGCCCATTTCTGCAGAACATGGTGCTCAAGCATGTGCCAGACACGACTGTTATTACCAGAAGTGCTACACCAGCTTGGAAAAATGACCTTTCTAGGATGCATGTTAGGCTAAATTTCCATGGAAAAGCCTGTCTGCACCCCTGCCACTCCAGGAAACCCCATTCGTGGAAGCTCCATGCCCTGATGTTATGTGCCAGTTATCCTGCAGGCATATACGCAACTGCCAGCGGTGGGAACTATGGCTCAGGCATATGGGCTAATCCTCTGCCTCTTGCTGTGAGATCACTGTCTTCACAGCACATCTTTCAGCAAACTTTGCCAGGGAGGTATAAGACACTTGTGAAAGCCCTTTAGCAAGTGAAGACTGAACCTCAGTTCAGTGCTGTGCAACTCTCACATGTTGACACTAGGCAGAAGTTCTTTAAGCAATATAGAGTTACACTTCATTGACCTGAGTGGCCTGGGTGTCTTTGTGCACCAGCTGATTCATGCTGGCATATTTATTATTCTGTAGCTATTGTAGAAAAATAGGGTCCTGATCCCTTGTCACCCCACCCAATTCTGTCATTGCTCAGGCCTCTGCCAAGGGAGTGGAAAAGGCTACCAAACCAGAAGAGCAGCCCTCCTACTCCTCAGCATTTGGGATGCACTGGTGCAAGCAGGCACAGGGTGTGCACAGGCTGAGCCCTCCTGCTAATGACCGATATTTGACCAAAACCAGTCCATGGTACAGACATGGTGGGGCTGAGGCAGTGACTTCTCTGAACACCTGATGGGTGCTGCAGGGTTTTTCTTGTTCTCTTCAGTGCAAGTCGGGTAGAAAATTGCAATGTGCAACATTGAGAGGTGCTCAGGGACCCCAGCCCATAGTGGTGGGGGGAGGTTGGCTGGCAGGCAGCAGGGGCTGCCAGGACCACCCTGAGGCACTGTGTTTGATGGGCTGGTGCTTGCAAAACACAGGTGCCTCAGCTCAGTGCTCTGCAATGTCTACTGCAGGAAAAGCACATTGGTCCTCCTTGATCAGTGCCCTTACATCTGTTTGGCCAGAGCCATTTTACTTTTCTTGTTCTGAAAGAAATACTTTTAAACAGAGTTGCCTGCTTTAACCTCTTCAGAGGGTTATTACAAGTTACTCAGGCATGCCTGGAGTGTGCAGTGGGGCTGCTCAGGCTCAAAAATCAGATTATAAATCTGGAGGAATGTGTTCTTGAGGCGTGAGTCACCTTAACTGTGACATTCTCATTTGGACTGTTTCTGCTTAAAATAGAAACTCTGAGCATCATACAGCAGCGGGAGGTGACAAGGGACGGACGAAAGCCTCCAAGCACTTCATCCCAAGGGAAACACAGCAGAGAATGTGCCCAGCCACAGCAGCAAGGAGCTGTATCCACATATCTTGCAGGTGCAGCTGGGTGGGCTCCTGCCCCAGGCACAGAGCACAGCGTAGAAGGAAGTGCTCCAGAGTCACAGAAACCTGACCTGACCTGACCTGAAAGCAAATACTGTTTTGAACTCTCCCTCACAGCTGCCAGCTGAACCCTTGGGCTGTAGTGCTTGCAGCCTGAGTGGGACTGTGCTATGGGAGCAGGCAGCTTCTGAGTGCCCCCACTACTGTGCCCAGAGCTTCAGCCTTCCGCCCTGACAGTGCCCAGAGCACCGCTGGCATGGGCTGACCTGTCCCCATGCCCTGCAGCACAGCTCAGTGCCACACCCCAGCCCTGATGTGCAGTGAGGTGGCGATGGTGCCTCAGTGCCCAGGCTGTCCCCCGGATGGGATCCAAGAGCATGACACAGCCAACAGAGGGGAGCACCGCCTTGGGGTGCCCCAGGGGAAGCAGCCTCCTCTGGGGGTTAGACAAGCCTGACCTGACAGTGCCTCCAGGAAGAGTTTGCGGCAGCAATGAAGGACTTTGTTGGATGTGATTCAATGGCATTCCCTGGAGGAACCCTGGCTGAGTGCTGCCCTGTCCCACAGCCAACCACTGCCCTTGGCAAACAGTGGAGCAAAAGAACCAGGAACCCTCTCCTTGTCTTTGTAACAAAATTGAATCAGGGCCTGAGGTGAGGGGAAGGGCAAAGCACCAGTTTGGCAACTCTTTTAGTCAATGAGTAAGCAAGGTCTAACAACAACCTGCTGACCATCCCGTCACTGCTGGTGGTGTCCCCTGATTTACAAGTACCCCATTTGACTTCAGCAGAGGATTGGGCACTTGTGTAATACAGCTCTGTTGTTATACAACTAACTCCAGCTACACGTTTTCTGGTTTCACTTGTGATTCATATCACGCAGGAGCTGAAAGGTTCTCGCTGGCTCCCCCTGAACAAAGTCACACTGCATTATTTAGGTTAAGGTTCGAAGTACTCAGACCCTTGAGCAGCAACAGGCACATCAAACAAATTGACAGCAGTTAATATTTACAGGACCAAAGCTCACAGAAAATCAGTGAAGTCTATGAGATGATTGTGAGCAACAACTCCGAAACCAGAAGTAAACTTTCCAGATTAAAGGGACAGCAAAAGACCCATCAGTGTCTGACAGTGCGGTTTGCTTCTTTCCCTTCTACATCCTCTTGCACAGCACTGCATGTACAGCTTAGACTGAAAGCTTCTGACCCTAAAATCAGGCTTTCTATCACATGCCTCAGTGAAAGGTCTTGTAATAGGCTAATCCCAAAGGTATCTAGTTCATGGAACACTTTCCTGGAATTTGTGCAACAACCAAGTATTGCAGGCTGGTGCTTCCTAAGCTGCCTTATGGTCTGTAGGACAAGGGTCCATGGGCAAATTTTTTTGGGATACAGTTCCCACTTGCAGACTGATAAATTTGTGCAGTCCCAAATTTTCGTCTCGTGCAATGTAGGACTCTGAGATATATACCATGCAAGAAAAAGTTGCAGAAACAGACATAAGACACAGAGAGAAGAGACAAATCCTAGGGCCACCCCTCCAGCTCTTTACCTGAAATATGTGTTTTTGACCTGCAGCCCAGGGAAGGTCTCTCCTGCAGTTTCTCTCATGCTGCTCACTTTCATCAAAGCCCACAAATTCTCACTGGACATTCACGTTGCACCTCCTGCTTGGCAACCACAGCATAAATCCAGCTGGATAGCAGGACATTTAATTTAGCTTGTTTCTGGAAACCATCCTGACATACAGGGCATGTCCCTGGCCAGGCATCTAACCTGGTACTTGCCCCAAAGTTACAGCCCAGACCAAAATCAGGGAGTGGTACGGGGGACTGGTGATTAGTACACCACATTTTTCATCCCAGATGATGTTCTAACTGCAGGCTTGTTTGTGGGCCGGAGTTAAGCTGGGACTAAATGCAGATTGTGGCTGAGTCCCCTTGCACTGTTGGGAAAAGTGCCCAGGACAAAAGGCAGGGAGAGGGCAACTGAGGAGGACACACCAAAAGAGAGGTGCAGAGGGGTCCAGTCACGACCAGAATGATGCTGATCTAAAGGGGACCTGGGAATTCTACCTGTGGCCACAGAGTTCTGGATGGAGGAAGGCTTAATGCAGGGTCGTTGTTCTGGGGCTGGGGATGCCTGGTGCAGTTCTCACTTGATACTCTTGGGGTCTTGTGATCCCTCAGCCTTGCATCCCAGAAGACCTCTGAAACAAGAAATTCTTGTAAGAAGCCTCCCATAACCACCCCATAACTACACAAGTTAATCCTGCACTCCCCTCCTCCCTGCATCTGCAGGGGCTGAGCTCTTTCTCTCACGGTATGACAAATCCTTCTGCAGAATTAAGTTGATTGATATTTAAATCAGCAGCTTTCAACCTGCAGCCCATTAAATCCCACTGGTACAAGGTAAGTAACCAACAAATGTGAAGCCTATTGTCAGAAGGCTTAAATTTATCACAGGGGCATCCCACATCTGTTGGGGAAAATATCTGGGCCCATAAATGTAAACTAGTCCACAGCCTCCCAGATGTGTGTTTGCCTGTGAAACATCCAGTATTTTGGTAGAATGGCCTTCCTATGGAGTTAGAGTTTAACCATGAGATAAAACTAGCCTTGGCTAACATTTGCAAAAAGTCATCTCTGTTTTGCAAATTTGTAAAAAGCCATTATGCAAACCCAGCTGTATCATGTCTATGTCATTTAGTATCACAGGGATTTAAAATTTGGCTAACCCTACTGGCTAGGCCAGTTCTTTTATAATTTTGAAGAAAAAAATGCAAAGTCATATGTCTTCTGTGTGGGGCTCTATTTTGGCTTCTTGCGGGTTTCTAGCTCTTTCTCCATTGCTTAACTGCTTGCATAATACATTACAATTATAATTCAGAGAGAAAAGCCTTTTATGCCTGCCAGCGGCCCAGGCAGTAGGAATTGTTTTACCAGTAAAGTCAGGCAGGTATTTTTATTGGTGACTGAGGAAGGGAAGGAGGTTCAGTCATGTGAAGCTGTTTCTGTGCTCCAACATTTCTTAACACGACGAGGCAGGGATTGGTGGTCAATACTGCAACACAATTTCATGCTGCACAAGGAAAGTTCTGCTTAAATCCCTTGAAGGTTGAGGGTGGGCTAAGTAGATGCTGTTGTTTCACCTGGTCCTGTTAGATAGGGCCATTCAGCATATAAAAAACAGTTTTTGGCTGTGAGCTCATCTTGCCACATCCATAGTCCTCATCCACTGACATTCATAGTTATTGCGAATAACACAGAATTGCACAACATTAGTGACACGAATTGACTCTTAGCTCTTTGCAGTATGATGGCAAATGGCCATGTTGAAGTAGGCATATGCTATTTGCCTTGGTTTGCAGATGTGGACACTGAAACAAAGGGGCGAGCTGCTCAAGATTACAGGAAATAACTGGCAGGACTGCAGCTAGGACCCAGTCCTGCTTTTTTTTCTTTTTTTTTTTTTCCCTTTCTGGAATGCCCTTGTGTGACACATTCCCAGAATTTGTATTATGGCTCCATAGCTTGTCTCTGCCCTGCTGAACTTCTGACATGTCCTGTGTGGCTGTGGGTCAGCAACTGGGACATCCCTGGGGGCTGAAATGTTTGATCTCCCCTTCATCTTGGGCATGAATTAGCCACACTCCTGATCCCTTGCTCTCTGCAACACTTTAAACACCTTTCCCACACTGAGTTTCCTACAGAAGTACCTTCATCCCTGGAAATTATTTAAGAAAATGTTCTGTAGCTTTGGTTCAGAAGTGCTATAAGGGCAACTGGGCAGAAGGTTGGACGAACTGATTTCCTGACATCTGCTCCAGTCCCACCTGATTTTATCTGAAAGACAAAAAAAATTCTGACACCCTTTCTTCTGGCTGGGGTTGTGCTGAAGAACCTCAGCTGTTTGTCACCTGTCATCTCATGAGAGTTGTGGTGGTTCCAGTCTCTTTCTTCCAAAGCCATCACTGCTGGAAACACCCGGAGGCCACCAGTGCCTTGGGGTGCCTGTACCAGGGTTGCTGTCTAACCAAGGGCTGATGGTGTGGCTCTTGTAGGTGCTGGGCATGTGTCAGCAGCAGGATCCTCTCAAATTAACCCACAGCTGTCCAGAGTACACTTGGTTTTCATGGCACTGTCTTTCCCAACATCTTAGCCAAGGCAGAAACAACAAGGAGTGAGGATAGGCAGCTGCCCAGTGCCCAGATGAGGAATGCCTGACTCTTGCCTCTGTCTCCCTGAAAGTCTGATTGGAACTAGGTAAGAAAACACTTTTTGGGTTGTGCAGCTTAATTGCTTGTCTGGAAAAAGAGGGCTCTGCACAGAGGACAGCTATGAAGAATTGAACCTAGATTTCATACCAGCACCTTTTGCACCAGACCATCCCCTTTCCCCTCTCGTTAAGGTACAATGACAACATGCACGAGACAAACAAGTTGTTGTCCTTGGGAAGTACTGATATCCTTGACTGAGTGGTTTCTCTAGTGTCATAGTTTAACTCAAATCTAAATATGAATCCAATTATTCTCAGCATCTTAGGAGTGTGATTTTACTACTACTGTGAGTTTTGAGTTGCCACTGCTTTGAAATCTTTCAAGTTAGAATTCTTAGACATTACACACATTTATGCCTGTCACATCACATTCTCCTGCTTGCTTTTGAAAAGAAGGAATCATTAATGTGGTTTTTTCTCATGGGAAAATATATTTTCTCTTTCTACAATTACATTGAAATAGAGAATAAAAATTGAGCCTTCATGCTTTTTTTCAGTAAATTTAACTATTGTACACGATTTTTCTCTCATACTTTGTGTTGACTTATATCTAATGCATGCCATTGTAATTTCTTTTTGCAGGAAATTTAGATGGTCCTTTGAATGTAACACATCATATTTCTGCAGACCTTGTTTTGCTTCCTTTTAATTCTTCTATTCTTTGGAAGTGTCCTTTACTGCACTTGAAAATATTTCTCATTACTCCATGGATACCAACAGAGAATTGTGTTTCTTCCCGATAGGGAAAACAAAAGCAAGAAAACTTGTGGCTTGAAATCAAGGCAATTTAATAGGTGAAGGAACAAGATAAAAACCCCCCCAGGTAACACAAAGGAAATCACTCATCATCTCCCACAAGCAGACCAATATCAAGCCACTCACTGAGCAACAGCACCTTTAGAAACCTGATACATCCCCTTCTTCCTCTCCCCAGTTTTATTGTTGGCGTGATGTTACACAGTACGGAATATCCCTTTGGCCAGTTCAGACCAGCTGTCCCAGCAGTGTTCCCTCCCAGTCCCTTGCCCACTGCCAGCCAACTCACTGGGAAAGCAGAGTGAAGAAATGAGAAAGTCTTGATGCTGTGCAAGCATGTTTAGCAGCAGCTGAAGCACTGTTGTGCTGTCAGCACTGGCTTAGCCATGGATCAAAACTCAGCACTGTACAGGCTGCTGCGTGGAAAGCTGACTCCATCCTGGCCAAACCCAGTCCAAGTGCCTGACCAGGAGGGAGAAACGGAATGAGACCTCCTCCCCGTTTACTCCTTTATCCCAAGACTCAGTATGCTACCATGGAGGAATGGTCTGGGCAATATGGAGAAGAAATTGGGAATCCCCTGCTTGGGGGAGCCCAGTGACCACCAGACCAGTGCCAGCTACTTGTGTCCTTGTTTCTCTGACATCCCTGAGTTGTCTGATGCCCATTTTCATGCCATCAGACAGCTTCAGCATGAGGGTACATCCACAAGCTGCCAGCACATGGCCTGGAAGATATGCTTTCAAATCCTCTTCTGGGACATGAGGGAATTCAATTTACCATGTTTGCCTTAGGTAAAAGAGGTTGGTATTCAGCATTTCTGCATTTAATGAGACACGATGCTGTTGGTGCGTGCTAGCTGCGTTGTGTGAGTACTGGATAGAGCCAGCCCAGGCTGAAGCCATGTCTGCAGCTTTTCTGTGAAACAGGCACTGAGCAGCTCCTCCTGACAGCCTGGGGCAGCCCCAGCCTTGCCTGGGGGTGCAGCGGGAGGTCCCAAAATAATTTTAACCCCAGTATTTGTGTGTCTCAGCCTGGTATGGCGCAGAGGTACTCCTCCAGCTGAGTCAGTCTGTGATGCCATGTCTCTACTGTCTCATCCATGCTCACAAGCACTCCTTCAGAAAACATCTGGAAAAATAGTGATCCATTTCTTTCTGTTCTTTCTTTAAATACCCACCGTGATCTCTAGGCTTTGAGCAGGCAGGGCCCTAAAAACATAACATGTTCATTTGTGCTCTGTTAAAGACAATAAGCAAGACACAAGGAAGATTTCAACCTGAAATGTATAATTCTTTTCTGGATCTCTTGATGTTTCAGAATGAATCTGTGCATCTTATATCCCCAAGGGTAACAGAGGCAATTCAGAAGGGTGTTAATTGTTGGCAATAGTAATATGATCTGACATATAGTAATATGTCGTGGAATCAAGATTCAAATAAAAATCCTAATGTCAGGCAATAGCTCTGTTTATAATACATTCTGTAAGAGCTATAATGAGGCAGAGGGGTGAGGAGGGGGCCTGAAGCTGTAGGTATTTCATAGACTGTCAAATTGCAAGCTGGAGCCAGATCCGTCCACATAAATATTTATATTAGAGAGACAAAGCTGCAGCAAGTTCTTGGCTGATGGGAAGTGTCTTCAGCTGATGTGAATTTTTATGGCTTGTGCTTTCCAGCAGGGCTGTGACAATTCGCATCAGCAGAGGAGCTGCTACTCTATAATTAGCCAAATCCTTGACACGGGGGCTACTGTCACCTTCCCATCAACCCTGCTCTCCATACATGGTTGCTATTTAACCAGTCACAAAAATGCAGCTATCAGAGATCTCGACAGCACACCAAACAGAATATCTGGAACTTGGGCTCCCTGTGAGACGGCAGCAGCATTAATTCATGATCTTTAGTTACATTAGATGATCAAAGATCAGCAGATCAAAGGAGACAGTTTCTTCCACAAAATGCCAGATGCAGGAGCTGGGCTGCGTTACGGCAAGGGAGGCAGCGCGGGAGGGAGGCAGCCCAGCTCCCCCATGGGAAGAGGGGAGAGCACAAGACATGGCAAATTGTTTCTGCTCATGGCCCAGGTCACTCCCGCATGTGGCAGGGTCAGTGAAATTGTCTCTTAACCCAAGTCTGGGGTAAAGCAGAGCAAAGAATCCAGCAAAGCCCCCTGTTAGTACAGGCAAAACAGCAGGAGGGTGATTGGGGTGACGAGGTCTTGGCCAAATGCCCTCCATCACATTTTTCTGGGGGCAGCAGGGGAAAGGACAAGTTTTCCCAGCCTGGCTGTAGTGTGTGGGAGCTTGGGTTGATCTGTGTGGCGCTGAGCAGGCGGTGGTGGAAGGGTCCCTGGTGGGCTGGCAGCCCCATCTCATCCACTGCAACCTGTCATAAAAATTGGCCAGAAAGGGCTTTCCTGGGGGCTGCACAGCCCCCCCAAATGCCCAGGCAACACCAGAGCTTATCTGGAGGAAGATGCTACAGTATTAGAGGAAGTCATGGACAAGTAACTAAAAAATGGAACCCAAAAAGATCACAACATTTCATTACATAAAGTGAACATAAAGCCCATTTCCGATGCAAACGCAACCCTCATTGTTTTCACCATAGGCCAAGGAGTGGCCTTCAGTGGGAATGACCCTGCAGCTCACTTCCAACATCACAAACCCTTCACAAGAGCTTCCCTGCTCCAAGGATGCCCACACCAAGACCATACCTGGACACTGTGGACAGCCTCTACATGACATCCCTTAGCCTGACTTCTGGCATGAGCCTGCTGAGGCTCTGGTCTGCCATCACCAGTGCCCTGATCAGACCTTTCAGGCAAGGACCGTGGCACCCTGTCCCAGCAATTCCATGATCATCTGTACTGTGTTGTGCAGGTGAAGGGTTTAGCTGGTCACCTCATCCTCCCTGCCAGGCCCTAAGGAAGGCTGTTTCTTCAGAAAATGAGTGCTATTTCAAGGAGACATCACCCATCAGAAAAATCACGAGTGAGTTTTTTCTTTCCAGGAGTAAGTTTTCCTGAGGCTTTTGCACTAATAGTACTTGCATGGGCTCCCACACCAGCATGCTCCTTGGAACAACCCAGGCTGATGATTTTTTTTGGCAGCTTATATAGAATTTGATTGCTCTTGATCTGGACTGTGACTGTATATTTCTATTTCTGGCCTGGAGGATTTGTAGAGTCAGGGCAGACCCAGGGACACTCAGTCCTAAGGGATGCATTCAAACAGCATCCACCCCTCCACCTGGAAGCTGCCCTGGCCACCCTTCCAGTTAAATGCATGAAGCCTCCAAAGAAGAAAACTGCAAGGTGCCTTCACGCACTAGTACAGATCACAGAAGTATTATTTGAGCACCAACACCTCTGAAAAGCAGAGTAAAGGCAGTGGGATAGGAAACATTCTCCTTGGTATCACAGCAATATGAAGGGGGTGTTTCCTATTACTCTGACTCCACCTTCTCACGACACTTCTGCAACTAGTTCTTTGGTAAATAGGTGTTGCCATACTGTGCTGGTTTTGGCTGGGGTAGAGTTTATTTTCTTCATAGTAGCTAGTATGAGATTATGTTTTGTATTCCTGCTGAAAACAGTGTTGCTAATTTGAGGATGTGTTTGTTATTGCTGAGCAGGGCTTACGTGGTGTCAAGGCCTGTTCTGTCGCTCACACCAGGGAGGAGGCTGGGGGTACACAAGTAGTTGTGAGGGGACACAGCCAGGACAGCTGAGCCCAACTGATCCAAGGGATATTCCAGGCTACATGGCATCGTGCTCAGCATACAGAGCTGGGGGAAGGTGCAGGAAAGAGGGCCTGTTAAGAGTGATGGTGTTTGTCTGCCCCAGTTACTGTAATGCATGATGGGACCCGGATTTCCTGGGGATGGATGAACACCTGCCTGCCCATGGGAAGTGGTGAACAAATTCCTTGCTTTCTTTCTTTGAGTGCACAGGGCCTTTGCTTTACCTCTTAAACTGTCTTTATCTCAACGCATGAGTTTTCTCTCTTTTACTCTTCCAATTCTCTCCCCCATCCCTTCTAGGGGAATGAGCCAGTTGCTGTGTGAGGCTCAGTTGCCAGCTGGGGTTAATGACAATTACCTTTAAGCAAACACCACTCAATTTATGAAACAATAGCTGAAAAGGTAAATTGTTTTCTGACTTCAGCTTTATGCCACCCCTTTCCTGTGTGATGTGACTGCGAGAGCTCCAGAAAACTGCAAACAGAACTTCCATGATATTCTTGGAAAGGATATGTGTGTGTGTGAAGCATGTGGGTGTGTTTGTTTATATGTATGAATCTATGTACATTTTACGTAATGTCTTTTAGGTGTGTAAATCTACAGAGAGAGACAGAAAGACAGCAAAAAGGGTGGGGATGGCCTTTCCTCAGCATGGTCCCTGCATGTCCTTGCCTCCCTCCTGCTGCCTCCATGCCCATGTGCAGGGCTGCCCCAGGCTGCTCCTGCTTGCTCACGGGATGCAGATGTTGCAGCAGCCTCAGCTCATGCCACCAGTGCTCCACGTAGCCTCAGATGTGTTGGGCAGCCCAGTGCAGCACGGGTGGCAGGTGGAGCCTGCCCATGGATCTTCCTGCCAGGGAGACCCAGAGTGGGACAGACACCTGTGCTGTGGAGCCAGGATGAAGGGCTGCCTGGAACCTTGCTGCTGATCCTTCTCCTCCTCCAGAGCCATAAACTGGCATGAGGATCATCTCTACTTGCTGAGAGGAGCCCTGACAACTGCAATTTTTTGATGTAAAACTCACCAGGGACCAGATCTAGCAGCCAGTAACACACCCAGGGCTGGCTGGCAAATCTGGCAGCGTGTGCTGAGTTCCTGCTCCAGCACATGGCACCAGTCCTCAGTGCGGTCCCCACTGCCAGCAGCCAAGGAACACCCACTATTTTGCTTCACCCCTTGTCAGTGTGGGTTGCATCATGCTCCCAACTGATTTCATTAAAAACAATGTGATGCTCTAATCTTTGAAGCTTCTCGTGTGTTAGGGGTTGCTTGAAGGCAAAGCTGTGCCTGCTTCACCTGCTTCAACTGCTTCAACCTTGGGTTGCCAAATCAGTGTCTGTTGGTACTTGCAGCTTTGTACATAACAGTTTACCTGGCAGATTGTAAACAAGCATTTCTTGAGGAGATGGTGTGTGATTCTGCACGGCACACACAGGGTCTGGCTGCATTACTGTGTCCTTCTCATGAGACCCTGGAAACTCCCAGTACCACTGGAATTTAAAATAATGCTGTGATCGAGCGCGTGTGTGTGTGTACAGACACCCATGTTTATAGGGAGAGCTGTAGATAAAAAGTATGTACACTGCAGACTGCATGTACTATATATTACATGTATATAATGTAATTATGAAGAAATACAGTGTATTTATACAAACATATATATGCACACACATATATATGTATGTGTGAGTTTGAGGACAGAATCTACGAGTATGAGGGTACAGCCACTCCACACATGCCCATCACTTTTTGCCTTCAGCCTGGTGTGAATCCAGAGCTGCTAAAGGGCACCCAGCTGATAGCTCAGGCATGAAAGCTTCTCATTCTGCCCAGTTCAAAGCTGTCAGCAGTCCTGCGAGCTGCTTGATCCTGTCCTTTCTATGCACAGCAGTTTAGCCTATATGGACCCATTTCTGGTGTGATAAGATCCCAAGGTTTCCTGGGACTAAAAACTAACCTTGGGACTAGATTTGCACAAGCAGTCCAGACACAGGAGCTTTCTCTCCTACAAGGACTATCTCTGCTAGCACTTCAAGCCCACTTTTTAATTATTCCTTTGAGAAGACTAAGGCTTTGAAGAATTTTAGACTGAAGAGCAAAAAATATAAAACTCTAAAAATCTGCCAGTCTGTGTGACTGTGTTTAACAAAATTCTCTATTTTGACTTGGAATGCTAATCTAAAAGCAAGCAGCCAAGAGCACAAGGAATTTCTGATTATTCTGTGCTTGTTACAGGCAAGAAGGTTCAGGAATGAGAACAAACCAGATGTCATCAGTATTGCTTGAAACTCTTCTTTCAAAGGGCATAGACATTAAGAGTTTGATTCAGTGAGAAATGCTAGCTGCTTCTACAGGCTTCTTGCTTCTTTATTCTTTCATTAGGGCTGTATGTTCAAATACAGCACTATTTCCTTTCCCAGCTCAGACCATTAAATGTATATGTTCATCCCATTCCTTATTTTGAATTACTTTAGCAGGGCGCAGAAGTTACTTTTGCAATGCAATTCTATGAAATACAAGGGTTATTCTTCAAAGGCTTTTATATTGGGTTTGAAAAAACCCCAACATCTATTCTATGTGAGCTGCCTCAGAAACCTGTCTTGGTTTATTGACGACATGATGGAAATAAAGTTGGTAAAGTTTTACCTGACAAAATAAAAAATCTCTACTGTTTCATCAGTTCCCACCTTAGAAGTAGAGTTTAAAATCACGTCTTTGGGGGACATTTGATGCCTTGTTTTGTACCTTATAACCACACTGCAAATTATGTCTTCCAATCACTTCTTGACTTGTATAAAGACAGCAAAACAAGGCATAAACAGCTGCATGTGTAAAAGGCACCTGAGATGGTTCTGTAAGTCCTCCTTGACTGGTTTTAAGAGGTTTGTGTAGTACAAGCTATTTTTAACTGTCTCTTGCTGTGTGAGGATGAACACTTCAAGCACAGAGTCTTCTCTGCAAGACCTGTGCCTGCTGCGTAGGTGCACCTGCTGGAGATGTCCTTTTGTCAGGCAGGCGTGAGGGAGGCAGAGGTATTTTTAGTATTTCTACATATGTATTTTTCTCTTCTAATCCATGAAGGACAGCGTTTTGAAACAAGGACTGTGTCATCTAATGAGTCACAAGAGTTGCCTGTAGGACAGTTTATTGTTTCCAGCCAGCACACAGCTTGCCACCAGCTCTCAGCAGCTCACACCTCAGCTCTCAGTGAACACTTTGCCCCAGTATTTCACCAGAAGTGATCCTCAGACACACATCCTCCCACCGTCATTTCACAAAACTCTCTTCAGTTCTAGTGCCAGAGACTCAGCCTTCCTGTTAAAGGTATCGCCAAAGTGATGTTTCTGTGATGTTTTGCTTCCCCTATGCCTCTTCCAGCTTGGGGCAGGAGTCACCCCACAGCTGCAGCAGGTGTTCAGCACAAGCCCCTCTGTTTAGCACTTCCCAGGATGCAGACCAGCTTTGCTTATTTGCACTTATTTGCACTGGGGCTCTCTCCCCAGGCCACCTCAGGCTCTGGAGAAGGAGCACATTCCACACAAATTGTCTCTAACAGCTACATCTTCCCTCTGCAGCCAGGTTGGTGCTGGGCTGACAATGCACACAAGGTCCAGAGCAGGGTTTCCTCACTGCCCCAATGCCCAGTGACTGGAATAAGTGGGGCAGTTATCCCTCCATCCATAAGTTTCCTACAATGATTTTCCCTCCAGTCCCTGTCTCCTCCAGATATTTTGACTCAGCCCATGAAATCTCTCCAGGGGATGCTAAATCTCCCCCTTTGTTTTTGTTTCTCTACTTCTCAGACTATGTTATTGTGGGTGGAAAATAATCTTTCACCTCCCCTTCTGCCCTGCCCAGCTGGATTTCTTTCCATTTGCTCTCTTGGTGGCCAGGTTACTATCTGAGGTTTATTAGTTCCCTGTCCTGTCCTCTCCTCATCTTGGACCTGTCTTCAGAAGTACTTCATCTGATTTAAGCCATCCTTGAAGACACTGATTTTGTCTGCAAAGAAGATTCTGACTGAGACTTCTGCACAGCTTATAACAGAATGGGATTTAAAAATGACTGCCTTTCCTTGGCACCAGGTGATGTTTCATGGGACTGAGCTTTTGAATGCAGAGTTTGGAAGGATGAAATATAGCACTAACCTTTAAGCCTTCTCCAGAAACTCAAAACATGGCACTGATCAAATGTCAAGAGCAGTGCTCTCAGATATTTTATCTCAGTTATATTAATTGAAAACCCAAGCACTTTGCTACATATTTTAGTCAATGATGTATCACTGAATTAAATAATTATCTAATGATTATTACTTATGCATTATTCTCCAGTTTCTCCATATGCATACTTTTGAATGACATTTATTTGCAAATATAATGAGGGATATGCCTGTAGTATATGGCTTTGGACTCAGCTGTTTCAGAGTGCATGAACAGAAAAATAGCAACGTTTGATTTAAAAGTATTTTGAAACATGTCTCTTCTGAGAATCAGGAATCAGGAGCCACATTCAGGATCTGCCTGAAGAAGTCCTCAAGACTAGGGTCAGAAGCCAGACTCCTTTGGAACTGAGCTGTACTGAGCTTTGTAAGGTCAGGAAAGAGATTGTATGACACACTTCTACTCTGGGAAAAATGACCTTGATCGGAAAGTGTCTGATTTCCTGAATGTTTGTATCAAGTATGAATACATAATCAGATTATCAGCCCCTGTATGGTGCTAAGCTAGCAGATAATGTGTGTATATGCTGATCTTAAGCCTGTGCAATTCTTTTGGCTTTAAGAGGCTACTTAGGTGTATGAAGTTAAACAATGCTGTGTTTGAAGACTTCATGGGATTTTTGCAAGGCCTTTGTTCCAAAACTGGCTTAATGTAACTGGGTCCTTGAGCCCTCATGGAAACTGGATCTTGAACTGCTTTTCCATGTTGACACTTCTGTACAACTTTTGCTACTGCTGTAGGTAAAAGTGCTGTTCATGCTGGGGACAGATTTCATCTGGACAGTGGCAGGAATTGAAAAATGTGTTCATAACCATCTTCAAAGCAAAATCAGTTGAAAATGAAGCACTTTCTAAGAGGGTTTGCTGCTGAAAACTGTGTAAAACTGTATTTGGTACAACTACTGGATCCAGTGGTCAACCCAGACTGCCACAAAGCCAACATGGTGTAATTTCCACCCTACTCTTTTGGTTTCATAATTGGATTTTGCAGGCTCATTACATCCAACAGCTCAAACTACAAGTAGCACTGACTGTACCCTTTCTGCAACATTGAGGCTCCAGGTGGTCTCCTTAGGACTAAAAGGATGGAAAGGCATTATCAGAAGTGAGCTGAGTTTATACTAATAATAAAAGATTTCCCAAGAGAGCTTACAGAATAAACTGAATTTCAGTGCACATGCTTTATAGACATCCTGATAGTCCTTTAAAGCTCATCTGTTCAATACCAACAGTTGTGTGTAAATAACTTGATGGTAAAACTGCTACAGCACAGCTTTCAAGGAAGGTATCCAGCTAACAGGTCAACAGAGGAAAGGTAATTTGGAAAAAGTTCCCCACTGCCTTATCACCAACAAAAAATTCATGTATTCAACCTGTAAAAACACCAGCTCCTCTCAGATGTGTTGCTTCTCCCAGGAGCACAGACACAAAAAAAGTAAATATCCTTATTACACAGAAGAGACACAACAGGCAGCAGTGTGTGTCTCTACACAGACATGTGTGCGTGTGAATGCATTGCAAATGTACAGAAGTGTATAATGCACATGTAAACACAACAGACTGGGAAACACTGGAATCCAGCAAGCATTCTAGTAGAGCCTCACCACATGTCATTCCTGCGTGTGGTAAGATCTATGTATCACCTAAGTTGTTTACCCAACTATTGCTAGAATAAGTTATCCAGCCTGTTTGCTCAGCTCTTCAGACTAGGATTGAAACCCTGCTCTACTCCTTTAGAGCAAGAGGTGACTATGACTGTGCAGTTCTTGAAGCATGACTGGATTTGGCAGTAGTAAAAAGCAGTGCTCCTAAAGCATTCGTGTAAACATTTTGCTTAAAACATTTGGAGATCTGTTGGTTTTCTAAAAATAAAAGCAGAACAAAATCCCCAAAGAAAGTGTGGTTTTCTGTTGTCCTTTATGACTGTGTTTTTTCCTCTTTCTAACTAGGGAAGAAAATACCAGGAGATGTTTGTAAACCCCAAGCTTAAAACTCTCCTGTAGCCCCCAAGATTCTGTTTCCATGTGTATGGATTGATCTGTTCAGAGCATGTTGTTTGAAAAGCCATTCTTGAGACTCTTCTTGATCTTGAACAGTTATGGCTGCTTCTGTGTTTTGTGTTGGTCAAATCCTGCTCAGAATGCCATGTACACACCCCCTTCAAATTAATATTACAGTATGTTTGGGGAAAGTTTACCTAAGACCATCTTCCCCCCACCTTTCTGTTCGTCGTATGAGCAGGACACGTTTCTCACACTGGTTAAACCTACTGGTGGAGGTGAGCCTGTAACAAGTAAATTGTGATAGCCAGTATTTGATTTCCTGATGGAAATATTTCTCATGAAAAACGGTCAAAGCTTTGGCAGATTTTTGGGAAGAGGATGGAGAGGGGATGGAAGTGAACAGAAGGCACAAAGAGAGGGTTTTTTAGTAGTGTTGTCATTAAATATGTGCATCCAGTTTCACTTAATCATGTTCTTTTTTATTGTTCTCAACTGGGCTTTCTCTCTGACAGATTATGGAGATCCAAAATATATCTGCTGGTCTGCAGTGACTGTAGCGATACCCAGCATCCATCAGTCTCAGACCAGGTGCTGAGACTGATGGATGCTCTACAGAACAGCTCTGCAGAACAGCTACCAATTGGTATTTGCTCACTTTGTGTTTGCCTCTCTTTAATACAGATGTAGAATGATGGCCCTTGATCACCAAACACAGGCTCATCTCCAGAGGAACCTTCAAACCTTTGTTTGAATACTGTGACTCTGTGTTCCTATGGTATCCCTTGCAGGTGCCTGCTCCAGCCCTCAGCTCCCAGCCCGTGGAACAGGCAATTGTCACCAGTAGCCTGTCCCCTCGTCAGTTAAGCTGAGCCAGTGGCACCACTCACACTGACACAGCCACAGGGTGCCCGAGCAGCTCATTGCACAGGTTCTTCTGCCTCTGCTCAGGGACAGGAGTTCCACAGTGCCAGAGCAGTGACTCTGAATCACTCCAGAGCAAATATTCAGGAGTATCTCAGAACACTTTCTGATTTTGGACTGAAGCAAGGAGAATAGCTTAATATATTGATAAAATGAAAAAAAAAAACGAAGTCTTTATCCTTTTAGCCAAGCTCTCCTTCCGCTGTTGAGATAAGATGGACTAAATCCAGAGGAACTGTGAGTTTTATTTTGTTAGCGATAAAATCTAAGCTGTTGTTAGAAACATCAAGGGGATGTAATAGGCTTAACAGTGGCTCCTAAATTCCTCAGGAGGCCTGTGAATTTGGAGTTTGGATCTATGAGCTAGGAAACACTTGGCACCTTATCAGCAGTCAGCTCAGCAGCCTTTGGAGAATGAAAATCATCTTTTTGTTCAACTTCCACTGGTAGCTTGCCAACCTTCTTGTTACTCACTAAGTCAACCGTCTCTAGAAGATATGGTCTCTGGTCTAAGCCACAGGATTCAAAACACAGCTTAATAAGTAAGCAGCAAGGCAAGGGGAATTATGTCATATCATAACCTCTCCTCAGCAGGCAGAGGCAGCTCAGCCCCTTGACAGCACAATATCCTAACCACTCACCAGGGTTTGCTCAGTGGTGCCATTGCCTTGCAGGCACAGAGTCTTCCCTCTGAACCGTGAAGCTGTCTGACCTCTTTGCTTCTGGAAAGCACTGGGCAGGCAGGGACTCAAAGTGATAGTATGGAGGAACAGGCTGAGGAGAGAAAGTCAAATAAGAGGAGTAGGCAGATGAGCTGCTGGCAAAGCATTCCAGAGCTGTGAAATTTCTTTGGCAGACTTCTCAGAATGGTTGAGGTGTTCCCTCTAACACAGCCCCGATGGTTCTGCTCACATGGCTGAAGCTTGCTAAAGTTGCTCTTCTGATAAGGTCATTTTAATAAACACTAATAGTCCATGTGTACAGGTACAATTACTACCATCTAAAGAGACATCTAAAGAGAATAAAATGGTCTTGCATGACTAGGAACTTGCATTGTACTAGGAACATTGAATTATAATCTCAGCTATCACTCATTTCCCTCCTTCCCTTAAAAAAAAATCCCAAATTTATATTTATTCTACTGGCATCCAAGCCCAGAACTGGAGAAGCTGTACCACAAACAAAGCTGCCAAGGCCATGGTCAAGGCCCAGGCAGAGACGCCCATGACACACACCACATGGGATGGGAGAAAAAATAAATACAAGGGCAAAGGAAGGGATGTTCCCAAATACTTGGATTGCTCTGAAACATGAAATATTTTGCAGTCACCTTGACCAGTTGTGGAGAGCTCTCCATTAAACATTCATCATTTGCTATCGCACTGATCCCAGCAAGTGAATCAGTAAATAGCTGTGATGAATGGAAGATTTATGTCTGAAAGCACTGATTTTTTTTTTTTAAACAAACCTCTGTCTAGCTCTAGAGGAAACACTCCAAAAAACAGTCCTCACTCACAGATCCAAGTAAAATGTGTACGAGAAACCAGGACTTGGCTGGTTCTCCCGTGTTAGGAATTTGGGTGATTCGAGGTGCTTCACTCTTAATTTTAAGTAGCAATGTGAGTTTGCTTGTTCTGCAGCAAAGAGTGTATTGGTGGTGTCATTTCCCTTGAATAGCCCTTTTGGCTGAAATGCAGCTCATGTTCCCTTCAGCATGACAAATAACACACTTCATCTCCCCCTGGAGCCTGGAAAATCTGAGATGAGATTGGCACTGCAATATAAAGAGATACTCTCAAAAGGCAGGCAAAATCATTTGAACTGAGTGGAAATAATCACTGGCACTCCTAGCTACAGACAGCCCTCTGATTTCAAGCTGTATTTCAATGTAAAATGGCTTTCCCTCATCACCTCCACAGCACCTAGCACAATTGCATCCTAATCTTGACTGTGGGTTTCTGACACTGCAGTAAAACAAACATTGAGCTTGTAAAAAAATACACAATCAATCACATGTGCTCTTGCATGAACTATCCATGCCATCAGCATAATTTAAATTCAAGTGTGGGTCTGTGCATGCCTTCAGTTTTGGACATTAAAAAAATAACACTGTCCAGAAGAAAACTTTCCTCAACTAGCCCTGCATTTCAGAGCCAGACAAGTTGGGGGTTCTTTTTAAAAGATAAAACACACAGGTGGTCTGCCATTTGCTGTGGGTACATAAAAGGAGTATTACACAGATAGCAAAAGAGAAATGGATGGATCTGGCAGATGGCATCATGCTCAGGGTTAGCCAAATCCCCTCTCAGGCACTGGAGCCCAGATGGCCAAGCAGAAACACTTTCTGCCACAAACCCTTTGCATGCCTTTGAGACATCTCTGTGCTGGGAGGGGAAGTATGTCAATTCACAATCTTGCTGCGATAAAACAAAACTTGATGTATTTTGGGAAATATGTTCATTCACAGGCCCCCCTTGGCCCCAAGGCTTTCCTTCCCTCATCTGAGCCTCTGCCTGGCTGGAGTGCTAATCACAGCTCTGCACACCGTAAAAGGTGATTGCCACTAATTTTGAAAGCTGAGTTTGCAAAATGAGGCAAAAAGACTCTCTTGGCAGGCTTCTGTCCACGTACCTCTAAAATCAGTAAGGTCTCTCTGAGAAGCTGCGAGCAAGGACAGGATGCATGCACTGCTAAAGGAACTCAGCAAGGGTGACTGACACTGGTGGAAGTGCTTTGCAAAACGCTCAACAGTTCCCATTTGTTTTGACACTGCTCTTTAGCTTATGTGATTTCAAAAAATCTGCTTTGCTCAAACCCACTGGAGGTCTGAAGCACATGGTTCTACAATGGATTTCCAGCACTTCTCTCACAAATGGCACCCCAGGGCATCCAAAGTGTCGAGACCTTGCAACTGACTCCTGCCTGCTCCTTTTCATGCTCAGCCCAAGTTGCCAAACACCTGTCTCTGTAACTTGAAGGCACTTTGGGAAATCCCAGCTAGGGGCCATTGCACAGGCACAGTGACCTTGCAGCCCTGTGCATGCTCTTCCAGGGCACTGTTGGCATGCCATGGCACACACGCTGACCTCAATTAGCCCAACAGTGAAATAAGGCTTGGGTGGGTTCTAGTGAGGGCTACAGACACCCCTCTTGCTGATGAATCCCAGGCTGCTGCTGCCTGGCACATTCAGTAAATGCTCAGCACATACAGAGACAGTGCACAGGGACTGGGTGAGGGGAGGAGGAAGAGTCAAAAATGGGAGACAGCAGTGGGGCAGGACAGGGAGGGGAGAAGCAGGGCTTGACTCAGAGGTAAGGGGAGGAAGCATCATATAGTTTTGTCAGGGGATGAATTAGTAATTATCTTTGATGTCCCCTTCTCTTTTGCCTTTCCTGAAACCTGACACTGCCTCAGACCACCCTGCCCTGCTCCAGACTTGCTTACAGACACCTTCAATACCTTGCACAATCTCGTCCTTTGCACGGGCTTTCTTTTTCTTCTCCTTTTGATTCCAGTCCTCCCACCCAGCCGCTGGGGTCTGTGGCTGCTCCCTCGGTACCTGCTCTGCCCCAGCTGAAGGAGCATGTCTGTGCAGTCCCTTGGGCTGGGATACTGCCACCATCATGCTCACGTGAGCTCTTGTGGTACCCTAAATGCCTGAAAAAATCCTAAAGTCCTGTGCAGGATGATTCTGCCTTTATTGTGAAAGCTCTCAGCCCCAGCACATCCTTCCTCTTCCTCCCTGGAAAACCATTCCAAACACAAATCATTTTCCCCGTGCACACATTTCTGCCCGGATATCTCTGCCGCCGCTGCTGTGGTCCAGGGGCAGTGATGATGCTCCTGAGCCAGCTTTGCCCTGCCTGTCGGGCCAGAGGGCAGCAGGAGCCCGGGGAGGGCAGCCCACCCCACGGCACCCTCTCCTTTCAAGCCCGAGCAGCCTTCTCCATGCAGCGCCTGAGGCTTTAGTCTGAAGCCAAGAGCAAAATGGAGGCAGAACTGAGGCCTGAGCGCAGCTCATGCTCAGCAGCTAAATCATCAGGAAGGTCCCTGGCGTGGGTGAGGTCTGGGCAGCCCGAGCGGTGCCCAGCCCAGGCACAGGCTGGCAGGAGCTGGGATGCTTGCAGGCTGCTCGGATGCAGCCATCTGATCTGGCAATTGGAGAGTTTGGCTGCATGGACACAAGCTGAACTGTGCCAGGAGGGCTCCAGGCCAGAGAACATGGGTATATTTACTAGCACAAATGTAGCCTCAGCATCAGGAAAGTCTTAAGTGCTGCCTACAAGCTCTTGGAAACAAGAAACACACAGCAGTATCTTCAATAATGTGCAGTGGATATGTATGACTTTTTTTTTTTTTGCAACTTTATTGCAGGATTGAGTCAGGGTAGTCCAAATGCTCTCCCAAAAACTCAGTGAGTGATATTCCAAACCCAGATTTTGCATTCAGGATTTCATGGCTTTGGGCAAAGCACCTTCATCCCCATAGAATGGAATCCTGCATCTCTGCAAGACAATGATTTTCTTCACATCATCTGTCAAACTACTGCTGCTGCTCCTTCTTCTGCCATCTCTGCCTCTGCACCTTTTCCCATCTTGCACACAGTCCCAGATCAGACTGCAGACTCTGGCAGATCCATCCAGATTCTGACTGTCAGGCACGTCAAGATTATATCTAACTTTAGGGTTTAGATCACTGAAACAGTAGAATGCTGAATGAGAAGTTTATCATGTCTTTGAGAGGGTGTGCTTTGAAAGGGCATCTCTCAGGACATGAAGTAAAAGCCAATTGGATCCCTGCTGATGTGCTGAGCTCAGTGTGGGGGGATTTACTGAATATCAGAAGGCACTCAGAAACTCCATGCAGCTAAACCCAGTGCCTGTGCTTGAAACTGATCCCTGACGAGGAACTGGGATCATATTAAGATTAAAGCAACTTTTTTCCATATCACATGGAGACAAATATTCTTTCTCAGTTAAAAGTTGTCTGCCTACAGTGCAGAAAAAAATCTAAAATTGGGCTACAGGTGGGAAAATCCCTTTCTGCACTATATTTATTCTTCAATAACAAGCGTGTCTTACCCTCTTTGAACATAGCTCGCTGTGTCTGAGCAGGGTTTCCCATCAAAGAACACTTTTTTACTCCCCAGATTCCTTCTGCCTTCGCAGTTGGAACATGCAGCATCTTCACCATTTCAGCTTGGCTTGGTGAAGAATACTAGGAATGACAATGTGGGAGGCTGCTCTGGCTGGGGCTCTGTGGGTGCGTGGTTCACGCAGCCGGGGCAGTCTCTAGCCAGCCAGAAGCACATGTGGATGGCAGCTCACATCCCTCTGGCTCCTAGCGGATGGCAGGAGCAGTATCAGCCTGCAGACAGGTTCTGGGAGAGTCCAGGAACAAGCCCAGAACTTGCTTTTGTGCAAGGACTTGTATTAAGAATAGATGCCCCCATTTTATCTTCAAAGTACATTAGTGAGCAGGTGGAGCATGAACCTCATCTGGGTGTTGGGAAACCATGAATTGTTGTAAAGGAAAGGTATTAAGACTCTCTAGCTTGATGGGATGAATTAAAACAATTCTTAGTTTATTCCTATCTTTGGGACTCAAGGCCCTAAAACCTGTGTGTGATCTTTATGGACTCTTAGCTCTGACTGTGATTTCCCAGGGCTCCAGGAGAGAGGACAGTGCTGCTCATGGTCAGCCTAACCAGCAGCCACGAAATGCCATTGAGCTCATGGGGTGTCCAGCTGCTTCCATGACCCTGCCTCCCCTAGGTCAGCCTGTGCTGAGCTCCACACTGCCCATTCCCACTGACCACAAGCCCAGGTCTCAGCACAGCACTGCCACCACCATTTCCGTGCCACTGCAGCAGGGGCTGGCTCCCACTCCTGCTTACTCGTGAGCAGGAGGAAGGGAGAGGGTGTTACTACATTTGAAAAATAAGAAATTGGTTTCTTCCATGCCATTTCATTGTTCCAGCTCCCGATTCAGTTCCACAAGTTCGTCACCCCTCAGCAGGCATGGCTGTGTGGCAGAAACAAAGTCTCTTTGTTTGTTGTGGGTCCCTGGGCCCTTCTGGGACCCATCTCCCACTGAACTGTCTCTAATCCCACAGTAAGCTTTGAGGTGGTTCCATTTCATCCTGTTTCCTCAGGGAGTTATCCTGCATGAAAATGCTGTAGCTCTTTCCCTGACAGGTCCTCAAGATATATTATAACTATATTTCATATAGATGCAAAGAGGCTGGCAGCATTATATTCAGACAGAGCCATTCATCACCAGAGGTTAGCAAGGCTGAACATAATTTAATAGCATGACAAAATTCTTTTTCTGTTTTTGCTGGAACCCCAAAGCTGTGGGTGAGAACATTTGAGGTCTGAGATCCAGACCTTGTCACTCCTGAGTAATGGTGGGAACAGCCCTGGGGACATTGCTGGAAAGGAAGACTGACATGTGGTGCTAGCCTGACAATTCTGGGGGTAGCTGTTATTTTCTGAAACTTTTGCATCTATTTTATTTTATGCTGATCAGGAAAGCTCTGAGCTGAGAGCAGATGGTACTGATTTGCTCAGGGTGACTGCTGATTGAAACTAAACAGTGCTGCACTCCACTCTCACAGACAGCTATTAAACTGGAAATGGATATTATTTATCCATCGGTATTTCACTGGAGTTCAGTTGGGAGTGAAGCCACACTCAGCTGGGCACTGTTCACTTACACACAAGAGTGAGTTACGGTTCTTCATCCCTAGAAACCCAAACCTGAAGTGAAAACCCCAGATGCAGAGTGCCCTGACCTCAGGCTATTAGCAAATATTTCTCTCTACTGTTTCAAAATCCTCTTCTCAGCAATATGGTTTCCTCTTTCTCCCTCTCTGACCTGAGGACACTAGATGTGGTCAGCAGCTGCTGACCCACTGGCTGGCAGGATGTCCCTTCAAGGCCCTGCTGAGCTGCTGCAGCTCTACTGCTGGGGGTGCTGGGAGTGGCTGTGCTTCTCTTTTCAGTATCAAAACATCCCCTTGTCACATTATCATCCAGTTCAGGCCTCCTGCATCAATCTGAGAGCTGTTTATTTGGTAAAACATAGGCTAAACTGGCTGCAGACACCATCATGGAGATGCGTCCCTCGGGCAGTCTTTTCCTCCTTATTGAGGGAAACAGAGATTGCACAAGGTAGTGCTGGTAACAGAAACATTTCCCTGAAGCAATTATTGACTATCTTTCTCAAAGCCTGTATTAAAACTACTGATTCTGAACAGCATGGTGTAGCAGAGCTCAGAGGACCTCAGCAGCTCAGCATCCCAAGGGGCAGGTCCAGGGCAGGCCTGGATGATTCTTGGGGATGTGGAAAAACAGCGCTTTAGAAAGACGAAGTGTCTCTAGGAACTGGAGAGCAGAAGAAACAGCGCCACGAGGCAACACCCCTTCACCTTTGCAAAAGAAATCAACAGATTGTGATCTCCAGAGGCTTTGCAAGGCCACCTCGCTTTCCCTGTTAGTCTTGGCTGATAGATGAATATACCTGTTGTGCTCCATACAAACATGCAAACAGTGAAATCCACTAAGATGAAGAAAATCTTAAAGTTAATGTAATGATTGCCAAAATTACCTAATTACAACCCATTACAAGATTGTCTTGCTACAAATGTGACAGAGGTTAGTGATTCCCTTAAAATAGTAGAACTGAGTCACAGGTTTGCACAAAGAAAAGCTTAACTGCAAACACTGATTGATTACTTTGGACAATATTACAATTTTTCACGGGAAGTTGTATGATCAGAATGAATTCGAAGTGTGTTCAATTTGGATAAATTCTTTCAATTAGTAATTCAAGAACAGAGATTTCCAAATTCTACAACCAGGACAGTATCTTGAAGTGGCAGGAGCTGTCAGACTGAGTTCTAAGTATGAAACTCAAGTCTATCCCCTAGTTATAAGTGTGGCAAAGGTGGGTATGAGCGCTGTGCCCCTCTGCACACCCTGTGCACTGAAGTCACGAATTGCCTGTGTGGTCCAGGAACATCCCAGCTTGTCATCAGCACAGATGAGATAGTAAAGCTGGTTTGAAACAACAGATTGCCTTGAAAACAGGTCTGAACTCCTCAACACACCCATAATTAAGAAATTGACACACAGAACTTGTCCAGATGGGAATTTTGGACAGTTCTACATATTCCCCCAGGTAGCTCCTGCTGTAGCTCATCTCCCTTGTATATCTAAATGTGTATGTGATGATTAACATCGTGGGTGGATTGTCCCTGGCATTCTCACGCGATTCTGCTGCTTTAGCACTTGCAGAAGGGATCAAGTTGTACATAGATATGACATTTGTAAGTAGTCAGTACAAACTGTTCCCACAGATGCAAAAAAATACCCACGTAGGACAGTCTTTTGTACACAGTTAAGATATTTAAACCAGTTTTGTGTGTAGTTGTCACAGATAAAGCAGTCCAGAATTGGGAAATTTTACTTAATTTATAACTAGGCCACACAAGCTTCTGATCCCTGATTTGCCTATCAAGAGAAAAAAGAACACAAACAGCTAGACACTTAAAATGAAACTCCAACTTCTCTCCTTCCCAGAGTCAACTTCCTATATTTTTTCTGCAGTCACACAGTTTTGTTCCATCAGAACTCCCTGGCAATGGGATGGGTGGTGGGGGAAAGTGGAAGCAGAGCATGTGACAGCTTTCTGCTGCCCACGTAGCTGTTTCTACTGTGCTGCTCTGTGATTCCTGACACTCTGAGCAATGGTTTCCACCACACTGCACACCGTGGCCTTTGCTGCTCCCCTCCCCTGCGTCCCTGCTCTGGCACACATCACACATGGGTGTATTTTTCACCATATGGTTTTCACTTACTTCAGGGCAGGCTGGAATAATTTTTGGCAGGCAGCAGGGCATGGGCTCACCCCAGAGAGTCCAACACTGCAAACCAGTGCCACATGAAGCCTGGTGACACCTGCCCAGTGCAGCAATAGGGTGACAGGGATGGATGGTCATGTAGGACAGTGGCATGGCTTGCAACCAAGCACATGTACAGCCACTTCAGTGGGGACTCCTGTTGGCACAGGACTGCAAGTTTTATTTTAAACAAACATTCTCTCATTGAGTGTCTATGCAACATTGGCCTGTGTGAGAAATAGTTACGAAAATACCTCTATAGCACTTCCTCTGAAAGAAGCACAGCTCAGCAGCTCAGTATATCCCCAAAAGCTGTTATTTCATCCCCAAAAGCATGGACATAGGGTTAACTCTGCCCAGCAGCACCAGGCTCACTTCAGTTAGAAACTGTAGTAACCATCTCAGAAGTAGAGCCAAATATTGTCAGAGATCAGTTTCTTGTTTGTGCTGACAGATGAAGGGGATCTGAAAAGAGGCTGTCAGTCCATCTCTCAGAGAGCATTGCAAGGCAGGAATCCTGCCAGCCTGATGCCTGTTGAGGGCTGTTCTTACTTTAGGATGAGTTTCAGTTCTGTAGTTGCCATTTGCATGTGTGTGTGTGTGTGTGTGTGTGTAACAGGGAATCTGCTGAAATTGCTGAATGGAGATCAAAGCCCTGCCCACAGTCAGACTGATGGAGCTACCGCCCTCTTTAAACAGAAACTGAGGACCACCGAAGCTCACATGCAGTGTCCCAAACAACTCTTCTGTGTAGCTATACTCTGAGCTGGGAAAACAGTCTCCTTATATCATGTAAGAGCTGTCAAGGCCTGCTCCAGCTGTGTCCATTTTGGGAAAGGATTAAGAGAGGTTTGAGTGAGTAGGGGCAGCCTGCAAAGCTGGGACATTTGAGTGGACTCCATCCTTCTTCCTTCTGCTGGCTGACTTGGGAGTTTTCACACCTGATTGTCTTTCGCACCAATGCTGCTGTATCTGAAAGTAAAATGATTGTTATAATTCAATCACTTCATAGATCTAAATAATTTCTGACAGCTTTATTTGTACTTATCTGAATTTATAAAGAACAATGTCAACTCTGGTGGCTGTTATAAACCCCTCAAATAGCCTCAGATAGCGCTGTTCAGAATAAGTGCACTGTGAAATCTAAAGATTATTTTCAGAATATGCTTTTAAATGAAGAAAGCCATGGCAGCTTCTCAGGGAATTCTGTTTGCAGTGGCCAGGCACTTAATTTTAATGCTGATCCCTAATCCTACTTTGAGTAAATCAAAAGTGGAAATAAAATTGTACTATTACACAATTGCTAAGGCAGTCAGTTCTGCTGTCAGCAGATGTGATGGCCAAAGATCCCCTTAATCACAGACACAGGATGTCTGAGTGATACATCTCTGGATAAAAAAATAAACATGAATGTGAAAGTGAAACATCGGCAAACATTTCACATAAAACCTAAGTTATGTAGTGTGCCAGAGGGTTTGAGTCATAGATACATTATACTGTAACATTAGATGCTGCAGACTATGAAAATGTCATCATTAGCAAAAGTTGTGCCCCCTCATCAGGCAGAAATAAAATACGGAGGTCAGTTAACCTGCCACATACTGCATTTTTTTTACTATTATGGCAATAGTAGCTCCACTGAATTCCTGTGTGTAATTTATCTCAGGTACAGATAGGTGTATCAATATATGTTTATTTTAAAATGTACCTATTTTAAAATATATTTTATACATATATAGTATACAGATCACACTACTCCAGATAGTTGCAAACTTCTACAATCACACCACAAAGACTTCTCAGAGGGACTCACAGATTACTGATGTTTACCCCAGGGTAATTACTGTCAACCCATGCGTACCTTTTGTCTGTCAGATGCATCAAATTGAGATGTAGTCTACCAAATGATAACTGTCCCTCTCACACACCAGATGAAAGCAGCATTCAGACATTTAACAACTAAGTTTTGCTGCACAACTTGTCCCAAGGTCAGAGCAATGGAGATTCCTTGAGGACAGATGAAGTTGATCTCTGACAACACATTCTTGGCTGGCAGGTGCTTCGGCATATAATAAACACCTGGAATATATCCAGATACTTTGGGAGTAGTTGTATAAAATCTAATCTGATTCAGAATTCCTGTGAAAATGTTGATAGTTAAAATGACACGAGATAATTTTATATACAGACTGTCTTCCTCATTCCCTGTACACTCCCTTTCTTTTCTTATTTTCCTTAAACCTTCTTTTGGCTATAAAGTCCCCAATTCCATTTTCATTGCACATCATTATTTATGTAAACCCTGGAAACTGAAGGGTTGTTTAATTTCAGTGTATGCCTACAGACTAGGCTAAAGTCCATGTCACTTCCGATATTCCTCTGGAAAACCTTGGAAGCAGCAAAGGGCAATATGTTACTGCAACTTGTGAAGGGCTGCAGCTGTCTGTTGAGTTAGTCTGAGACTGCATTTTTCTGGAGTGAGTTAAGAAGCTGTGAGCTGTGGACTGCTGGCTCACAAGGCTGTCATACCACGGCTCCAAGGGATCTGAACCTCTGCATTCACAAACATTTTCATGCATGTAAGTAATATCCTGTTATGAAAGAACACTTAACACTAGTGCAGGTGGAGCCCTTATCTCCATCATCCCCAACAAATCTTTAAGAGATTGAGTGTCCAACCTTATGTAAATGCTTCTCTGTTTAGTACCTGAGAAGTGTGAGGAATACAAATTGATTGTATTCCTGTTACAAGGCAGGTGCTGAAAAAGGTCTTGCTCAGATTTCACTTATTTTCTAAAAAGGAGTAGGTTCAGCATTATCAAGGGGCTGCTGATATGATCCATTTAGAGAGACTGAGATTCTATACCCTGGGGAAGAGAAGGGTCTAAGTGATCCATGGCAGAAGAGCAAAACGTAACAGGCACAAATTGAAATTTAAAAAGGTTGTACCAGTCCGGACTTTGATAAAAATTTCTTCACCATGAAGAAATTCCTATCAACCAAGCATTAGAACAGATTGTCCAGAGAAGTTGTGGAGTCTCCATCCTCTGAGGATTTCAAGACCCAAGTGGATGCAGCCCTGAGGGACACAATCTGATCCCATGGATGACTCTGAGACATCCCGAGGTCTCTTCTAACCTGAATTATTCTATAATTTTAAAAATTTCATGGAGCTTTCATTACTGTTGCAGTTTGTGCCCTGTTCCCAGTGGGCCTGCTGACACACCAAGGATTCTGTTCTTTAGGTAGGGACCTGAAGACTAAGTTCTAATGGCTTTTAGTGGAAGTTATCTCCAACACACTGGTTTCATACTGACTGACAATTGTCTGTGCATCCTGGGACTCTTTCATGTGAAGAATTAAGAGGCTCCTAACTTGCTTTGTTTTACCAGAAAGTACCTACTTCTTCCAGCCTTCCTCCCTCCTTTTAGCATACCATTAAAGGTTCTGCTGATGACTGCTTGGACTCTGGACAAAGCCACTGTGGCCTGACAACAGGCACGCATTTCCCAAGGTTAGCTGAAGACAGAAAAGGGACACTGTAGCTCAGAAAGTTCTGGAAAAGGGAAAAGGGGGGGGGGTGTGGAAGACAGTGCTGTGCTGTTTTTTCTCACGTATGAAGAATAAATGCAGTGGCAATAACGCTGACAGTAACACCGTGATGCCAGGCACACCAGTGGCAGGAAATGAAAGCGGACGCTGTTCAGAGCAAGCTTTTCCTTGCAGAACTGTATCACAATGTACACAATCAACACAATTATTGCAGCATGGTCTTAACCAGAGTAACTGATGCGATGTAGCTGGTTTCTGTGCAGAAGACTTCTCCAGCTCATGGCAAACAAACCCAGCAAGTTCCACTGTCTGTAACTGGTCTACAGCAGGAAGAGTGGCTGGGACAGCTTTGGAAAATGCTTATATTTGCAGTGTGTTGCACACATAACCCTTCTCTTAGGGCTGAAGCAACTATACAAGGCAAAATAGTCACCAATGTTAGGCTTCTGGGTAGCCAAGAACCATGGCATGAAGCCTGAGGATGGTGGTGACAGGAAGAAATATGTTTCCTGATTCCATTGGATGGACTTCACCTAGAGCACTGATCTTGACCTTGGACGGAAACAGCAAGCCAGAATCCAAGGTTCCCTCTTCCATGACAGGCCTTACATGAAGGCCAGACTACCTGTGGCACCATGATGAACTCGTGATCAAAACTTTCATCCAGATTATTTTAAGTGAGATCATTTTTGACAAGTCCTTAGCCACAGACTTCGTGTCCTAAATTTTGAACCAACATGCTGCTAACAAACACCCCCTTCAAGCACTCCTGCTAGGAAATCCTCCTGGCAGCAAAACCTGACCCCCTCTTTCAGCACAGCCTCATGCAAACCATGTCAATTCTAAATCCCACGTCTTCCTTCTGTAGGAGGATGAAGTCTGGGATGTCTCTCTTGGAGAATAAGGAAGAACAAAAAGTAATGCCCTAAACTTAAACTGGATAAAGAACAGGAATAAGGATAGCAAAAAGAATGGCAAAACCCCCTGAAAGAATAACAGCAAACAGCAGCAAAATGCAGTGCCCATGGCAATGGGCCCTGGCAGCAAATTGCTGAGTGGGGCCTTCTCTGAGCTACGACTCAGGTCAGAGAGAAACATGAAGTGCAGTGACCACAGAATGGACACACACTGTGACAAAGGCTCCACAAAAAATGGTGTCTCTTCCAGATGACTACATGGACTTGAAGATTCAAGAGCTAAACACAATTAGGCAATAAACTGTTCTGAATGCAGAGCCTGGGACAAAGTTGTTGCCCCAAGAAACCCCAGAGGACATTTAAAAAGTGGTTACAAAATTGTATGCCTTGACTTCCCAATTTATTAAATGAAAATAATGTTTCCTACTCGATGTATTTTATATGCTTCATTCCTTCAGTGTTCAAAGGGCTCTGAGATCTTAGGATGGGTAGGCAGACACAGAAGTACAAAACATATTCTTTTTGATTATCATCTTATTGATCACAATTTCTCATATACTTGGAAATTCTCCCTGAATTGAAGTGACTTTTCAAAACCATACAGCAGTGTTTGACTACATGTGGAAAATAACCTTAAGACCTTTGTTCCAATTAAGATGAAGAGATGGGAAATATATTCAGAGTGCTGGATTAATATTCTTACTTTAGAAAAACCCAAAAAGACACAAGAAACTGTAAGGCTCTGTAAGATAGTAAAAACACAATGAAAAATCTTACAGAGTATAAATTCTTCTCATCTCAAATCTCTTTGGACTTCTGATCTGGCTACAGCAGGAGATATTAAAATGTAAAATTTCAGTTCTTGGAAAAATAACCTATTAAAAAAATCTGTGTGAAGTACATAAAAAGGCATTTACCAAGGTGTGTATGTAATCAACATTCATTAAAGAAAGGTATGTTTTCAAAACCTAACTACATTGATGGCTTTAGTAAAACCGTCCAACAATTTTGTGATGTCCCACCCTTTAGAGGACGGGAACACCCAAGATCATGGTTGACAGGAACCACAGAACTCAAAGTGTCCACAAAAACTCACAAAGTTTTATTAATAAATTACACATTTTGCATGGAAATTCCTATGTTAGCCCCTGGCCTCTTATATAAGTACACAGCAGTGGGTTTTGAATAAAGGAATAAGATGAAAGGGAAGAGGGGAAAAAAAAGGATGAATTAAAGAGGAGGAGAGAGAAAGAAGTGAAAGAAAAGAAAGAAAGGAAGAAAGAGCTCATTAGTCCTGGCTCCTGCATTGATGCAGCTGATGGCGTGTCCTGGGATCACTGCCTGGGCTTGGTGGGGTATGTTTTTATAGATAATTTCCCCCCCAGGAAGACAGATTCTCACTTTCTATGCAAATTAGTTGTTATGTACAGGCCATTCCTTCAGACCTTTCTGGAAATGGGCCAGAGGCTTTGGGAGGCTTGGGTGGTCTTGTTCCCCCCCACCAGTCCATGCCTACTTCTTGATCTTCTTCCTGTGCTTGCACTGGACTGTGTTGTGCTTATCTCCAGGAACAAGAACAAGGACATTAGTCCTGGAAAAGTGCTGCACTACCTTCTCATAGCCCCTTTCTCCAGCCACATCCTGTCCTTTCTCACAGAGTGTTATTACCAACAAGCCTTGGTCATTTACCAACAATCCTTGGTTGGCTCCACAGCCATCCAGCTATCAGTGTTTGAAACATCCGCATTAGTCCCTTATCTTCTGGCCTTCTACAGCTTTGTACATGATGCTATAGTGATGTGCACACTTTTTATTTCATTTTGTACTGCAAGACCTGATAATGACATAAACGATCAGTGATAGATACTCGTAAAGTAAAAATACAGTTCATTGAATAACAGAATATACCTTTCATCTTGTCCATTGGCTAGTCCAGAGAAGATAAGATTATACTGCTTCTCCTGATAGTGTTTTTAATACTGAGAGACCCAGTCCTGGTGAGCTTAATCAGATTAAAATGACAGGCTTGATATTGATTTCATATTCAGTCACACTAATATAACATACAGCAATTTTATTCATTATTTGAAAATCTGATTTTATCCAATGTTTAAAAATAATTTTATTAATGGTACAGGTCTTTAATTTAATTGTTATGATCTAACTAAACTGGACATGGATCAGGGAAAAAAAGGCATTTTGAAGTGTTCTGCTAATGAAGTCTTTTGCTTCTGTTGAATCAGAATTCATACCTGATAGTCTATTTTACTTAAACCAGAAGAGAATTTCAGCTTAAATTTGCCTATTTCTGTAATCATTACACCTGTTTCACATGGCAGTAACCAGCACTGATTTCAGTATGTTTATGCCTATTTTATATCACCATAACAGAGAATGAAACAAGGTCCATGTAATTTGACTCTCCTTAACCTTCCCTATTCACACAGCTAAGTTGTATCTAATCAGCATGTATGAAATGGGTAAAAGCTTATATTCCAGCATAAAAATTAGGGCATCTGTACTTACATCATTGCCACTGACTGCCAGGCATAGTCATGCAGACTGGAGCAGCAGAAGATTAAAGCACTTCAATTTTGCTGCTTCTGTGTTAACTGATAGGTGTTGCTCAGAAGATGCTAAATGAAGTCCAGGTTTTCCCATGGCACTTATAATTAAGAATAATAAATCTAAGCAGGAGTTCACTGTGTTTTTCTAGATAACTCAGCTGAAGATCAGAAATTTCACAAGTCTTATATATTAATAAATAACAGCAGTATTCACAGAAGTATTCACAAGGGTATAGGTTCATCTTGCCTCGTTATGACAATTTACAGACTCAAAAAGTAGACAGGAATATCTACATAAAGAGGGATTCCATCATGTGCTGCTTCTACAGACTTGTCCCACCATCATTAGCTCACCTCCTGAACCAAAACTCTTCTGAATTATTTTCACCCGAAGTCAACAATCAGAGGAAACAGTGACTGCAGAAATTGGTTAAAGGTATTTACCTTGCTTGTAGTGCCCTTCAAGGGGGACACCTGCAATTGCAATCTACATTTGCTCCTCTGATGGATCTTTCAATCAGCTTGCTTGAGGAAGGGAGTCATAAAGAAGGGCCATGAAGAGGTTCTGTCTTTGCACAGTGAAAAGGGAATAAGGGATTTGTCTACCACACTTTAGCCACCTTCCTTCACTGTTGGCATAACATTCAGGTTCTTCCATAATCTCTAGTAGTGGTGACAGGAACCACCGTTTCAGCCTGCATTATCTGAGCAAGTATTTGGGGAATTTTCTGACTTAACAAATACGAACCACTGAGTAGCCAGAAATAACACATCTCATGAATACATACAGACGTTAAAGAGTTTCTTATTAGAAAGAGAAGCTAAAATAAAACCTTGTTTGTTTCCAACTCTTTTTTTAGGCTAGAGTATGCTCAGGCTTCCAGAAAACCCTGAAGGTATGCATGACCCAGCTTTATTTAGTGCTCTGACACAGAGTGAGGAGCCCTGAAACCCTGCAACCATTGGCTCCAAAAGCTTCCAGCCTCACCAGATTGGTCAGGCATGATTTGTCCTTAGTGAAGCTGTGCTGGCTGTCTCAGATCACCTCTTGTCTCGTATGTGCCTGAACATTGCTTCCATGAGGATCTGCTCCATGATCTTCCCAGGCACAAAGATGAGGCTCACCAGCCTGTAGCTTCCCAGGTCTTGTTTTCTTCCCCTTTTAAAAAAATCAAGAGCAATGTTTCCCTTTTTCCAGTCACCAGGGAGTTTGCCTGACCACCACGGCTTTCCAAACATGCTTCCTTTGCCTCATTCATCCCCAGCAAGGTTTCCTGGGCTGCTGCGCTTAGAGAGGGGAGAAAAGGAGAACTATCTTCTCCTTGGAGGAGGATGGAGGCAAGTGCTTCCCGACAAACCCTGACACAGCCAGTGTGATCAGATCACACATGCCCTGTGGACCTGAAGAAGGGTTTGGGCAGCATCTAACAGCAGCCTTCCCGCGCCTGCAGAAGGTTCCAGCTGAATGTAAGGTGGGGAGAAATCACTAGGAGGATAATTAAGCACTAGAACAAATTCTCTAGAGACACTGCAAAACCTATGTTCTTGGAAATTTTCAAGACCTGACACAACAAAGTCCTGAGGCAATATTGTCTGAAATCTTTATTGACCTGCTTTGAGCAGCAGGCCAGACTCAAGCTAGAGCTCTTCCAAGGGCTCTTCCAACCTGGACAGCTCCATGAATTATTACAGTGCTTGAGTGGCCGGAGATCCAAAAGGAAATGATTGAAAAAGAAATCAATTCAGGATTTGCCAAGACTTCAGCTCACCTTTTCCCCTTCCTGATGCATCTCCTCTCTTACCAGCTCAAAATAACATTATGTTTTTAGAGACTACACCATTCTACCCAGGCATATCTTCTGATTCCCAAGTCTGAATCTGGAGCCATACCACCTTCTGACTGCATCTGGAGCTCTCATAGTGATATGGATATATGGAACTTCATAGCTGTCTTCCTTGCCCTAACCCTGCCTTGCACACCATATTGAATAATCCCAGGTACAGCTCTTGGAAAGCTGATGTGGTAGAAAAGATGCTGAACTGGATAACGCAGCTAGAACACCACTGTACCACAGTGGAACCCCTGAAAACCTGCCTGTAGCCATGATTCATAGGAAGGGCACAGAAGATGACTCCAGCACTGTTTGCATAAACAAGGATGTCTGACCATTTTTTTACATATATATTCCCACTGTTGTCTTCTGGACCTTTCATTTTCAGTCTTTCATTTCACTCCCACTCTTTTCCATTGCCCCATGCTAGTTAGTTGACCCTCACAGTCCTCTGAATACTTCCCTGTGTGAGGAAAATTTTGGCTCTTTAGTATTTCAGCATCAAATAGAACACTGTTGCTTGAGCTACACACTTGAACATTTCCCCCTCAAATTTCCAGTGTTGCATCTCCATTCTCTCTGTAAAAAAACACCTTTGGGACTAGCAAATATTGCACAACATTTATCAGTTAGTTGTTATTTGAATTTCAAAAGTCTTATAAATGTAAATCTTTTAATTGGAATCAGACAGCAGATCTTTTTGACTATGTAAGTTAGGTGACTGGATAATACATAAACACTTATAAATATAACACAGAAATAAATCCTCTTAAGAGAAATACGCATAATTTCCACTACTATGATCAATTTATAAAGAGAGAAAGCATTACTATGTAAAACATTGGAGGAGGTATCTGTAGAGAAGAAATTAATCAGATACCTTCTGATTACCCAGCAAGAAGAAATTCCTGCCAGCAGCAACAAAACAGGTGCATTAAACAGAAAGACAAAGTGAATAGAAAATGGAAACACAGGTTCAATGTAATAAAATTAACAAGGGCTGTAGAAAAGTTCACATTTTATCTGGCACCAAGGACTTGACCCAACTTTTTCATCTCAGTGAGTTCACTGGCCCACATATTTGTGGAATGATTATTAATTGCTACCTGATAAGATAAATGTCAGTTTGGGGTTGGGTTTTTTGGGGTTTTTTTGGTTTGGTTTTTTTTTTTTTTTTTTGCTTAAGATTATCTGATATTCATGTTTAAGAAATAATACTGACATATGACTATTGTTTCATCCCAGCTTCAGTGCTGTTTTGACACAAAAATCACACCTCTAAAAATTAGCAATCTAAAATCTCCCTTCTGTTTCCACTGTCTTTGAGATCTCAGGATTAAATATACAGAGAGAGAAATAGAAAAGATACTTTGCTAACAATCCAGAGAAAGGACAAGTTATGAACAAGTGTGGATTTCAGGGGTGTGCTCCCAGTACTTGGTTCATTTCTTGAGTGCACTGAGAAAGAAATGAGACTACAGGCAGGAACTGAATTCAGGGAGCTTGGCAAACCAGTAGGAGAAGAGAGGAAATGCTGTGTCCAGGGGGCCATGCTGTAATTCAATTCATTGGAAATTATCAGATTGGCAAACTCTCCAAATGTCACCACAGTGAAAGGGCAAAGCCAGACCCTACAGGTATCTGTTAGGGAGATCCAATCCAAATCAAATAGCTCAAACTGGGATCCCACATTGATTCCTGATGCAGCACAAGCTGTTACATAGAATGCCTGCCATCTTTCTGCCTACTAGGCACAGGCGACTTCCTTCTACTTCTCAGCCTCAGAATTTAAGGTAATGTGGGTTTTTAAAATTTATGCATCAGTCTGATCTGTATTGAAATTGAAGGGTAAAATTCATCCCTGTCTCATCCTGACACAGTAGGCTCCAATCTACAGTTTTCTCTTCATGTGTAATTACAAAGCACTAAATAAAAATTAGGACAAATGTGAGTGAAGTAGAATTTAATAGGAAAAAAAAGAGACCTAAATCCAAATGTACCATTCATAGTAAACTCTGTATAGCATAGAAGGTGCCTGTTTGTTTATCCCAAGGACCTCTAGGTGCCTATCGATCTGCTTCTGTGTGTGCTCCAGTGCCTGCCCCTCTTCAGCCCATTCCTTTGCTTACATCCAGAATGCATTTCTAGGCCATGCTCCTTGCACACTAATGGGATTAAGCTCTTCTCAAAATGCAGCTGCAATCTTTTCCCATGTGGACAGCGGGAGCAGAGAATTGCCCACGCGTTTAAGAAGCAGCCCCAGAGCAAAGGGCCATGCAGGGGCTCCCACCCTGCGTCCAGCCCCGGCGACTGAGGCTGCTGCCAGCCCCCTGGATGTGCTCTCTGGAGAGCATTGATGATGGACTGGCTCTGCAAGAAGACCAAGAAGAAACCTACAGCTCATCTACACTGTAAGGATTGCAGGGCAGTGCACTAGGAGTGCGTCCACTGCTCCAGTGACTCTGCATTTCATGTAAATCAGTCCACAGAGGTCTTGGGAAGCACAGTGACCTGCGCAGTGCAAATATTGTGCAAGACCACTTTGAAAAAAACAGCAGCTTTTTTTCAGAGATCATTTATGTTTGAGGCTTCAAAGAGAAAGATCTCCAGCTCTGCAAATCAGTGTACTTACACACAACTTCATAATTTTTTCAATTATTCACCAAATGTGCCAATTTTAATCCTGCTCAAGTCAACAGACTGCTAGCATCCTAAATTCAAGTACCTGAGGCAGTTTTTGCTGGTTATCAGCTCAGGCTAATATTCTAAAGGCAACTCTTTTCCCTTCATTTTTACCTTAAGAAGCAACAAAATACAAACCTATAAATTTCCATGAGGATGTCTCCCTAGAAAATTGTATTTCAGCCTCTGCACAGGAGAAGCCTAAAGAATGGCTCAGTCCAGCAGCAATTTGCATGCACCAGCTCTGAGGGAGCAGAAATGATCCTGCATCTGTGTGCTGGGTTTCCTCACCTACAGCTGGGATGACTTAGCAGAACAGCACTGCATCCTTACGCAGCGTCACAGCTCCAGCCACGGTTACAAATACCCTTGCTGGCTGAAAGGGTCGTGATTTGTCTCCTAGTCAAACCGTAATCTGTGATGTACTGCTATGAGAATGGACAATGCCTGGGGCTCTGTCCAATCCCTATCAATTTATATTCACTCTCCTCAGGAACAACAGGAGCAAGGTATTTCCCTGATAAACCTCAGAGTTCCCTTTCAGAAAGGATGCCGGGGGAAAAAAACGACATTTCTTTAAATTTACAGTGCAACAAATTTTATAACCTTGTGGTATTCTTTTGGCCAGAACACTGACTGTATAGCAGAGCTTGCCCTCCATACCATTTTCTCAGAGAGCATAAATAAATTATTCTTTTTTTCCCCTTCTCTTTACAGACACCGTGTACAAGATCCTTGGTGTACTAATGTCAGTGGCAGCTCACTGGAGAAGCACTGCATGTTACAGGATCGGGCTGAACTAGAAAGTGTTTGAGCATGTTAACACAAGCACAGAGAAAAAAACAGTTCAAGGCTGAAGTTCATGTGAGGACACTGGTTGATGTCATAAACTGTGAAACTGTAACTCCTCTAACTGATGGGATGCTAACCGATAGCAAATGCCCAGTGTCTGTCCCACTACTGCTTATTACAAATGTGTTGATTTATCTTCTTTTGCTTCAGGTACTCTCCTACAAAGCCAGCATGAATATTACAGAAACTGGGCAATCAGAAAATATGTATACTTTCTTGCTGTCTACTCACAGAAAAAAGAAAATCTGGGCAATTGGTCTTTCTAGGAAGTTCCGGTTATTTTTTTCTTTTCTTCACAGAAGATACAAATCAAATTAAGAAAATGGAACCTTCATCTTGCTAGAATGAAAATGGAGACCTGGGTCATTAGAAAGTCATCTTCTGTATTTCTAAACTGGAGAGGTGGCACTTGATTCTCAGACATAACTGTGGCAGCTTGATTGAACTTTACATGTGCTACAAAAGTGTTGTCAACCTTGTATTTTCACCTAGACACACAACTGTGTATCTGTGTCTAGTGTCTGCATACACACTGTATTGTGAAATACAAAACAAGTATGAATTAGTTTAGCTCCAGGTCTCTGATCCCTCCACCACACAAAGCTCAATTGTGCCCTGCAGACACTGTGGTTGCTGCTGTTACTGTGTTAGTGCGGGGGCTCTGGTTTGTATCAGCCCTCACCACATCAGGTGATAAACAAATACATAACTAGAAATGGTCTCAGCTCCAGAGGACTCAGCATTGACTCCAGAGCAGTAAACACTGACTAAATTATAAATGTAACTGTAGACAAACAGCAGTAAAATCTTCACACTATGTCAGAACATCACAAATTCTTCATTGGCCAAACACTGCTGAAGGAACAATTTAGAAGTGTATCTGAATCCTGAAATAAATGTATTGAAAATATTTCACTCTTTTTCCTATAAAAGCCAGATGCATTCATTGTGATGAACTCTATTTGACTGAGCTGGTACTCGTCACTGAAATGAAGTGCAGGATATTTGGTTTGGGAGGTAGAGAAAACACTTTGTGCTCACTTGATTCCAAAGGAAAGAAACTCAGCTGTTTGGGTGTTTGGGAACCTTAGTGTTTGGACAAAGTACAGGTGATCCAATCTAATATTCCTGTCAGCTCTCTTCCTGCACTGCATCCCACACTCCACAGCCATCACTTGACCAGCTGCAGAGGCTTATTTTAGTTGCACATTAATTGTGCCAGGGACACACTGGTATAGCTCAGAGGTTACTATTACAAAGTTTATTGGCTCAGGTACAGTGCTGCACAAACAACATTACACAGCATTTGGTGTTAGTTCAGGAAGTGGTTTTGCCATTTTTATATCACCTGGGCCATAAAGAACCAGCTTTACTAAGCCAAGCCAGCTCCATACACTGTGTATCTGAACCACAGTACAAAACCAAGAAAACCGAGAAGTGTTAAGTCTTGCACATTTGACTTTATAAAGCCACATGAGATTCGGCAAGCTCCTGCTCAGGGGGATGATTCTTGATCCACACTGATGCTAGACAGATGCACTCAAATACCCATGAGCAACATTTGCTTGCCATGCAGCTCATGAGGACACCCAAGCATGGAAAAAACAGACAGCAGATCCACCTGAGTGGCTCCTGGTAGAGGGAGCCTTGGGACTCAGCCAAAACTGGTAAACTGTGCTACAGATCCACAGTGTCAATTTGGAACCAGTCAGGAGTCTTTGTAACAGTAAATTTCAGAGTGTCCTGTGTCATTTCACCCATCTGTGTGACAGCATTTTCAAGCTACCTCAGTTTCACAATACTCTGAACAATGAAGTGACTGAACTTCTGCTACTCTTCGAAGAACATGCAAAAACCTCAGTCCTGGTTATGCAATGCATACTAAGAAATAACAATTTATGTGGTGTGATACAAAGCCATCACCATAATCTGAAATTTACCTCTTCCAAAAGTCAAGACGTCTCACAGCATATCTGGAAGGCTAGCAATCCAAGTCCCAGCAGAAACACAGGCATTGACTTCCAAAGATAAGACCTAGTGGCTAGATGTAGTTCTTAAGAAGGTGTAAAGAAAAACTGACTTGCTGTGAGTCACGCTCAGAAACACAGAAACACAGAAAAACTGACAAACACGTGAAGGTTAGCTGTGCTGAGGTCCTGTGACCCAGGTCCAGCAGTCATTTAAACACCACTTGGTAGGTGGAGTTTGGAGAAAAGAGATGCTATGCCATGGACTGAACAGGTCTGTAGCCAGACCATCAAACTCTGTTTCAACCGAGTATTAGGGATTGTATATATGTATACACTTGCACAAACAAAAAATCTAAATATCAAATTACATATAATCCAATATGACTGCTCACCAGAAAAATTTGCCGTCTCCTGTAAACATAATCTTGCACCAGATTTAACCTTGTCCTATATACTGCATAGAAAATGAAATTCCTCTTATTTTTCATACATACAGACAAGCTGGTTTTTCATACATACAATCTGCATAGGCCATCATTTTTACAAAGAAACTTCTACACAAGCATTTTTTTATAAAATACAAGGTAGAAACATTAGGTCTGCTTCATTCACTGAATGGGATACTATTTAACAGGACTATTGATGGATAGGGTTTAGCAATGAGAAATAAATTCTTGAGCACATTAAAGTCTGCTTAGATGATCTTAACTAATTATGCACCGATTTACTCCAGAGTCCCAGCCACATATCCAAGGTGAAAGAACACTACGAGAACACAACTGAGACACTGCAGAATGGCATAGGATGGGAAGCTTTAGGAAGGATAAAAGGAGTTTAGCCTTGGGGGCAAAAAAATTCTACAGGCTCCACTCTGTTTTCCTTATGGCTCCATGGCTAAGAACTGCATGCAGCAAGGTGGCAAGTGACAGACACCTGAAAATCTGCAGCTGCACCAGCCTGGCCATCAGGCACCAAGGGGCCTGTTGCCAAAAATTGTAAGCTTAAACATCACCACAAGTATCAGATACACCAAATCTAAAGCACAAAGAAGCGCATTGCAAATTCTGCCCTTTTGCCAGCGTATCTGAAAAGAAAAACAACAGTATTAAGAAACAATGTTGACATTCAATCTGTCAATATGCCTCGGAATTATCACCCAGATAAAGGGAGAACAGGGGATTGGTTCAGGCTCAGAGTTAACAACCAAAACAACCAGAAACACTGGAGGGGAAATTTCACGCCCTGTACGTAACCATGGTGCGTGCAGAAATTTCAGTCACAAAGATCCTCTCTGCAGTGGTATCAGTACTATCACAGATAGATGAAATAAATATCAAGTTTTGCAGTAGTGATGGAAGAAGGGATATAATGCAATATCCATCTTAATTTGACTGCCCTTGCATACCTCCTAAGACATCAGCCTAAGGACATACTTGCAGGATAGTATTCCTCCAGACACAGCAGCAGATACTATATTATGGACTTCATATACATAATATGCTGACTACACACTTTTGCTACACAGAGTATAATTTATTATCAGAAATCCCTAGGGGACAAAACATGTCTCTGGATTAATATGAATTTATTAAAGCTACTATTAGAGTTTTGTTTATTAAAAATATCTAAAAGAGTACCTCTAAAAATCTCTCACATGCCGAAGGAAAACATTGGAAGATAACTGTTGAAGGACCCCAACTCTGTCAGTAGGCAAATGGTATCAGAAACAATTTAGCTGAGCTCACATTTAAATTGAAGAAAATTATTTATTGGTGTGGTTTCATCTGGAGGGAGAAGTTAAGCTCCACATACATTACAAATTCTGATTTCAACAAGCCAGTTGTACAGTCCAAAGTCAGTTTAACAGATAATAGATGACAGATACAGCACAGAAATCAAGTATTTGAGTTTCCCAGGGCTGTTTTTTTCTGACATCGTAACTGTACTCCCACCATTTACTGCTGCAAGAGCTGAATTTAATTTTTTCCAAACTTAAAATATGTTCTCCTCAACAGCAAATAATGATTTAACGTAGTTCTGTTTAGCATAGTACCATTTTCTATTAATACTCTGAAACACTCTAACTTTACAATATTTCATTACAGATACAGCTTAAGATAAGTTCATATGAGCTAAATTAAACCATTATTCAAGCTCTGGCACATTTTTGATACAAGAAAGAGCCAGCAGGAGGAGGAGGAAGATGCTGACAAAAATTTTGTCTGAGCAAACCATCATTAATTAGTCTATTGAAGGCTTGAAGATATATCAGCAGAATACTGTGGTGAGAAATGTCATTAAAAAAAAACAAAAAGCCCTGTAGTATTTTTCTGATTTTTCTAATTTCTTGCTAAAGTTAAGATAAAAGACTGATCTGATAAAATAACTATTTCTTTTTGCTAATCAACTTTATATTAAAGCAGAATTTAAAAAAAAAATAAATTAAGCTTTGTCCCTTGCAGCAGAGAAATGTCACCATGAAAAAGATAATGAGAGATAACACAGACGACGGATGTGTTAAGGGGCAAAATCCTGATGTAAGCGACACCACAGAAGAAAGTTTTGTGACGAAACATGGGAGATTTGTATATAAAGATAACTTCAAATTATGCCACGATTGTATTGTCACATTGATGGGACACTCCACAAAAGGAATCCTTAGAAGAAATTAAGGAAGACTTAAGTCCAGACAATTTCAGAAAAATTATTTTTTATTTAAGGGGGATGTGGAAAAAGTACAGCAGCTTTCTAAACTAGTAAGCACTTTTAGATAAGTTTTGCCAGTGGAAGAGAGCAGACAGGGTTGTCTATGTAGCAACAAACAAGACAGATAAAAAGGGGAAGAGCTACAGAGATACCTTAGAAAGAAAATGTAAATTTCAATTTTTTTTGCTCTGATGGGGAAGTTAGGAAAAGAAGACAATTTTGTGTCCATAAGACTGAACAAAAGCAAGCAGAAAGACAAGAATTAGTTGCAAATTTGTGGTGGCTAAGAGCAGTAACAGCAATTACCATTGCTACTACCAGATTTTGTTGAAAATCAACACACAAACAAGCTGGCAGAGGAAAGCACACAGGAAATTCCTGATATATGTAGTCTCTCAGTGTTTCCAACTTCTTCACAGACCTTTTCCTGTTCTATGGGAACCCTTTCCCTCCTGAGAAAACTAATGGAAGTATCAGAATCACAGAATGGGTAGGGTTGGAAGGGACCAGAGTGGATCCTCCGGTCCAACCTCCTTGCTCAGGCAGGGTCAGCCTAGAGCACATGGCTCAGCACAGGGTTGTGACTGGATGGCTCTTGAATATCTCCAGTGAGAGAAACCCCACAGCCTCTCTGGGTAAGGTATATATATATATATATATATATATATATAAACTGGTGCTCTTCTCACATGGAATGGCATAAAACAAGAGCATGCTGAGGTCAACAGGGACTCACAAGGGTAATCAAATTAATGCGGCTCACAGCGCAAATACGGATACACCAGGACCTACACAAAATTATGACAGAAATACCTAGATTTCATTCCTGATCTTATTCTTTGCAATTTTTTTTGGACATTCTTATTTCTATCAAAATCTGACTGTTGAAACCCAATGTTTCCGAATCGTATTAATAAACAAGTTATACAATTTTTGGATTTGTATACCATCAAACAACAACCTAAGTGTTAATTAACCAATGGTTTTACAGAAAAGGCTAACTGAGCAGTTGTTTGGTTTTTTTTTAAATGCAGTGGAGTAGCACTGTTAACAGTTATTTTTCCATAGGCCTGATTAGCAGAGAGCAAGACAACCATCTTCCAGTCATGGGTGAGCCACAGCTGTGACAGGAACTGTACTTGCTACTTTCTCTAAGAGTGTTCTCTTGTCTCAGAACAATTCACAGACTCACAGAATACATGAAGTTGGGAAATACCTTTGAGATCAAGTCCAACCTATGACCAAACACCACCATGGTCAACCAGACCATAGCACTGAGTGCTACATCCAGTCTTTCCTCAAATTCCTCCAGGGACGGTGACTCCACCACCTCCCTGGGCACGGATTAGACATTGCGATGTCTAATCACCCTTTCTGTGAAGAAATTCTCCCTAATGCCTGACCTGTGCCTCCCCTGGTGCAGCTTGAGGCCGTGCGCTCTTCTCCCATGGCCTGCGAGAAGAGCCCGCCCCTCACCTGGATACTCCTGTCAGGTGCTGCTAGCGTGAGAAAGCCACCCCTGACCCTCCTCTATTTCAACAGCAGATAAACGCGATTCAAAAAACCTCAAGTGTTTACCGAAATTAGAAGGCCAGTCAAAATGAGCAGAAAAGAAAGCTTTTGGAATGCAGGTGTAACTTCATATGTAATCTCTGATCAAAAGCAACTTAAAAGAGGGCTCGGAAGTACTTTTTGTCAAAAAGTGTCATGCTCCTCCACGGAGGCAGCCGGTGCGGAACGCCGGCAGTGGAGGTGGACGGAGACCCGGGTGCTCTGAAGGCCGGGAGGTCCTTTCCCACACGGGCATCAGCCCCAGCTCCTGGGTAAGAGCGGCCCGTGCGGAGCAGCGGCTGCCCTGGAGCTCGGCCCGGCCGGGAGCGGGTGCGGGTGAGGGTGCAAGTGGGAGTGCGGGTGCCCCTGCCGGGGGGTGCCGGGGCAGTGCCGGTCCCACCTGCCCTTTCCCGGAACCGCGGCCGCCCGGGAATCGAAACCGGGACCCCCCCACCCCCGCCCCGCCGCGCACGCGCGCGCCGCTCGCACCCCCTCAGCCCCACCGCCCGCTCAGCCGAGCGCGCGCCACCGGCCAATAGCGAGAGCGCGCTCGCCCGTCGCGCGGTGACGTCACCGGACCGGCCCCGCCCAGACCCCAATGAAAGAGAACGTGCGGCGCGGGACGCTCCCGGCCCGCTCCTCCCCCTGCACCGACCGGCGGCGGGGCCAATCAGCGCTCCCCCCGCTCCCCGGCCCCGCCCCTCCGCGCCGTGGCGTCACGGCACCTCCCGTGGCGGCGGACAGACGCAGCCAATCAGCGGCCCCGCGCGCGCCGCCCCCCCGGCCGCGATCCCGTGTCCCCGCCCCGCCCCGGTCCTCTCTCCGCGCTCCCCCCGCTCCGAGCGCCAGCGGCGGCGGCGCAGCCCGGTCCTGTCCGTGCTGGCGGCGGCGCCTCCCGGGGCTCGGCGACATGGAGTGCGCTGCGGCGGGGGCCGAGTTCAACATCCTCCTCGCCACCGACTCCTACAAGGTGGGCACGGGCAGTCGGGCGGGAGGAAGGGGGTCACCTCTGCGGGTACCGGACCCGCCGGGGCGCTCCATCCGCGGGGCGCTGAGCCAGGCCGGCCCCGCCGCCTCCGGCCCCCTGCCCGCCTGGCCGGGGCTGGGAGATCCCCCGGGGCGCCTGTGAGAGTGCCCGGCCTCGGGGCGGTGCGGGGGGGACGCGGAGGCCTGGCCGGGGCTGCCCCCCTCGCCCCCGGCAGCCCCGAGCCGCTCCCCGCGGGGTGCCCCGGGCCGCGCAGCCGGGGGGCGGCGGCGGGGCCAGAAAAGAAAGTGAAAGCGGGCGGGGTGGGTGCCGCCGTCCCGCCGCCTTTGGGCGCGGGGGGCGGCCATGGCGGGCACGCGGGAGGCGGGGGCCGCCCGGCCCCGAGCATCGTCCGGCCCCGGCGGGCTGCCCGCCCCGCCCGCCCCCGCCCTGGCCGGGGTCGGAGAGGGCGCACATGTCGCGGCCGCGGAGCGGTCATTCCTTCTCCCGCGTCTCGTCCCTCCCGCGTTGCTCCACTCGCGCCGGTCGCTGCCTGCGCTCGTGTGCCTGGCGGTGATGCAGCGCGCTCCGGGAACCGGCTGGCGCAAAATACGTGTTTTCTGCCCTGTGCTTAGCTCCTGGCCACTGCGGTGTCACAATCGCTAGGCAAGGTGTTGGTTCCGAGGGGAGAGTCGCACTGCACGGCCCTCCCTTCGTTTCTTGGAAATAGTGGTGCTGACAGCAGTGGTAAAGTGCAGGCGCCCTGTCCGCGCTCCGAGCCGCTGGTTTCTGACCCGGCTGCTCCTGACGTGCCTCGCAGCGAGTGTGCCCGGGCCGGAGTCCTGCCCCTGCGCAGCGCCGCGCTCATGGAAGCGTTCAGCTTCCAGATCCTGGGCAGAGCCAGCGTGTGACTCCCCCCGCCTGGCTGGACACATGTGCCTGCCCTTCTCCTAGGCTGGAAGACTCACTTCCTTCAGGAGCATTATTGCAATGTCAAAGAGGTTGTTGGTGGCCTAAACAAAACTACAGTAACAGTCTTGGTTATCATTGTAAAGCATTTATTAGGTCTTTGAACATTGGGCTGCTCCGCTGACTTTCGGAAGGAGGATACTTTCGGATGGAGGAGTTGAAAAAGCAAAAGCTATGTTGTGACCAGGTCTTGTTACTGAGTAACTACCAAAGTACAAATCTCAGTAGGTGCTCCAATTGCTGCCTTCCCTGGCTTCTCCGTGGTGATACTATTATTACTATTATTCTTTTTAATATTGTTATTATTACTTTACATTACAAAAAGACATAAAGAAAGTTAACAGTTATTGTTGCCGTTTGTGGGAAAGTGTTTTGGAAGGTGGGAAGATGCTTATAAATCTTGGAGCAACTCAATCAGGGCATCCTGACGCTGCAACTGAGGGCTCGCAAAACTGCTTCCATTCAGGGCATAATCTATCCACAGTGCTCTTTATGAGCTAGGTTTAAGTGTTCGTTATCTAACTTATTCAAATATGGAAGATACACTTTTTTCCATGTCTAAGACTAATCACATTAAATACTGCAGGCTTGGGTTTAAACAGTATCTACTTTAAATCTAATTTGCACACTGCTTTTTCTGAATTCTCTGGGTGTGCTCAAAGATTGGTGGTAGTGTGGCACACTGGAGTGACAGAAAACCAGTTTGCTTCTGTTTTGTTTGCTCTTTCATAATATAGATGACTTGGGAACATTCCAGGAATGGTAGAAATCTTAAAGAGGTCAAATAAAGGCCTGAGGTGTTTTTTGTTTTTTTTCCAGTTTAATACTGAATTTGGATGAGGTTTTCTGTGGCAGCTAGGAGCATTTTGTATTATAGTTAGAACAGGTGCCCCCCTTAATTACTTTGTTAGGGCTATTCAAATTGTCTGTCTTTCCACGTATTTTTTTCCAAATCTTAGGAACTCCAGTATCTCTGATATGCTTAAACAAGTCGCTGCTTTTATCTTGTTAGGTAATATGAGCAAACATTGCTTATCTTCTCCCTGGATGATACTGTCATTTCCTAATCAATGAAACACACTTAGTGAGAGCACTTTCAGTAAAATTGCACTAAAATATCTGGTAGTTTGCAACATCAAGCTTTTTACAGGAGTTACCAAATACTCTTACTAGCAATTAAAAGAAAAATGGGAATTGATCTTGGGGTTTTTTCGGTTTTTTGTTTGTTTGTTTTGGGGTTTTTTTGTTGATTTTTTTTTTTTTTTTTTTTTTTTGTTTGAGTACTAGCTCCACTGTCCCAATTCCGTTGCTGCAGTTGGAAATTTGGGGTGAAATGACAACTCCTTACTGTTTTAGTGCCTATTCAATTTCAGAAACAAAATAGGTAAGCAAAGATATGTCCATTGAGAGCTAATCCAGCCTCCCCTCCTTCTACACTATTTTCCTGTCTGCATGTGCATCACAGGACATTTCCTTTTAAATCATAGAGATTATCAAATATTCAGTTTCAAGATCTTAAAAGTGGTTTTGACAAACTGCTGAGTATCATGCTAATTTCTAGTATAGTCAATATTTCTAGATGGGAGTAGTTCCCAGTAAGTGAACTGTGCACTGGATCCAATACCAAGCTTCCATCACAGACTGGAGCATACTCAATTGTACAAGTGCTCCAGGATTTTGAGGCTGGGCTTCAAATTATACAGTTCATCTCTAAACCCGATAACAAGATAAATGTTATTACATCACTTAGATTCTTCTCCCTGTGTACTTCGTTGCATATTTTTAAGCTTTTACAAATCCCTCAAAAGTATAATTCCTCCTGTATGCTGGGAATTATATGCCATCCCCTCAGAGTCTGGGCATGGGCATATGGTATGGTGTGTGTGCAACATGCTGATAAGTGACAGCAGTCATTTTAATTCTTCTGATCATGAGACTCTCAAGAGATTCATCAATGCAGTGTTATCTGGGGAACCTCGTCTTTATAGCAATGACATTTCTATTAGTGAAGTTTTCTGCTCGTGACTTGGTATTACTGAAAAGGGGAAGTATTTGAAGTCAAAGTCCTTGTTGATAGAAAGCTGCAAGTTAGGGGGTACCAGCAGGCTCCTTGAAAATCACTGTTCTGCTGCATGATGTCTTAGTCTTGTGTCTATAGCAAGATGCAATTTATATAGCTACATATATATAGCTAGCTATATATAGATTATACAATACTCTATAGCAGTCTTGCCCCTCTGTGACATTGGGGGTTCTGTTCACTCTCTGCCCTTCCCCTATGAAAGGGTCCATGCCCTTCAGTTCCTCATTTTTCTGACAACGTTGACACACCTCCTCTGCATTTTCTTTCTCTTTGATTGCCAGGGCTCTGTTTATCTTATATTTGTTTATTTCTGCACAGGCAAGAAATCTTCCAGGGTAAATGTAGTCTGAAACTGTATTGAGAGCATCAGCTGGGCAGAGCTATGTCGTTCAGTGGGAAGATACCCTTGACTGGCACGTACCAGGCCTGGGTCGGATGGACCGTGAGCAAGTGGGGAAAGGCTATTGACTGAACCTTGTTTGCTGGAGTAATAATAGCTTATTTTGCTTTTGCCAATGAGATCTATTACTGTTGCTTGGCATGTTTCGTAATTAAGCTGATAGCTATAATAAGCTGCCATGCAATTACCTCTTAGGAGGAGCTGACTTGCTATCTAGACTGTAAATGAGATCTGTTTCAGAATTAATTTCTTTCTGGATGCTTCAAGGAAACCCAGAATATGTGTTTTAACTCTGTATGCCTTGCACGTTGAATTTTAAGTATTTGTCACTTCAAATGACTTCTTTTACTCTGCGTGGATGTGGGGGAACACTGACTTCTGAAGCACTTCACGTGAGTGTGTGTTTATTCTAGGCTCTGACAGCCTGTATATTCTTCATTTAGAAGGCTAGAGGTATGCGAGGAGGAGACATGAGTACTCTTTAGCCTACTGGATTTGACACGTATTTAATGACTGCAAAATATTCTTTACAGCAGCCCATATATGTATTTTTTTTCTTCAGTTAAAATCTTGTGGTGGGTGTGTGAATATACCCTCTTATCTCCTGTAATTCTGCCAGTGTGAAAGCATCGGAAACTTCTGGCTCAACACTCCTTGTAATACGCAATCTTCACGCTATCTAGGTTCATTATCTTCCAAGTTTTGATTTGCAGTCACATGGTCCTGTTACAAACCCCAAGACATCACTGCTCGAAAGGAGCACTGCAGCTGTACAGTATTCAGACAATTTTTAAATTAGTGGGAAGCAACCCCTTCTAGAATCATTGCAGTTTTCATTGTTGAAAAGGTAAATGTTTTTCCGTTTTCATTAAGCAAGAGGAAACTTATAGCAGCATGTGCTATAAGTGCTAGTACAGCTGCCTAGTCACAAATGTGTAAACAGTAAACATACGGCATTTTGTCATCCCTTTTCTGATACTCTTGGATGTAAAACTGTGCTGGTTTTGACTGAGGTAGAGTTAATTTTCTTCCTAGTAGCTGGTAGGAAGCTATGTTTTGGATTTGTGCTGAAAACAATGCTGATAATTCAGGGATGTTTTTGATTTTGCTGACCAGCGCTTGTGCAGAGTCAAGGCCTTTTCTGCCCCACACACCATCCCACTAGCGAGGAGGCTGGGGGTGCACAAGGAGCTGGGAGGGGACACCAGCACAGCTGACCCCAACTGACCCAAGGGATATTCCATACCACATGACATCATGCTTAGCATGTAAAGCTGGGGGAAGAAGGAGGAAAGAGGGGAACATTTGGAGTAATGGCATTTTTCTTCCCCAGTAACTGCTACGTGGGCTGGAGCCCTGCTTTTCTAGGAATGTCTGAACACCTGCCTGCCCATGGGAAGTGATGAATGAATTCCTTGTTCTGCTTTGCTTATGTGCAGAGAACTTTTGCTTTCCCTAGTAAACTGTCTTTATTCCAACCCATGAGTTTTTTTGCTTTTACCTTTATGTTCTCTCCCACATCCCACTGAGAGGAGTGAGTGAGCGGCAAGCGGGACTTGGTTGCCCGTTGGGGTTAAACCACAACAAAAACATGAAAATCTTTAATGGTAAAGAAATCTACTGTAAAATGTTACTGTTTTTAAGCACTGTATTTTCTCTGAGAAATTTAGAATACATTCAGTTCTTGTGCTTATATTTGACCTTTCATTTTAAATGAATGTGGAGGGTTATGCACAGCTTTTCTGCTGGTAATGTCCAGCTTCCATAGGAGTTCAGTTGCTTGCATGTGCTTTTCTTATTTTTCATAACTCTGACTGATCTCTTAGCATATTTTTTTCTCACCTCTGATCCTCTTATTTTTCAATACGCATATAAGAAATGGTGGATGAACTCAAATACAGAGACATTAGAAGTGGTGCAAGGTCATCACTGAGTCATAACCTCCATTAGCTTATATCTTTCATCTCATAAGGACAGATATCTGCCAATATTCTCACTTTGATTCTTAAACATTATCTCAATCTTACACATTCTGATAAGGGGCCTGGAGTTTCTCTGAGGCTGTTTTTCCCCCTATGGTAATTTGAAGCTCATATAATCAAAGTAGTAAGAATGTACTTGACTCACTTAAGAGTGTCTTGCACTTTACCTGCTATTGTTGAATGCCCTTTCTCTTGAGTTATTAAAGATTGATTCTTCTGATATTTCTTCTCTTGTTCAAATAAACTTACCACTTAACCATACTGGCTCTTGGTTTGGTTTTCATTTCCACTATTGTGGTGTGCATTCCTCCTGTGATTTCTTTGAATGCTACCAAAGCATCCCTGTTGAATAGAACTGCTAGTCGCAGTTGTGTTGTTTTTTTTCCTGAAGAGGGAACTGCCTTATAACTGCTGTTTATGTCTCATCACAGTGAGGTGTATCTGATAGAGCAGTCCCTTTGCTCCTGAGTCCTGGTTCATCTCCTCATTGCTGCTAATAATGTTGTTTTCCACATAGGTTGTTGTCAAACTTGGCTTTTGACTGCTCTGTGGGCTAAACCTCCTGAAGGTTTAAGTAAAGTAGTATTTCATACCGTGGCCTTTTCCCACAATGTTTGCAAATAAAATGTGATACCACAATTCATGGAGGCCTTGGGGTGTTTTGCAGAAGTCTCCCCAGTGTAAATACCAGCAGTACCCCTGCACTAAAGTTGTCTAACTCAGTAAGGTGTACTGGGGGCTGAGGATCCCCCAAATACCTCTTGCAGATCAAGGTTTGCAGTGGGGTGACCAAGCCTGTGCCTCGGGCCCTCGTGCTGCAGACCTGCCGTGTCCAAGCCGTGCTGCTTCTGGCTTACCTCCCACCAGTCCCTCTGATTCTTCATGGCTCTGCCTGTGTGGCACCACAAGTTCAGTGACCAGGTTGTTCTGTACCCATTTTGCACTAAGTATTTTTCAAAAGAGCTCCAGAAAGTTCAAAAATACTGTCTTACTTTAAGTGGTGTCGTCTTATCTCATGAGAGTTACAGTACAGGCAAGACCCTGCTGGGTTGTTTTCTTCACTGTCGTCAGGGCTTGGAGGCATCTTTTTGACAGAGAGTGTTGGCATCTGACCTGGGGCAGCACCAGGAATTAACCACCAATGGAGATTTTGGCTACATCTAGCTTCTCTACTCATGTCGCATCTGGTTTTCCCATGTTTTTAAATGGTTGAATTATATAGGTTTAAATAACCTCTTCAAGTAAGTTCATTGCAATATCTTGTCCAACAAAGCTTGTGGATTATAAGAATATTTACTTTTTTATGCCAAAAGTCTTCTTATCCAGCTTAGAAAAAAGCAGCATTTATTTCACTCATCCCTATTTTACAATGAATACCTGTTAATTCCTTTTTCTTAAAATTTAACTCTTAATGTTTGGGGTGGGTTTTTTGATGATCTAAATGCAATTTGTGCTTCATGGTTTTTTTCTTTAAAAACTTGATTTAGTTAAATAGCTGTAGTCCTTGTGGAGGTATTCTTTGTCCAGAATATACTTTTATTTGCATTAATTTTAATAAGGAGCTATCACAACTGGCATAAAAGCACTCTATTTCAGTCATAGTACATAATCTTGTAGGTAGTAGTTCCAAGGCTGTTTGTGATATGTTTTATAGACAAAAACCTAAACCACAGCCTTTGAACTGAACATCAAAAGACCTTTGAAGATACTTGGGAGAGTTGTTTTTTTGTAAGGGTCTCATAATCCCAGTTGAGACTTCTGTTTGGTTTTTCTGTTTGTTGGTTTGGGGTTTTTTTTTCCTAAAGAGAAGGGGTTTCCTATTGACTTTATAGTCAACACCAAGGCTCTTTATCAAGGCTCTGTCTGTACATGTCCTTCTTCTGTCATCCCCTAACTGAAAGCATAGAGTTATCAATACTGTCTCGACCTGTGTCACATAAAATTTAATTCCAAATATTGTGCATTGCTACATCTGGTAGTTCTTTCCACTATATAGGATACAGGAAGATGCAAATCTTCATATGACAACAAGGAAAGATCAGGCGTTTTTTGAACGATAGTTTTCATTGTGCAGGTGCCTTGTAGTGTTGTATCAGGTTTTTTCTTGTTGTTGGTCGGTCAGTTTGTTTTGTTTTCAGTGGCTTTCTTTGTGTATTCTGTGAACTGTTCCCTCTCCTAGACCTTGATCCTTTTTCACGCTGGTTTTTTACCACCAGGCATTTCACTACATGCCAAACCTCCTGACTACCACTATGGCTGATGGGTATTATTTCCCCATGCCCTAGTAGTCCAGAAATGACAGCTAACACAATCAGCTGCTGTAATATTTTTTGGGCAGATATTCCTGATGGGTGTGGTGCCTTGCCTGAGAGCTTGGGAGCAAAACAGAAGGCCAGATAACTCAGCAGGAGTTGTAGGTCTTGTGCTTAACTTCTCACACACCTATACCACATAGGATCAAAGAATAGGTGGGGTTGAAAGGGACTTTCAAAGGCCATCTAGTCCGACTCCCCTGCAATGAGTAGGGACATCTTCAACTACATCAGGCTGCTCAGAGCGCTGTTCAACCTTGCTGCCTAAAACAGCAGAGGACTAGACAAAATTAGGAGTATAAAAAGTGGACAAATTTATTCAAGGCCCTCAAGGTACATTCGGGCAAGCAAAGTCCCCTGCTGGGGACAACACCCAAAATGGACGCTGAGTCACGAGCCCTTCATCTTTTATAAGTTCTGTCCTATTATTGTATTGGCCTCTAATTCTCCAATCACAGCCTTAGGCAATGATGTTAACCACCCCAGGCCTGCTCCCCCAACTCACTGTTGTTTACCTATTTTTGGGCCCTAGGCAATGAATGTGTCCTTTTCTATTCAGAGGGATTTGTTTTGGCTAAAGATGCTGGGAACAGTGGTTTTTAGCATTTTATAAGAAGCACAGAACTACACCAAGTTACAGTACATGAAGAGTAAAAAACTAGAAATTATTCAGGCATCAACATGACCTTGAGTGTTTCCAGGGGTGGGTCATATGTCACTTCTCTGGGCAACCTGTTCCAGTGTTTCACTACCTTCATCATAAAAGAAGTTATAATATCTATGTGAACCTACCCTCCTGTAGTTTAAAACCGTCACTCTTAGTCCTGTTGCTACAGGCCCTGCTAAAAAGTGTGTCCACATCTTTCTTATAAGTCCTGTTAAAATAAGCAGTGGTTGGTAAGTGTGGTACTTTTTAAAATGTAATTGTGACTTTAAGTATTGAGTAGTATTTAAAAGGGTGTCTCAGCTTTGTAGATAAAACTAGCAGCTTTGTGGAATGTCAAAAGAAGCATATTTAAAATTACAGCTGTAAAGTTTGTTCAGATGTAAATATTTTAATTGCTAGGGATGTGTATTTTTGCTGTTTACATAGATTCTAATGTGTGAAGAATATAATTGAATACTACATGTGTGACTTGCAAAGTTAGCTCCTTATCTCCTTCAGGTACTTAAAGCAACTAAATCAATAAAATGATATTTCTGTCAAACAAAAAATTTTAATGTAGGTTTGAATCCCTAGAAGTAACTATTTTCTGGATACTAGCTACTATGTATTTTCAGATTAAGATCTAATCTTATGTCACAAAAGATAGCTAAACCTGTGATTTAATGTTTGAGGAACTTGAGTGGGGTTTTTTTAGGTTGAAAGTGTCAGCAAGGTAGTCAGAAGGAGCTGTGTCCTCAGGTGTGATATATAAAGGATAAATCTGTTAGCATTTCAGCCTGAGTTCATCTCTCAAGTTCTGTTTTGCGGCCAGAGCATCATGTTTTGTGATCATGCTTCAAAGCCAAGCTAGAATAGGAAGTCCCTAAAAAAATGTACTTAAATGCAATAAGAGAAGGTGACACCAACTCAGTGGGTGCACTATGCACCCTAAGATATTTTGAGCCTGTAACCATGAGATGCTTTTGAACTGCTGAAGTCAAATATATTTTCAAGATGTGAGCTGAAGATCACACAGATTTTCATTACAGTATAGGTGTGGACTTCAACAACTTGCCCATAGCTAGTATGGTGAAAAATTAGACTCTTTAAAAGAAACCTGAATATCCTATCTCATGCAGATTTAGTTTTCTTTGTTTTGTTTGAACTGTTGTGGTGAGAACAGTACTTTTGCTTTAGTTTGCTCTCAGGCTTGTGACAAGGAATTGAGATACTCATTTGGAGAATTGGTCCTGGGACATCTGCTGTGTACACTTGCAGCTGCTGGGCTCTATGTTGAGCCTTTACTCTGAAAGCATGAACTTAAAAGTCCAGTCCCAGTCATAAAACAGAGCAAAATTTCTCATGAAGTTGCTGTAACTTTCTTTGGTGGAGGCAGTGGGAAGCAAGGAGTTCCCACTCTCCATGCCTCATAGTGCATGAGCATTCTAATGATTTGTTACAGGATCTTTGTCTTAGAGTTCATTTAATACTATTTTTATAGAGGGTTTGTATGTGTATATATATATGTGTGTGTGTGTGTGTGTTCATATACCCATTAGTTAGAAAGACATGTCAAACAGCATATTTTTGTCTGCTCCTTAGTAAAAAAGAGGGGATGAGGTGGTGTCTTCTTTTGTACAGGGATTCTGCTTTCCTTTAAATGTGATGATACCATGAAGAGAGTTTTCTGTGAGTGGCAGTGTGATGTACTTCTTGGAAGTTCTGCACAGAGCTAGGAAAGGAGATGTTATAATTTGCGAAGCGGGACATTTATTAATGGCTAGAACTAAATCTAAAAGCCAGGTTTTGTCTTCGGGTCTAACGTTGCTCCTCTTAAGCATTCTGCTTTTGAGTGGCTGTGGAATTGTCACAGAATAGGTTTGTGCTCCATTAAATGCCTGTGGTGCAGTGCTTTGTTTGAAGTAAAGGCAGAAAACGTGCAATGACAAGCTTGGGTTGTATTTGATTGACCTTGTAAACCTCATACAAGTAAAGACAATAGAATGATCTTAAAACTGACCTTTCTTGAATGTTTCCGTGCAACATTGGAAACACAACCACAACAGCCTTTTGCTGGTATAGGAGAACCAAGAAATTCAGTTGAGTGGTCTAGTTTATTGTCCAAACTGAGTGAAATACTAAATTTAAATGACATTTGAGAGGAGAAGGAAAACTGTAATTTTAAAATCCTTTAATGTGCAGTTTTAGCAATACAGGTAAGGGAAACCTTCAAATATTTTACTTTGAGAATGTCAGAAATACATTTAAAAAATCAGGACAAGAAGGAAGAAGCAATAAAACTATCTCTTTTCCAGTTCCTTGTGGAAGGAAAACAGAAATTTTTAAGGTTATTTGGAGTAAGTAATAGCAAGAAACGTATAATGAACTCATGCTCTAACCTTGAAAAAATTCAGATGAGTTTCACACCATTTGAGATTTGTTCTGATGTACAATGTTGATTTCTCAGCTGAAGGAACAGTTTTTCCTTATGGAATGTATGGACTTGTTCACAGACATCATAATTTAAGAAAACTCGTGATACCTTCAGCGTTTGGGATGCCTTACCTTGATTTGTATTTTCTGTAATCTAGACATTGAGGTGTGTGAACTTTCTGCCATTGTGTATTCTTTTTGCTTAATATGGAGTTAAGGATTTTGCACAGAGTTTGCTTTTTACACATTAGGAGATAAAATTTTGCAGGTTTAAGTTTTTAAATGTTTAAGGTGTACTTGTTTAAAATGCTGTTATTTCTGGCTAGATTTACTATCAGGAACTACAAAAAGCTGCAGTAATTGGATTCAGCATAACATTGGGTGTTTGTATGAGCCGTTTCCACATAATACATGCAGGCAGCAACTTCTCATGCTTACCTTACATTGAACGTGAACTTTTTTCAAATTTGGAAAAATAGTCCATCTAGCAGAATTGGTGGGGAGGTACAAACCTCAGGTAGATTTTAACAGCATTACTGACAGTAGCAGGTTTGTTAACTGGCTTTGGTGTAACCAGGGCTTGAGAGACTCACTCTGCTCACAGGGAATGGGACGCTTGGGTAAAGGCCCCTGTTAGTCCCTTCTTCCACCTGGGTGGCTTTTATTCGAGCTATGGGATGGTAGCCTTCAAAACTTCAGTCAAATACAAGCTGGTATTTGGTAGTGGCATGGAATTTTGTGCTTCCTGTGGCTATTAGGCTTGGCCAAAGCGTGGGAGAGCAAAAACTGGCCTGACACATGGGTGTTCAGTGCTGCTCCTAAAATCCTAGCCAATGTCTTTCCCAGTTAATCAAAGCAAAGTCATTAGGGGAGGAGAAGATTAGGGGAAAAGACTTGATGAAGAAGCAAAGAATAACAGAGGGAAGATAGTATTTTGAAATGAAAATTGACGGAGGCTAAAAACCTGGAAATTCCCTAAATACTTGTGGTCTAGAATGTGAATGGATAAATAATAACAGTCCAGAAGAGCTGGGAGTTACTCTTAAACTTTAGTGTACAAATATGATTTCTCTTGTGCTTTGTTGTGATGTTTTGAGCTCTTACTGAAGTTTTTCTTAATATAGGTTACACACTACAAGCAATATCCACCTAACACAAGCAAAGTATATTCCTACTTTGAATGTCGTGAAAAGAAGACTGAAAATTCCAAATTAAGGAAAGTGAAATATGAAGAAACTGTTTTTTATGGTTTGCAGTACATTCTGAATAAATATTTAAAAGGTAACTGTCTCTAATTCCAGTAAAACTTTTCCTGTAATTAAATATCTAACTTTTTCTCAGGCTTGTAGTCTTACAGTTGAAACAATTTCAGGTTGTCTTGATAAGGACAATAAGTAGTGACGTGCATAATGTCTTACTTATGTGATTGTGAAAATAAGTTGTCCACCCTTGTAAATTGGTACTGACGTCTTAATTCCAGGCACCTCTCTTCTATCTTTATTTATGCCAATGGTTTATTAAAAATGAAGAGGTGTTCATGTCCCAACTTCAGTGGGCAAAATTGAAATGAAAATAAATAGACTAAAACTGTCCATAGAGTCACAAATAGATAGAAGATTTGATGGAAAATACATTTTGCATTTTGAACATAAAATTCAGTCTCTATTTGCTGGTTTGTTTCCTGTGTAAACCAATAATGGTTTTAAATTTCCTTAAATTAAATTTTAATTTTCCTCAAATTTTGGATGCTTCTCAGCTTAGATCATTGAATATGGCAACTACATGTGAAAGTGGTTTTTATGCTGATAATTTGAAGAGTAACATCTGAAAATTCCTTGGTGCTGTTTAAGTTTTTCTTTGCTTTTTGTATTATGTACAAAGATCACCTGTTCTGGCCTGAGTGCAAGTTGCCTTCTGCCAAGCTTTGAAGGAAAACTTTAGTCATACATCTTACGTGTCTATGTCTTGATCCAATAAATATCTCTGCCAATTCTGCCCAAGATTGAAATTACATTAATAATCAAAACACCTGATAATTGTGTTTCTTTTGTCTTTAGCAATCTGAGGGTTGTTCTCTAAGGTAGATGACTGGCCCTCCAGCAGTAGCATTATTCAAATAATGTGGTTAGTCTGCTGGTTCCTGTCACAAAGTGGTCAGTCAGAGGTTGGTTGCAAAGTCTCTCCATGGGGATTCTCCCTGGAATGGCATAGCTTAACCCTTGTGCTAGATATGTCCTTGCTGCATGTGCTAACTTGCACAATCAACACATTCCTCTGGGAAAAGCATTACTGCTAAACCTCTTGACAGCTTTTTGGCTGTCATAAAAGAGTAATAATCTCAAATTTTTCCTCAGTCACCTGCAAACCACAAGTGTATTTTACCCCCTTGGTTTCTTGAGCATCCTAATCTATATAATAAATGAAAGTAAAGTTTGTTTTAAATGTTTTGCATTTGACATGCTCTTCATGTCTTTGTTGAAGGCAAAGTGACTTTGCTGTGCCTGAACCTTTTTGTTATTTATTTTATCAATTGATGAATATCGTAAGTTTCTAAGCTTTCATCTGTTTCTGAAACTCCAGGTAAAGTGGTGACCAAAGAGAAAATCAAGGAAGCCAAAGAAGTATATAGGGAGCATTTTCAAGATGACGTCTTCAATGAAAAGGGGTGGAACTATATTCTGGAGGTAAAAAAAAAATAAAAACAGTTTGAGATCATTGTGAAGGATTTCTGAATCAACTGTAGAATAAATACGACAGTCTCTTCTTTTAATCTTGATAGTAAAGACGGGATAAATTTAGCTTTTCATGTTTAGTGTACAGGGAGTAGCAGCTGTCAAAGAATAATCATATAATTGTAATTCCTTAGAGAAAAGTAATTTTCATCCTTTCAGATGCCAAATACGGCTTTGCAGGTAATAAGGATTTATGGCTGCCGTCAGCCAGCTCCTGTGAGTGGGGGCTTGTTGGCAGCTCTCCATGTGTGATACAGCACTCACTGCTTGCATCATTTACATTGCTCTCTCTAACTAGTTATAACAATTTCTACTCTAATGCAGAAAGCATTACAACTTCTTGGATGTATAAATAGTTCCAGAAAACATACGTTTTGTGCAATTTTTCAGAGATATGAACGTTGAACTTTATTATGAAATACAAGGGTTGAGCACTTTTGACACACAAAACCTTTCAAATTAAGTCTTTCCACAATTATTCACTTTACCTTTTGTTTAAAAAAGTGTCAGACTTCAAATAATTGCAAACATCTCTTCTCTTTAAAAGTAGCAGATTCAGACTAATAGCATTCATCAGAGCTGTACTAATCTCTGCAGATTAATTAAATGCAAAGTTTCATTGTGGGTTTTAGTGAATGGATATTTTTGGCATTTGAAAGCCCTTTTTTTAGTCCTTTGCACTTATATTTCCCTGGATACCCTAATGGTATGTATTTTTATTGGGGGCATCTGTCTATTAATGTATCTGGATGTCATCCTGCCACTGGGGTGGACCATAGGTATGCAAGAGAAGAGTGAATTTCAACTAAATGTTGCAAACGGCAGCAAGGTAAATAAGCCCCCGGTTTTCTAAGAGTTATTGATAGGTTTGTAGAGGACTTTCATCCAGTTCAAATAAATACAAATGTGAATTCAATCCATATTTGTGTTTAAGCTACATTATACATTGTGAACTGCTTTCATCCGTGTTTAAAGTAAGCTTGATCCCTCTTTGGATGAACGGAATTAATACACTTTTAATGCTGCACGTCTGTCCTCACTGAGTTGTAACCAGGCTTGACTAAGTCCATTCAACTTTTGGTTGAGTCAAAATAAGCATTACTGCCTACCCTCTGTATACGTTTATTCCTTTGTCAGGTTTTCTTGTTAAAATTGTGTGTGTGTATATATATATATATATATATATATATGAAAAACCCATACATGATTTTTATGTCTTGATATCAGATGCTGATGGTTCTCAGACTGGAAGTGTATGTACTCTTTGAGTCTGTGTGTGCCTTTATGCACACGGAGACCCTGCTCTGCTCACTGAATTCCAGTGTATGTTCATACACCTGCCCCTGTTTCTCCCTAGCTCAGTTGCCTCAGGTGTGGTAGGTAAAGTGGAGGCTGCCGTGGCTGTGTGAGCAAAGTGCCAGAATGGATTTGAAATGTGCACGTTATCACCTTGTACTGAAAGTAAATGAATGGGTAAATACTGATAGGGTGAAGGGGTGGAAGAAAGGAGCAGATTCTGGAGAACAACGGGCTGGTGTAAAGGCTGGAAGTTGGCAGGAATCAGTGATGAGTGATGGAGATGTAAGCCCTGAGTGGTACAAGTTAAGTCTATCCAAAATTTTTGCAAAGGGCTATAATATAGAGCCACGGCATGACCATACTGCTTTTTTCCATGGGCAAAATCAACACCTACAGCAACTTTGAAATCTGTTTGGGGTTTTTTCACTTAAGTATACTTTTGTCTTCATTGAATTATTAATAAATTATTTTGAGCCTTTTTGAAGGCTTCGTTGTCCTTTGTTAATCCAGACATCTCCAAGTCTGACAACTAGACCCTGTGTGGTATATAAACAAAATTTGCTTCAGGTTATTACATTTTCAAATAAACTTTTAAACTGTAGGGTGGAAGAGATTTCTGGTGTGTGTTGGGTACTGGAGAATATGTTTTGATACTACTTATGAATCTGTAATTTCTCTGAATTGATGCAATTTTTGTTGCCTTTAAAGGATATCTCATGGGAAGTTTTCTGTCAAAACATATTGCCATCCAAAACATTTTCAGTATTGCCAGTATAGCTTGCAGAGCTCTTTCAGAAAGTTATAATTACTCTTTCAGAGTTGCTATTTGCAAGTTACTCTTTTTCAAAAGGCATATTTCACACAAAGATTAGTCCTTCAGGGATGAAAGACTGACAAAAGAATGACTCTCCAATATGAGATTTCGTGTTTAGTGAGTAATTGAGATGAAAATATTCTCTAAAATAGATATTAAATGGGTCCTGCTGTAATAAATTAACAAAGCACACATCTATACTAAGCAAAACTAGTGGATTTTTTAAAGATCTAGATAGTAGCTAAACCTTTTTTTAACTTGTTGCATGTGAAAGCATTGAAGAAAACTGAAGAGTAAACATTTCTTGCTCTGTGGGAAGAACTTATGTATTTATATAGAATGCTTAAGCTTTCCTGGCTCAATTTGCCCAAGGAATACAACTGATAACCATCATTTGTTTTGATAAAGAGGCTGGTTTTTAAGTTACAGGATTTTCATCCTTTTTTGATAAATGTGGATTTTTTCTTTTATTTGGGCTGGTGGGTTTATTTTCATGGTTGAAAAAAATTAAGAAGAAGAAAGCTTTATTGCTAATTCATAGTCTGACTTCTATCCATTGCAGTTAAAAAAAAGCAAGGTAGGTCCTAATCTTTCTTATTGTCTAACAATATTACTGTTTCTTACATAGAAATATGATGGCCATCTTCCCATAGAAATAAAGGCTGTTCCTGAAGGCTCTGTAATTCCCAGAGGAAATGTTCTTTTCACAGTAGAAAACACAGATCCAGAGTGCTACTGGCTCACAAATTGGATTGAGGTCAGTTTTGGAAATTTAACATGTTTTTTCTCAGTAAATATTAATGCACTTCAATTAAAGGTTGAATCCTGTATTGGTTTAAGGGAAATCTCTGGCAATTTTCATTTTCTGCTTTAATTCTTTTCTATAGTCCTCTTACAGAGACCTTTTTCCCCCACCGGGCAAGAGATCATAATAATTGCACAGGAAATTCACAACAGTACTTTTGTCCATTAAAATGGGGGATGAGGCAACTGTGTGCCAGTAGTTTGCAAGTGATAACTCCTGAGAAGGTCAATGCCTTGCCTAAATTATAAAGGCTAATTACTTAAGCCCTAAAGCAAACTGTTGGAGGCGTCAGTACTTTCTGAACGGGGAATGAGAGTAAATAGACCTTTACTGGGCATTGTTAAGTTCTAGGCAAATATACACCTAATACTGTGATGGGTTTTGTTTTAGACTATCCTTGTGCAGTCGTGGTACCCAATCACAGTGGCTACAAACTCTAGAGAGCAGAAAAAGATTTTGGCCAAATATTTGCTGGAGACTTCTGGCAGCTTAGAAGGACTGGAATATAAACTGCATGACTTTGGCTACAGAGGAGTTTCTTCACAAGAGGTAATACTGTTTGTCCAATAGTTTGAAAGGTCTCCTTGTTCCTAACTATGAAGAATTGTAGCATGTGTCTGTTAACCTCTGTGTCCCTGTTCTGCACTAAAATTGTGAGCGCACAGAGCGCTGTGTTTGGATTACATGTGGAGGGGGAGGTCTGGGATGGGGGTGGGTGTAATGTCTGAACTGTGAGCACAAGGCTGGAAGAAGTTTTGTCTGTCTTTCCAGTGTAAGTGAATGAAGAGAGTATTGGTGAAATGGGAATTGAGTCAGAGTTTTGCTGTTACAAACTAGTGCTAGGTGGTGACTGCATTTAGGCTTCTATATTTGGCATGGAGGCTGAAAGTTGTATCTTTTTCAGACTGCAGGGATAGGAGCTTCAGCTCATTTGGTGAACTTCAAAGGAACAGACACTGTAGCAGGAATTGCATTAATTAAAAAGTACTATGGTACAAAAGATCCAGTTCCAGGATATTCTGTTCCAGCTGCTGAACACAGGTAAGGTACTAGGCTAAGCCTTTCTAAAAATAGCTTAACAAAATGGAATTCTCTTCTTACACATCTTTGTATCCAGAAATATACCATACAGTATTAGCCATGACTGATCCAGCTGTTGAGGCTGCAGTCCTGTACTGATGCCTCTATATGGTCTAGGGGCACATAAGTAACATGTTTATTCTTAGCAATAAAAGTGTTTTAAATTTTGAATGTCTAATCTTTGTATCAGCGTCTGAGTGAATTTGGATAATTCTTTCTAGAATAAGCTTGAAGGCTTACAGTCTTAGATACTGAAGATTCACATTATGAACTTCAAATTTTGTTTTAAATATAAAATCATAAATTGAAAAATGCTATTAGTTGCAATTCTGGACTCTCACAACTCATGTTCTCCACCCAGAAGAGACAGTTGCTCCCAAACTTCCCATCAGTATAACTAGTAATGGTAAATCCTTGCTGTGTCACTAAGAATTGTGAATGACCTTTTAAGAGTAAGGAAACTGATCTCAGATATTTGAGAGAGAGCTCTTGCTTTTTTTCAAATCCATGTCCTGTACAAGTTTGGGACTGAATGCAAATCCTTGAATTTCAGTTGCATGTCTACACACTGAAATGTACAGAATATAAAAGTTGTGGTTTTCATATTGAGCACAAAAGCCAGTTAAATATTTAGTATTCATTTTAAATACTATTCACTTAGGATTTCAAGACAGATAATGGAAAGGCTTACATGAATAGCCCTTGTAGAGTAACAGTCATCTTTAAAGGAGCACTGCTTCTTAAAACTTTCTGTACCATTGCTGTAGTACTCTTCTAGAACTCCTGCTTGATGAATAGAAGAAACAGTTTTTGTCTGAAACTTCTGATGACCCAAACTACTATAAATTTTCTTGTAATGAAAGCAAAAGCAAACACATGGAGTCAAGATCAAGTGAGTTTGCACAGCATATTGAACTGGTGGCATTAGAGCCGACAGCTTAAACTGCCCTACCTAAAGTTTGCACCAACAAATGCAGACTGCAGTCACCCTTTCCAAGTAAATACACAAAAAGGGTCTCATACAAGAGACACAAATTTTTTCCAGAATTGTTGTACTGTTCCACAACCTCCAATACAAGCGTGGTGCTTCCCCCTGCTGTGTCAGTGGGGCTCTTCTGGGACTGCCCCAACCTCTTTGAAACAGAGTTTGTTTGTCTCCCCAATACCATGATCTGGGACTTGTCCACACAGCAGATAATGCTGGAATTTTAAGGTAATAATTCACTGCCCACTGACTCCTATGCTGTGCATGAGAGCGTTTTTAGGTCTTTGCACTCAAGTTACTAAAGTCATTTATGTCAGCTGATCTGTGACAACCACATACAGAGCAGCTACTGCACTTCAATTGCATTCAGTAACTTACTACTTCTCTTAGCAACTCTGGTTTATGTGCTCACCTGTAGCCTTGTACCAAGGGTAATGTTCTGAGGTTCCTCTGGAAGAATGTTTGTATAAGTGAGAATATTCATTTTATGTCACTATTAAAAAAGAAAAAAAAAAAATCTGTTTTCTTCTTTAGATTTTTCTAACATATGATGCAGTGCTTCACTCTCTACTTCCCTTTTTGTAGCATTAAGTTATCATAGCAGATGTTCTGTTCTAGCATTCAGTTCCCTAGCTGTCTGAATTTAGTCTGTTTATTTAGTATATAGTGTAGTTATTATCCATGCAACACAGAGTTGATAAGCACATAGTTTATGCTGCCTTGTAATCATAATGCTTATCGTTGTCTTGAACTGTTGCTGGTAGGAAATACAGAATGACATGCAAATGCTAATCTAATATGAATTTTTCAATTGCCTTTGCAGTACCATAACAGCTTGGGGGAAAGATCATGAAAAAGATGCTTTTGAACACATAGTAACACAGTTTTCTTCAGTGCCTGTATCTGTGGTTAGTGACAGCTACGACATTTACAATGCTTGTGAAAAAATATGGGGTGATGACCTAAGGCATATAATTGAGGCCCGAAGTCCAGAGGCACCGCTTATTATTAGACCAGATTCTGGGAATCCCCTTGACACTGTTCTGAAGGTAATCCTTTCTTGAAGCCATTTTTATACAAGATTGGGAGGGCAGTTTTTTGTTTTGTAATGACTGGCTTGCTAGCATATATTGCTCTAACTTGATGTGTATTGTATGTATTTGATTTGGGCCTATGAAAAATGTAAATGTCTACTTCACCTCAGTATAGATATGGAAACTCTTTTGCAGTCCAAATACTTTGATATTTTTCATCAATCCCATTCTTGCGTATGGTTCTTAAAGCTTTTACAACAGTTACCAGTTTTACTGATGTAATGATGTTGGAATGCTTCTATAAAGAGACACTTACATCACTTAATAGCAAATGCAATGGGAAACAAGTTATATGCTAGTAAATGCCAGGCCAATAACAATTCTTACCACTAAATTTAGGGATCTTGCCATCCCATATTAATGGAATTACTATTTTGTGCCACAAATTAGCCCTCTTCTCCCTTTTATAAGATGTGCATTTAAGTCAGTGGCACTGACTCCGCATTGAAAAATGCTTCTTGCCTCATTGCTTTTTAGAAAGCATAATGATTGTTGCAGTTTCATAATAAAAGCTCTTGATACCTCTGAAACTAAGTAACTGTCAGCACTGTCTGGTTAAGAAAGTAGGGGCAATGTTACATTGGGACTCTATCAGATTAGGTCTATACAGGCTTCAACACTTTTTTTTTTCCTTTGGGATAAGTGGCATATCGCAAGTAGGAACTCTTGAATGACCTTTATCAAAGCTGGTAAGAAAAACTTGTAGTTGAAGTGTCTCGTTTTAAATAATACCGGCTTGCAAAATCTCAGAAAATTGAAAGCTTCATCCACCATTTTAAGGGAGGTCAGAAGAAGAGCAGAATCTTCAGTTGATACATTTAATAACAAAAAATTCACAGTAAGCAAAGGGAGAAAGGAGGGAAGCATGGTTCTGATTAGCTCTCAAGTGCAAGTTCATGAAGACCATATTGTTTGTGACTGCTTTAAAGGCCTCCACCACAATGGCTGGCATGCTTTTTATTTGTGTGGGTAGATTTAGAGCATGATTATGTGGATATATTTATGGATTTATTTTAATTTTTTAGAGAATGCGTGACTCAGACGTGGAAATTGTTTCTTTATTGGAATTGCAGTTCATTTTGAACTGTCTCCTTTCTCTTTCCAATAGGTGTTGGAGATCTTGGGGAAGAAGTTTCCTATTACAGAGAATTCAAAAGGCTACAAGTTGTTGCCACCATATCTCAGAGTTATTCAAGGGGATGGTGTGGATATCAACACGTTGCAAGAGGTAGGAGATCTTGTTCATGTGTCAGGGTGACACTGGCAAGGTTGATATTTTATCTGGACTCTGTTACAACTAGTCAGATGTTGCAGCAGAGACTGCTGACCCCACCCCTGCCCTTCATTCCAGACACTGGCAGTGATATCATAATGCGTAAAACAAATTCATTAAAACTCCACAGGAAATTATTAAGATGCATAAAAAAACCCTAAAAGGCATTTTCTAATCCCCCTGCTGTAACCCTTCTCTTTCCACTGTCTCTCCTTTTGTGTACTTTCATCATGCTTGTCAAGTCTAATTGAGATAAAAATCTGGCAGTGTTTGGTCCTTTCATTGATGTCTAAGGCACACTGCATGATCACTATGCTACAGCAATAGTAGTAATTAAGTGGTTTGGCTCATTAGTTATGTACCATCTGAAGTCTGCTTGTCTTCATGTATTGAAGGTGTAGTTTTGGAGGAGACTTTTTGAAACTGAGCGTAAGGAATGCAAGCTCCTTGATTGGGTAACTAGCGGAATAAGGATTAGTTGAAAAGCCAGAAAATATGTGTAACAGATTAGGCTGTAGTGTGAGTCAAGCCTGCAGTTTTACCAAAACATAAATTGATTATTTAGTAGATTCTGCCTGCTTGAATAAAGTTTTAAATTCACCTCTATTGACTGGATATAAATACTAGGTAATACAATATAGTTATAAAGGTATAGACTGCAGTAACTACAGATGACAAAGGGCATGTAAGAGGAAGAGGACTTGATTTGGCAGATTTGTCCTGAGTCTTTCAACTTCAGCTGTATTAGAGTTCAAAACCAGAAATAAGTTGAATAAGATTAATTTTTAGCTTTCTAGGCACATTCTTAGGTTCTTGTCAACAAAGCTGACTTTTGCTGGTTCTCAAAATTAGGAGCAAGGGGAGGTATCAGTTTTGTTTTTTTAGTCTGAAGTTATCTGCATGTCTAACCTGGGCACATAACGTGAGCCTCAATGACAGAACTCAGATTTGTCACTCAGATCCTTAAAGAGCAGTTAATACTGAGACTGTAACCTGATAAACCAACTATAGTGTAGTCATGCTCTGTAGTATTTTTCACCCCTCCAATAGCCTTTAATGTAAATTCTGTTTTACTTTACTTTTTTTGTCCCACTTGGCTTTCGGAGAATATACAGCTATGCTTATATGCTTAACAGAACACAAGCATGAGAGGTTAATAGCAGGAAAGAAAGTCTTGTCATTAGATAGCAGGGGAAGAGACTGTTAAAGGATATAAAACCTTCACAAAAGAAAAACATTTTTGCTTGCTCTCAACAATGCTCTAGCAGGTCTGATGCCTGTGTTCAGCAAAGTATGTTATGTTGAGATTGTCATGAGTTGTGAGAGGAAAGAAACTGAACTTTTCTTTCTTGTAAAGAACTCCGGTTGCTTTGTCTAAGCTATAACTGGACAAAATTCAAAGTTGTTGTATAACATCAATTCCAATTAAAATATTAAAACAAGTATTTAAAAATCTTTGCATTAGAGTGAAAAATGCTCTGCTCTCCAAATTCTAAATAGAGCAGGAAGACAATTGCCACAATTAATGGGGAGGGGATGAGAGGTAGAATGAGCAATTCTCTGTTCAGGTGATCTACCTGTTTACATATTTTCCTTATGAAGCTGTAATTGATTATGGGAAGTCTACCTGTAGCATGTAATAGAAGAGAGCAGAAGATCCAGTTCCCCAAGACATACAGAGCAGACAGATCACTGCTACCTGGTGGCACCTTCTCATCTCTTCCTGACTCTAATCTTGCTGTGCCTTTGGTCATTGGACTGCTAGTCATTAAAATATTTTAGACCACACATGTAACAGCAAACTAACTTACCAAAGTGATCGGTTTTGTGGTTTAGTGAATTAAATTGTCCTCCCAAAATGGGGCTAATACTTACCCGCACTATACAGGAGAAAATAAACTGTTGTTTTGAGCTGGGAGAAACAGGCAGGAAGGAAAGTGACATTTCTCATTTGAGAGCAGCAAAATATGTTGCAGCAAAATGACCATGATTTTGAAACCTAATTTTAGTTTCATTAAAATATCATGAATCTCTTCATCCTCCTATGTCAGCAAACCCCAGGTTTTACCATGCTGACTTTAGAAGATTGGATAATAGCATACCATTAAAAAATCCTAAAACAACAAATAGAAAACAAACCAAAACAACTCACCAATGAATTATAATTCATTCTTTTCCAAAAGTAGTTTACATGAACAAACACGAATGTATCATTGTGGCCATCTTCTTTTCCCCCCTCTTGTAGCCTATGCAAGATTATTATTCCAATTACTCTGTACCAACATTAGATTTTAGGCATGATTTATTGTTACAGATCAGATTAAACATAATGGGTACAGTAGGAAAATCTAGAATGGGTAATGATTAGTAGTCTCATTTAGCTATCCAAAGTAGCTGAAACAACAATATAGAAAACAACTCAGAGTATAAACTGGATTTTAAAATTCTTTGTTTTAATAGGGGATGCTGGTAGAACAGGTAAGGAAACTTTTTTGACTTTCTTTGCATTTTCACTTTTAAAAATCATTCCAATCTGCTAACTCCACAATATACTACACTTTCAAAGGATTTTCTTTGAACATTCAATTTCCAGATGTCCTTACATTTTTATACGAAATAAATCCTCTAATCTGGAGTCACAGTTGATGTGTTAATCATGCTCGTAATGGTCAGAGGAAGCTGGTCAAAACCTTGACACTGGAATTGTTCTCCCTCTATAGGTTTGAAAGTGTGAGACAAAAAAATTCTTCTGTATTATTTTCCTCTGGAGGAGGCTTCAGTTGTTTCAGATCTCCCCCTTTTCTTCTTCCTGCTGCTGTTTGCCATCTCTCCCCCATACCTAAGGAAGTGACAGTATCTGGGCCTTTGCTGTGGGTCACTGGTACAGTCAGAGCTGTCTTTCAGCTTAGTCTGGATTTCCCTTCCGCTCCTTACGAGACCAAGATCAATCTGAATAAGGAAATCCCTTGACAGAGGGTGGAAAGCTAGAAGCCAGTTCTTCACTGTAAGTGAGGAGTTGTGCCTGTAGCACAAGATGAACAAACCACCTGTAAATGAGATCAGGAACACGAGCTGTAAGGGGGTTCACGTTTCTTCTCAGCCAGGCAAGAGGGTTAAGCAGCCATGGCCCAGCTATGCTGTACTTGCACAAACATCTGTTAACCTGCAGGTATCAGTGACCACGAAGCCTCAGCAGGACGAGCCTTGGTGTAGGATGTTGTTTATACCAGGTGGTTGTATCTTGCAGACGTGTTCAAGAGTTCAGTGCCAGCCCTGACCTTTGCAACTGTGCAATGAGAGGAGCAGAGCAACTTGGCTCAGGCTTGGCCAGCAGCTCACAGAGCTTCAGGCTTGTTCAGGGTCTAGACAGAACCAGACTCCAGGTGGAGTTTGCCTACATTTGCCTCTTTAAAAGACAGCACAGATAAGTAGAGTCCATATCCAAGCCCAGTTAAGTCTCATTTCTTATGGCACTGTTGAGCATTATGCTTAATTAGAGGGTATACAAAATACCTTTCCTGCCCTTTCTTTGTCATCTTCGGTTACTTCTGAGGTGCTTAAAGAGAAATTTAATTAATTTCAATCCTTTGTCTTCCCTAAGGACCTCTTTTTACTGCTTTCAGGAAAATCTAATCACCTGAAAATAAAGATTTCTTTTGGGCTTGGTCACTGAGAGGGTATGATGTCTACTAAAGTCCACAGGACTGTCACACATATGAGAGGGCAGTTGTTCAGGATACAAAACTTCCAAAGGATTCTCTTAAGTGGAAGTCATGGTGGTAGAGCTTGAGATTCCTTTTACTTGACTTGCTGCGTGAGGCTGAGTAAGCTGGTGCCATTGGAATGATGGAAACTCACTGATAAGATTTCACCTGGAGCAATTTCTGATAGAAATGTAGTGGGAAGGAGTTGAGAGCATACCCTCAAAATTTATGACTGCTGTCCACTTATCCTGTTGACTGACCTCTGTCAGGCATTCAGACTGAGAGTATCTGTGAAGACAGTCTGCTGTGACTAAGTGCATAAACAAAATACTAGTGTGCTCTTTTGTTTACACTACCAGTTTGTCACAGTCTGAAATTGGAATTGTGTTTTTCTTTTTTTTCCCCCTCTTATGAACCTTAACTGTCCCTTAAAAAAGCAGCTTGACATCAGTAGCTCCTGAAACAATCCTGCTCAGTGTTACTCTGGCATTTCTTCTTGTTGCAGGAGGCTAAGATTGCCCAGAATATTACCAGGTTTCTGATCATGGTGATTTTTGAAGCTCTACGCTGTTCCCCATAGGTTATGTCCTTCCATTCTGCTTCTCGCCTTCCGTTCTTCTGGATGGATGGTATTTTGCTGTCTCACCCACACTGGTTTTCTCACCTACTTTTGTTAGTAAAATGTTAGGAGAGAGAGTGTTTGAGCTCCTGTTCTGGTGCTATAACCATCATTTCAGGCTTTCATAAGGGTAACAGGTCAGGGAAACAAATCTGGCCCTTTATGAGCATGACTAAAAGAGCACCCATTACTCCAGGCTAGAGGATGTCACATTTGTCTGGATAGAACAAGGGTGGAGGGAAATAATGCAGTAACTTTTACTTCAGCCTTGCTGTTCGCATTGATCTGTACCTGCCTGAGAAGGTGGCAAAGCAAACTTTTTGAGCTGCTTTATGTATTTTCATTTCCCATCTTTGAAATTGCTGATCTTATTCTAGACAATGTGATTTTCAAGAGAATTGCTCTGTTCAAGTCATTGATCAGAGAGGCTAAGAATTCCTGGAGCTGAGCAGGATGACTGCATTGTTTCAGGATACAGGCTCTGTTTCCAGGTCTTCCCATAATTCAAAGAAATTGGAAGGCTCTGAAATTCTCCCATGAAGTCGTTTATTTTCTTTAGACCTCTGTTTCTCTGGGCATTGCATTACTGTGCCACCCTGGTTTGGGAAGTATATGTGCTGGCATGGTAATTGTGTTACAGCAAAACCTTTCCAGTTCCATGCTGGAACTGTAAATAAAAATGCAAACAGTGTGCCAAGTATTGACCAAATTATTACGTACATCTCCTGGAAACTGAATGTTAGTTGGCTTAATTGTTTGTAAAAGCATCTTGTTTAAGTAGTGTAATATTTTTACAGAAAAATGACATGACCTAAAAGTATGCTCCATCATAATTTTCTTTTTCTTATTAGATTGTGGAGGGAATGAAGAAGAATAAATGGAGCATTGAGAATATTGCCTTTGGATCTGGTGGAGCTTTGTTGCAGAAACTAACCAGAGACCTCTTAAACTGTTCCTTCAAATGTAGTTATGTGGTGACCAACGGCCTTGGGGTATGTCTTTGTACAACTTCTACCATTCTGCTTTCAGTAGAGGTGTCCCCACTTGAAAACCTGTTTGACATTTCCTGTTACGTTACCACCATCTGCATTAGGTCCCACAGAGCCATTTCCTTTTTAAAAAAAATCCTCAAAAAATCCTCTTTGTTTTAGGTAAATGTCTTCAAAGACCCTGTTGCCGATCCCAATAAAAGGTCAAAGAAAGGACGGCTGTCATTGCATAGGACACCTGCTGGAGAGTATGTGACACTTGAGGAAGGCAAGGGAGATCTTGAAGAGTATGGGCAGGTATGAATTTTCAAAATCTGTTACATGATTCTTCGTGCAAAAATAGACTGAGAATAAGCAGGTTATAACTTAATTTCAGAATTTATTTCTGATTTGTCATTTTGTTGAACTCCCATCTTATTACCTCAAAAATCACCTCAGCACCAAATTCAGTAAGAGCAGAATGTTAGGAGGACAGTAGAATGTCCAGGCTTTACAATTACAGATCTTTGTCTTCAGAAACATGAGAACATTACTGCTTTTCCCCAAAACTAATGTGTCAATGTTACAGAATATGTACTGGCCAGGTTTGGGCTATATTGCACACTTTGAGTAGTGACCCTAGCTGGAGGTGGAAGAAGGACAGCTGTAACTAAGATGTGTTTCTACTTCCCCTCTGAGATTTTTTTAAATTGTTCCTTCTGTAGTTAATGCTCTGTGCACAGAGTAGTTCCACAGTTTTCAAAGATGTACATTTAAACCAGGCATTCAGTTTCCCTGTGAATTCTTTACAATTGCAAAATGAAATGCTATTTCCGTGAAATAAGCACAAACGTTATGCCAATCACAGGCTTTCAGTTTGATATGTCTTGTGTTTTCAGTGTGCAACAATGAAACATTAAACTGCATGTTGAGTCTCTTGCCAAGTTAAGACGACTGAAAATAGGTTGTCAAATTGCACTTCTGCTTTTAGAAGCTGAAAGTTTTCTGGTATACAGAGGCTGTTTCTGTGCTACTAGGCAGAGGGGTACTTCTAGACACACTGTTTTACATAAGAGTAAGCATAAAACTGAGTTCTTTAAGAAATTTCAAGATGAAAAAACCTGAGTTACGCACACTGTAGATATTCTGCTCTGGACACAAAGATCTTAGATAAATTTGAAACATTTTTCTATGCACATATTCATGTGGGTATGTTTTGATGAACATTCGCATATGTGTAGAGAGGGTAGGGCCTAATGGTGAGAAATGTCTTCAATACAAACTACAAGACTTTGGTTCTGAAATTAGGCAATATATTGTGTCTTCATTTTTGACAGTTGAAATTACTCATTAATTGTTTTTTTGGTCCCAGGGTATTAGAGAGGTTACTTGTATGGTACTGGTTCTGGGGCTCCCTGGAAATGACAGGGAAATGTACCCTTCTATGAGTCCATTTCCCTAAAGCCACAGGTCCTTGCAGTGGGTCACCAAGTGCATGGACTGCAAGCACTTCCTGATATGCTGTTTTACAAAATATGAGAGCAAAGGGCACTGTGAAGAAAGATTTTTTTTTTTTTAATTTTTTTTTTAAGAGGAAAAAAATATTTTATTTAAACCTCTTTAAGTGAAGTGTGTTTGACTTGTTGAGTGTCACCTTTCTTGCAGACTGCTCTAGCAAGGTGTGTTTAGCATGTGTTTGCCTTTGGCCAGGCGTAGATACCTCACTCAAGGGACTCCTAAACACAAAGCTGCTGTCTGTGCACAGGATGACCCAAGCCCTTTCTTCTGTGTAACCATTAGTGAAAGATGTCAGAAGAAGCTGTAAAGATTTAGTATCTTGACAGTCTAAAGTTCCAGCCTTACCAGGCTGGATTTGTGTGCTTACTTTCAAATTTGTGTAACCTGTGCTTGCCAAATCACTCTTGCTAAAACAGTGGTGTTTCTTGCAGGACCTGCTTCACACAGTATTTAAGAATGGAAAGGTAACGAAGTCATATTCATTTGATGAAGTAAGACAAAATGCCAGGCTGAAGAACAGTGAATTACAGATGGTGTCTCACTAAGTTCCATTCCATGTCTGTGTATGTGTGTGTAACTAGTTCGTACTGCATAGCTACTGGTTTATTGTACAGATTTGTGTGTTTGTGTTTTATGACATTGTAGCCAAATTATTTGTTGGTTTATGGACATACTGCCCTATCTTTCGCCAGTCTTTAGAAGATGAAATCAGGAAACGGTACTTACATTGTAAAACATATTTAATGCTAAAGTGTGCTTTTTAGGGCCCTTTGCCAGTAGTGATTCAATCTGGTATTGATCTTTTCACAAATGAGACAGAGCTGAGAAACTTTTTTATATATAACAGAATATCACAAAATGGATTTACATAAAATTATCATGATTGCTTTATGTTTATATTTAACTTGTATTTTTGTACAAACAAGATTGTGTAAAATATATTTAAAGTTTCAATAATTAAGTCTTTCCAACTTTTCATGATTTTTATGAGCACAGACTTTCAAGAAAATATTTAGTGGGGGGGGGAATCCATTGCCTTTTGTCCATTAATCAGCAAATAAAACATGGCCTTAAAAGTTTGTTGTGACATTGTTCCATTTGACAACTAAATCAGGACTCGTATCTCCTTAAGATCCCATAGAGTTGCTGACCTCACCATTTCTCGTAGTTGTCTGCATTAGTAAATCTGCATTAAACAAAATTACTGTTCTTAGTAGAAGGTTTAGGTACTACAGACCTTGCTGACGCAGTAAGGTGTGTAAGTGAAATGCCAAATTTGAAAGGATTCTCTACTGCAACTTAACTTGCCAAGTCTATCCCACTTGGTATATGCACCTCAATATTTTAAGAGTAAAGTTTTTAAGAGATCTCCTCTTCCACTATAGAATATATGTGTAAAATACTGAAATATGGAAGCGGTGTATTTTAAAGTAATTACACTTCTGGGTTTATTTTTCATATACTGTAAGTGACATGACTTTAAAGCAAAATACTGGACTGGGTAGTGCACTTTTTTACTTTTTTGTATTTTTTTCATTGATTTGCCTTTTGTCAGACTGGATGTTAAATTGTAAAAATGTTTAACTATTTTTGTTAACAACTTTAATAAAACTCTATGCTAGCCAAACTCCTACATGAATGGCAGACCTGTTTCCCCTTCTTACCCCATCCATTTGGGGTGAGGAGGGGCTTTTATTTTGCAGAGGGTAACTGTGAAACAATGTGTTTGAGAGTTAACTTTTGAACTGTCTGCACTTGATTGTATTTGCTCTCTGCATATGCTTGACATGAGTATCTGCTAGAAAATGAAACTTGAGGATTTTTGAGAAGCTATGTAGTAACCTCTGAAATGTTTGATAGTACTGTAGGATGGCTCTCACTAGAAAAGTACCTCCCTTACTTAAAAACAAAAAACAACAGCAAAAGCAAACAGTTCCAGTTCTGCTGGTGATCAGCTATCAGCCAATTGCTTAATATACTGATGTAATTAATGCTTCTAATTAGTAAATGGTGTTACTGGAAAATGTTAGAGGTCTAAAATAATTTAAGCCTACAAAATTTTATAAAATGTGCTTTTAAAGGAAGATTGAAAAGCCATACTTCATTGCTCTTGTTCTCTCACCAAAAAGGGCCACATCGAAGCATCCATAATATTTCCAGGGTTTGTGGTTAAGACGTTTATGCCCAGTCTCAATAGCTCTTGTTAATAAAAACCTGTTTTTCACTTGTAGTGTATGTAATTATACATTTAAGTGATGTATTGTTTCAAGAATAGTGTTTTAGTAAAACTAAATGCTGACCTTTCACACTGAGGAACTGCCTTCCCTTAGCTATTAATTATATTGTTTGGTTTTGGCCAGGAAAGATTTTGAATCTGGACTTAGGATTAGTAGCAGGTAATTAGTACAGAGCCTATTTCACTCCTTCACATGTGTACTAGGGAATTTTATGATGTATGGTTTAAAAAACAATAAAGTAAATGCTGCTTTCATTCTGTACCAATAAAAATTTTGATAACTATTGACTACTCATAACTGATATTTTTGTACTTGAGAACTGAGGATATACTGTGGAAGCACTGTTTTCATGTGTACCGTGAAATACATTACTAATTGTTCAGTATTGTCTAAAACTTTCAGTTTATTAGTTGGAAACTCAAAGCAAATTCTCTACTTGTGCATGTCGCTTTCAGAAAGTTGTAACATCACTCATTTTATTAAATGTTAATAACTTTAAAAGGGGGGGAAAACAAGAAAAACACCTGGTGCTATTCAGATCTGAACACTTGTCTCTTTGTGTTTGGCAGTTTGACATTATGGGCATCAAGGAGTTGACAGAAATTACTGCAGTGCTTGAACCATACAATATCCTAATTCTTCCACATGAAAGCAAACAGCATGTTTGTTTGCTTTTAAATTACTAGATTTGTAGTCATTGATATATTTTAATTATCCCCATTTCATAATATAATACAGTATTTGTATTTAAAAATAGGAGTTGGGAATTTTGTGTTTAATATTCTGATTTGTAACCGTATTTAGCATAAGAAACAGATTTTTAAGACTATTTTTTTTTCTTCAGCTGCATGATTATAAAAAAAGATACTTTTTTGGTACTTTGAAAGATCTGAGGAGAGAACAGAAGAGTACTTAACTGTTTGGTTTGCCAAAATCAAAACAAAGCTTAAACAGTTCTTTTCTTATAGGTTTTTACATTCCTTCTTGTTTAGTGAAGAATAAGTATTCCTCACTTAAATCCTCTGTTAAAGTAATTTTAATGTACTTGGCATCAAATACCAGTATGTAATACACATGGAAATAAAGTTTAGTTCTGGCAGTGAAAAATCATAGCCATCTGACTGTGTCTTAAAGTTCTGATGTTGGGCATCAGATGTCATTCCTGTGCTCTTTGTTGCCAAACACAGAGCAGTGCTGTGCTGTCATTGCAGTCCTCTAAGGAGAGCTGCTCAGCTGCCTTGCAGACAGTTTGGGGTTAAATAAATTTACAACCGGCTCAGTTCTAGAGAAGAGAAAGCAAACTGGGCTCTTTATTTTTCTTTCCTTTTTTTTCTTTTTTTTGTGTGTGTGTATGTCTGTATGTGTGGTTTTGAGTTTGTTTTTTTTTTTTTTGGTTGGTTAGGTTTTTTGCGGTTTTCTCCTACTTTTTTTTTTCGGTGTGAGTACATCTATGCTTCAACATTTTGTCTGTTTGTGCTTAAAACTATAGCACTTGTAATTTGATATAAGGAATTATCCTCTATATTTGACATATTCCTTCCTCAAATAAAGATTCATTTTTTAAACTTTACCTCTAAAATCACTAGAATGCTTGTTTGAAAGCAAATTAACCATCAGTGTTGCAGCCTTTAGTTCACTTCATTACTGCGAAAAATAATGTCAGCTGTTTAGCAGAGAGAATCCTTTGGACAGGATTTCCATAACTAGAAAATTAAAGTCATGCAGGAGTTAAGAGTGTATGTAACAAACAGGAATTTGTCAGGAAGGGTGGGTAAGGCACCTCCTGTAATGGTATCATTATTTATTGCTGGTCCCTTCAGCTCTTGCTGTACCGTGGCAAGGGCTCTTGTAGCCCACAGTAAGGCTTGGGTTTAAAGCCTCTGTTCCATGAGCTACAGAGGGAATGCACAGCCCAAGAGCCAGGCAGGCTCCTCTCTTCCTTTCCATGCTGGGTAAAACCCCAGCTCCAACACTCCAGATTTTCTCACTCTCAGCAGCCTTTCTGCAAGTGAAGTTACTCACCAGCCGTGAGCATGCAGTGGTGGCTCTCAGGTCATCTGCAAGAAATCAGACTGTGCAGAAGGCAAGGGATTCACAGGAAGAGCCCTATTTATGTCCTCCAATTCTACTGTAACAATTAAAATCGACAATTAACTGTTCCGAGCTGCTTGACGCAGGGACTCGGTGCGTTTGTACAATGGCAATCCCATCTCTGCCTGGAAATGTTTGGGTTTCTTTGTCTGTGAGAGCCCCATCGGGGTGCTGTGGGTGCACATCTCCATCAAATTTGTAAACATCTGAGTGAGAGATCAGCCTCTTGTCTTAGCCTCATGAATGGGGGCCTTATGTGGAGACCAGCATGCCTTCTAAATAACCAGGTGATCAGAAAAAAAGGATGTACTGAGATTAAAGATGCTTTTTAAAGTCGTGCTTACTAAAATCAAAGTTGCTAACCATGGATGTTATGTTCTTTGGGGGGCTTTTCATGTTTGACTAGCAGCACAGCTGACCTTGGTAATGATTTTAAAACGCCCTTCACAGGAAGATGTTTGGTTTTAATTAATCATAAGGGATGAAAAGCACTTAGTGATAGAGTATTTCCAAAAAGTATTTTCCTGTGGCGTCATATTTTGTTGAAAGGTACCCTGATGTCTGGTGTAATGCAATCCAAAGCAATTCAGAAGATATGGGAGTGAAGTCAGCAGGATTCTTCTCAAGTAACATATTTTGTTCCATATAATTTCTTTATTATTCTTTGCATGAGTACTCCTAACTGCTTTTTTGAACAGAATTTCCAGAATTTTCAAGTTATGATGAGATTTCCTGGAATCAGAATGGCAGTATTCTCTCCTGCTTCTGGCTGGAGCAGAGGTCTTTTAAGGATAGATAGGGAGCCATCATGCCTCTAGCAAGGTTTTTATTTCCCTCTTATACAACCCTTCTCAGTTCAAGGGCAAGTTTATTGTTTGTTTACCATTGAGGGGGTAAAAAAACACTTAAAAAAAAAAAAAAAACCAAAAAACCAAACAAACCCCCCCCAAAGGAAACCCCCCAAAACCAAAGAAACAAACCAGTAAATTTGGAGTTGTATAACTTTTTTTCCCCCAGCAATTTAGTTTATATAGAAATCAATCCAAGATATTTCACAGAATCACTAGATAAGTTTACACAAGAATAATTTTTAATATATGTATTTATACTTATGCTTCATTGATTACTAGTGAGATCTGTGAGTTCTGAGGATCTAAATCGTGGTAGTTGATCCAATGCTTATGTCAAGTAAACATACTGCCTATAGCCAGGGAGTTGTAAGTTGTTGAAAATGGCTTCAGAATCTTCATATAATTACAATACATAAGAAATTCAAGTGGGTAAAGGATGCATAGAAGGTTTTGAGGGCTGAACATTTTTACTTCTTTGTCATTAATTTTGGTTATTAATGTAGCTATTTAAAGCTTTCACATGAGTTCTATACAAAAGGAAATGAGGAAACATGTTTTATAATATCTGAGTACTCATATCACCTAAATATTAATAAAAGTAATGCATGTGTCAAACAAACTGCATGGACTCTGAACCTTCTCTCTTGTAAGGTAAAGGGAAGAACTTCAGCCTCAAACTTAATTCCCTTTCCTACAAACAGGAGAAGCGATAAGCTGTTTTCCTCAGAACCTTTGGGATGTGCTTTCCTCAGCTTTCTGGTGAAGAACAAGGCTGGTGTGCTCTTCCCTTGCAAGGAAGTTTTCCCTATTCCAAGAGATGCCACCCTATTTTAAGCATAAGGAATTGCGGCTCGCTGTTGGATGTGTCAGAAGGATGACATACCCCAGCAATTTAAGAGGATAATCTCTGGGTGAAATGGCTTTGGGTAGAGATATGTCTGTAAGTCACAGAAAGGTCAGAGCATGACAACTAATCTCCCTCTGGTGGGGGTGCCTCCCTGCCATTTCTGTCTCAGCTGAGCAGGTTCAAGTCTATCCTGTAATCTACTGTGAAAACACTGAGTCTGTTCAACCAAAACAAAGTGCTGGCGAGCCCCTGTGATAACAAAGCAGTGGTCTGTTCATGTGCCCCAGTCTAACCTGAATCTGTTTTTTAAGGCTTGTAGCTTGTAGCTATTTGTTAAGCCAAATGCCAGTGATGAACTTCATTAAAGCTCCTGTTCTTCCCCCACACTGTGTGTTTTGCAGCCTCACCTCCAGCACTGCTGCTTGAAGACCATTATTTGTTTTTATTGCTACTGTAAATCTCCAGGAGATAAAGATTTCACCTCTGTACAAGGTTTTGCAATCATTACACCTTCAGATAAAAGCAAATAGATTCATGCATTAAAATCAGAGAAAGGTGACCCTTGGCTACCTTTTGTGTCCAAGTTGTGACCATGAAAATGTTAATAGACACATGAGAATCTGGTGAAAATAAGGGTTTTTTCTCTTGAAAACTTACTTCTGTGTAAAAGCCCTGTACTGAAGCATACACTTAGAACCTTTATAGTAATTAGCGAAGCATTGCTGAACACTCAAGCACTTTAGCTTGGTTTTTGCAGCTGCTTCTCGACCGTCCAGTCTCAGCCATGTTGTACGTGGGTTACCCACAGGTAATCCCATCAGACAGGGGCTGCGCTGGCACGGAGTAGCAAGAGAAAGTTCTGGAGTACATGGAAACCACAATCCTGGGTCTTGTGTCTGCTGGGGAAGTCCAACACTATGTGAAATAACCTGTTCCACTGCCACCCTGAACACCAAAGGTGAATTTGCTGAACCTAGTTCAGCCCCAGCTCTGCTTATAGCTGTGCAGACTATTCCCATGGCTGTTTTTTGTAACAGAGCACATGTGGTTAATCCCTGGTCTGCCTTTCACAGCCCATGGTGGATTAGGCAAGAGCCGAGAAGAGTTTCAGTCGTTTCTTCCCTGTTTCAACAGAGTCCTGCCCAAAGGCATTTTGAGACAAGAGCCCATATGGTTATTGAATATGTGGTGTGCTGTAAACCAGCAGGAGAGGAGGGAGTGACTTTGGGAGTTGTGGTATGATTGTAAATAATGATTCCTTCCCAAGTCAATCGATTAAACCCAAGTGCTGTCACTAGGATGGTTGTTAGAGCACCACAACAAAGACAAGGCTATCGAGCTGTGTGTCAGCTAAGGCCTCTGGTTCTGTTCCAAATGACTTTATCTACTACTCCCTTAAAACACTTGGAATTTGGGAAGTACCACTACCATCAAGCCCCCATGTGTAATTTTCCTATGATGGGTAAAGTACTGTGTTACACTCTCTGTTCTTGCGTGACATTTGAATTGCCAGGGTTTGATTTTGTTTGGTTTTAGTGCTATTGCACTTTGTACTGTCATTTTTATGAAGTTGTTTTTTTATAACACCAGGATTTTCTATTTAAGAGGTGGTAGATGAATCATAACATGTCACTTTATGCGAGGTTAGGATTATTTTCTCTTGTGCACCTCGGTTTATGCTGAAATTCATCTATTTTAATTTGCAGTCACAGTGTCTCATAAGGTCCTTTTGCAATTCTTCACAATCAGCTCCCACCCTAATTACCCTGTGTAACTGAGCATCTCCAGCAAGCTGTCACCTACTTACCCATCCTTCTCTACGTTGTTTAACAACACGTTGAGCAGCAGGAGCTCCAGCACAGATCACCAAGTGGAGTTTCACTCTCTGAGAAAGCTGAGTAATTTCCTACTATTTTCTTAGATGTGACGACCTCTCTTCATGTCTCAAAACTTCTTAAAGTCCTTAAAAACTTTATTATGAATCTCATTGAATGCCTTTTTGTAATTGAAGTAGGTTATATTTGGGAGGGTCTCCCTTATCCACACACCTGTTGACTCCTTCAAAGAACTTCAAAGACAGTTACTTTCTCTTGCATTTATCAATCAAAATCTCCCTCAGGAGCTTAAATTCATTCTTTCTACTGTAATTTCTCCCTTGGTCTTACTGTGCCTTTGTCCACAAGGTCAAAAGTCTTTTGAAAAATTGGAAAATCCAACTCCAGACAACTCAGGGTATTTGTGAAACGGATTCTTGTTCTCATGCCACCTTTGTCCTTTTGCAGTACAATGCTCGGTGGTGAATGACACGAGATTCTGCAGTGGAGTACCTTGGGATAGGAAAAGCAGTGAGCCATCGGGGCAAACCTGTTCTTCAGGGTTGAGTTGAAGAGGGACAGTTACCAAGGGACAGACTGACTTGTGGGAGGCTTGTCACCTGGTGATGCCTCTCAGGGTCTTGCTTGAACAGGAAAGCTGGACGTCACAAAAGAGACAGCCCCACCAAGGACTGGGGTCTAGAGGCAAAGATAACCTAGTTTGCACAATGCTCATTCTTGGACTCCAAAAAAATTATGTTCAGCATGGGACTCTGGATTAAACCAGACTCCAGAATACTTTTGAGCAAAGAGCTGTTTATTTTAAAACCACAGGCAACCATATGTAGGCATGTTTCATGTCCCAAAAAGATCGATACATAAACCTGGTCACCTCTATCCTTGAAACAAGGGTATATGGAAATCAGTAGTTCCAATATAGGTGCCTCTGTCATATTTGTTGAGCATCAGGTGAGCACTGACTGATTGTGTAGGGATCACATTCATGTATGTACATATGTACAGTTTATACACACAAAGATGTAAATCTATATATGAATAGGCAGATGTATATAGATGTCTATGTATATATTCTAACTGTAGAAGGAAATATCCATAAAAAATAAGGACATTCTAATAGTGATTGTTCATGGGCTATGATCTTTCATAAACTCTCTATGCATGGATCCTTGCTCCATTTCTTCCTGATAACTTCATTTTAGACATGAAAATGTTGTGTAAGCAGCCTTTTCAACCACCACCTGACTGGCAGCTTATGCTGAAATGATCATCTATGATTACTCCTAAATCTGTCTCTGAATTGCTGCTTGCCAAGACACTGCACGTCTGTCTCTGGTGTTGTGTAAATTGGCATTTAGCTACCTGCCAGTGAATGTCATGGGACTGTGATCGGGCAAGTCAGGTTTGCATAACAATAGCCTGTCTTTGTCCCTCTTTGTTACCTGTCGACTTACCTGTCTCCCACAGACTTTATCAATGAAGGGTTTATGGCATTGTCCAGGTAACAAATGAACAAGTGAATCGTGGCAAAAAGGTCCCAGTCCTGTGGCATCCCTGCTAAATGTGGTCTTGCTCATTGGTGACTTGCAATGATCAATATTTTGAGATAAATGAAAGAACCTGTTTTTAATCCACATAGTTAATTAACTGGTAATTACATATTATATGAATTCTTAAAACCAAACACAGGGTTGTACTAATGCCTTGGAGGAATTAACACTGCATTATGATGGTTTTCTTTATTCAACAGGAAAAATAAAATAACAAAAGAATGAACACCAGCCCAATTTCATTCCCTTTTTACTATCAGCCAGCAAAGTGCTCTGAACTGAAAGGTTAAGGACAATCTCCTTTTTCCACTTGGGATCTCCTTCTCCCTTTAGCTTTGAGCAGGACCTGCTGCTGGCCAAATGCTAGTTTCTACTGCAATACCTGATGATGAAATATATCTTTAGGTAAAGAATGCATTGGGAATATTTGGCTGGAGAAACACAGTCCCAGAGGAGAAGTGGGATCTGTGCATTAACTAGGTAAAGTTGCAGGAGAAGCAGGGACCATCACCTGGAGACTGTCCTGCCTGGCACAGCCCCGACCTGGCAGGTCATCCCTGGACACTGAACTACTCCAGCCAGGGTCTGACAACCCCCAGTGCCTCACAAACCTCTCTGGGAGAGGAGCCTGTGCATGTTTAGAGCAGCTCAGATGCAAATGTGTGCTGTATTTTGGGATTACCTACAGTGCCTCAGAACGATGCACCATAATACACCTCCCAGGGCCTGCCCTGGTTGCCTGCCTGGTTCCTCCAGCCCTGCTGGCTTGCTCAGAGACAGGAGTGTTCATTTTCTGCAGAGAAACACCCATTGCAGCCTCCACAAGCAGCTCCCTGGGGCCTACAAGATCCCCATGGGGTGACAGAGAGCTCTGCCTGGGGTGGTGTCCACCTGTGCAGGACAGACACAAAGCAAAGTTGTACAGACCAAAGGAGTCTGTGGGGAGCCAGCAGCTCTGAGGATGCCAGATCCCTATGTCTGCATCTAGGAAAAGCCAGAGGGACAAACACTGCTCTGTGGATCCTGTTAAGCTTTCCTGTATAGCTTTCACTGGTGATCTATCGACATGTAAAACCTTGGCTATAACATACTGAAATACACTTTCCCTTTGCTATCACACCTGCCCAAGTGGAGGTGGGAGGGAAGGAAATGAACTGGAGCTGGCTGAGCACACTTTGAGCACACTGCTCCCCTGGAGATGCCCAGCTGCAGTCAGCAGCACGGCCAGGCTGTCCTGGGCCCTGCAGCAAATCCTCTCCATCCCAGATGCTGCTCTCAGGAGGGGGCCTCTCTGTCCCTGCAGCCCAGCAGCCCCTGGTGTGATTCCACTCACAGATCAGGTAAGTCCAAAAGGTCGGTTCAGGCTCCAAAAGGACAGGGCACCCCTGCGTGATGGGCAGGTGTGGCAGAGCCCTTGGGAGATGCTCTGTACTCCTGCCTCGTTCATTGGCACTTCCCTCTGCATAAGATCCTCTCCAGTGGGCTCAGTGTCAGCTTGCTGCTGGTCCGAAATGGGCAGGAGCAGCACCAGGAAGGAAAAATAATTTCAAAACTGGAAGAATCCAGGATTCCCTGATGTCTTTCTGTGCTGGGTGACTAACACACCACGCAGCCACAGTGTTTGTAAGTAGACTCTCCTCTGTATTTTTAGCAACTGATCTATGAGATCATTTTGCTATTTTCAGTTGTTTGTGACTTGGGACTTTTCTGCTGGGAGCACGGTGAGTGGGAAGGAGCACTTATCCTCAGCTTCCAGTGAGGGGCTGAGCAGACCCTGTGCACACAGTAAATGATACTCATTTTCTGAGCAGCTTACGTCCCTGGAGCATCATTAGTCCAGGGCATCTGCAGCAGTTTGAGAAATGCCCTCTAGCGTTCTTCCAAGATGCAGGAGAATAAACACATACCCAGGAAAAGTCCAGACAGTCTTCAGTGACTGACCAGCAGCTTCCATGAGCAGGCAGTCTGTCTGTAAGCCTGGATGGCATCTCCCGTGCCCCATCTGCAAACAGCACCTTGCTTAAAGCAGGAAATACAGTTCCTGCACAGCCTTTTGGTGCCTTGGTGGATTCAGTGCAAGGTGTCTCCCAGCACATTTCCATATCCTGCATGTCCTGCAGCATTCCCAGCGTTCACACAGTGCAGGATACCAGTGCCTGTGGCTGGCAGCTCGGCACTGTCAGCAGCCCTGACCTTCCAAAGGGACAGCTTGGTCATGTCCCTCCTGCCTGCCCCGGGGCACCACAGTGTGCCTTCCCTGCAGCTCAAAGCACAGAGCCCCTGACCCTGAGTGCTGGTGCTCATTCAACGAATAAGGATGCAATAATTAATTGACTGAGAGATAAGCCACAGATTTAACTCTACGTCAAGCCTGCAGGATTCCCTCAACGCCGCCCACATTGTGCTAAAACCGTGGATTCCTGCATGGATGCCAGAATTTTAACATGTTTTAAACAAAGACAGCCTCCTGCTACCAGGGCAGGGCTCAGAAGGGGCGAGTTACTGAGTTTGCCTGTCCATGGCACAGCCCCGGCAGCACAGGGCTTGGAATGCAGAGCTGCTGGACACAGCTTCATACCCTTCTGCCTGGCACCTTACACACAGCCTCAGCCCCTGGCTCCCCCTTACAAATCTGTTTCACATTGTGGATGTGATTTCTTGGTAGCAGCATCCTCCTGGCACCACATCCTGCCAGCCTGAGCTCTCTGTTACCTCCCTTTTCTCCCCATTGGCAACGTGTGGACGTGCACCAGCCTCTCCCATGGGATAAATTATCTCCCACTACCATGGGCCTTACAAAAAAGGAGCTTATTCTCCTTCCCCAGCAAACCTGCACCACATCACCTTCTGCTCAGCGTCCCACCAGCCAGAGCCCTGTGTCACAGCAGGACATTGGGACTTGGCTCACACCGCAGTCCTGATGACCTTCAAGACCTTGGCAGAGCAGCAGGGTTTCCAGCCAGGATGAAATTCTGGCTCTGGAAACCCAAGGGTAAACCCAGGGCCAGAAAATCTCAATTTCATTTGAGCAGACCCCCAAGTTCAAGGTAATTTTCGCATGTTGAGAGCTTCGACAGGGTTTCCATGTGCGAGATCTGAAGGAGGATCCAAAAACTCCCCAGGGAGCCACAGGACACTGGAACTATTCACAAGCAGCCTGACAGGCACCTCTGGCCTCTGTGGGCCTGTGAGAAACAAATGTCTCAGCCTTGGGAGTTTGTGTTTCCACAGCTTCAGGCTCACCAGCTCAGCCACAGAAGTTTTATGCTATTTTATTACATTTTCTATAGTGCTTATAGAAGTACAAAATGGCACTTTTAGTACCAAAAGGACACTGTGTATCTCTTTTTATTTCCTTTTGGGTTAGGAGAATGAAAGAAAATATGAACTTGCTTTCTCCAAGAAAACAAGCTGACCTTCGAGTGTTATGAAAGCCTTTATACAATAATTTGGGCAAAGAGAACTGGAATTTCTTCTGTGAAACATTTTTTCCCTTAAAAAATGCCAGTTTGCTAAAACCAGAACAGTTTTCAGAAAGGCTTGGTTTAAGTGGATCTGTCCATTTGATAGCTACTTAGAAAATTTTTGAACTGCTGAAATGCTGAATTTGTCAGCATAATCCTTCAAATATGAAGTTAATCTACAATTGGAATTAAAAAAAAAAAGAATCAGAATTTTAAAAGTAGAAAAAGGAAATACAATTTAAATAAAAATGAAGTATTTTTGCATTATTTAAACCCAAAATGTTTAAACTGGCCTAATCCAAAACAAATTGTGATCATCAGTTTACAACAGCTTTGAATTTTCTGGGGAGTGGAAAGTTAACTCCTTCCCAGGTAAAGATGCTCTGGAAAGCTTCAGGCAGGTGGAGACCAGGCTGTGGGTTGAAGTTTCATGCCTGTGCTCTAGAGAAAAGTGGGGAACCTTGTTCAATGGCATCACTGCCCTCTTTGATAGGTTTTTTTTCAGCTTTCAGTAAACACATGTTCGAAGCCACAGGTGAAGCATTTCTGACTCTCTCCCTCATCACCAAAGGCAGTGCAAAACATCTAATGAAAAGAAAGAAGAACAAACATTAAGCTAAAGGCACACATTGGTCTTGCCAACCAACATTAATACCAACTAATCTTAAAAGGCTTGTTACTGTTTTGATGCTGCGTTTTACCAAAAAAAGAAAAAAAGAAAAGAAAAAAAAAGAAAAGAAAAAGAAAAAGAAAAAGAAAAAGAAAAAGAAAAAGAAAAAGAAAAAGAAAAAGAAAAGGAAAAGGAAAAAGAAAAAGAAAAAGAAAAAGAAAAAGAAAAAGAAAAAGAAAAAGAAAAAGAAAAAGAAAAAGAAAAAAAAGTATTCTGGGCTGGAACTACTGTGAGGCATGTTTAGAGGAAGATAAAAGTCTAACTAGTACACATATTATTGTCCAGGATACATATTGGGAATAACTGGTGGGTGTAGAAAACCAAAGGAAATAATTAAAAGTGGGAGTGTGAACTGGTTTTTTCCATTTGGGGTTCTTTGGTTTTGTTTTGTTTTTTTTTTGGCCCTGCTTTCTGCACCAGAGAAAGCACAGAAAACCAATTACATTTATCCTAATTTTGGAATGAAGTGGGGCTTTCAGGTTCAAACTAAAAATGGAAGACTTTATCCTGCAATACTTCCCTCCGGAGCCTGCACTGGCAAGGTCCTACTGCGCTTCCTGTCTGGGTGAAGTGGTGCTGCACGTGGCCTTTAGCCCCATGGCACACCAAGGTCACCAACCTATGGCTCATTACAGACACCTTTCGTTGTGGCTTGGGGCCAAAAAGGCAACAGCAATGCTTATATTTGCACAGCACGTTTCTAAATCCACTGGGGCTGCAGCCAAGCGGGTTTTGTGCAGCTGTGCCACTCTCACTCAACTTCCAAAACACCAAACCAATGTGCTGGTTTGTGGTTGTCACAGGAGACACCGAGTGGCCTGGATTTCCTCCTCATTTTGATAATGCATCCTGCTGCAAGTCCTCCGGAGAGCCGCTGCTATTGACTTCTATCCTCCCAAGGTTGAAACAATATTTTAATACCAGGCAGTGTATAATCAGTGCATCTCTGCCCTTGCTTAGGTCCCCAGCTGGACCCAGAGATGCATTGTTTGAAATACCGTAGACAAAACCATTCCTTCTCTTGGTTGATCATCCTTGAACTCTGTTCCTGGCAGGTTGGCTTGAGGCTCCTCCATCTGGAATTAATGTCTGCTCTTCAAAAAAATCACCCATTGCTTATTTTTTTCCCCTCCTTGCTGATTGCCCTGATGTTTTCCTGAACAGCCAGGAAAAAAGTGACATTGTGGGTTTTTGAGGTTCACAGAGCTATGTGTGATTAACAACAGTGAAGAAACAAAAGCGTTCAGACTAAACATTTCTAATAAATATAATTGAGAGCAATAAGTCTGAAGGCATTTCTACATCTGAAACAGGTGATTCAAGGGTCATAAAATATTCATCACTATAAAAATATAAATGCCTGGAGCTTTTGGAGTAAATCCAGTACAAGCTCAAAGATCATCAGTCAGGGATGCCTTTAATAAATATTTAACTAATCAATCATTGGATCATGCAATTCCTAGTTCCCTTCTAGTAGACATTTTACCTGTTAATTAGTTTATCTATGCACTGATAGATATCTATGCACAGCCCAGTGTCCTCCTCCTATTCCTGTCCATCGTTCTGAACTCCTCTGTTGTTAGATGGAACAGGTTTCTTCTGAGCACCATATTTATTTTAACTTCTTATCTAGTATACTTATTTTGACAATCAAAATAGTATAAAAAATGCTGGTTTTAATCCAGCCCCAGGCTAACAGCTTTGGGCTAAGCTGCTTTAGATTTCAGACACAAGAAACCATTACTGGGCTTGATGAGGGTGTTCAGTTGCAGCCCAGTTATGGGATGTACCACACCTAGCTTTGCCTCTTTACCATAATGCTGCTTGCTTTTTCTGGTATTTTCTCTCAGCAGGCCTGCAAGGCCTTGTGCAGGGAAATGATTTGTAACCTCTACTAATAATAAAATAAATGAGGTAGAAACCCACATGGGAACACTCTAGTTAGGATCTAGGGCTGCATCTTACCGGAAGAGAGAGCTGACATCTCCTGGAGTGAAAGATTGTGTTTGTCCTCCTCAAAGGACAGCAAAATATGAGGATATCCCCACCACCATGGGTAGATGGATGCATAGATCCATCCTGCACCTCTTCAAAGGTGCAAAGCCTTCACATTCAATGGTGGGCTCGCTCTCGGGCTGGTGCTGCTTCCTGGGGGCTGGGACCTGCTGCAGCAATCCCCTGGACATGACAGCACGTCCATGTGCTGTGACATAAGGGTGACAGCCGAACCCCTTCACGGCTGGGCTCAGCCCGGGCTGGAGAGAGGTTGTTGGCCGAAATTGGCACTGTGTGATGGGACTGGGAGCTGTGGGAGAAGCCAATACCAATCAATATCAGCTTTTTCAGCACCAGCCTCAGTTACACGAAGGGCCATCTCATTCGGTGAGCGCTTTCCCCACATCCCATTATGTCCCAAGCAAATTCCTCAGCTGCCTCTTCTCTCCTGCGCTGGGGCACTCCTTGGTGGGAGAGTGGGGGATTGTGTCTCCATCCCTCCGTGTTCCAAGGCTGAGTGGCTGCTCCCCAGCTGGCAGGGACACTGCCATCGCCATCCTCACCCCAAAATGTGCGGCTCCCTGCAGAGCCTGTGGCAGCACAAATGACTGCACAGCACTGCACAGGACAGTCCTTGCGTCACGCACATCACCGTGCCATTTGTCACCGCTGCTGCAGTGTGACCGCTGATCTCTCACTGATTGTAATTCTTTTTAATGAGGGTAGATGGACTTTAAAGCCCCAGAGGAGTGGTTTCAGGCAGGGGAAGGTCGATGCGTGGCTCAGTCTTGCTGGGCCACTTCATATACTAAAGCTAAGCTGAATTTGCCGGTGGTTAGTGAGAAATGTGGATGTGCCTCAGCTCCAGGGGACACATGTCCACCCACCCAGGCAGCCCCTGGCTGCTGTGACCTACCCTGGCTGTGTGGGGATATAAACAAATTTTCCATGACTTGCCTGAGTGGCAGGATGCACACTTGTGGTGGGCACAGCCACAGGGAGGGATTTCATGAGGCTCCCAGAGCTGGCAGGGACAAGGAGCCCTGGAGAACAAGCCAGCACAGCTTGGCCACTGACCATAGACCTGGAGAGGCCACCGTGGCACACATGGGCTTAGTGTGTGAGGGCAGGTATGGCTGGGAGGGGTTCAAGCAAAGGAGAAAGAGGTATCATGTAGACAAACAGGATCAAATATGCTTTTTTTGCAAGGGAAGAACTACTTTTTAAACAAAAATAAGAAACCCTGGAGGAGTTGGAGCGCTGCTGCTTCCTCATCCTTTGCTTCTGTGAGCAAGGCAGGGACCTGCAAAGCAGCAGCCAAACAAACCCGGGGAGTGTGAGTCCAAGGCACGTGGCAACTACAGCTGGCACTGTCTCAGCCCCAAGGCTTTGTTCTCCTGGGCCTGAAACCATTTAGGGTGTCTGTCCCTGACTCTGGTCTCATATAAATCACTATAAATCAGACACAGATCCCATCGAGTCACATCAGTGTCATCTGTACCTCATTGCTCAGTCTCTTACATGCCATTTCACAAGAATTCCCTGACTTTTTGGTGCAGGTTTCCTTCTCCACACATTTTAAAGGAAGTGAATTAACCTGAGCCTGTTAATGTGTAAACCAAGTTGAAACATTTTCTGGTAAAACACAGAGCTCAGGTTGATCATGCCGACTGGAAATGTTGCTAGAGCAAAATGCAGCATCTGGCAAGAGAACAGCTGGGTATGCACACGAAGCTGAGCTGGTTTGATGGGGAGTACTGATTTTCCCCTACAGTCAATTGCTGCCACACAACTTCTCAAATACTCCCTGCTCCCACTTTGTTCCAAAGTGAAAAACCACCTTCAGTGCTGGGGAAAGGATAGGTGAAACAATAGCTCTTTTTTTCTTTTCTGTTCTTGGAAAAACAGAAAGAGCAAATTGCAAGGGAAGAAAGGAGAAACAAACACAGACATATCTGCCAAGATGAGATTTGTCCTTTTTGCCAGCAGGCTGAGCGGACCTCATAGCATCTTTTTCAGAGGAATCATGACTGCGGTGAAAATTACAACTCTGGTGTCAGGAAATTTTAAGTTTTCCCACATGAAATGACCAGAGGAGATTTTTTGGTCACTGAAGACTATTAGCCTTTTCCCCAAAGGCTACACAGGAGTTGAAAGTGCAAGCAGCTTCCCTCAAGTGACAGGACTATATAAATCTTTGTCTCAAGGGCAATAAAAATAAAAGTACTTCAAGTGCAATTGGAAAATCCTTCGTTGCTTCTTACTGGATACAACCAAACAGAATTAAATATCTATTTTTTCCTTACTCAGGGCTGTGCATCTTGTAGATAAAGGAAGATAAATGTACAACCATCCACGTCTGGCAGCTCATGGGGTTGATACTCTGTGCACAGGGGCTGTAGCAAACCAACTTCCAGAGTGAGGCAGCGACTCATCTGCACTGAAACCAGGCCCTATTTTTTCTTTCAGCTAGGGAAGGTCCAACATCAACATTGCTGTCATAGCAGCTGCACAGGGAAATAAGTGATTTCCTGCCTGAGCGTGTTCCATCACTCAGCATTTTATTTTTGTGCTAAACCAAAGCCAGGCATGTCACCGCACCCTGTGCTGGGGCACTCTTCTCCATCCCCGGCCACTGGAAAGGCACTGGGAAAACACGGCAGGGGCAAAACCTGCCACAAAATGCCCACTCAGTACTTGTGCCAAATACTTTCCCCAGAAGTGTGCTGACAAGACACAGGTTTGTGGACCTTCAGAGCAGCCAAAGACTATTCTTTCAGCATATACCACTTTCTCCCAGGGCTGTCAGCCTGGTCCTGGTTTTGGCTGGGATAGAGTTAATTTTTTTTCTGAGTGTATGGTACAGTGCTGTGCTTGGGAATTAGTATGAGAATAATGTTGATAACACACTGATGGTTTAGCTGTTAGGAGTGCTGGCCCCTAAGTCAAGGACTTTTCAGTGTCTCGTGCTCTGCCAGTGAGCAGCTGCACAAGAAGCTGGGAGGGAGCACGGCCAGGACAGCTGACCCCAACTGGACAAAGGGATATTCCATACCATAGGAAGTCATGCCCAGGCTATAAACTGGGGGGAGTTGGCTTGGGAGGGGCCAATCCCTGCTCAGGGACTGGCTGGACATCGGTCAGCAAGTGGTGAGAATTGTATTGTGCATCACATGGTTTTTTCCCTTGCATTTTATTTCTTTCACTTTACCTCTCTTTTCCATTACAAGTGGTGCTGCCAATATTATCGGTATTTTTACTTTATTTCAGTTATTAAACTGTCTTTATCTCAACTCACAGGTTTTACCTTTTTCAGATTCTCTTCTTCATCCTAATGGGAGCACAGAGTGGCTGGAGAGCAAGTGACCATGTGGGGCTTTATGACTGCCTGAGGTTAAACCATGACACCTTGGCACAACTCTCAGTCCTAACTTGCTCCAGAACCCAGGAGATAATTAAACCTTCTGTCTGTCTGTGTAAATAACAGAGACAAACCCCCCAGATATTTTCCACTCTTATTTTTTTTTCCTTTCAGTAGTAATAATTCCTGTAATAAGACAAAAGGGTTAACCAGAATCCTAAAAGCATCCTGCTATGTGCAGTGCCTCTGATATCCATGAGAGGGCTATGGGGAAGCGAATTTGGGTGTTTCACACCAGCATAGAAATACAAAAAATGCACTTCCAGCTGGTCGCAAAATCCATGGGCACCCCCTGCTCCCCCACAAGCTTTTGCAGTCTCTGGCTCACACCGAAGTGCCCTTGCATGGGCTGGAGCAGGACAGAGCCCCGGGGTGCAGTGTGACCTCCTCTGCCCAAAGCAGCTCTCGCAGTGACAAATTTGTTTAATGACTTCATGTGTTGAGGGGTTCTGCTCCCACCCTGGTTCCCCTTCTGGGAACCTTGTTCAGGCTTCTGGACAATTTTTTGCATTGTCAGAGTGTTTGAGACAAGTGCCAAGGACTTGATTTTCTTAATATGGCAATTGAAATAAACCTCATTTTTATCACATGCAGCTGAAAGTCTTTGTCAGGTCCAAAATTATATGTTTTGTGTCTGATCAGGTTTGAATTTATTCTCATTATTAAATAAGGCAGATTTCAGAATCAAATGTGCTTGCAAAGTGGAAAATGAGGGCATTTGAACTGAAAACATGTAAAAATGGAATCTTGTCTCTATACATACATATTTTATCTGTATATGTGACATATAAATAAAAATATTTCATACCTTTTTCTTCTAAGTATATACCATACCATTACCTTAATCCAAAAGATGCTTTCTAAATTAGATGTAGTTTTTGGTCAACACCAGAGAGGTTTTGGGGGAGTAAGCTATCCATCAGAAGGGGGAAAAAACCAGAAAAGAATAAAAAGGAAACCCCAAACCCTTTTTTAGGTCTGAGAATTTGTTTCCATTCACTTTTGCAGCCACCAAGAGAGTCGTTGGCTCTTCTGAGGGCACCTTGAAGGAAATTCAATCCAGTCCTGAGGTCAACATGAATGTCAGCATTACCTAGATGGACAGGTCCTGCTTGAGGGGTGCATGATCTATGGACTTCGCTGGTTAATTGCAAAGGGCTGAATGTGCCCTTTAGATTGCTCCTTGAGCTCGTCTGAGACTTTGTACATTATCTTTGGGACATTAAGCACAGCAGGATGAGTTCTCCAGGGAAATTTTGCAGCGTTGCCAGCATTCTGATGGCTGGTCCCTTGGAACGCAATGTACTTCTATCTCCAGCTTCTGGAGTCATATGATTATGTGAGGATCTCAGCTTTCATGACAATGAAAAGTAGGTTTCCAGTCATTGAGACTGCAGAGAAAAGCTGGCAAATGTGACCTCCAAAAGATAAAGCACCAAAAAACAAATAAAAGGTATCTAAGCTATCTCAAGAGCCTGAATTTTTACTTAACTGCATGGCTTAAAAACAGCATCGTTTTGAGGAACCACTGTTAAATTTTGAATACTTGGAATTTTCCTGAAAAGGGAAAAAATTGCTCCTTCCTTTTTTTTCTTCTCCTCTCCTTGCGCTTCTTCCTTCCTTTCTAAGGCTCCAGCCTGTTGCTTGTGCTCCTCAATTGTTCTCAGTCTAGAGCTGACATCGGACACCAGTCAGGCAGAGTGCGAGCACTGGGAATTTTCCAGGTTTGCAAAATGTTTTCCTTGCATCTGCCAAAGCCGACGGCAGCCGTCGCTGAACACGTGCCACTGGAAAATCACAAGCAGGCTGCCTGCCAAGGATGCAGAGCTCTTTGGACCGAGGCGTCAGGGCCTTGTGAGCGTGAGAGGACACGGAGCAGGTGTGACCATCGGGGCAGTGCTGCCGCTGGCCCTGGGCACAGCACAGCCACCACTGCCTTCCCAGGCAGCAGGGCTGGGGCTGGGCTAGGCACTGCTGCACATCCACACTGGGATCTCGCCCCACAACAGAGAGCCTTGTCCTTGTCCTTGTGCGGGACTGTCCGCTGCTGTCCCAATGTGCGTTTCTTTGGAATGGAGCAGTCTAAGTGGAAGTAATGTGTTCCTCATGGAGTAAACAATCTCAGCAAATGGCTTGCTGACATTCAATCACAGTTCTGTTCTGTGGGGACATCTCCAGCACCCCTTGAATCCTGTGCCAAGCCATTAAAGCCTCTCACTTGGCAATGGGTGTTTGCAAAAAGAGGCTAAAAAGGAAGCTGCTGAGTAATTAGGTACTGTGAGCACAAGAAAAGTGCCACCAGTGTGGTGTGGGGAATTTTAAATTTATACTGTCCATGTATGTCCATACCCTCTGGCAGTGCTCAGAACGAGGGGAAAAATATCTAAAAGTATGGAAGTTTTTGTCCCAGCCTTAAACGAGATGTGACACACAGGATTTGGTGAGGGAGTCCATTTGTTATTCCATTTGTTATTTTTAAGTTATATCAGCTTCATGGAAAAAAAACCAAATTAATCTTACAGAAGGTTTTGTCAAAACTTTTAGGGCCAAAATTCTGCCTTCCATTAACAATATGCATTTTAATCAGGTGTTTGAATTTCATATCTTAATGTAGATGATGTGTGCATACATTATGTGCCAAACCTATATATACCTGTTTGAGGGAGCTCCTAAAAAACCCAAACCATCTGTTTTGGATGTTAACAGGAAAGCATGGAGAAGGTAGAAATTTTAGGCACTATGTATAGCCAAGAATTCGGTGCATGCTCAGTGCAGAAGGGAGGAAGGGAGGAAATACAAGTGGATTTACGCCTTTGCAGAGCCAGCCAAGCTGGGACAGCCTTGCAGTGTGCTGCCTGTGCCCCTCAGAGGTTGTTGCAGCTTTATGTACCGAAATGCTGCCTGGGGCTGACAGACTACCAGCAGGACTGATTAAACCAACTACTGGAAAAATCCCCAGGAAGCTCTTCAAAGCACAGCATTTGCAGCGCTGAAACACGAGCCGCGCTAGCGCCTGGATTGACTCCTGGGTTTGGCAGCTCTGAGCTCCCTGCTCGCACACAGGCACAGCAGCTGTGACAGGGAGGTGGCAGCGCCTCGGGTGCCACCTGCAGCCCTGGGCACAGGTAGGGCACGGCCCACAGCTGGCACTGCTGACAGGCACGTGTTTGCTGAAGGACACATTGCAATGGCACACGTGTGTATAAATGACCCCAGAGTGGCCACATAATTAAGCAACAAAGGTCTGCCTTCTAAGCTTTCTGCTCTTCAAAATTTTCTCTGAGTAAAGGGCTCATTTGTGAGTCTGATGAACGGCTCATGAAATGGCTTGTACAGCAGGATGCTCACAATAAAATGGATTTGGAGTATAAAAGGCAGCATTATTGTTATCCCCCTGCCTGCCTGGCTTCTCGCCAGCCTCCTGCTGCCTTCTATCTCCCATCACAGGAGGCTGGAAAAATTCCCCCAGGACTGATTCACATGAGAGAGACCTGTGAAAATGGAGGCGGTCTGAAGGAGGGAGGTGATGGCTGAAGAGAGGAACCAGGCTCGCAAGCACTGACACAAGCAGTTAAGCGCCTGGAGAGGTGGGAGAGCAATGAGAGTCTTTGCAAGAGGGAATGAGAAGGAAATCCCAGGCAACTTCTCTCTCTATGAGTGTTCCAGCCCCCCCACAAAAATGCTGCTTTGATACCAGAAAAATTCAAGAGTGGCAAGGGGAGCCACCTGCCCTCGAGTGCTGGCAGTCAGCAAAGCGGTGAGGCTCTCCAGGGCAGGAACTGGACACGTGGAGACACTTCCAAATAATTCCCAGGCAATTTCAGGAGTGTTGGTGGTCCAGAGATGGTTACAATTGGGTAACAGGGGCACCATGGTTTGGAGGCTGAGGCTTCATGAGCAGAAAGTCAGATGAACACCATGCCAGCTGGTTCTGAGTCCAGGAAGGATCCTGGCCACCTTTCATTTGCTGCAGCTGAAACATCTTAGGAAACGAAAGTTTTCTGCTGCATCTTATAATACATTTTACACTTTGTTCATACTGCCACTTACCAGATTAATAAGGTCTAGAAAGCACTGGAAACTTTTTTAAAATTAAACTGGGGAAAGTCTTAAAGTAGCTCTCATACCTGATTTCTAAAAATCTTTCTGTGTGGGCCAGCTTTTTACAGTTCAAATACTTGAAAATCTGGACTTGTCAGGTCACCAATGGATTTTTTTTTCTGTTTTCCCTGTGATATTGTTTTCCCAAGATAATTTGCCAACATTGCAATATCTTCTTTCTCAAAGAGTATCCTCATTTGCTCAATTTTCCTGCCAGAAGCTGTGCTCCTGCTGAAGCCTGCAGTGTGACTGGTGGGTATCAATAGAGGCCCAATTTATTCCCAGACTTGAAGCAGCAAGAAAAGGCCAGGGTCACTGTGTGCCTACTTGATTTGTTTCTGCAGTCTTGAGGAAAGATGTTAAACATGCAGCTACCAAATTACAGTGCCAAGAGCATAGTTTCCTTTTTCTACATGAAGATGAACTTGACCAAACTCTTGGCTTGCACCATAAGAGAGCTCACCCTTGCATTTGAAGAACTATGAACTTTTGAACTAAGGATTTATGAACTGGATAGCATTTTCATTTGATGACATTAAGAAAGGCTTTTTCATTTATATAGGCTGCTTGAGACTTGTTTAGTTTGTGTTTCATTTACTATATAATTTAGTCCAGTCAGATAATAACTGAATTAACTATATAGCAACATTTTAATTTTCTTATGCCCTTTGTATCAGTTTTCACTTTTCTTTTCATAGCTGTTTGCATTTTATTTAACCAGCATACATTTTTGCAATTTTTGATCTAAAATATATAATCTACCCAATGCACTTCATTGCTTTCAAACTCTCAGCAGACTCTGTAACAATATCTATTGTGTCTCATTTGGCAGACAAATATTACCTGTTTGACCATCTGTATTCATGTACAGTTATTCCGCCCAAGTCCACAGACTTCCTTTCTCACCATTTAGAATGAGAAATACTTGTACTGTTGAATAGATTAATTTTTATTTAGTGGTCTGATGTCCATGACCCGTATTTGGGTTATAAACCTGTCATTTGCCAGGGCTCATTATCCACTGATTGCATAAGCTATTGTTACCAGGATAAATTAAGAATTCATCTGAAAATCACAATTAATCATTTGACCAGCTCTACAAATAAGGTCAGCCAACATCTTCTGCCCCTAAGTTCAATAAGTTTGCTGCTAGACTACCTTCTGAGTTTTAGCTGCCTTGATTTGAGTTATAATCAGAAATATCTCATTTCAGATTCAAATTACAACACTAACTCAAGTGTGCTGGCAAATCTTTTAAAGACTCACATATTCTAAATATGTGCATAGATGATAAAGTAGCAAGATCTGAAATAATTACTATTTATATCCTTCCGTTGTTTTCTCCAAAAACAGTACTTTAGACTTACATATTGTTTTCAAAATGATTAAGCTGACTCCTAAAATGTTTTTCCTCAAATGTTTTTGTTTTTTCAAGTCAAATAATGCCTCACGACTATTTCCATCTGGTAGTAATAGTCCTGTTTATTCTGGAACATCTTGGTTTATATTATGCCTCTGTGTAACAAAATCTATTGAAATCATGCAAAACACCAATCTCTCTGCCAAAGTCAATAAAATTACTACTTGTTGAAGAAAACAGTAAACAACAGAACTTCATAATGATGTCATTAGCACATCCTTTGTCAACAGTTGGGAAATCTGGAACTTTCAAGAAAAATAAAGAAGGAAAAAAGTAATGCGTTCAGCTCAGTTGTATAATTAATTATACATAAACTTCTAATGAGATTTGGTTAAAAATGCAAACAATTTTATAGCAGCATTAGCTGCACAGCAGCGTAGCAGCAGTAGTTCAGCAAGTAGAGAGGATGCTGTGTTTTATCCATCCATCAAATAAATGGACACATTTTAAAGCTTCTTTAGTGCTGAGAGTCATTGTGCTACAGCAGGCCCTGAGCTGATCCTGAGTCCAGTTCAGGAGTCCAATTTTCTCCATTTGGGAGTTCCAAAGGCATTTTGTCCTGCCCTGCATTTTCTGTTGGGAACAGAATTCTACTCTTTGCGTTCAGATGCTCCGGGGATGTTCCCTCAGAAAACCTTCTGTTGGTGACAGCACAAGCTTTTCTTTTGCATCCATTTGGTACAAAAAATCCTATTTATGGGTTTATTTTTTTGTCCTGAACAGTTTAAATGTGTGACAGTAGAACCTTCTGCAGAGAAGAGTGCAGCCATGGACAGAGCATGTTTACTTAGCTGTCAGTGCCAGCCAAGAAACACGGAACCCCAGAAAACCCAGGGGTAGGCTGCAGCAGGAGGGACAGACATGGCCTAAAGTGGCATGATATGGTCAAAACTGAATCTACTAGATTAGCTGCCAGAGATTACTACCAAGAAAAGAGGAGAAGGAAAAGGGAAGGGCTTTTCTGATTTCTACATTTATCAAACAGTAAATTAACAATAGCTCTAAAGAGGTGTGCTTTGCTGTAAGGTACAGATCCTGTGCAGTGTTAAATGCAGTGAGATTAGTGTCTACTCAGAAATGCTACTGATGATCCACACCGAGCTTAAGTGGTCTGGCTGCAGCAGAGAATATTTTCTACTCCCTTTTTGCCGTGTGGAAATCAGCATCTATGGCATTCTTTAAATCATCATCCTTGGCATTCTTAATGGCTTTCCTTCATCCAGGAAATTCTGTTAGGTTTCAGAGATTACAAACACAAATTAGTAATAATTTATTACATTAATAAAGACCTCCTTATCCTGAAAAGGGGCAATTTCCAGCTCATGCACTGTCCCAACGTGCCACTAGATGGTAGAACAGGACTCTGCACGGTCCTGCAGCCGCATGCCCAGAAAAACCCTTCCAAAAAGCAGCTGAATCAATCCTCCCCGAAGATTCATAACTCTACAGTACAACTTAGAATTCTTATTCTAACTGCACACATCATATTCTTCGTCCTTTACAGTTAATTGTTATCTTCAGCGATGATTTTCCAAGGAGTGCTTAGAGAGCAAGGCACGCACCAGCATCTTGCGCAGGGTACCCCACGGTACCCAGCTAGCACCTATGGAGTGATGAACTGTGAAAATTAACCACGGGATTCGTTTGTAAACTGTGGAAACCACGTTGCCTGGGAGGCAAGAGCAGCGATGAGAAACTTCTGCTCAGAAATATCCTCTGGGTGAGCTCCTGCCTCTCTGGGAAGGGCTGCGTACCCTCCTGCCCTTTGGAGATGTGCACAGAAATGTGGAGGGGAGGGGACAGGACCACCTCCCCTTCAGTGGCTTCGACAGGTATTGAGGGGAATAATGGGAATTTTTCTACATGCAGTAGTAGGAAATTTAAACTCAAAGCAGCAAGGGTACTGGTAATAGTTAAGTAATAACTGAGCTGCTATGACTAAATGAAATAAAGATAGTGTAAAGACAGTGTAATATGCCTAGGGTTTTGTTTTGTTTTGGTTTTTTGTTTGGTTTTTTTTAAGTGATATATTGTCTTGGAAAATCTGACTTTGATTCGCCAAGGAACTTACAACCTGCTTGGATATGAAAGATGAACGGCACATGCAGTGAAATATATCTCAGGGACTTTCAGCAAAGATCAAAAGCATTAAACAGTGATTTCAAAAGTCTTGGAGAAGGGGCATAGGTGTGCTACAGAAGTCAGGGAAAAATAACGATGTAATTTAATGTTGTTATTAGAGAGCCAACAAGGAACAGGTGGAATAATAAATATATCTACCAGTCTAAAAAAAAAGATTCAAAGCATGAGTGCACAAGCAAATAGAATTATGCAGATACTTGAAAACATACAGAGAACTAACAAAATGCAGCTCGTTGCATCACAAAAAACTATGTGTAGACAGTTATGTGGCAAGTAAGGTTTATTTACTATGGGAGGAAGAAAAGCACTTTCTTCACCTGGTGTTTCCAGCCCTGCTGAATAGACAGTGGTGTGGATAGAGCAGTCCTGGGCAATGGTTCCTCCCCTGCCAGATAAGCATTAACTTAATCACCCACTCCTGCTTTATCTGTAAACACAGAGCTCAGGACTTCCCTGAATTAATCCTTGTTTGGACTGCGTAGGGGATTGGATGGGCAAAGAACACCAAGTACCATTAAGGTTTTTTTCCGCTGCTATCACAAACAACAATATTGCAATACTCTGAACTCCCTCTAAAACAACCTTCAGTGCTTGCCTTCTGTTGGAAGATATTTTCGGAGTCTCACTTTAAGTTCAATATAAATTATATTCTTTGATTACATGCAGTGATCCTTTCGGTAAAACTGTCTCAGTATAAATCTCTGCCTTTCTAATAATACTGATTTTCAGTTAAAGTGCTAATTAAATCAGTGATTACATCAATTTTATATCCTTCTAGAGTCATCAAATACCAGGCCAAACACCTCACAGAACCTGAAACTATGTTACAGTGTCAAGTAATATCAGCGCAGTCTTTTGATCAGCTTAAGCATTGGCTAATCAGCAAAAACTGACTCCCAAATGACCATGCAGCTTGACATTAACTGTATTGTTCTAATTTAATTCTCTATCAAGAGGGTTCTGCATCAGTCACCCCATCTCTTTTCTTAGGAATAGAGATAAATGGATAGGCTTATATTGCCATAGCATCCAGACATCTGGATCTCAAAGAGTGTTTCAGAGATGACCGTCAATCATTGTCCATATTAAGAGAACTCCTTTATCAGCCCTGGCCAAACTGGGGTTGCTGGGTATTGACAACTGATAGAGAAGCTTTAGCAGATGTGACTCAGCACTCCCCTGAGCCCTGCTGGAGTGGAAAGGATTTATTACATGATTAGCATATTAATACTGTCCTGCTTTTTCCCAAATACAGAATACAATATTGGCTGCTCCTGCTTAATTTTTCTCTCTCTCTCTCTTTCTTTTTTTTTAGTTGATTCCATAAATTCTGTCTATTTACTTTGGTATAAGCTCTTCTTCTCCCTCCTCTGTTTCAAAAATGCATCACTGCTGTCCACAAGTCTGTAGACCACAGTCCGGTCCAGTGGCACATTTTCTTTCTTGTCACTTTTCTTCAACAAGCTATCTTCTAATTTACATTATTACAAACTTCTACTTTCTCACATTTGTTCTGTATTTTCTATACTTCTTTCATTTTTCTCTAAGCCAATCGGATTTTCCAATCAAAATAACTCTCTTTTCTTTTGTAGTGGACTTTTTCAATGCTCCTAACAAATATGCAGGCTTCCTGCTTAAATTCTTCCTTGCAGAGATTTGATCCAGAATTGATTCAAATTCAGGTTATGAAATTAGTAATTTGGAAGGACCACCTGTATTCTAAAGGTTTGGTATCACCAACAGATATGGTTGCAGAAATGTTCAAAAATACTTTTAACCTCAGTGGGGAGATAAGTTATATGGAGTGAGAAATTAAGAGCCTTTTCCAATTTTGAGTTAATGAGCCCACAGCTAGAACACTGTATATAGTTCAGAGTACATCCATGCTGGACATCTGACATCTGAAAAGACTTCAGGAAGTAAAAGCATATAAATCAGGACTGAGGGCATTTCTGAAAAATGCTTTAAATAATGAGATGTTTTTAACTAACTGACAAGAGGAAAAGGAGAGTAATCAAACAAGTGTCTATATGTATTTTTAGGGAGATATATTGCTTGTAGGGTTTACGTAGAGTATGTGGAAGAAGGAAGAGAGAGAAAAAATTACAGAGGCATATTGGATGGGAGGACAAGGAGTTGCTCGGTTCATTTGGGCTGAACTAAGATTTTCTATGTCACTTCTATATGGAACAGATTTTCTTTGCTGTGGAGGATGTCGAGAAGATGAGCAAATACATATTTTACCTTGGTCTGTCCCTGTTTCTACACTCCTATTTTACTCCTTAAAGGCTCTGGCTATCCAGGCAGCAAAGCTAACCAACGTGGCTTGAACCCCCAGCACTGCTTGTCTGGATCTTGGTGGATTTTCTGTGAGACTTAGGCACTATTTAACAAAGCGGTGAAAGAAAGCAAGAACCGTCCTTTCCACAGCTTTATCTTGGCCTCCCTCCAGGCTCTGCAGCAGCAGGCAGATGTCAGCGCCTCTCTTGGTCACTGCACAGGAAGCCAGGGTCAGAAACTCTCCTTGAGCGGTGTGAGAATGGCAGAGCCTGTTGCCATTTGGGCACTGCAGCAGCACAGCCCCAGGCCAGCTGACCCCTGGCTGTGCTGCTTTCTCACGGAATGTCCCCAGCCTGGAAGCTCCTCCTGTATCCCCACCTTTGGCTGGACTCCGTGAGCTGCTCACAGTAATGACATCTGTCACAGAGCGAACCCCGGCAAGCCCCAGCCTCCACAGCCCCGAGCAGCATTTCTGCTCAGTCCTGACCTGTCTGTATCAGGTCCATAGAGCTCCTCAGCCTGTCAGCCCCAGGACTGGAGAGCTGCAGCCCCTCAGCAGCTCCATCTGAGCCCCAGGACTGGAGAGCTGCAACCCTGCAGCAGCTCCATCTGAGCCATGGGAGAGCTGATCCCAGCACTGCTGGGGCTGGGACCACCAGCACATCACTGCCACCACAGCTGAGCACACAGCTGCTGCCCTGTGGAGGCTGCTGGCCCCTTTGGCACAGGCTGCTGCACCCTCTACCTACACCCAGGAGCTGGACTCAAAGCCAGCTCTCCCACTGGCATCTCCTCAGCACCTTCCTCAAGGCTGCCTGGCAGCAGTAACGGGGCTCAGCTGCGAGCCAGGAGCTTTGGCCAGGATCTGCTTGCGGATCTGGCATTAAGCTGCCAGACCAGGTCAAACCTGCAAGAAACAGCTACAGCCTCCCATAGCCACCCTTTCCCAAGAGCAGCAGAACATCAGACGCCCTGATGCTCTCCAAAGGCCCCAGGCAATCCCAGAAGGAGCTCCTACAGGATCCTGGATCAGAGCCAGGAAACTGCAGCAGCAAGTGCTCTGCCCGTGGCCACCTTGGCTATCCATGGTCTCTGTCCACGGAAGAGGAAAGAGGGCAGCCCCTCTGACACTCCTCAAGCCTTCTTCAGCTTGAGCTTTAGCTCTTTGCTTTTACTGACAACATACCAGCAGCAAAGTGCAGTCACAGAAAACAATTAAACCTTAAAACTTCAAAGGTAGTTGATGAGATTTTGGCAAGCACATGGATTGTCAAGTGCCTGTGCCTTGTTTGCCATGAAATCAAGCTCAAGGTATGGCACATATGACTGTCCAAAGTGTGCTGGGTGGGGAGAAAGGAAGAGGAAGGGGAAGTGGGGAAGTGGGAGAGGAAGAAGTCACCGCTACCTCACTTCACCAGATGGCTAATGCTGATCCCTCTTATGACAGTCCCTGCATCATTTCCCAAGCCCGCAGACAAGGCCTGGGGCTGAAGAGCCCCAGCTGGGGATCGGTGGGTGGGTCCATCCCCATCTCCAGGTGAGGGGGTGTGGCACAGGGTGCCCCTAAAGGGAGGTGCTGGGGATGCTGCAGCAGTTGCCTGGGGTTGGTTCTGGTTCCTGCTGTGCTCTCTCCCATGATGGTTGGCTTCAGGGTGGACTTCAGCGTGCTCCTAGAGCCTCTGGGCTTTGTTAAGGTCCTTGAATTGGTGAGTGGAGCTGGAGGGGCACAGGGGAAAGCCCTATCCTCAGGTGGGGCTGCTGCCCCAGGCCTGGGCCGGGTACCCCTGGAGAGCTGTGAGCTCCTGGGCTGGCAGACCCTGCCCCAGCTCTCTGGTGCTGGTGTCCAACCCCAGGCTGCTCCTCAGCCAAGCCCTTGGGCTGCAGATATGTAAACTTCACGTGTTAATTATAAGTGTGTTGCAGCAGCTTGTACTGCTGTGTATTGTGTGTTCTGGTGATTGGGGATTTAGGGTCTGGCTAGTGAAAAAGGGAAAATAAGAGCTATTTGGAAGGTCAGATTGGTGTGTGACACCCTGGGCATATATTTTCTAGTTATTTGAATTTGCAGTTGTCACTATGTGAGACTTGTAAAAGTATTTCCTTTATCAACTGCAAGAAATACTCTGCTGGCTGTTAGCATTTTTTTAAAAAGCCAACAAAATACAAACACCAAATTTTTTTTTTCTCTTCAAATGAAAATAAAATTAACAGAAAGCACTTTCAAATGGGCGTTGGTTAACAGTGTTGCTCATGCCTTTGTGTTTTAGAAGTTCAGCATTTTTTTCTTGACATCACTTCATACTTCAGCTCTGCTAACCGTGTCGCCATTTCTTGTCTTCTTTAGCTATTTCAGCTAAATGTTGGGTTTGCTCCCTTTGAGCTCTACTGGTGTGCACTAATGTGTCTATGTAACAATTCCTATAGATTCTTGCCATCTTTACTTTTGCCACATGTGGAAGTTTTCAAGGTGAAACTACCCTTCTAGTTTCCTGCAAAGGTGTGGTAAACAAAACAATTACAGCTGTGTTTGGTTATCCATTCAGGTGAGCATTGGCTCTTCAGTTATTACTTTGTAACTTGCTATTATTCCCTTTTTCCCTATCTGTCTCCATATGAAGTGTACTTAATCTATAAATGGAGATGTGAAACTTCTGGCTTGGTCTGTAGCATCAATAAATATTTAGTTGTAATTATTCAAAGAATTGTAGTTGTTAGTGCCTTACAGAAAGATGTAGGTAGAAATGGCAATTGGCTGTGTTATGCTTTGCATTGCTCTACCTTAAGCTCTAGTCTAGCAGTGCATGAATGCTATAGAAAGTAATTAGTAAGCAAAACGACACAATCAATTTTAGCAGCCTAATTCTTCATCAATTTGTAGCTGCTTTGGAGGCCCAGATAAGATTATTTTGAATGTGCCATTATCCTATTTTTGTTCAAAGACTGAATGGAAAACACTTTTCAGTTTATTCTATTGTTATCTTGGTGAGGGTGTTGGGCACAAAAAAACTAAATACTTCAGTGTCATTGCAGTGCTCTTGTAGAGACAAGCTCCTTTCCTGGAGCAGGAGGAAGAAGGCTTCCTCTTTGCTCTTGCAGCTGCACAGCTATGATGAGTGCAGGGTTGGTGCTCCATACGTGTTCAATACACATAAGAACATAAATAAATATAGAAATTGATTCAGTGGCCAGCCAGCAAAAACCACTACAACAGTATAGAATTTGGTCACAAAACCCAGCATTATAACAGCATTTGGAGGGGACAGTGGGAATCTGAAATAATTCTGTGCTGGTCACAGAGTGGTCACTGCTGCTCGCACAGGCTTTATTTATTCAGCTTCAGTGCTTGCATTTTTTTTGTAGCTGTAACACCTTTTAAGTCCTGACCACCTTGCTTAACTACCAGTGTGTAAAATAATGTTGTTAAGTCTGCCTCCAACCTGGGGGTTTTTTCAACTGCTCTAAAAATGAGATTAGGATCCTTATCCTGAAGGTACTATTGCATATCTCAGCGTAGGATTGGGAACAACCTTCAGATAGCTTAACAAACCTCTGTGTTGCATAACTGATTATTTATATATGTATAGTGTTATCTTTCAGAGTAAACGTATACAATCAGAATGCAGAATCATGGTTATTGTGGAGCATGAAGCATAATTATATGAAGTTTCCACTGCATAGTGAACTCTAACTACATGGATATAATCTCCACAGGTTGAATACTGCTGTATTTAGTGCACCAGACCCAAAAGCCTGCGGTGGTACTTGGACTGATGCCCATCTCGTGGGCGACTTCTCCTCTTCTGCACAGTTCTTTGTTACTCTGGCAGCACTGGTGTTCCTCTACTGCATTATTGCCCTTATGGTGTATATTGCATACAACCATGTGTACCAGCAAAATAACAAGTTTCCTCTAACTGTAAGTAATGCTAAGATATTTTAATGTTTTGACTTTGAAACTGCAAAGAGATGAGAAATATTACTAATGCAAGAATAATTGGTGAATATCCAGTAGTTACAAAAGTTAAATGGAGTGTGAACACAAATACTTTGGACTGGTCACTACAGCACTCGAGCAGAAAAGGGGACCCAAAGCCCTTGGCCATCCATGGCATCACAGCTTATACAGTTATTGAAGCAGAGTGGAATGAACTTTCACTTTCTTAGATGAACAGTATCTTTACCACAACTTTTCTTTTGAATATGCAATTGTTTCATAGGTGAGACCTCCTCTGCTAGTCTGAGAATTTTCCCTGTGTAGAGCACCTGCTGCAATTGGCAGAGGCAAATAATTACCTTGTTACCTTGATTTTAGTCACCTTCAATACTGAAGCTCTGAATGAGAAATTTCATAGCAGGCTTGAAAATGGGCTTAGTGACCTTTCAAGCCAAATTTTCTTGTATGTCAGCCATCCAGGTTTAAATCTTCTGTGCTTCTCCCCTCACCCTCACTTTTCTAAACTTTGGCTTAAATTCTTATAAAGTAAGTGCTAGGCATCTGATTTCAAAAACAGATTTCTTACAAAGGTTAAGATTGCCTTTTGCATCTATCAAGCACAAGCATATAGTCTTGTAGCTGGTTATCAGCACTGAGTTGTAATTACAACATTGTCATTGGCTGAGTTTACTTGTGATCATTAGCACTGATGCAGTTATCTTGATGATATAATTGGTACTGTCTCTGCCTTACTCTCACATATATTCCTGCATTTTTTTAACCTATTAATGAGTATTTCTTTTGTGTAGGACTTGACTATCAGTGTCCTGACAGCCTTTCTGTGGCTGGTCAGTTCTTTTGTTTGGGCAAAGGTGCTTGCTGACATCAAGGTGTCCACAGGAGCCAGAATTATTCCAGGAATTGAATCTTGCAAAGCACCAGGAACAATTTGCCATTTTCTTTCTGTGACCAGCATGGGAATTCTGAATGTGTCTGTGGTATGTATGCCTTCCACCATATGGGCACAATAAATGTGTTGGAAAACAGCAAATGGTACCTGAGAGTCCTGTTCTACTGATTGCATATGTTGCTCTGTGTTAAGATTCCTTTATGGGTTATAGGTCCATTAATACTGTAGTAAAACACTGAGCAAATAATTTCTTTAAGGGAGCAAGTTTTCTTCTAAAGAAAATAAAGAAACAATTTGTAGGGTCTTCCTCTAGAGTTGTTACAAGCAGCATTTCCAGATACATTTGAATGTCTATTTATGCCTGTAGCCAAGAGCAACTTAAAATATCTTACCGAGCCACCCAAGTGGTCTGATGACTGATATAAGAAGGAAATGCTGTGCTGGTGCTGAGCCTAGATTTTTACTCAGCTGTGAGCATTTTTACATGTCAGATCAAGGTTCCTTGTAACACAACAGTATGAAGCTTGTGTTCATAAAAAGAACCCTTCATAGCAGAGCAGATTAGGCATATTGTATGAACTTCCTGGTGAATCCTGCTTTTTAAAACTCAGGCTGTTATTCATTGGCCCAATAAAAACTAGTCATGTGATCTGAGCATGCATATGCAGAGGTGTTCAGTGACTGAAAAGAATTTGTCCAATTCTGTGCAAAGGATAGAGTAAGCTTGACTCTCTGGTCTACAAAGAATGCTGTTAAAACAGCTTGTAATACCCTGAAGAGTGTGGAAATGTCTTGTCCATATCAAAGGGGTGCCAAAGATAGTTGTTTCTGATTTGCCTTGAAGGCATATTCTGGCTTGTTTTAAAAAAAGAAAAACAAAACCCAATCAAACACAACAAATTTAATATTACTTTTTTTTTCCCCTTTTTTCTTTTTCTTCACCCTACAGGTGTTTGGCTTGCTTAATATGATTTTATGGGCAGGAAATGTTTGGCTTGTATACAAGGACACCAACTTGCACAGCCAATGGAACAGAATTTCTGGAAGTCCAACTGACAGGGTATAAAAACAAGCTGATATTTTGAAGTGCTTCCGCTTTCACATCACACTACCAAGAGCATGGAGCCATTAGGATTCATTTCAATAATAACTGATAATTCCTACAAACTTCTATTTTGTACCATGGCTTGACATAAGGTCTTGGGTACTCCAACTGAAGTGTTTAATTATCATGAAATATATTATGTCTTTCAAGGTTGTGCAGCATTATATTACAGTTTTTGAAGAGCAGAATGAAGAGGTTATCTGGATGCTGACCCTTTCTGGTTCTTAAATTAGCCTTATAGGAGGGACGGGTGTGAAGCAGCTGTATCTGGGTTATTACTGCATCATCTTTAGTTCTGGCAAGCCTTGCCTGAAAAATGGAAAGTAAATTTGCCCAGTGCATGTGAAAATGCAGTTCAGTTTCTTCCTATCACTAATACCTTGCAAAAGTCACCTGAGTAGAATTCATAGCTCTGTCAAAGTTGCAGCCAAGACATGCAGGTTTCCAGATAATCCATTCAGATCATTGTATCAAATCTGCTGCTGGGCCTGTCAGGAAGGACATAATTTCTATGTTTAATATGTTGTTACTGTTAATGGCTTGGGACAATCACCAAACAAGGAGATTTGTTGAATGAGTTCATAGCTTCTGGCCTCACTAATATGAGAGTTTGTGTACGCGTGCAATAGATGATTTAAACACTTGAAGGAGGGGGGAGGGAGGAATAATTAAGTATGGTCCAAAACACTTACAAATGTTGTAAAGTCAAAGTCAATGTATTCTGCTGTTGCCTGGGCTTCTGTATTTTTCTTTTGAAGTGCATGAACAAACATTGTGTGTCAAAGGATGTAAGGGGAGATGTCTAATTTTTCATTGATGTTGTTCAGCTCATTCATTGGGAACAATATTTGGGTCTTCTAATGTGAACTTCTTAATTAAGGGCTCCCTGTGAATTGCCCAGAACAAATGTTTTGACAAATTGAATAAGCAAGCTGTTCCAGTATTTCTGTTTGTTTAAACTATTTGTGATGAAAATAGACTTAATAGTGTGTATATAATGCAAATTGTAGTTGTTCAGTGTGCCAGAGCTGTTGACTTTCTGATAGTAAACCTTAGTTTCAAAGAGTATAATAAAGTCAATATGATGGTTGCTGAAATAACGTGCCTTGGGTCCTTACTGCTGTTGAAGTGATGCAAATATATTGACTTTGTAGCTTTGGGCATGGCTTTAGCTGTTGCTGACTGTGTTGGCCAAATGAGTTACCTGTGCTACGGAAGGGGCTTTGACACTGGGACCCTTTTTGTAAAGAGGACTATTTATCATTCCTGCAGGCTACAGCTGCCTGGTGGTGCTCAGCACTTCTGTCAGCTCAGAGAGGGGCTTTTACTACTTAAAACAATCCAAAATTTTATTTTTGGAAGAGGTGAGAAGTGCAACTTTCACTTGTTTGTGTCACTGAGCATATTTATTTAAAAATACATATTTCATCCTAAAATCTAAAACTTCTATTTTTGTATTGTCTAAGAAAAAAATACAATAATTATACATTAATTAGGTTTTTCAGTTTTATCATTCTTTGAGATTTAAATTTATACATATGGCTAAAATATTTTTATTAACCTTTAATATTTTTAAGAAAACTATATTCCTGTCTATTTCTTATGTGTTTCTCTACGTTGTCCCAAAGAGACCTGTAAGTCATTGGCATGGCCTAGTTATAAAATGGTAATTGTGAGTATTTTTGTACAGATGAGAGCAGTAATGGATTAGATCAGTACAGGCCTCATTGATGGCTGAGGTCTAGCCAACATGTGAAACATAGTTGGAAAACTTAATACAGTATGACCGATTGTTTCACCAAAAACTTAAATTTCTTGTGCACTCAAAAAGACATTCCTTGTCCCCTTAGGGCTGAACCTTAATGCTTTCTGTAGAAGAAACAAGTGTGTCCTGTCCCCAGAGTGTTTTCCTTCAAAGGACAAGGAGATGGAATATGGCAGGCAGGACTATAGCTGCTGAAATAGAGATCCACAAATAAGTGGTTATGTTTTGTAGGAATGCAGGCTGCACGTGTGTCTGTTCCAGAGAGCTAAATGCAGAGCCAGGTTGCTGTTCCCAGGCCAAGCTAAGTGTGATGTGTAGTCCAGAGCAAGCAAGATTTTAAAAAATGAAAATAACCCCATGTGCACTTCTGGCTCATTAGGGTAAAGCTTGTTTCCCTCTGTAAGGGGGAGGGACTGATGCAGAATTCTGCAGGCTTTGATGGCTGCTCGAGTCCTGCAGCTGAGATGAAATGGAAATCATGCAGCAGGAGCAAGCAGCTGCTCTCATTTACCCTGGACACCCACAAAGGGCTGAGCAGTCTTTGCCTTTGAATTAACATCGTATTTGTGCTGGCAGCACCAAAATATTCAGTGTCTTATTTACTCATGGGGCGGCGGGGGGAAGACTGTCTGATTTATCAGCTTTACGTTGACTGCAGAGAATCACCATTGCTATCAAGAGATGCAGTGTGCTTGATCCCTCTGTGCCGAGGGAACAAAGGGCCTGGAGCTCTGCCAGCTCTCTACAGGTAAGTAATCCTCAGCTGGCACCAATATTTCTTGCAGCCATCAGTGGAGCAAGCTCATAAAAATCCTTTGATACTGCAGGAATTATTCTGGTGGCAAGCTGTAATTATGCAGCCCTAGCTAGTCAAGGGGTGTATAATCCCTGGTGTGATGCTGGAGAGGGCGATTTTGGTCAGAAACCCACGGTGGGAAGAAAGGCTGTAAGGTGGTAGTGAAGGAAAATAAAGCTGAGGGGTCAGTGTGAGGTGGCAATAGAGAACTCCTTAGTGAAGAATAGAATCCATTAGCATTAGGAGGTGTTTAAGGAGGCCGAGTACATTGTGGTTTAGGCTGCTGTGACCAGTGCTCTGGGGGTCAGGCCGCTGTGTCAATGCTGAGAAATGTATATGCTGCCTGTGCAAACTCCCAGGAGGGTCCCTGCTGTGGAGCTGGCATGGTGGCAGTGTTGGCTGAGAGCTTTGCCACCAGCCTGCAGGAAAAGCAGTAGGAAATTAAATCCAAGAGAGATCTGGCAATGTCCAGTCCCCAGGAGCCAGTGCCGACAGTGCAGAATGGAGCTGCTCTGCGCTCTGTATCCTTTGGCTGCTGTCACCCCAGTGAGCAAACCCTTCTGCAGCACAGGCTGGGGCTGGGACACTGACACACCAGCTGACAGGCCAGCAGCACTGCTCGATTTCATTGTACTGGAGCCTAACAGCGCCTGGTGATGGGTGGGGAATTCCTCAAGGCTCTGGCTCTGCTGCACGCTTGGCTAGCGGTGGAAGCTGGGGGTGTGGAACTCTCACCGCAGGAAAGAAAGAAGACAGGTGCTGCCTTGATGTGAAGAGCTGTAAGACTGTGGGCTCATCACCTGCTCCTGGACACAGGGTAGGGACAGCCTGCTTATTTTCCCTTATTCCCTAGAACTGAGCAGCCCATGAAGCTGGGGCCATGCTGGGCTGCCTGCCCTCCTGCAAATTCCTGGGGAGCTGGTGGGGTGCCTCACTCTTGGAAACTGGCTGAAATAGTCCCTGATGCTTCCAAAAAGGCCCCACTCTTGAGCAAGTCATGATGGCACATCAGACGTTCTGGATCACCCTGGGCTATCTACTCTTGTTCTTGTGGCAGTATTTAGTGTGTGTTCCTTCCTGACAGATTTGCTGTATTGCCTAAGGCAAAGTTGTTGTCACAGACATCAGAGTCAGAAACCAGTTTTTGGTGCTTAGTCACCTTGACATATTAAGCTGAATAATTAAATTAATCAAAAGAATGCTACAGGATAGGAGTGCATCCCCATCCCTGAAATACAAGGGAATGAGGGAGTTTTCTTCAAGTTTGAGATCCAGCCCATGTACATTAGCAACACTACAGAGGTGCATTTTAGAGACCCAGATGTGGAATTCCCTTCTGGCATGTCAAGTGCATCCAGATGTACCCTTATAAACAATGCCCTCCTCCAGACACTATGTTTTTAGAGCAGGGAAAAAGAAGCTAAAATTTCAGACTTGTGTTTTTCAGAAAATTTTCCTTATATTTTTCAGTTGCAACTTCTAAAAACTTGTCTGTACTCAGTAGCACCCTTCTTGCCTGGATATTTCATTCTTCATCCTGTGTTAGGAATGCAGCAATATAGAGCTGTGTTCTGCCATCCTTAAAATTTGTGCCCACGTGGACACAACTGACAGTTTTGCCCTCTGTTCCAGGGCAAGCACTCCAGGTCCTAGGGAAGTATGTGCCAATCCTGACCATATTTTTCTTCCATTCTTTCCTTAAGTGAATCTGCCTCTGCCAGATCCTATTCTCTGCTATCCATAATTTTCAGTTAATGTTTCACTGTGGATTCTGCTTGGCTGACACTGGAATGCTCCCTCAGGCTTTTCTCATTTTTTTCTTACCTCCTGGACCAAACCCATAATAGTCAGTAAGAGTATTCTTCTAGCTCTCGAAGCAGGTTCCTTTTCATTCTGCTACATCAGCATTTGTTGCAAAGAGTGGGGGTGTATTTGGACAGCTGCTTCTCATAATCCATCATGCCCATGGAATCTGATTGATTGATGGCTGTGCTGCCAGGAGACTGTACCTGCTGCTTGCAGGTACCTGTGCCCTATCAGCAATGGGTGGTTTCTACTTGCTGTTACATCCTGTCAACAACTGAGCAACTCCTCATTTATTCATAAAACACGCTCTGTCTTTTCTTGGCTTGTGACTTCATGTTATCACTGCCAGCTGCATTTCTTTCTCACCTGTCTGTGCAGCCACTTGACTTAATGCAGTCGTGGAGGAGGCTGAATGCTCATACTTTACTCACAGTCTGAGTACAAAGTGGTTTTAGCTCAAGCTTTAATTAATCCACCTGTTTCATTTCAATTTAAATCCAAGTTTGAAGTAGCCCACACTCAAGTCCACGGCTGTGCTTGCTTTCTGTGGCCTAAGAGGAGCAGCTGAATCCCCTGCTAAAGCAGTAGTCATTTTATGTCCTGCACCCCATGCCTTGGCATGGTATTCTATTGGTTGTTATACATGCTGCTCTTCCCAGCTCCTTTGTATTTTCTCATTTATACATAACATCCTCTAAATCATCTTCCTCTGGTGACTTCAAATCTAATTCTCCACCACTTTCTGCAGATACAGCAGCTATTTTTAATTTTTGCATCCCGATCCGCTTCTTCAAGCATCTAATTTTAGCTTCACATTTAATATGATCAGGTTCCCTTGGAGCTCTCCTCTGCTCTGGGGTGAATGGCTGCACTGTGCATGCTAATCCTTCTGCTGAATTCTCCTGCTTTGTTTCCGTGGTTTTTCTTTCCCTTTTTCTGAATTGAAAATACTATATTTCAATATTACCTTTATAAACTACTACACTCTACTCCTTTTCAAGTTTTGTAGTATTTTCTTTTTAAACAGCTTTCAGATCAGAGCAATTATTTTCTGCTTTTATGCTGGCTGTAGCGGAACAAAAGGTTTAGCTGTTCCCTCAACAGCCACAGTAATACAGGAATGTATCCTCAAGTTTCATTTCATAATCACTCCAAAATAGCTAGAGAACACTTATTCCATATTGTGCCTGATCCTATGAGCTGAAATGGCACACATCCTCTTCCACAGAGAGGTGGCTGTAGCCTGGAAGATCTCGGGGGTGTTTTTCGTAGATTCCTTTATATTGCTCAGATTTTCAGTTGGCATTTGGGCAGCATTAGTGGCTTGGTGAGGTGTCTGCCTGCAGTGACATAAAGATTGCTGTCCAGCAAAGAGAAAAAAGACTGGTCAAGCTGTAAAGGACAGATGCTGTCTCTATCTACTGAAAAAAGTATTTTTCTGGTACCATGCAACAGCCCAGTCTGCACACAGTAAAAGGAGGCTGTGATGCCTTGACACTGAATTTGACCTATTCTTATACCAGGGCTTCATGGAGTATTGCATCAGGAGCTTTCCCGCTCTTCAAAAGCTTGGGCCAGTGTTGGCTCTGGGGCCTTTACTGACATGGTGTGCTTCTACTCTCTTGGGACAGGTCCTATTTACACTATGGAAACAACCTGCAATTCAAATGGACTTTTCTCTTTGAGCTGGCCAGCAAAAAAAGATCTCTGATCAGAAGAAGAAGAGGACAGAAAAGGACGCAATATTCTGACAATGAGTCCAAATGAGACAAATGGCAATAGAGTCCTTCAAGCTGCAGCATCTCAGAGCTGAACTGGGGGTTTTCAGACATTCCCAGTAGTGGCTGTGGCATGCAAGACATCTTTATGACAGTGTACAAGCAATTATCCCAGGCTCTACACCGGGAGTACCCCTGGAGAGGACTCATACAGAGATTGGCATGGTATGGGAAGGTCTCTTCCTAGAAGATCACGAATGCAGGTAGATCAGGCAATTATGGTTAGAGAATAAAATAGTATGTGCTAGTAGAGGAGATGAGGGTGATTATTTTTAGCTTTAGTTTCCACAGAGACTGTGCATCAAAAGTAACGAGAAAGGACTGGCAGGCACAGGAGGCTTTTTGCATTCAGCTCCACGAAGAGCATCTTGAGAATGAAGCTAGACCAAGAAATAAATTTGAGAAATGCTTTGCTAAAGTAAAAAGCCAAAGGGCCTGTGTTTCCTTCTTGTCCTGAGGCCCTGAAAGCTCTTAATCAAGGAAGTAATTTAATTTTGAACTGTACTGATTGTCTGGTTTAACATGTGGCCAATGTGGGCACTTCTGAGCTTTCAACCTTTTCTTGTTGGAAATGGAGCAGGACTGCTGGAAACTTGGAAGATCTCATCCTTCTTCAAGAGACCACGAACTTATTTTTCCATGAGCTGGGCAGTTACCTGTATGGATTTACAGCAAGTGCAATAGGCCTCCAGGCTGGAGCGATGGAGTTTTATTGGCCATGCATATGCACTGGTGCCCCAAAATAGGCAGGACTGTGAAGGATCAGTCCCTTCTGGATTAATCCGTGAGCTACCATTCAGTTACAACCACCTGTCATGACCTACCGCTAACAAAGCTGAGAGGACAGTGAATGTTTCATGCAAGAAGAGCCAGCAGAGTGATTACAGCCAAGTTCTGGCTGGAGGCACCCTGGAGCTGGCTGCTGCTTTATTTTGTTAAGCGGGTAAGTTCATGCTCTTTTAACTCTGTGGAAAAAGCTTCTGGTTCCGTGATGGGGCAGGATCTCTCCAGGAGCATGTAAGAACACGGTATTGATTGAACACAGGCTGTGCATGAGGAGATCCCTGAGCGCATCCACCTTTGTCCTGACACGTGTCGGAACAACACTGAAATACTGTCCTGAAATGTCTGTTACTTTAGTTCTTTGTTGATGATGCAAGCTGGCTCTGTCCCTCCATGTACAGCAGTGATGGGGAGGGGACAAAAGGGTGTAAGGTCCAAGCTGCAGCTCTGCTGCTCCTGGAGGGTGCACTAATGAGGGTTAGCTGTCAGCTGTCCCACGGACACCATCCACCCTGTGCAGACGGGCACGGAGAGTGACACCAATGCTCTGCTCACTTCCCCCTGCCCTCTCATCCCCTCCACTGCCAGTGGGGTTGGTAGGATGCTAAAACACATCCTGGCATCAGATAAAGTAGTTCAGGAAATTCCTCACTGAGGTTTATCTGTCGCTGAACTTGATACGTTGCTGTTGGACATTGGTGGGACTCTGGTCTCTCTGGGCAGGCTCAGACGGGGTGTTCAGATATTTGGTGAGGCTTTTGGGGTTTGTGCTTGACAGAACAAGGTGTCAAACTTCTTCAGACACTTTTAGAGCTGGGTAGTGGCTGAATAGGTGAGGTTTCATACCTGGATTTTAGTCCTTGCCTTCTAATATTTGATAGCAAGCAAATACTGCTTTATTTTGGTACAAGGACTAGGAAATACCCTTTAGTAGAAGGTCACTGGCAGAAACCGGTGTCCATTTTGATCTGTACAAATGTTGTCACTTTTCTAAACTGATTCCCGCCCCCCCAGAATTTTGGGGGTGTCTGATCTCCTAGACACTTCTGCCACAGTCTGCATGCTTTCACGTCTGTACGGATGTTTCAAAGTGCATTAGACAGCTAGCTCTGGTGCTAGTAGTTAATAGGGAAATCTCAGCCTCCTCTGTAGGTGTCAGTGTGGTTATACTGCTCGCATGAAGTGGGAAGATGTGATCAGGCTGGATATTGCAGGGAGGAGCATTTAGAAATTCAGTGTGAAAATGGATTGAATATGGTTCCTTCTTGCTTTGGCGTCCATGGCTGTGCAGAGAGCCGCCAGAGCATCCTTCCCTGCCTGCTGGTTGCATCCAGTCTGCACGGATGTAAAAGAGCAGCTGATGAAGTACAGGAGCATCCATCCTGTGTCTCAGATAAACAGCAAGGAACGGGTTCAGTTCAGTGTGGCAAAGGGAAGAGCTCAAAGCAAACAGAAAATAGGTCATTTGATCGTTCCTGGAGTGACCCAGTGTGCTCTGCAACGGATTAATCCTATAAGGGGATCATCTCTTTCTGGACACGCCTGCATTGCTATGGTGCCTTACGGCCCGGCTCTTTTTCCTCGTTTTTCTCAAATTTACTTTTCTTTCTGCCTCACACTGTCCCCGCCGGGCGCTGGGGCCCGTGTCACCCGCGGAGCCTGGGGGGGCTGGGGGAGCCTGGGCAGCAGGAGAGGGCTCAGAGTGGCTGTGGGGACACAGCCCGGGCACAGCAGGAGCAGGGCTCCGCGGGGCTGTCCGGGCACAGCAGGAGCAGGGGCTCAGAGTGGCTGTGGGGACACAGCCCGGGCACAGCAGGAGCAGGGCTCCGCGGGGCTGTCCGGGCACAGCAGGAGCAGGGGCTCAGAGTGGCTGTAGGGACACAGCCCGGGCAGCAGGAGAGAGCTCACAGTGGCTGTGGGGACACAGCCCGTAGAGCAGGAGAGGGCTCACAGTGGCTGTGGGGACACAGCCCGGGCAGCAGGAGAGGGCTCAGAGTGGCTGTGGGGACACAGCCCGGGCAGCAGGAGAGGGCTCAGAGTGGCTGTGGGGACACAGCCCGGGCAGCAGGAGAGGGCTCAGAGTGGCTGTGGGGACACAGCCCGGGCAGCAGGAGAGGGCTCACAGGGGCTGTGGGGACACAGCCTGGGCAGAAGGAGAGGGCTCACAGGGGCTGTAGGGACACAGCCCGGGCAGCAGGAGAGGGCTCACAGGGGCTGTGGGGACACAGCCCGGGCAGCAGGAGAGGGCTCACAGGGGCTGTCCGGGCACAGCAGGAGCAGGGGCTCAGAGAGACTGTCCGGACACAGCCCCGAGCCGTGGGGGGAAGGCCGTGCCTCAGCTTCCCCATCTGAGGTGCTGTCCATCCTCCCCGTCACAGGGGGCTGTGCCCAGGGTTACGCCACGTGTGCTGATACAGCAGCTTGTGGGTCCAGCAGCCCTGCTGCCTACATGGACAGGAGCAGCCTGCGAGCCCTCCCGAGTGCGGTCCGTGAGCGCTGGGATGCGCACAGCCCCTCTGGAAGCTGCCGGCGGTCACGGCTGCCTGCAGGCAGTGCCAATCTGTGTGTGCCCTGTGCAAACACAGAACTGCTGCTGCAGGCTGCATGGCCCCAGCTGGTACCCACAGGAAGGAATTGAAAATGAAGCTCAACTGCACGGCTAAACCAAGCCATGCCTTGTCCATGTCACTCACCAACTCCTCAAGCTTCGGAAGTTAAGCTCAAACCCTGCCTCAAAATCAAATCCCAGGCAGCTGTTGACCCATAGCAGCTGAAGTTTGGTACCAGAGAACTGCAGCATGGTACCAACCTTGAATACCATCCAGAATAAGATGTGTTTATCTATTTTGTTTGCCAGTGTGTAACAACACAGAGCTCTCTGCAGAAACTTGCTGAAGCTTCTACTTCACTTCTTCAACTTTCACTTCTCCTGGCCAGGCCTGTGTTTCTCTACTGGGCTGCTTTGAAGCACATCCCATGGCATGCTTCCAGATGCACACTCACCCCAAGACAGGTCCCAGAAAGCATCCTGAAGACCTTGGAGCACTGACAAAGCGTGGGTGGGGCCCCATCTCCTCCTGAGATCTGAGCAGGCAGCAGCAGAGCCTGGTTGACCTCCGTGCTCAGTTTTTCCCTCATTTTCAGCTTCCTCAGGCACTGGTGCAGTGGCACAGACCTGCCCTCACCTGAACAACCTGGGCTGAGGCTGAGACTCAGCTGATTTACCTTGGTGTGTACTCTGTAGGCATTGATATCTGATCTAGGCATCCAGAAACAGCTGCTTTCAGGGCACAGTTCATCCGATCTAATCTAGATAGATGTCTGCTTTTCAATAAGTCACCCCCAGTGTCTCCTTCTCCCCTGGGACAACACGGGGAGCTTGCAGGGACTAGCTCAGACAAGGCATGAGCAGATGGAGCCCAGCGGGGGCCGAGGCTGTGTTCAGCCTTTCAGCTGGAGCTTTGCAAAGGGCTTGTTGTGGCTGGGGGTGTCAGACAGCTGATCAGCTGGGCCATGTGCAATACGCAGTTGCTGCTGCTTGCTGTTAAAATGTTAGTTACACCGTGATGTTGCAATCTGGGTCTCACAAAATAACCTAGCAGTGAGACTCTTCACTTAGGGGGAGAAGGATTGCTCCCTGTGCCTGACCCTCCTTCTCTGAGGGGATCCAAACACCATCTCCTGTTCCTAGTGAGCAGTCATGAGGTGGCAGCCTCCTGGGCAGCCATTCTCCATCTCTGCAGCTGAAGTTGTTCTCCTGTGTGGTTCTCTTTGAGACCATGAAGAAATACAGTATCAGCACTTTTATATTCCTTAATATAAATGAAGTTACATTGCCAGAAGCTGAGACTTCTGATGTTTATTGCAAGTGCTATTTATAACACCAGCATGAAAGCAGAGCATTTATGCAGTAGAAGTACATTCACTTTGGAGAAAAGCAGAAAAACCCTGGCAATGTGATCACACATAAACTGCTGGGGAAATTAGACCCAGTCAGGAAAAGTGACCTGTGCTCTTTCCTAATCACTCTTGAAACTTTCAGAGCAATATCAGTCCATGGGTCTGGAAGCACTTCAGAGATGTGTAATAGGTGGAGACACAGTAATCAAAAGCTGTGGTAGAACTCACACTGACTTTTGTAGACTTCAGATAAAATTATTGCATAACATGTAATAGGCAGCTGTAGGTCAGGAACTGTTGCCCTCAGCCTCTCTGCTTGAACCACCAGGTGCCTTTCTTCCTCTTCTAGTCTCTGCTTATCAGTGTCATCACTCTAAAATAAATGGCACCAAAGTTCACACCTTGTATCTGAGAGACTAACAGAGCTGTTGAAGACTAGAGAGGCTGTTCCCATCATCTCGTCTGACCTCTACAGCTCACAGCAGCCATTCTTGACTTCTGAAAGCTTCAAATGATGGAAAGGCCCCATGGTCTTAGCTAATTGTTCCAATAATCAAATGCTTTTATTGTGGAGAGTTGCACTTAATCTTTGCTCTCAGTCCATCTAGTGGCAATTCTAGACACCGGCTCTGTGTTCTCAAAAGACACTTCTGAATAAAAAAAGCACAAAAGCTCGCCTGAGAAATAGAGGAGGTTTCTAACATTTAAAGCTGTACTACACAGTGTAGTATAACCTCTATTTTATAAAAAAATAGATGTTGCTTTTACAAATATTCTAAGTATCTTTTCACATATTGTTTGATACAATAAGTAACAAGTGTACTCATAGGTCAGTCAGTTCTGCCTTCTCTGCTTTTGTTCTACCAAAGACAAGCCAGAGCCACGGATGGGTGTGCTTTGGCTCAATGAGACCTGAATTCACTCTCAATTCCTTCACAGGGAGGAACACTGATAGTAGTAGGGGTAACTGATAGGAAAATGGTGCCATTTTTGCATAAAGCCAATGCTCATATATAACCTTGTTATTCCTTGATTTTTTAGATCCCAAGCAAGGAAAGTAGTCCTATGCATGTCCAAAATAAGCTTTTTTAGGGAGGATCAGGATGAAGAATGAGTTAGAGGTCAGCCTTACACATATGGAAGCAACAGTGTAAGGAAAAGTGAAACTGTGCTTTGGGGTTAGCACACTTTTCTCCTCATGCAGAGAGTTGCATGGGGCTCGCAGGACGCTTTATCTTCCTTAGCCCTGCCCCTTCAAATGCTGAGTACACCAGCTAAAGTCACCTCAACTGGGTGCAGGCATTCTGGGCAGTGTTATTGCTTGTGTCTGCCATCTCTTATCTCTGTGGTTCCTCTTTGTTCAGCTGTCAGCTGTTCTGAGACTGGAGTACCTGAGCACTGCTACAAGAGCAGTTCTTTTCACCACTGCAGCTGTTGCCCAGCTGTGGGAGACCACAGCACCAGCAGCATTGGCCATGACATTGTGTTTGCAGAAACAGAGTTCAGAGCCTGCTGCAGTCCCAGGTTATGCTGCTGTTGAGGTTTTTTTCCTAAGGAAGGAAATAAGTTCGTGCAGTTCACCAGCAGGAACAATAGTAAAGAAAGATGAGTATTCATCTGTCCCTTTACAGGTTTTCTACCTAAAACTTCCATCTGTCTCTGCCTTCCCTTGAAAAAAAGAATTCATTTATCTCTTAATCATTGAAGCAGAGTGAGAATAATGAAGGAAGCAAAGCAGCTGCCCTAGAGAAATGTCCAGGAAAGTAAATACAAAAGCTTATGTGCCATCCTGTCATGAAAATAATGCAATTAACTTCTTCAGGTAACAAAATTTAAGGTCTATAGATGCCAGGCACGCCTGTGGGTAGCTTGGTGTTAAAGTGCTAGGAAGATCAGAGTTACAACAGTATTACCAGTTACTGCAGAGTTTATGTCACTGGAAACCCACCTGCACAGAAATTCAATGTGATATATTTACAGCTAACAAATGCAAACAATGGTGGGTTGGAGCACTGAGTGTGTGGCTGGCCCTGTTGGTGCTGGAGGGTCAAACAATGCTATGACAACTGCCCTGGACACGGTAAACTGATATCGTGCTCAGAGAGTATAAATCACCCTTTCCTATCTCTATCATTGTGGTATTCATTACACGCTGGGTTTCGGATTGTGCAATGAAATGGCATTTGACTGAAGATGATTGGTGTTTGTGAGGGAAGTTGTTCCCAACCCAAGCCACTCCTTTGGAGCACAGCAGAGTCACAGCACCATAAAGGGTGGTTTTGTGAAATGTAGGATCCTTGGTGAAATTACTGTAGATTTCTCCATCCAGGTCCATCATGGCATGACAAAATGTACAATATTCAGTCAGCATGTGACAGATGGAATAAAATCTTCAGTGACCGCCCCCGCTCAAACCAAGAATTACTTTGTGACCTGATACCAGTCCCTTGCTGTCAAAAAACTTTTTTGCAATCAGGAAAGAAAACAAGCCAAGACATGGAGTATTAAGTAATAATTTATAATTATTTTTCTTCAGATTAAAATAATTTTGTAAAATCTTGTAGGGTTTGCTTGTTTTATATCAGGTTCTTAGACAGCACTTACATTATACATGCTCACACTCAGAAAAGATTATTTCACCCCATGTGTTTACTGTCATCATTCCTTTGAGTATGTTCCACTTGATTCTGTAAAGCATTAAATGTGCCAGAGGAAATACCAAAGGTGAAGATATTGAATACTCTTAGTGCTACAAAAGATAAATAAGCTGAAAGTGTTGACATGACAGCCTGAGCCACCACAAGAAGCTGAGGGTTTCCTCTTCTCCAGAACTGCTTTCAAGCCATGGTCTTTTCTACAGCAATATGGGAGGGCAAGGAAGGGCTGAAATAAAATACTGAATGAAAAGAAAATATTTTTAGCTTTAACAGCAAACATTTCTACCCTGATGTGCTTTTCACACCTTTGGTTGCTCAGCAGGGACAGGAGACCCCATTCACTGGTGAGAAAGCACATCTGTGTACGCTGCCATTCCCAAAGGCAGTCAGAGGATGTGGCCATGTCTGCTGGAGGTGCAGAGATCTTCTAGGAGGAAACTGCCAGTGTCCATAGGAGGCAGTGGGCTCTGAATGCTTCTGTCCATGACTCTGCTTTGTTTCCTCTTCTTCTCTCCTGCTCTCACATGCACCTGCCAAAGGTACATCCAGCTTCATCCTGCCTTTGGGTCCGGTTTACACACCTTACGACCACCTTTTGTTTTACTGAGAGAGATAGCTGAGATAGAGAGAAAAATCACATCTGATTCTTTGGCTGTTCAGATCAGGGGTCAGTTGGGAGGTGCACTCTGGCTTAACAGCAAAGCAGAGTTCATGTTGGGAGAGGAGCTCAGTTCCTGCCTTAAGGGGCTGGTGAGGAAAACCCCCTGTTCTCAGACTCCTCTTTCTTCTTTTGCAATCTCAACCCAGCCTGGTCTGGTGTTTCTGATTGCCCTGCTGAAGCCTTGGCAGCTGGTTTTGCTGTTGCAGTCAGCTCTTCCCTCTTTTCTGAAGGCTCCTTTTTGCTTGGTGCCTCTGCTCTACCTGTCCCTTGGCCACCCCTGTCTGTGGCACTGGATGCTCCCTGCACAGCCAGAGCTGGCTGAAGGGGCTCATCGCTCTTCTTCCACCTCCGGGCCCCCGACCGTGTATTGAATTCATACATTCTGCCAGTAACTTGCAAGGACAAAAAGATAGCAGTTTAAAATCATTCTTACTTTAGCAGGTTAAGACATGACAGTTCTCAGCATGGGGTTGAAATGAGAAACGTGAAGCACTTGGAATTCAGCTGATCTGGGGAGGTGGCCCTGGGAGGGAAAGCCTCATTTCTGTGGGTACCTTGGTGTTGCAGTGGCTGCTCAGAGATGTTGGCTGTTCTGCCACCAAAAGAATTGTCTCCGCAGTTCAGGGAACAGCAATATTTAAAGTATTCCCATTACAAAAAAACCTACTTTCTTGCCACCCTATAACTCTATCTAAGTTTCAGCTTCACCAGGGATTAACATGGGCAGTGTAACAAACACATCCATAGTTATAAGGACAAAATTTCTGTCTTTAGCCATACTGAGCAAGACCATTATGTCTGTGCCTATTTTGTCCTGTAGAGCTGCCTACAAGGGGTAGGAAAACCTGCTTAGGAGCACAATATGCTACATACATCTTCCAGACTATGTCACCTCATTTGGACTGACCCAGGATTTGGAGATCCAGGCTCTCCAGTGAGTCTTGGCTGCATGCATTCCTTCTCCATTTGCACAAAATGCTTTAGAGTGAAGTACTATGTGTTCTGCACAAGTACATGATTCTCTCATATATACAAAATATTGTTAAATTTGTGTTGCTTAGCACACATAGCTACCTTCCCTTGTTAGAAAGATTTCTGTCTCTCTTCAGATTTTATGGGTAATTTCTACTTGTACATTAAAAGCAAATATCTTCTTCAGTTCATTGCTACCTAGAGACAGGTCAAAAAAATTCTGTGTGTCCAGTGTGATTGCCTCACAGTCTAAATCACTGTATCTTGCTAAACAGAGAATCAGGAGCTATAATGGCACTTTCTGTAATTAAACATTAGTAATATGAGACAAACAAAAGACCGTTGAGGCTTGGAAAGAAAGTGTTTATGTGTTTCCACATGTTGCAGTTTGTATCAGAATTAATGGTTTATGACACATTAACACAATTTGAGCAACTAAAGACGAAACAGGATCTCTTTACATGTTATTTTTTCTGACTGCTAACAAGGCAGGCATATTAAAGAAGCCCAGATCAGGAAGCAGCTTCTGACCATCCCTCTTAATCATATTCAACAGATGACGTCCTGGGAATTATTAAATCTCTTTTCCAAACCAGCAACCTTTGATCCTCTCGGGTTTGGGATGAGCTGTGGACAAGAGAGGGGAGGAGTGGGGAGCACATATGTCCCTGCCATCACCACAAAGCTGTGTTACAGCTTAATGTTAGTGTCAGGTATGACACATGTTGTGGCTCTAGACAACAGTTTGGATGGGCTCAGATCTCCTTAAGTCCTCAGGTTTGCTGAGAAAAGGAGCCCCAGCTGTCCTGCAAGAACACGGGAAAGTAGCTCTTGCAGCAGCCTAGAGGCTATCCATGTTTAATATATTACAAATGCAGTTACACAGGGAAAAAAGCAGGGATTTTGGAGCCCATTCCTCCAGATCTCTTTATAAATAGCAGGTGAGACTTGGACCTGGATCAAACTGGCCTCAAGCAGCCTTGTGGATGGGCTTAATTGCACAGTAGGGTCCCACTTGTTTGCCCAAATTGTACTGAAGTCTCCATGCCTAGTGTTTCCCATTAGCTCAAGGCATCCAACAGCTCCGAGCCAGCTAATAAGAAACACAAGTTACAGGCACTTGGGTGGAAATTGGCCAGATGAATCCGAGCCTTGAAATAAGCCTGCCTTCTTCTGGATCGTTTCTAGACCTATTGTTTCAGACCTATTTTCAGGTCTATTTGTTAAAGACCTATTTTGACTGAGTGTCACATTTTACCAGCCCCCATCTCCATGCTGGGGCCCTCAGCCATTAGTCACAAGGCTGGGCACCCTAATTCCAGGCCAAACATCAAAGTAAGGGGCTCAGGCAGGGGCTGTGTTTCACGGGAATGAGGTAAGCCAGATCAACCCTCAGGAAAACAAAAATATTTTCCCTGTAATAAGCCCTGCTGCAGAGCAGTGGCTGTCACTTGGGGAACTGGGTAAGCACACACCTCCCAGGTCATCCTGAGGTTTGCAGCTTTTGCCTTATTTTCACTTTTCCCATCTGGTTAATCAGATATGCTCAGAGTTAGCACAGCTCTAGCCTGGTGACACACTCTGAAGCTCTCGCCAGCTGATGGCCTTCCCTTTTCTCCCCAACAAGCAAGGCCTGAGCCTTGGATAAATGGCAACAACACGCTGCTGCTGCAAGGGAGGAAGTTTGTGCAGGAGCCAGTAACTCACCCACCCACCCTGCATCCAAGGAGAGGTTTAAGAGAAAAAGTCAGTACTTCTGCAGTGACATTCATCTCCTGGCCATTTCCCAGACATGGCAAGGGTGAGACCATGTAGACATGACAGCACCGGAGCAAGAGACTTGCGGCAAATTCCTCCTCCACATCCGTACATTCCGGTTTAGCAGAGGAGTAGTGAACAGTCTGACCATCAGATGTGTGCTTTCAAGGACCAGAAGTATTTTCTACCATTCTAACACTGCAAATGTTACTGAGGCACTGTCTTGATTACCACTATCTGTGAGATATAGCTCCCTTTCTCCTTGGAAACAGCAAACCAGAAATATGAAAAGCCAATATCAAACTATATTTAAATTGACTAATCCAGTTTGTTTCCAGCCTAATATTCATATTCCCTGTTAATTGCCTTTTATTACCTGGGTCTCTGGCTTCTCCATCAAAGACAGTGTTTAGCTTTGTCATTGCCTGTGAAGAAACACAAAATGCGAAATGAAACCTGTGAATTACTTAAGTCAGGAGGAGCAGTGACTTGGAAATGGTGACCAACAGGGGTGGAGGTGGATTTGTGTGACTCATGTATTCTGTTCCTTTAGGCTGGGTTTAATCTAAACTGGCAACAAGAGCCATTTGTGGTGTAGGGTTTTGCCACTAGATGTTCAAAGGAGAATTAATAAGGTCTGACATGCTAAATGCCTCTATGTGTGCAACCACAAGAGGGTCTCCTCCACCCAAAGTAGGCTTGGGAATCCCTTCTCTGAAAAACTTGGGGAGAGGGAGATTGCTAACCAAAGTGCCTTGCATAGAGTCAAGAATATCCTGAGTTGGAAGGGACCCACAAGGATCATCGAAGTCCAGCTCCAGGACCTGCAAAGGACCACTCCAGGAATCACACCACGTGCCTGAGAGCATTACAGCCTTTAATGCAATTATGTCTATGATAAGGAAGGAGCCCTGAGATCTAGGAGCAAAGAAACATCTCCAACAGTGGAAAAAGCTACGACATTTTGCTACAAAAATCTTATCAAGGCCAAATTCTTTACAGCTTGGGTACCCTCGTGTACCTTCCTGGTTGCACTCAGGTGGGTCAGAGTTGGCTGCAAAGGTCAGTGGTGTCTCAGCAGTGCCACACTGCCGTCAGTGAAGCTGGGGCACTTGTCATCCCACCTCTGCAGCAAGTGTCCCTGTCATTGCTGTGGGCACAGCCTGTCTGGCCCCCCAAGCACAGCATTTTGGCACTTGGAAGCAAAGGTGCTCACCTGCACCTGCTTCAGGTGAGCACCTTTCACATCCAGTGTTGCTTCCAAACACAGAGGCCAGTTGGGGCACTGGAGTGTTTGAGGGCAATCCTTTTTTTCTTGCCCTATTATTTTTATATTCTCTTTGGAAAACAGACCTTTCATAGAAGGGTCCTATGATCATATGGCATGATGGGGATGGCAAAACTGGGGTTTGCTTTGAGGCCAGCAGTACTTACCAAAACCACTTCTTTCTTAGGCCTCTTCTTTTCTACAGAAAGAAAAGTGCATGTTATTAATAATCAGAATTTTCTGATAGTGACTATAGACACCAAAGCCAAGATCTCCTCACAGAAATACACATTCTTACTACTCAAATGTTGAAATATCTTTAATAAGTCTAATTTATTTTCAAATGCTGAGTGAGAATCCACAGTTGCCAATGACTAATCAAAAGTCTAGCCTTGAAAAGTCAGTAATGGATGCATAACAATGGTTTATTAAACAAATTTCCCTTTCTAAATAATACAAACAGATATAGAAACTCACCTTTGGGAATATCTGAACTAGAAACATAGATTATTGTTTTCCATGAATGTTTGTAGTTGCAAAGCTTGTGTCAAATATCCTCTTGGAGACAAAGCATGGAAGTGCTGCCTTTTCAGTCAAGTAGAATTCAGACTGAAGAACAGTTTGGTTGTGTGTGAATTTACCACACTATTAACTCATCCCACATGAAAACAAATAGAGCAGCAGTGCCATGGGCATCTCGACAGCTCGGATTTGTGGATGATACCCAAGTAGCTGCTGTGATTTCTTCTTGCTCGCTCCTTGCCAGTTTGTTTAATGGCCTTTCTTTGGAGAGCTGTGCCTGGCGACAAACACGCTTTGCAGCCAGGTGTGCAAAACTCTGAAGTGCTGCAGGTGGATCTCAGCCTGAGCACTGATGGCAAACCTGCTCTGTCTGGCCTTTGCTGCCCAACATTTGGGAATCAGTTTTTCAGAAAGCAAAAAGCATTCATTTTTTGGAAACCAGCCAACACTGAAATGTCTCAAATTGGGCAACCAAGAGAACAGCTAATTTTGTGGGGTTTGTTAGTCATGTGTTTTTTCCAGTTGGGAGATACTGACTGAGGAAAGGGGAATTACAAAAGCAGGGTCCTATTGAGCCCATATGAGCAATGCTTTCTAGCAGAAAGCTAACAGGACTAAAAGGAACAAGACTGCTTGAAAAAAACACGCTTTTCCCTGTGCAATTTATGTCCCTGCTAAGTTATACAAACTCCTTTAAAAGCACCAATACTTCAAAATAAATCTTTATTTACATGAAGTAATGGTGTCAAGGGAGCAAATGAAGAGATCAGAGAGCAGGGATTTAGAGTGGAGAGGACTCTTGAAATGGGATGGGATTTTTTTTAACAGATATCATATAAATTGCATGTGAAAAATACAGTAGTTCTTTAGCAACCTGACCAGAATACCAGACTACTCTGAATTCGGTTTTTGCCTAAAAGTAAATAGAGTTGAAGACTAAAAGGGCCATGAAATCACTTTGTCAGGCCTCCCATAATTGGCCAGGATTATCTAATCTCAGTACCCCTGTACTGTGTCAAATTTATATCTGGAAATTAATTTACAAATTTTACCCCAAATCATAAACAAGGTCTTGTTTTGAAGCATTAAAATACAGAAAAAAAGTACATACCTGGAGCCTTTATCCTGTAATGAAAAGAAGATTAAGAGTGTAGTTAACAAATGTCACAGTTCTGCCTATATAAAAAAATCATTTTTGTTCTCTTTCACTTAGCAAGAAGGATTGTTTCCTTCAGTTCTGAGATTTGCTTGATTTGTTTGGTTTCTGCTTTTGCTTTCACTGAAAGCCTATATCATTTAATGCTGCTCTCAAACAGGAAAACAGCCCTGAGCATTTCTTTAACACTTCTTCAAGAAGGAATGCTATTAAAATAATAAAGTCTTATTGATGAGAGCATAATGGATTTATATAATCTGGAAAAATATTTTTTCATATATTGTGGTTTTTTTCCATCCTTGGAGGAAGGTCAGTTTTTTGGATGTAACCTGTTCAGAGAATACCTTTTAAAACATTTGAAAGGTTGTAAATGTTTTTGAAAATATAGAAATTGTTTTTTAATGGGAGAGCCTGACTCCCAGTAAATCATTTGCCCTATTACTATATAATAGTAGTAGATTAATTTGTCATTTTTATCACAAGCTGCTAAATGCCTTACACACACGATTTGAACTGAAGTCACAGTTGTATAGTACTTCTTTATATTTAATGTAAAATTGATGTTCAAATCCTGAGAATAATTGTAGAAATCCTTCTTTTCTTTTTTTTTTTTTTTTTTTTTTTCCAAATCCCAGCCACTTAAAGGACTGCTTATCTTTGTTTGGTGAAGCACAAAGTCAATTTAGAGGCAGCCTGGCTCCTGCCCACTGAGAAGGCAGCCAGCAGGGATCTCTCTGCACTTCCCACAGAGGCTCAGAGCTGGTCCCAGGTGCTTCTTTTGCCAAGCACGAGCACTTAGAGGTACCGTGAAGCTTTATGGACCAGAGCCTTGTAACTGGCTTGGGTAAAACTCCAGGAAATCTGCAGAAGTTTTGCCAGAACAATAAATTTGGCATGAGCACCACTATTTGCAAAGGACAGTGGGATCTGTAGCTGAGGGGGAGGAAAATGCATCCAGTAACTACCTAGATGGGAGCTCCCTTGGAGCGGGGGTCAAACACAAACCAAAATATTTGTGGTCAGCATAATCTGGCACAGCCTCTGATTGAGCCTCATGAGCATAGCTGCCTTCAAAGGTCATAATTGCTAATTCCAGTTCTACCTTCAGCTAAAGCTAATGTTACTAAACCCATGGAAAAAATGCCATGGACACATTTCCTTAATTTCATATCAGTAACACCAAATATCACTGTAGCTCATATTAGCATTTACTACAGTACTGGGCATACTACTAAAAAAGATTTAAAGCATTGATATCATCAGGGCTGAAAGGCCTGAGCCATCTGACATTGCCAGGTGCTGCTGGGGACTTCCTTAGTGTGCCGTCCGGGAGGACTCACTCACTCACAGAGGTGTGCCGTGTGCTTTCCCTGCCGGGGGGCAGTGGGTGCGGAGCCACGTCAGCAGCAGGAAACCCAGGTAGCCCAGCAGTCCAAGCAGCAGCAAACCGCCCACGGTGATGACGAATGGCACGTACCACGCCGAGGCAGAGTAGAGGTTTTCCCTTTTTGTCACAAGAGTGAAGCCAGGCTTTTAAAACAAGACAGGAAGAGTTCCTCAAGGCCGCGTACTGACACCCACAGCACCTTTCATGTGGCTGAACTTCTGCGTGGAGGTGTTCTAGGTTACACGGAAGGTGTAACCAAATGTATGTATTCTATTACCATCTCCATAAGCTGTTAAAAACAGGTGGGGCAATGTTCTTTGTGTGTTCAGCATGACCCAGCCCTGATAACACCATCGAGGGGCTATCTCTGCTCATGGGCCATCAAGGGCTCCGGGAGTGACTCATAAGATTACATCAGCCATTGTGAGATGCCCTGCCCAGAGGGGAGGAACTGAACATTCCTACCTGCTTATAAACTGAGACCCTAGAATACCAGGGTACCTTTTCCACTGGATTCCCAGAGGAGAAAAGCTCAAGAGCCACCGCTGGACCTCCAGAGACCAATGAGATCTTTCCACGAGATCACCACTTCAACAAGAGCACATCCATCTCTCCAACGGGACTGCAGCCACCATTTTAACTGCACTGCTAGCACCACCCTAACAGGGTGGCAGGTTGTCTTCTAACTTTGTCTATCTAAACCGTTGTTTCTGTATTATTGCCTTGCTTTAAATATCAGTGTAGAACTGTTATTCCTTCTCCCATATCTTTGTCTGAAAGCCCTTGATTCCAAAGTTATAATAATTGGGAGGGAAGGGGGTCACATTATCCATTCTAAGGGAGGCTCCCACCTTCCTTAGCAAGACACCTGTCTTTCAAACCAAGACAGGAGGCACCTGGCCCGAGCTTGCCCCAGGGCTCTGCAGGTGATGGGCAGAGGGAGATGGTGTCTGCTGCAGACAGTGATTGATCCCATGTGCCTGCCTGCTGACTGCCAGGGCAGCTCAGGTGGCTGGGATGGACCACTGAACTCCTGGGGAAACCAAAGGCAGGTGAAATGGCGCCCACCCACATGGCAAAGGGGAGGTTCCAGATCATGTTTCAATATCTTATATTAAAACAAGCATGTCATGGTGGAACTTAAAAGCCTCAGGTTGCCTGAGAGGCTGTGAGCACACTGTTGGAGGGTGGGCAAGTTCAGGGAATACTGCCATTACTGAGATAATGTTTTCTTGTTACCTAAGGCAAAACTGGAAGTAGGTCATCTTCACTGCAGTGATCATTCAGCCTGATTTGTAAGAGGAGTTGAACCCTAAGGAACTGGGTTACTGTATAAAAAGAAATGAAACTCCTTCTTTTTTTACCCTGTGACTTGTTCCAGAAGGGAAAACCACACTTCCTGAGCAGTTGCAAGCTCCCACATCTTCCTGAGTGTCAGGAGACACATCTCTGAGCTGTCACGTCACTTGGTGCTAGCAACTCATTCATTAAGGTCCCATCATGAAACTATCCTCACACATCTCAGAAATTATTCATTTGCTCTACGTGGTCCATTACCCAGTGTGGTACTATTAGTTTTGATCATCTACTGAAATTTTTATTTAATTTTCTGCAAGACATGTGTAATCACATTGAGTATGAAATTTAGCAGGGTATCTATTTCTTTCCATTTTAAGAATAATTTTAAAATAACCTATTAAGTCTTGTCCAAAAAAACTACATCCAATCCTTAGAGAATCTCTCAAATAATCTCAATATCACCACCACTTTATCCTCATTTGGACTGAAGTTACAAGTGGTTTTTTGTGATGGGGCTTCTTTTCTACACTACCAGCTTTCCAGTATCTGGCTCATCAAGTTGTTGCACTGAACACATGTAGAGTAGTGATGGGAGAACTTGCTGTAATGGAAGTGTTCTTCTGGAAAATAGCCTTAAAGTGGAAGGCTGATATCTTTGGGGAGACAGATTTAATGCTGTGGTATGTGGTTGAGACTGTATTTGTGGTAAAGCACAGGAAAGAAATACAGAATAAGTTTATTCAGCTTAACGTTTCATTTCCACTTCAAGTAGGGGGAGTAGAAGGCAGTGAAAAAATCATTTATTCCTTCCCAACAGAGCATTAGATAATAACAGGGTTATTAATCAGTCTGAAAATTTGGGTCTAAGCATTTTCATAGCAAAGCAACCAGATTTGTAAGTGCTGTTTGCAGGATCGTTTGGTTCTGGCTCAGTTACCTGTAGCCTCTAGAAGATCCAGACCATTTTACGGTGAAGGGCTCTTCTACCACTTCACTTGGATATTCATATTTTTACTCCCGTGTGCAAGAGAGAAAAGAGCAATGCCATCTGCAGGCAGGGAATGGATGGGCTCTGGATGATGGAAGATAGTGAGCAAGGCACGAAGGGGTGACTGGTACAAGGACAGGGACAGGGTGGTCAGTACCTTCAGGCTGTGCCATGTCTACAGGCAAGACAAAAGCAAGCTCTCCTCACATCCTGCACCAGCCTGATGGAAATCAGCTCCAAAATTAAACTGGTAAGCCAGAGCTCAACTGGGATGGCTGCACAGAGCAGTGAACTGTATTGCTGAGACACAGGCCCACAGCTCCACAGGCTGTGCAAGGTTAGATCCCAGCCGGGCTGCCAAAAGCTGTGCAGGCTTCCCCAGCTCTGCTATGGACCACCATATGGACAGGGAGCTCAGGAAAGACCATCCCACCCCTCTGGATTTGCTGTCCGAAACCTCAGCAACACCCTGAGGCTCTGCACAACTGCTTCAGCTCCTGACAGGCTGCTCAAGTTTTACATGACAGTGACCTCAGGGATGGAAAAAAGACCTTTCCAAGTGATGAGGATTTCTTCTCCTTGTTGTCTCTTTCATCTTTGGTAGTCACGGATTAATGTGTTCCTGTGCTAAAGAAGCACACAGAAGTGCAAGGCAGCTGGGGGAGTGAATAGCTATGAATAAAAAAAGAGGTAGTGCAAAATGCATGAGGTAATTTTAAGGTTCCAGGCAAAGGTTAATCCCTGCTCTTTCCTTATTAATAAAGCTGCCAAAATCTTTAACTTTCCAGTTGCATGGTAATGGCAGCATGCCCAGTCCTTTGGCTTCCTGCTCTTTTTGTTTTAGAAACTGAAATACAAAACACATGTTATGACTCTGTACCTGGGACTAATCCTTCATGACACCAAGCACATCAACCACCTCTGGCTTCATTGTAAGAGTGCAGGGCTCAGAACTTCCCAGGACAAGATGCACTCTAGGTTTTTGCTTTCCTTTTTCATACATCTATCCTCTTTTCTTTACTCCTGTGGAGATTAGTCCATAAAAGAAATGCAGAACTGTACATAAGTTTTAGTGAACTTACTGTAGTGGTAGTGGCAGTAGTTGGGTTTGGGATAACTCTGATGCTTAAAGTCACCGTTCCAGTTTTAGTTAAGTGTGTAGTTTTGTCCCTGGCAGACAGTAAATTGTCATCTGTTATGTAGACACGCAGACTGTAAATCCAATTTGTATCAACTCCACTCTCATAGTCAAACCTTGACGCAAGAATCAGCCGAGATGCGTTGGAGCCAGCACTTGGTGAAAAGATGAAATGGCTGTTCTCATTGCCTGCAAGAAGTAACATCAATATGCCAAAAAATTTACTTTAATCCCACATCAAAGTAAATGTGTGGAACAAGTGGTGAGGTGTGGTGAAATATCAGTGGCAGGAAGGTCTACTTGACCTTCATTGTACCGTAAAAACAATTTAAAACAATACAGTCATGAAAGCATTACCATATAGAATTAGACCCTCTATGGGGACATAACAGAGAGGAGGCTGCAGAAACACTTCAGAGCCATAGGGCACACAAGAGGTCACTGAATGACCTGTCCTTACAGCCTGGGGAGCACCCAACAACACCCAGCTGGGGTGAGGACCCTGCACTGTGGCAGGGCTCCTTCAGCTACTGGGGTGTCCCTGGAGTGTCAATCCAGTCCCTCTCCTTGGCTTCTCCCTCTGTCCAGACGCAGTAAGCTTTGAAGAGGTCCCCTAGAAGAGAGTTAATGACTCAGTGACATTCATTGCCTTCAGCGTCAGCACCATGGGGCAGGAAGGAGAGCTTGGAAACGCTGCCTCCCCACCCCTTGCTTTCTGTCCGTTGTAGCTGGAGAGCTGCTCATGGCCTGGGCTGCAGCTGGACCAGCCTCAGCTGTGAGGATCTGGACAGAGTACACATACAGGGGAACAGAGCCTTGAAAAGGCACCAAATGTGCATTGGTTTTGCTCTTGTTGCCCCACAGAGATACAGAGTTGACATGATCTTGAAGACCATGCCTATTTTACAGCACAAAAAGGGCTGTGAGCTGCTCTGTGGCTCAGAGACCAATGCATGCCACAGCTCAGGTCTGTACCACCAGGGCTGGGCTTGTGGTCAGACACTGATTTACTAACAGAGCCATTGTATGGATTCATGTGTCAATACCATGCCTGCAGAGCTCCTTCTGTGGCATCAAGGGGCTGCAGCAGGACAGAGATTCTCTCCTTTGACACTCACAGCCTTTTACTGGCACCTGAACAATCCGCTCCCTCCGTCACAGCGGTCACCTCAGCAACAAAAGAAGGAGTTGCCCCAAGAGAGTGCATTTCCATTTTCGTGAAGCCAAGTGTCATCCCATACCACTGCAGTTCTCCAAGTGGATGCAGCTGATCACAAGATTCAAACACGGGTTCTAAAATGAGGGTTTATTGCATGCAGCGTGGACCTACAGTGTGCAGGTTCAAGAAGCTGTCTTGAAAAGTGCACTAGCATCTAGAGGTGAGATATGCAGAGTAACAGAATTTTCCACCATTTCTCAAGATTTACTCAGCTGTAATTGGAAGGGAAATTCAACACTGCACACCATTCCTCTGAAGCTCATTCTTCTGAAGTTCTTGACAACTGTGTAATTAATAGCCTATTAATTAATGAGGCTGTCAATCCAGCCTTGAAAGGGAGTGGTCCTAGCTGCTACCACCAGTAGCACCAGTAGCCAGCTTTGGGGAGAGCAGCAACATAATGACATGCAGAACTTGTGGATCACAGCTAGCTCATCATGAAAAGTAACACACAAACTATGTTAGATTTTTGTTCCTAAATGTAGATGAACCATCAGCATTCGCTATTTTTTTTCACTGGTCCCAGCTGGCACACTGTGATACAGTACCTTCATTAATGAAGTAACGGAAAGACCTGGGATCAGAATCACGATCTTTACATTCAATCCTGAAGCCATTAATATTGGTCCCAACAGCTAAACTGACTGGGATTTGAAGTAAGTAGAAATTAGGTGAACAAACTGGTTCTTCATCATTTACTCCCAAAACATTCACAGTCACCTGGAAGAAAAGAGCAATAGCAAGCTGAAGTTGCTTCAGTGTGCTGAGCCAGAATGTTATTAACTTCAGAACCTGTTCAGCTTTGGCCATTTTGTTCTTTTGATCAACAACTGTTGAAGAGCACTGAAGTCCCCTTCAAACCTAGCTCCTGCCAGAAAAAGTCTGTGATCGTTTGTCCTTCAATTCTTCTTGTGATCAGCACTCTTTTGGGAACAGGTTCCTTAAGCTGAGCCATCTTTCAAAACTGAGGGGTTTTCAAGCTAATATGCCTGACTGTTTGAATAACCTCAGTTCTGTTATAGTTAAAATGAGAAATAATAATAGTACCACATAATCATTAAACTCCCTTCCAAAACTCTCAATTTGCTTCACAATCATTAGTTAAGCTTCTTAGCATATTTAATAAACATTCAGAGCACGATCTATGGAAGAAGGAGTGTTTATAGACTGCTCCCAGTGAGAGAGAAATGCAGGTAATGGCCTCCCGCGTGGCTAGGAGCACCCTGAGTGACACCAGATGTGTTTGATGTCATCTGGGATTAGCTGGCTGAGAGAAAAAGGTTACCTTTCCCAAAGTCCTTTCTTCTAATGTCTGTTAGTCAGGCAACAGATAAGCTTCTGATGCTAAATTGTCATTAATCATCACCTTGAAACATTATAGACGATAAAGAGATTAAATACCTCCTAGCTAGCAACTCTATGGGTGGTGCTTGGCTGGAATAAAAAGCAAGCCTAGTACCTGTGTCACCCACAAGAGATGCACAAAAATCAAATATAAAGCAGTCATGAGGGAGAGAATGTGAAATGAAGAGTCTGCCTGTGAAGGACACTGGGATTCTTCGAAAGAAGTGACTACAGGATACCTTTGTAGATATACTATCTGTAGTTTTTCTTCTGAATAGGATAGGTCTGGGCAGCAAACCTGAGCACAGCCCTGCTGTTAAAGGTTAGCATGGTACCTGGCATGGTCTTGGCTCCTGCCAGACAGCACCTGTACTGGGCTGGCCCTCTGCCATTAACCCAAGAGGCTGCCCAAGCCCTCCTCCCACCCACATCTACTCTGTACCATTCCATGAAAACACAACTCTGATAGGCTGCAATACAATTCCCACACTGCTTTGCAGTGAAAAAATAAATCACAGATAAAAAAGAAGTATGTTCAAGGGCCAAGGGACACTGCAGAAGTTCCAAAAAGGATTTGTCACTAAGCATGGCCACAATTAGATTGTGCTACCTGGCCTCGAGACCCTGTCCTTTTTCTATTTTCTAGTACCTCTCTAGCCATAAAGAATAACTGAAATTGTTAATTGAAGACAATTCCACTGCCCAGGTAAAATAAGAAAAAAAGTCTGAGAAGAAAAAAACACAGTTAAAAAAATTAAAATATTATTTTATCTTTTTTGTAAGAAATAAACCAACACTGACTGAACAACACCTCTTTCATCTGAGTAATATATGACTGTGTAGGGTTGGACTTGCCTTTTACAGACCAAAGTGCTTTGTCCAATGTCTAACTGTTCTTGTCAAAAAAGAGAGAAGGATACAGCTGAAGGAGAAGTAGAGTGAATTTGCTCACCGATGCTGTTGTAGACTTCTCATGGTCTGAGGCCTGTACTATGAAAATATGTTTCTGAGTTGTTTCATAGTCTAATCTAGCTAAAATTCTCACATCTCCTTTGGTTGGGCTGATCCAGAAGATATTTGTGTAATCCCTGGTGCCCGCTCCTGCTACAATGGAGTAAGTGATGACAGTGGGTGGCCAGTCCTTGTCTATGGCATGCACTGTTCCAATGCTGGATCCAACTGAGAGACAGAAAATCCATGTTTCATTAACACTTAAAGGAACAGAAGGTACAGAGGACTTGTTTCAACAAAAACTTGATGAAACTGAGCTAAAGATTTGGTTTAGAAAGAAAACGAAAGCATCAGTGTGAGAAGCACTATGTCACTGTGGTGTGCTATGGCTCCCCTGTGCATGGGCTGCTAGCAGTAAATACCAAAACACCAGAGCCTGTAGAGAACCTCAGCAGAAGTGCACCATGGGCCAAGGGAGTCCTCACTCATCTGTGTCAGTCTATAAAGGTTCCTGTGCACCACCACAGTCTCTCCAAAAGGCTAATTTAGCAAGGGCAGAAAGACAGTCTAAAACAAGACATCTGAGTTCAGTTCCTGGCACTGTCACAGATTTCTTGTGCAATTGCTGAATTTGTCTGTGTCTCAGCTTCCATCTGTACAAATGGAGTTTTTGCCAGTTTAGTCTATTTAAGGGTAGTAGGTGGTTGTATGGTGAGACCCTAGCTGAACTGGAACTTTGAGCCATTTGCCTCATTTACATATATGAAAATTCACTTAGAGAAAAAGGCACTTAACAACACAGCAACATTATTTCTACCATTTAGGTGCTCCTTACTGTACCTTTAGTAACTTCCGAAACACTAAATACATAAGACAAATTACTGAAAACTGGAAAAAATTCATTCACTGGCTTTATCCTGATGTAAATGTAGATGATATCTGGAAATATAACAGAAGATTAAATCATAGTTAAGTATGACTGTGAAATTTTGTCATGCATATATTCAAAATACATATGGTATTCCTCTCTCCATGCTGTTACAGCACAGAAAACTATCAAAAGAAATGCAAAAGGGATACTTGCTTGAGTAGTTAGGATGGGCAGTATCTTGCACCCTGACAGTCAAAGTATAAACTTCAACTCCTGGATTACTTGGATTTTCTAAATCAATAGTTCCAGTTATCTAAATAGAAAGGAACACAGTCATATTTATACTTGCATACGTGAAGTTACAGTACACACGATGACAATTACCATTTTCAGCGTTCTGTAAGTGTGATCTGCCCCTTGGATATACAGAATTGTTCTATAGTAATAACACAGGCTATTAGTCAATTCCAGGATTGAATTCCAGGCTTTTTCTACATGCTCACACTTCCGCCAACAAAATTTCTTCCCCTTAAGAGCAGAAAGTTCTATCATTTGGATTATAAGGTCTTGACCTTTTACCTAGTCAATTCAAAGCACTTGTAATGAGCTGGCTGTTTACCCTGTCCTGTGCTGGCCCAACAAGGATCTGAGATTGCTAAACAGCAATAGTTTCTCCTTGAGCTCAAGCCTGCAGACACTAACTAAATGTATCAGGTTCAGCCACGACTGTTTGTCCGGAAACCAAGTTGTCACTAAATGGTGGCTCTCACAGATTTAAATCCTAATGTCCTGAGCTCTCTGTCTTGCTGTAGAAGCCTCATAAGCTTCGGGCAGTGGGACTAACACACAGGCATCCACTGCTGGTTGTCTCTGCAGGGAAATTCCAGGAGGAACAGGTCACTTCATATGGTCTGTTACATTGCACATCCACAGTGATCAAAGGCTTGACAACAATCATATCCTCTGCAGCAAGGAAAATGCCTCTTATGTTGGCAGGTGAGGCAGCTAAGGGCAGCGCTTATTGACAAGGAAATCTCAGATCCAAAATTAAAGTGAGCCATACAAAATCATTTTACTGCTCCTGTAGCACTCTTGTCTTTTAGACAGAACGCCTATTTTTTGTTGTTTCTCTTTTTCTGTAGTTGCCCACGGTTCTTTTTAAAGCAACAAAACAACCACCATTGCACATGTCCAGGAGCTGGTGGGGTTCTGGCCAATGCAAGTTTGCCAGCAGCTATCAGCATAAGAAATCCATATTTTGACATGCAAAATCACAGAAGTGCAAATCCCACCACACTTTTGTGAAAATTTGCCACTCAAAGTGGTTTTACAATTCTGACCAATTACTGAGTGTGAGATTTCCCAAGTATTTAAATTCTTCTTGCTGAATAGCAAGGATCTTCCACAGTCTGTCGTGAGTAAACGGGTATGAAATGGCATAAAATTTCTCTGTTTATCCCTATCAAAGTTGATGCTTCACACTCCCTAAAAAAGAATATATTTTTTCAATCATATCTAGCACATTTATTTAAAACTGGAGAAAACTGTCTCTGTTCACTAAATTCTGTAGAATCCTTAGAAAGCATCCTATCAAGGGGTATATAGTTCACATCCAGTCAAAACAGTCACTCTCCACATCATGCCTACTGAGAAATGGATTACAGGAATTTCTTTTTTCTTGTACAATGAATTTAGAAAAACCTTATAATATTTCATAAGTTGACTTCTGTAATGGGATAATATAACATAAAGCCACAAATGACTGACCACAAGTCTTCCAGACACAGTGGACTCCAGAGCAAAGTTATTGCTTCCAAAACCAGATAATCCAGTGAAACTAAATTGGTTGTTTGATGGATCAACATCAATATCTTTACAGTAATTTCTAAGATCAACAAGAAATGTCCCAGGAGCCGTATTTTCATTTACTTCTTTCCTGTTTAAAACAAACACATTTCCTGTCAGGGCAAGTTATACTCCTTTTGAACTCTTCATATACCACATGCCAAAACATTGATTTCTTTTCTAAGTGAAATCCTCGACCTAAATATACAACAATGGGGGAAGCAACCCAGAATCTGACCCATATGTTGTGACAGACAACAGCCCTGTACAATGGGCAAGCTGACAATAAATGTCCATTTGAGTCTCCAGCTGTAGGTCTGGGGATGTGCCCTAGACTGCACACTGGCCTGGGGCAGCAAGGCAGTGCCAAGGCAAGGCAGAGACTCCATACCTGAAGGCAGAAGGATTGCACTCTGGTGGGTTGTCATTGATATCATCAATAATGATTGTGATCTCCATTTCACTGGCGTGGCCACCGCTGGGGCTGTCCTCCACCCGCACTATCAGTGAGATGTTGGGATGGAGCCGCAGCGGAAGCGCATCCCGGTCAGTTCTGCTGCTCACCTGAAGCACTCCAGTCGCTGTCAGAGAGCAGCCAGAAGTCAGACATTCACCGTGGGGGGAAGCAACAAGTGGTCATGGTGTGTGTGCAAGAGGACAGGGCAGCTCAACAGACAGGTGGTAGAATAAAAAGTCTTCCATCCTGTGCAAATCATGGCTGGCTTAGGTTTTTTGGGGTTCTTTAAGTGATACAAAATGGCTCTGAACATTCTGGGTAAGATTATGGTTAGATCCCACAGCTCAAAAATATGCCTTAGGGGGCCACAGCACAGGATTGGTAAAGCAGTTATGTTTCCCTTACTCCCAAGGTTGTAGTGCAAGCCAGAGTCGAGTGTATTCACAGAGTAACAAGGACAATGAGCTGCTAATGCCTGCTCTGTCCTTGCTCCCTAGCTACTTAGACAATTTCACTTTCCACTGTTATCGTTCAAGCATCCTTCAGCACCTCCGAATCTACTCACACATCAACAGAGCTGCTCTTAGCTGTGACAGACTGTGCCAAGTGCTCTGGTCAGCCACTCACAATATTTTTTTATTCACTTCTGTTAGCCTCTGTTCAAGATAGAAGATTTTTATGGCACAGTAAAAGTACTATTCCCAGAGAACAAAGCAGGTAAAAGAACAGTGCGTATATGCTCTGCCTTTTGGAGCGTAATTGAGGAGGAGGGTGGCAATCCATGGCCAAAGGGCATAGGGAACCCAAAGCATTTAAGGATCATCCTGATGCCCCACAGCACTGTGTTATGTGGCACTTCTTACAACTGTGATAAGCAGTTCTAAAGCAATAACAGACAAGGAGTGAAGCAGTCACTGAATGCCAGGCCTGGAGCAAAAACCTCTGGGAAACAGAAGTACAGACCCCAGAGAGCCTGAAGAAGATAGGATCACCATGAGAAAGAGGACTCTTTTGGATGGCCTTGCCTGAGGAGGGTCATGAATGGAGCAACGAACCTGAGATGTAGATTTGCTGTGCACCTCAATGCTAGAGAGGATTTCAGATGGGAGAAAGGACATTAGGATCTAACTACCTGCAGCTGTATCAGGAGCCTCAGAAGGGTCACTGCAGTCCTCAAAGATTAAAAAGAAGTCAGCAATCTTACTTCTGCCTGAGAAACCATCACCCTCCCGCCACAAGTCAATATTTGTCAAGAAGTCACCTTTGGTCTACTTTCTTTAAGATATCTTACCGAGTCTTAGTCAGCTGACCAAAGAATTGGACCCTAATAAGGGACTGAGCATTCCTTATAGCTATAGGGAGCCACAAAATAAAGTAAGCCAATTTAAACTAAGGCAAAAATAACTTCTCCAAAGTAGATAGTCTTTTTTTTTTTCTTCTTCTTTTTTTCTTTTTTTTTAAGATGTCAGGCATCACATTTTTGTTTGTCTTACCTGGATTTATGGAGAAATATCTGTCAGATGATTGGATGCTGTAGAAAAGTCTGCTGGAAGAGTCTTCATCATCAGGATCTTTAGCTGTTATATTGGCAACAGTGGTGCCTGGGGTTTGCTCCTCTGGAATCCTGTAGATTCTTTGTTTTCTACAAGATAAAATTCAGCAAAGCATGCATTGAGTTTGCAAGGGCAGCTGATTACAGACTTAGCTGAGCAGCCAACTGTAGCAGCAGAGCCATGGCCATGCTGGGCTCAGAGATGGCTCTTTGCATGTGTGGATATATATCCCAGTCACTGGTTCTGCCAGCTGGACATGTAGCAGAAGTTGAACTGGCATGTGCTCATAAAGCATAACACAGCCAGGGTGAAAGCCACACAAGAAAGTGTTCTTCCCCTGCAACTTTTCCACAGTAAAAGCAATTTGACTTTCACAGAATCATGGAAGCTGAAGCGGTAAGGGGCTACTAAGTCATGCCATCCATCTCCCTAGATAGATGCCATAGATAGGTAGATAGACGGATGCCTAGGTAGGATGCCATCACCCTAGATAGCTTTAATTCCTTCGTTTTGCAAGATAAAGGCAAAAATACAATAAGTAATGTAGTTAATCATCTTTTGGAATCAATGCTGGAACCTACTGGGGGAAACTGATATTACAGAAAAGCTGAGCTGTCCCTGCAGTCAGCAAAGGCAGGAAGGAGCACTCTTCTGGGTGCCCAGCAGATGACTGTGCCTCAAACTCCCAGCAGCAGCTGTCTGTCTGTCTGATGCCTTTTACATTGGGAAAATGGCTCTCTACTGCTGCTGTTTGATGTGCCAGTGCTCCCAAATTTCCTATGAGTTGAGTTTTATAGGTCAGATATGGCCTGGCGGGCAATTGTGCTGGATTGCTTGCAGTGCTTGAAGTTTGATGTTCACATGGGTACTCAGGTGGACAATTACAATGCTTGAACCACATGTAAAAATAGGTATGGGCCAGGACACAATAATTGTGCAAGGAATTTCATAAGGCTGATTTATCTTACTGAAACACACACAAGCACACAAGCATCTCCTGATTCTAGAACTCAAAGGGAGTTGAAGGTGCTCAAGAGTTCGAAAAAGCATTAGAAGTGTGTTTCAAGACTAAATTCTTTTTGCACTTTTTAAACATCCTATGCTGCCATTTAGGTAATTGACTGGTCTGTTGGTCCCAGTACAGGAAAACATGACTCCTTTGTTCTCTGAAAACACACATCATGGGGCACTTAGGAATTGGAGCAGAGAATGGCAGAGACAGAACAGAAGATCCCATGCCTCCAGGTCTCCACTTGCAATTTTGGTTAAGAAGAAAGAAAAATGGTTAAGAAGACACACTATCTTTAACTGTTCTGTCAGATCATATGAAAAGAGGCAAGCATACAGGAGAGAAATCACATTTTGCCAGTAAAACACCTAACTTACAGCCAGAAGAAAATAAGGAGTTTATGAAGGCTGTCATGTCAGTGTATTTATGAAGTTACTATCTCAATCTTGGCATTGAATCTCTTCCTTCCTCGTTCTCTTGTTGCTCCCAGAGTCATGCAGAAACAAACAGATCTCCCTCACTCCTACAGCTCTAACTGGTTTTGGCCTGAAGTAGGAAATTCCCCAGGCCCTCTGGAACCCCAAGTCCAACCTCTCTGTGAACAGGAACTCACCACAGCTCCACCCTCACAGCCCTACCAACCCTTCTGAGCCCTGCCCTGGTCACTATCCCATCCCCCACTGAATCTTTTGGGAAGAAGTGGGACATTATTGAGCACACCCCCACAGCACCAGGCACCAGTACAGCTGGGGAGGAGCTGCGGGCCTCTTGCCACACAGCTATGTCTGGGATGTGTCCTGTTGTCCATCTGTCTGCCACCTGCCAGTGGCTTTTTACAGGATGGTTCAAGCAGACCTTTTAGTCACTGCAACGTAATTGCAAAGGAAGCATATGTTTGTTTTCTTGTCTTCTCGTTTGTTTTCCTTTGTTTTCCCGACTCCACAAGTTTTCCATTGATTTTAACAGCCAGAATTTCAAAAGGCTGAATGCCAATGTAGTGTTGTGAACACCCAAACCAGATGTGCTTGCATAGACTATGGGAACAATTAAAAAGACCCTTTGAAACTCTGTTCTTGACAGCTATGATCAGGGTAAAATAAAGGAGGTTTGCTAACTCGCCAAGTTTCCCCAGCTTCCATCCCAGCACTAATTATTACAGTGTCAGGAAGTATTTAGCCCCAGCAAGCAGATCACATTGTAGCAGGGGACAGGCCATACATGTGCATATTAAGGATAGATCATGAAGCGCAATTTAATCTAAAGTTCTTTACAAAATGAGCTGCTCTTTTTGGTCTGTAGTGTCAATCTAAAAGGGAGAAGATTCAAACAAGTACCAGACTGTATTTGTGCCATATGAAAGCTGAGTCTTAGAACTTAGGTGTTATAGATTCTCAAGTCACTGCAGCTTTCACTAATTCAAACAAGTAGGCAAATATTTAAAAGAGCTCTTTTAGTATTCCAGACACAAGGATAAATGCACAGAAATGGCAACATTAGGATGGAATAATCAGTCTAGAACACAATGTGCAGATGTTGGAACTGGAAGAGAATTCCTCCTGCTTGCAGAAGTACAGTAACATGGAATGAGCTCTTAACCTTATTGTTTATTGCAGACATGAGGTCCAAGTATCAAATAGGTACCAAAAAAAAATAATAACAACGAAAATCCATGCCTATTTTTAACATTTAATTCTTTTGTTTCTTCAGATTCTTCACCCCTTTATCCATCAAAGTCCAGATCCTTGGCCTCGGATCTGGAGCCATGCATTGCTCTGACTCCAGAAAACACCCAGAAGATTGTTCCAAACAAGTGGCTGGAACCTCTTGGCATGGCCCGAGATGCTACCCTGTCTTCACCTTTGCATAGATGGCAGGAGAGCAGCCGCCACAAATATTCTCAGCAGGGACCTTGTAGATTCTCACAATCAGGAGACATAATGACAGTGCCTTGAATCCCATCAGTGTCTCATGCAAGTGACACAGATAAATCAACAACAGAGTCAGATCAACTGTAGTAATTGTCATGCTCCTGCTTCAGAAACAGCTGTCCATCGTGCTTTCTGCTGCAAAACACCCTGCTCATAGAACATGCATGTTTGTTTCCATTTTTCCAAATTTTCTGTATATCCTGATTCTATTAGTCTTCAAAAGCTATTTCTGACTTCTGTGTTATAACACAATTTCCTGCTTATGACACAGTAAGAGACAACAATGTTTCAGCTGGGATTGTTTACAAGTGTGTCTGGGAAGAGGAAGACTGATCAAAAGGAAGATCTTTTTATGTCTAGACATTTCTGCATGAATGAGCACCATTATGGTGAAACTCACACCTGCATAAGGAGCAAACTCTATATGATTACATTCACACCGGGTGAATTTAATCTCCTTGTCTGAACTTGTCCACAGATCTTTGAATAGTTTTAACCTCTCTTAATGCTGACAAGTAAAACAAGCTTGTTTGGCTGTCCTTAGCATGAAGGTAGTGCCTGGAAAACTTTAAACTATTAAGAATACAAATAAGAATAAATGAGGGACATTAGGACAAAGTTGTCCAGTATAAGAACAGAAATCATAGCAAAATCAAAATACTTTTTTCAGCACTATTTTGTTGTCAGCATTATTTGCCCTTATGTTAAACCCTCCCATTGGTGCCAAACCAGTAAACCTGAGAAAACATCTACATTTTGAGTGCAACAGAAAAAGTTTACTCACGTGGTAAAGTAAGGTATTTCATCATTGATGTTAATTATATTTATATTCACTGTTTTAGTTGAGTTGAGTCCGTCTGGATCTGTCACTGTTACATTTAAAAAGTAACTGTTAAATAAGAAAAACAGAACAGGAATCATTCTGTGCATGTCAGAAAACTTTTCTCTGATTACTGTAAGCTAATAAGCCATGGGAATAAAATGCATTCTTACCAATGTGGATCTTTCTCATAATCAAATTCTTTTGTGGAAATAATGGCTCCACTTTCCCTGATCAAGAATGGCACTGTTGCAGGGACCAGTGAATACTGGAATGAAGAGGGCAGGGAATTAGTCTTTTTATCTTTAAACATGCCTCCATTCCTTCCTTGCCTTGTAGAACAGGCCAATTTACAGAGAAGGATTTGCCTTGAACTGTGTAATGAAACGCTGACACACAGATGCCAGCACAGGACCTGACCACCACACCTTGGTTGTAAGCGCTTTGCTTGCAGCCCATGGAGAGTCACTGGCACTGAGCTACATCAGAGCCCTCACTGTTCTCTGCCTCTGTGGACTCCAGGTCTCCAATGAGAATTTCACACAGAGGGCAGCCAGCAGGGCCACAGTGCTGCAGGCAAAAATCAGCTTTGTGGTGACAGCGGCCCGCACGCCCAAAGGAGAAGCGAGAGAAGGGGCAAGGCTGGATTTTGGGCAGCATAAGAGCTGTGGAGGAGGCAAGAAAATTTGGGAGTCCAGATGATGGAAGGGGGCAATGAGGGGAGAATGGACTTCCACAGAGTACATGAGGCTGTAAGGCTGAAGGGTGTTCACAGCATTCACACAGTCAGAGGCGTGGCAGGGAGCAGAGCACCCCAACACTGCACACTGCAGTGAGAAATGCAGCACTGTGCTCCTTGGGCCATGAGGCAGCTTCTACACACCCACCCCATCCTCCCCTCTGTCTTTCACATACCAAGGCAGCACCAATAAACCCTCAAGGACGTTTCCTTTACTGGTACAGGTGTTAATAATACCCCTAAAATCTGAAGTGTGCAACAACAGAGGGTCATGGACCATGCAAATAACCTGCAAAAGCCACTGAGCAGATCTGCCCAAGGAGGTAACAGCATTTCTTTATTTGCAGCTTCTTATGACTCAGGTGTGTCAGGGGTTAGAAGGCACGTGGAACTCACTGCCATTGCTTTGAACACAAAGTAGAGCCAAACCCCTCTGCTTTCCTCCTCACCAGCTCGGTTTGATGGGGCAAAGACTGAGGACAGACTTCAAGCTAATTGCTTTCTTGAGTAACACTAAACATTGAAGTAGCATCTTCAGTCCTTGAATGTGCTGTATTTTATAAAGCCAAAGTCAAGAAAGCAAAGATACAACACAATTCTTAGGTTAGTGCAGTTACTTTTCCCCAACTACCAACTTATCACTTTCCAGAAGTTTTTCTGGATACCAAGAGTATTTTCAGATCAGCCAACACATTTTCATAATGGAGGGCCACAGTTTGTCCTGGGATTGTCAGAACCTGAGATTTGGTTGCCTTTTAAGTGATTTCCTTACTGTCTCATTTAAAAGAATTGACATTGTGATACAGAAGGTAAAAAATTTTATTCACTTATACTCACCCTCATCTATGATAAACATTTTGCAAGCCTTATTTTAAAATTTAAATTAATAATCTCTACTGCTTCTCTGATTAACTATATCAAATTCTGTCTTCAATATCCCTTAATTTTGTAAGGCTGAGAACTTAAAATACAATTTATGTCCAAACATTAGGGCTGGGTTTTCTTAGTTTAGTATTGAAAATGCTTATTTTTTCCCAGACTAAACTTTTCCTGTGTTCCTGATAAGGAAGGAAGTTGTTGAAAGATGTTGGTAATTCACATTTCAGATACAGTGGATTATGCAATCTTTGGGGTTTTTTGTTTAATACAACTTACTTGGAGTTTTGCATTTTCAGGATCAGCTGCATCAACTTGGTAAATGCGTCCTGGGGGTGTCCCTTCCAACACATAGATTGTCACAGCTGCAGGGATAAAAGTGTATTCGGTGTTATCTGGGCAAAAGTAAAGGACACAGCAGCAAAGAAACTGATGCACTGAAGCAGTCAGGGCATATTACTGCCTGCTGCATCTTCTCACTTCACAAGTGTAATTCCAAAATCATCACAAAGATCACAAATACTCCAAAGATAAAAAGAAACCAATTACATATCTGTAAACAGGCAAGCATCACTGAGAGTTGCAATAAGAATTGTGCCTTCAGGGGAAAGACTGATCTTCCCATATGGCCTATCTTGACTGTTCACAGGTTATGGAGTAAAGTTACGCATTTGGGCTACATCTGTGGGGTTTTTTACTATGCAGATGGGGAGAACACAGTCCTGTGCTAGGTCCTCATCGCCATCCCCTTCCTGTCCACACCCTGCACCCTGCCAGGAGAGCTCAGAGCCTTTCATCTCCATTTCTGCTTTTCCTCTACACCTGTGAGGCAAATAAGCAGTGGATGGTCTGCATTAATTTAAATGTTTGCTTTCCTAAGGGTGATAATTCAGTGCAAGGTACATTTCTTTCCATGCCAGGGATTCTCACAGCTGGGCTATCCCATACTGGACCACTGGCAACATGCTTATCTCTCCTTGGGCAGAGCAATTAACAGGACAACAGATCTTTAGATCACATTATTTGCTTTATGCCCTTTTGTGTCTGCTGGACCTGCTCTTTCTGGACTATTAATTTTCACTGTGACCCCTACTGACTGTTGCTTCTCATCAGAGCAGTGGGAATCCCAGAGCAGCATAATGAGTTGTTCCCAGAGGACAACAATATGAATATAAAGTTTAATGAGAGAGAGATGCTTTTTCATAAACAGCGAATGCGCAATTAGTGTCTAATTGCGGCTGGTACTGTTAACTAAAGCCACACAGTTAGACAGATCAGACATCTGTGCTCACCAATTTATGGCAGCTCTAGCTGAGAGTTAAGCTGATGCATTTATTTGTAACAAGCTCCCACGTAGCGTGTTTCATGCTGTGTCGATCCCCTGAAGTGTCACATGTAATTATTATTAGATTTCAGTAGCACCCATGATATGCAAGACACCAGCTATGGAGAGAAGATGACACAGCCTCTTCCCAGGGGGAAGCAAATTTGCTTTACAAACTAAGTATTGTATGGAATTGGGGATGTCAATGGGCTCGGGAGGCATCAGTGAGGAGGCCCGAGTATGAGCAGGCTGCTGTGAGCCCATCCCTGGGCAGCAGACAAAAGTCAGGCTGCTGTGAGCCCATCCCTGGGCAGCAGACAAAAGTCAGGCTGCTGTGAGCCCATCCCTGGGCAGCAGACAAAAGTCAGGCTGCTCTGAGCCCATCCCTGAGCAGCAGGCACAAGTCAGGCTGCTGTGAGCCCATCCCTGAGCAGCAGGCACAACTCAGGCTGCTGTGAGCCCATCCCTGAGCAGCAGACACAAGTCAGGCTGCCGGGAACCCATCCCTGTGCTGCAGGCACAAGTCAGGCTGCTGAGCCCATCCCTGAGCAGCAGGCACAAGTCAGGCTGCTGAGTCCATCCCTATGCTGCAGGCACAAGTCAGGCTGCTGAGTCCATCCCTGTGCTGCAGGCACAAGTCAGGCTGCTGAGCCCATCCCTGTGCTGCAGGCACAAGTCAGGCTGCTGTGAGCCCATCCCTGTGCTGCAGGCACAAGTCAGGCTGCTGTGAGCCCATCCCTGGGCAGCAGGCACAAGTCAGGCTGCTGTGAGCCCATCCCTGGGCAGCAGGCACAAGTCAGGCTGCCGGGAACCCATCCCTGTGCTGCAGGCACAAGTCAGGCTGCTGAGCCCATCCCTGAGCAGCAGGCACAAGTCAGGCTGCTGAGTCCATCCCTATGCTGCAGGCACAAGTCAGGCTGCTGAGTCCATCCCTGTGCTGCAGGCACAAGTCAGGCTGCTGAGCCCATCCCTGTGCTGCAGGCACAAGTCAGGCTGCTGTGAGCCCATCCCTGTGCTGCAGGCACAAGTCAGGCTGCTGTGAGCCCATCCCTGGGCAGCAGGCACAAGTCAGGCTGCTGTGAGCCCATCCCTGGGCAGCAGGCACAAGTCAGGCTGCAGCTGAGCTGCACTGCTGCATTGTGGTCAGCCCAGAGCTGGGGGTCAGCAGCCAGCTCTGAATACATGCCACAAAGGGATCACGGTTCAGTGTTTGCAGATTTTTAAAAACTGAATATTGAAGTATGCTTGGCCATAGAGTGCTGCTAAGACAGGAAGTCTTCAAACAGACTCTCAGTACCTTATGAAGTAAACTAAACTGTCTGCATGAGAACACGTAAAAAATGCATCATTATATTCTGTTGCATCCTGGTACAATTTTTGCAGGTCTTCTTCATTAGTAAATAAGCAAGACAAGATCTCTCAGAGAGCAAGACCATAATTTCCTCTCTATTGATGAAGTGCCCCATGCAGGAGTCAGAACTCTCTCCCTCTCTCTATTTGTACCACCATAGATCACAGTCTCTGAGGTCTCACTCTTTAAGACTGATTTTCTACCTAATTTCTCATGTGAAGGTGGAAATGTAATATGCAGATATAAAACATATGCAAGGCAATGTTTTTTATGGTTTTCCCACAGAAATTCTTGTACATACAATACACATCTATTTAAATTTATCTTGCTTGTCCAAATCAGCCCAGTTTTCAACAAACTACAGACATACATACCCATACTCAATGGTTATAACCCCAGAAAACTTCTTTTTTTTAGTTAAAAAGAGCATATGTATTTATTGGTTTTTGGTTTGGGGGTTTTTTTAGTTCTTCGGGTGCTCCAAAATGGTTAAATGATTTTTTATCAGAATTTCAAGAAAAATAAAAGGGCATTTCCAGAGATGAAGCATACCAACTTTTTGTGGAAAACAAAGTTCTGATAAAAAGTGTCCTGTTCCTCCCTAATTTTCCTAAAGGAAAATGCTTAAACTACTTCAGCTACAGTCAGTGTATGAACTCTTTTTTTTTTTTAAGCTGATGTCATCTTTTCAAGTATTGTTCTTTTCGAATCTACCATTATCTTACTTTGAATTGCCATATTTCCTCGAAATACAGGATGTTCATTTTTGTCTGTTACTTGAATAGTCAATACGTTCAGGTCAGTTCTTCCAGCTGTATCTTCAACAAAAATCTGCAAATCAAAGCTCTTTGGCATCGTTTCATAATCTAGGACAGGGTTTCCAGTGGTAACAACCTGAAAATAAAAGTTTATTATTAGCACATGATGCAAGAGACTAAAGTTATAGTCTAAATGAGTGAATACAAATAAAGGCACACTTCCCATCAGTTAAGAGTGAGTGTTTTAGATAATATTTTACTTGTTGGCACATTTCTCATCAGTGGCAAAAAAGTGACAGAAACAGAGTGAAGAGACCAAGACGTTGTTGTTTCACGGATTAACTCAAAGATCTTTCATGTTCGAGGAGAATGCCTGGAAGGAGCTGTCCTGCCTCACAGGCAATGCTTAGTCTTCAAATTCAGGACTAAATCTTGCAGGTATGTGTCTGTGCCAAGTGTTTGCCTTTCCACACCAAGCTCTGGGAGCGGTCAAGGTGTGATGAGACTGAGAATTCAGAGGAAGCTTTGCAAGACACAGGGGCAGCTTCACTTTTTTTGTGAGTTAGGAGCATGAGGAGGAAGATCCTTTATCTGAAATAAGGAGTGTGGAAGCAGGAGACTGTATAGTCTAGCAGGTACCAGAACCTTCCGTGTGTAACCCGGATCTGGGAGAAGACTTGCAGGAAAACCACAGAAGAAGGGAGCTCTGATTGTCTGAGAGAGGCACCAGAACTGTTTGGGGAAAATGCTGAACTAATTGAAAAAAAATAACCTACGCCTTGAGCTTTGCAAGATTGATAAGGCAAACATTTGCTTTGTTTTGTTTTGGGGTTTTTATTGCAAAGGCTTCCAGCTCTGCATATTGCCTCTTAACACAGAATATGTACAAGCACAAGGCTGACATTCTATGAAAAAAACATTAAATGCAATCATTCTGGATTTAGGATGAGTCCAGAGCAACAGGAGGATGCTGAAAGTTGTATGCCTCAATCTTCACTGCTGAAGCTAATAATAAAACAAGACCTTTCCTTTCTTGGGCAAGAAAGGAAAAGGTGACAGTTAAGTTTTTTGTGTAGCTAAAAAACTGTGAAGCTCGAACACAGTAGCAGTGTGCTGTGGAACTGGAGAACAGTTGGGGCTCATGAGCGTGTGTGACAAGGAGCATGTCAGTGTATTCACAATACTGCAGAATAAATGAGTCTGAAGAGGATGCAGAAGGAGAACAATGAAATAAATCCTTGGGTTTAGATCAGATGCTGTGGGCCAGAGGACAAACACAAAAGTGGTGTCAGCACAGTTAGAAGACAGAAGTCAAAATACAGCCAATTAACAAAAACAGTTGGAGGAGAGTGAACAGAAGCGCGAATGTTTTGTGCCTTCTGGTACATAAAACAGCTGCTGTCTGGAGTCTTGTGGATCTTTTTGTTACAACACTGCAGGAGAAAATAACTGCGTCCTGGATGGTCTCCTTTCCTCCTATACTGTACAGATACAAGTTTCCCATTGAAATGATGCTAACACAGAAAAACATTCTAAAAATCTTGTCACACCAGTGGAAAGGTTGATGTCCAAAATGAGTGTTTGACAGAGATCTAAATACAGTAAACAAATGCAATGAATTTAACATTTTAAACTGTCCAGTTCTAAGCAGAAATTATGTACTCTGGAGATTATCTCTCCAGTTCACAGCCAAATATTTTCATCGGTGCTGTAACTACAGCCAAACTAAATGTGTCTAAATACACATCTTCCACCCTCCTTTTTAAAGGCCTTGGCAGTGCCGATGTGAATATAAAAGGTCTCTTTCTATGGTTTTGAACCATTTTGGGAACAGCTTGCACCAGCATAGGCTGTGAGCCACTCTTCACCTTTCCTTCAGGTAGGAGCAAAGCTTACTGATAAAGGCAGAACTTGGAGCAGCTGCAGGCCTCATGAAAGGAGATCCAGAGTCACCCCTAAACTGTCTCTTGTTCCACACGAGAATTTCACCGCTCCCTGCTCCCTGCTCCACCACCAGTATATTCAGAGAGCATCTCTAAGAGCACCCAGGTGGTTTCAGGCAACAGCAGCTTTTCATGCATTCCACACATCTTCTGCTCTTGGGAACCCTCAAACAAGAGTAAGGTGAGGAGGAATGGACAGGGCCTAGATCTCAGAAACTGTGACTTTCTCAGAAACCTGAAAATATATCAAGAATTGTGATATTGCTTTCTGTTGTTGCAAGAGGAGTAAATATGTTTCATAAATACTGAAGAGCCTGGCCTACCAGGTGCTCAGCTAATCTGAAAACCCCGTAATTCATTCATTAAATACTGCCTTTTTCTATATCTTAGCAAAGATTTAATGGCAATAGGTAGAGCTGAGATATCTGCTTTTGGATCACATCACTTTTGTGAAATATTGTACAGACCTGCTGCAACATAGCGTAATTAAAAGTAGCAATCCTCATAAAATAAATTAACTAAGAACACACGTGTATTTATCCTTGTTTTATGAGTTGTAATTAGCATTCATCTGCTAATTTGCAGAATTTGTATGTAGCTTACTTTATGATTTTTTTTCATGACTGGCTCTTTGTTCTAGTCCTCCGAGTGACTTAGGAAACCTTGAAAACAGTTCAAGCAAAACACAGAAAAGTTCACAGGCCATTCTGGTAATGTGGCTGTGGTATGAAATGGACATAAATTGGCACTTTGGAAGAAGCGATCTCCAGTCTACAGCTTTTTTGGCCATCCATTTTCATCCTTGTGTCACCCTGCACTGTGCTAGAAAAATAATTTCTCCATCATCCTTTACATGAAAAAAAACCAAGAAGGACTTTTTGTCTATTATTTTTCCATCTCAGTCCCACTCAGCAAGCAGCAATATAAATTCTTGTGCATCATAACACAAAGATGCCATGGGACAGGAGGAAGCAGGTATAAAAAAGGACTATGTTTTGTTTTGCAGCAGAAGGGATGGCTTTAATTAAAAATGCCAAAATAAAGCTTAGGAAGGCAGTCCTACATTACGGATTCTGTGTCAGGAGAGCTAGTTTAAGGGGTATATCCATTTCCTTCTGACTGTTACACAGGAGTCAAGGAAGGAGCATGAAGCGGAGTTGGGGGAGGCTTAGTTAGACATCAGGAAAATGTTTTTCACCCAGACAGTGGCTGGACACTAGAACAGGCTCCCCAGGGGAGTGGTCACAGCACCAAGCCTGGCAGAGTTAAAGAAGCATTTAGACAATGCTCTCAGGTACAGGGTGTGATTCTTGGGGTGTCCTACATGGAGCCAGGAGCTGGACTTGATAGTTCTGAAGGGACCCTTTCAGCTCAGGTTATTCTATAATTCTATGATTCTGTGATCTCTTCAGCTGACCCAGTCCGGGTGTTTGTTCAGCCACACTCTACACTTCACAGGTGAACGGGGGCTTTTCTGAGAGTTTTTTTAACCATTTCACTGACCTGCCTGGGAAGCAGTACAGAGCCAGCAGAGCTGGCAGAAGTGAGCTTTGCACTCTGCTGGGAGGCTGGAGCAAGGGACCACAGCTGCTCCCTGCAGGCACATCAAATCCATGAGCCAACACCACCCAGGGCCACAGCCTTACTTTTCCTAAATTTTCTCCCAGAAACACCAGCAAAGAGAATAAGAAAAGAGCTGTTGTATCAGTTCTGTGAAAACCTGCACTTCTTTGGAAACACCCAGAAAAGGACATTCAAATCACATTTTTAAGACTTCTTAACTGCAGCATTTCTACCTGTATCTATTAAAGCCACTGTTCAGCGTCACTGTTCAGACTCAGACATACAAGCAAGTTGCAGTGGGATGACAAGTTATCATCCATCTGAACACTCATTGCCCGTGACAAATGTGAGCTAATACTTGCTAATTTATTCAACAATGAAAATCAGCTTGAAGTACTGGAAATTGCTCTGCATTTGCCATAGGACAAGAGCCTGCAATGGATAGAATAAGGTCACAGATGTGTGGAAGGGTGATAACTTCTTACCTCAAGATAACTTCCTCATGTGTCACCGCCTTTGTTCAGAATTAAAAATTACTTTGATCTGATTTAGCTTCTTTTATTTTTGAAGTGAGACAAATTAATTTTAATTCTCAGTGAGAGTGGCCAAACAGAAGCTGTATGTGGTTTAACAAAGCCACTCCCAATTCACAGTGACTTCATACATATTAAGCTGAGAAACTATGGATAAAACCTCAAAACAGAAGCAGGTCCTCCATGCTCTTCTTCATCTCTTATTTTCTAAAAATCACTTTTTTTCTATCACAGAATGAATGGAATTATTGCAATGAGTGATTTTTCCTAGATGCAATTATAAATCATAATTACTGTTGCTATTCATCTGTCATATCTATTACAGCATTGCCGAATACTACCACAGTCTGCATTTAAAATTCTTTTCTGATTAAAAGATGAGACACTGCACTGTCAGTGCTCAGCAATCCAGCAAACAGCAGCCTACAACTGAAAATTGCTCAAGCTAAACTTAAAACTCACCCTGTATTCGAGACCTCCTTTTGATTCAATGTCAAAAGCTTCTGTAAGTGGATTTGAATTTACTATGGTAGGAAGAATTGCAATGCCTTCAGAAGTCAATGGAGAAACAGTTACATTGAAGTCATAGACTGAAACCCCAGCTGCTGAGTTTTCTTCAACAGTGCTTGTTGCAGGTAAGCCCTTGAGCAACTGGGTTCTTCTTCCTGCAAGATGAAAATTAACATAAAATTACTTCTGGGAACCTTGGGCTAGCAAATACACAGCTTTTGTCAAGAGCTGCCATTAGTGAGCACAAAAAGCCCTGACTCTTTTTACTCATAAATGGGGGCATTACTTGGTAGTAAATCCAGCATTAATGGCAAAAGAATCAATCTTTCCTCTAATTCAGTCCTATAGTGTTGTCATCTAGATTGGCTATTGGTACAGTTTTATTGTTACTGCATCATTTGCCTTCATATACGTCTTTATACGGAAGCAAAGAAGCCAAAGATGTTTCTATTATTTCGTTTTGCTCCCTGTGCTAATTACTCCCTCTGTTCACTGTCATATCAAAAAGTACCTTGAATCATACAGACCCAGGTACTAAAGAAGAAATGGTTTTTGTTGTGGACTACACTGTCTGCAGCACCTATTTCCTCTGTTTTCCCTCTTCTCATTCTTTCTACAGCAGCTGTGTGCAAGCCTGGCTCTTGAGTAGTACGAGTTAGTAACAATTTCAGGAGTTGTGTTGTCATAACTCCTGCCTTGAGCAAGGAAGAGCAACCTGTAGTCTTTGGAGAAGACACAGGCTCACAAAAGCACCCTGTGGTTCAAAACCACTTGGAAGCTGCACATACTGGTGAGGGATCCAACAGATTTGCACAAGCTCCTTGTTTGTCCAGACCTCTGGACACCCCAAACCAAACCTTTTGCTTGCTTTCTCATTTAGCTTCTAGTTTTTGCTACTTTTGACAAAAGCATGTTGTGCTTTATCTTATGAAGAGTGTCTAGAAAACATAAATCAGGACCCTTTTTGATGTCCTGAAACACCACCTTAGAAATCTCACATCCTTGACCTGGCAATGTACCTCAACACCAGACCATGGCAGGGCTGCCTGTTCCTTCGGGATGCTTCACTGGCTTGTCCAAAACGCTCTCCAAGAAAACTGGCTGTGTTCAGTCAAACTTCCTACACATTCTACACCAAGAGGAAGACAGACACTGCCCACTCAAGGATGTTCACACACCAGCAATTCCTGTAGCAAAAGCCCCATGAAGTCTTTATTTTTGCTGCAGAGCTGCAAGGTAAAAAGCTGCTACAGAAACCAACCTGAGATCATTAGGGCTGCAGCCTAAGAGCCTCTCCATAGCAGCATGGAGATTCTCATACTCCCAAACTCCAGATACAGCAGGTTCCTGGTTCACTGATCTGGCTGGGATTACTCTGGCATTTATGGGAAAAACAGCTTTGGAGATAATCTACAGGTGCAGGCTGGGATGTGAGGTGAGAACTGCTTGCAAAAGTTAATCTGAACTGGTCACACTGACACCCTGGTAGGACTGAGTTCAGCTGAGCTCTTACTGATTTATGTCAGCAGGAGAAAGACACAGTGAAGGACTACATTTTTATTACTGTTCTTACAGATTCTGGAAAACATCATCAACAAAAATCACCCATGCAAATGAGGCTGGGCTGAGAGGGGCTTCTGGAGATATTTCCATAAGTGGAACTGAACTTTGAATGTAATCTCCTGTGGACAGTACTTGATGAATTCACTTCCCTCATCAAGCCACAGTTCATTAATGGAAACCATTTATAAAAACAATGAAATAATTTACAACATTTTGAAATGTAGAAAGGAGTTGCTATTTTTGTATTATCTCCAGAGATTTCACTGGCTGTTTATTCCAATTTTGTGTTTCTAAATCAAAAGTTCTCACTTCTTGCTCTTTATTTTTAACTGAAATTTTATGTACTGCATCTAAACGGCTTCTTCTTTTCCCAACCAATTTTACAAAAGCTCTCCTTTACCTCTTTACTTTGCAGAACAAAATATTCCTGAAGAAATTTAATACATTATTTATCAGTTATCAATGGCAATCATTGACAAATGCTGGGTCCAAGACAAAGAAATGATGAGACTATCTTGGAGAAGTTCATGTATATTTAAGACTTATTTATCAGTGATGTGCCAGTCTTTAGAGTGTGCTTGAGTAACATCTTCAAGATTTTCTCTATCCACAACCACGCATGTTAGAAAAATGTTATTTTTCAAAGAAAGCTGAAATTGGCAGGCAGTGTCCTAATCACAGTTTTAGGAACACCAGGAAAACCACCAAATACTGACAGGATCCTAAGGGATGTCAGAACTCTTACAGTTCCTTGAGAGCCAAGTGACTCTACCTGAGCAGGTAGCTTACAGCTTACAGTAAGCAATAACAGTGCTTCTTGAGCCACACAGACTTCAGACAGTTTGAAGATCTACTAAATTGCTAATGTGCAAATACTCATACTGGCAAATCTCCCATGTATTTAGGCTGATCAAAGTTAGTGATGTTATCCTACTAATATTCCCCACAAATTTCCTCCTGTTTGGTCATGTTTGGTTGCTTGTTTCACCTTATCAAAGAGAAATGTTATCAATATTTGAAAGAAGGATTCTGGAGTTATTATTTCTAGTTATTGTTTCTTGGAGAGCTGACCTCCTTTCCCACTCTAGCGCTGTCATGCTGAGCAGTGGCTATTATAAAAGAAGTGCCTCTTCCAAGGAAGTGTTTTAGCAAAGAGTCATATTCTCTTCATTATACTGCTGTAACCACAGAGCCCAATCTATTTCAGTAGGAAAATAATTGTTACTTGATTTTTCCCATCCATGTCTGATCCCTAAATATGAATTATAAAGTTCCCAAGAGAACGTATAACAGCCAACAATGTTCTAATTTTAGCAGCATAATGAAATCATGCTCTTACCAGATACTACTCCCAGCAACATTAGGAAAACGAGCATGCTCTTCATTGTCTTTACAACCCCGTCCTTCATGTTCCCAGGATGCAAACTGAAGGAAGATCATGGTATGTTTTCCCCTGTTTACATCAGCTCCACCTTAATTGTTGCTCTTTTTCATGTCGTGCAGTGAGAAATGAAACAAAGGACCCATGTCTCTAAGGGAGTTTCCAAACACCATCAGCTTGTTTGCTTGTCAGGGAACTGCTCCTTGCTGACTCTTCATTCACAGACCTGGTCTGTACTTGGGCAAACAGTCATTAGCTGTCCTTTCACTATAATCATCTTATTCAATGAAGCATCATGAAGAAAATCTAGTTATGTTCTAAACCTGGAAATACTATGCTGCTTTAACCACTCTGGCAATGAGACACTCTCTTCACATGCCAGAATAAAATACTCATAGTTTTTTACTCAAACCAAGAACCTGAAGTTTTCTTATTTCTCTGGCTATTAGAGAATCACTCAGACCAGACACACTACATACCTGGAGGTGCAGCAGGTGTGCATGATGAAGTTTGTATATGATGCAGCTTTGCTGTAGCTGTCTCAGCAACAGCATGGACCCCATAGAAGTGCACCAGTTCCCTTAGATTAGGCATTTTGCTTGCTAGCCCACAATACAACCAAGTTTTTTTTTTTAAACTAGGGGCAATCCTAGCATTTTTTCATGGAGCATGGTAGAGGAATGACACTAATACTGGAACTGGATGCAATGTAGGTGCATTAGAATTGACTCATAGAATAATTTAGGCTGGAAGGGACCTCTGGACATCACCTAGTCAAACATCCTGCTCAAAGCAGGCTTAATTAGATGAGGATGCTCAGGGACTCATTCAGCTGATCCTCAACACCTCTGCACAAACAGCTCTGCTGAGAGGCAGAATTTTGAGATTCAGATTTAACACAGCTGTGGAGATACCTAACTGATTTGTGAGCTAAGCTGGCACTCCTGGATGGTTCTGCATGACCCTCTGTGGCTGTCCCACTGAAAGCTGACAGCTGCTCAGAACATTCTGTCCCGTGCTCCTGTGCTTTGTGTAGCATGAGCTACACGTTAATGGAACATGCTGAACATGAGCAGCCAGTTCAACACTGGGCAGGCATTGTCTATGCTTGCTGCACTCACACCTTAGACTGTGGCATGTACATGTGTGCCCCAGAGAATTCTGCTGATCCAATGGACCTGGAAAAGAGGCATCAGTGAAACCCACTGATTGGGATTGAACCATACCTGCATATCTGGTACTGATCTGAATAATGAGAAATACTCATTTGATGGCTAATTTGCATCTATTTGAAGTGCTTCTAGGACCTTGTGATGCAGCCTGAGTTTAAAGTGGATGTGGCCACACCATATCATCTGGGAACACAGCCCGTAGTACTGAGGGAGATGATCTTCCTTTGCCCCAGGAAATGTGTGCCTAGACTTCATGTTCGTAAAAAAAGTACAAAAATCTCACCCTCAAATGACCTAGTTACGCTGGTAATAATGTAAATATATTTATATTGGCAAAAATTCCTAACCTGTCCCTTTACCTACCAGGTCTTTGCCCATCCCTTCATATGCATTTCCTGAGTTCACAAAGAAGCAAGAAACTTTTGATCTGACTGGACATCTCACAAAGATGAGGTCTGTGTGCACAGGCATGAGCCAGGCTTGTACAATGAGCTGTCCTGTATAGTGATCTTCTACTAATTACGCGAATACTGTAAAATTGCTGCTACCTTTATTCCCTCCTCTTAGTTCCAATGTATAATCTATCCCATTAGAAGGCTGTTTCTTTAAGTCTTGAAAAAACTGCAGAAACATCTGAGATAAGTTTTAAAATCTTTCAGATACATTTCTAAAATTGTTTAGTATCTAGTTGGAGTGATAGGACTGATTCCATCCCATGCTCTGAACAGCCAAGCCTTCTCCAGAACTCAGAGGTCACAATTTCATCCTTTATTTTCTTTCTCTTCTTCTTAGGTTGAAGTTTGGTGGGGAGGAGGGGGAATTGGTTTTGGTGTGGCTTGAGGTGTTTTTTTTCCTAGAAATACTTTTCCCAACTCCTTTGTTTTGACCCACCTTCCTCTGACAACATACACAGACCTATTTTCAGCAAGGGTTCAATGTCCATATACATAAACCAGGCATTATTTACTACATAGACATTATAGAGAGATACAGGAGACATGGATTGGTAAGGCATCTGGAATATACATGTGCTTGAAACGCTAGCCTTTCCCCAACTTCACCTGGAAATGCAATGGATAATTGTTTCAGGTACTAAGTGAATACCCATGGAGTAGTTAATTTCTGCTTTCTCTCTAAGTATGTCTCCAGGGCTTTCAAGTATTTCCTGTTAAGCCTCATGGTTCAAGCATGTTGTGAGAAGAGATTGTAGAGGTGACCATGGAGATGAGGGGAGAGCCAAGTGTAGCACAGAGGAAGGAGAATGTGGAGAGCAGCTCATATGGGTGGAGTAAGGGTGAGCAGAAAGGGCCCTGGCTCTTTCTTCTTCCTTGAGTCATTGCCAGCATGTCTCATTACTGCCCTTAGATCCCTCATTTCTTACATTCCTCTGAGTGGATTTCTGTTTTTCTCTGATTCAGCCTGCCAGGTTGTGAGGCATGAAGTGAAAGGGCAGCCAGAATTAAAAGAGACCCCAGAAGAGGCTGAAAACCAAGTAGAAAAAAGCATATGAGTTGGTTAGGAACAGGTGAATTAGGAAAAGGTGAGCAAGGCAGAAGTTCACTGGCAAGTCTAGCAACAGCAGCACATACACTCCAAGAAGGTCAGGAATGAGCTTCCTGGGAATATAAAACAACTAGATGAAGAAAGGTCGAGGCAACACAAGAAAGAATACCACCATGGAATTTTAAGTCAAAATAGAGGGCAGATGAACTGGAGCAAATGAAGAGGTTAAAGAAAAAAATGGGATTTTAGTAAATCTTTGGTTTTCAAGATGATTTGAAACTTTATTTGGGCACTTTGGAGCAAAAAAAAATGTATTTCTGGGAAAAAAGTCTTTTGGATAATCAGGTAAAGCAGAGAATATGAGGAAGATGCTACATCTTTCAAGAAATCAAAGAATCCTGGTTCCAAGGAAAAGATCAACAGATGAGAGTATGAGAGAATGCGCTACTCTTAGGCTGGGATGCAGAGAGAAAGAACACAGGAAGTGAGGGATATGATGTGGGAAAGCACAAAACTTGACGTGCAAGCTTCCAGTTGCCTGTCCTCAGGAAAGTGAAGGATTTCAACAGAGGCCAGCTTCAGAGCAGTCTACTTGTGTAACAAAATATGCAGGTTCAGGACATTCAGCTGTTTTCTGTGTATTTAATTCTCAATCGACTTCCCATCTGTCAACACGGAGGAAATGTTCTCTCACTTTTCAAACACATCAGAGGTTCAAGACATAATTTTCCCATTAATGGTTATTTCAGCAAGAGTAGTGGCTCTCTTCTCCTTAGGCACCTCATGGGAAAGTAGACATTTTGCTCATACTGTGGTAATTACTCTCCAAAAATTAAATGGCCTAAGGAGAATTTTCATACACCTGATCCAACCTCAGTTTATGAGTATTTATTATTGTTATTTCATTAATTAAATTATTGAGACTGTCAGGTTTTATTTTCATCTCTTTACTCTCTAAACATTACAGCTTCTCCATCCACTGCCTTGGTAACCTTTCCTAAAATATTAAAACAGTGCCTACACCAGAAACTTATGCACCATTTCCTTTGATTTCTCAGCTAAAATCTTCCTCTGTACCATTTGTGAGTGACAAGAACAAACTAAAAGTCATGGAGTAGTACCCATACTACCTTAATCTCACCTAATACAATCCCATCCTAGCAAAGTCTGTAACCCATACATTATGAAAAAAAAGTCTGTGGCAGGTATTTTTCCAGCATTGACTTGTAAACATGTAAGCCCCATTAGTCACTCCCTGGATAATTAGCTTGAGGTGTTCGTTAACAAGAAGTCATTCCATCACACCTAGTTCTTTTTGGGGGATCCAGGTTTAAGTAAAGAACAGCCGAAAATCGGGGGGAGTACACACCAAAGGCAGAAAATGATGCTGTTGTCTGTGCTGAAAACAAGTTCTCCCATTACTCCAGCAGTTATACACTCAAGAGATGAAAGCATTTGCCAGAGGAGAAGGAATCCTGAGAGTCTGTCTTTTGCTACAAAGAATTTGAACACTTATTTTAGGACCACTGGGAATATGAAAGGCATTAAGTTAGCAGAGACTGTTCTGGTCCTTCCCATTCCCTCCACTCCATCTTGACAAATGTGGATTGAGGCAGACAGATGATTACAAGGACATGAATCCAAACTCCAGAGGTACTTGAATCCTCCCTGTGTAAAGATCAAATGACATCAACAAGGCCCCACAGAAACTCCAGAAAAGCCAGAGGTCTAGGTCCCACTCCCAAAGTCAATCATGATGACTACAAGACACCATGACTGAAAAACACATTGTTGCCAAATGTTTTTCTTTTTGAGAAGTTCTTGTGCTGCTTAGAAATACTACATTTTATTCTGCCTTAACAAAATGTGGAAGTCAATGGTAACAAGCTCTAATATTCATTCACCTGAGCAAAAGTAGATGTTATCAGCAAGTATTTTGTGTTTCGTAGTTTGAGATTAAAAATATGTTGTGGTACAGAACATTTGGTGCCTGCAAGAAATGGTGTCACTTGTCCATACCAGACACATATAACATTTGAATTTTAATGATGTCTTCCAAACTAAGTTCTAGTGCCAGAAAAGATACAGTGAAAAATAAGTTGAGGCAATTAAGTCTTCTTTTTGCATTAAGTGGATGAGGGCCTGAATCCATGCAGCAATACTTTGTACCCCATGATACAGCATTTACTGCATATTATACATTTGTTACTGTAATTGCTTGGCCATCTGAGCTGTTTGGTAAATATATGAACAAGGATATGAATAGCAAAAGATGCAAATGCAACAAGAAAGAATGCTGTGGGCAAATATGGGTATGCAAACTCCAAGGTTTCTATGTACACAGTGAGATGTGCTTCAATTAGTCAAGTATTTTATTATGTCATCAAGAATTACTTGAACAGGCCTTTGCATCACAAAACATGAAATATCTTCCCTATTCTATCAGCAAAAGGCATTTGATTATTTTTGCAAAAGCAACCTTGCATTTTAACACAAATTAAATATTTTCTATTGACTTTGAAAAAACAACCCCCAGGAAAGTGTTCAACTAACAGAAAAGGGCATAGCTGGGCACAGGGTGAGGGCTCAGGTGGTGGAGTTTCACTTGGAGATAGATGGGTTTTTACACATAAATTCCTCCATCCTTTGAACAAGAGGAGGGAGAATAATTCACTACTTCCTAACAGCATTAAAACTTGTTTGTTTATGGTTTCAAGAATTTTGAGATCTTCAGCTGGGCTCTGTGGCTCTCCAGGGGACCAGAACTCGGGTGTGTGAAGAGACAAGAGGATGTGGTTGTGAATACACTCCAGTTTTGGTTGGACTGCCAAAGCTGTGACGGGGACTGAGCTGTGCCAGGCCTTGAGGTGTTGTGGTGTGGTGTGTAAGGAGAGATGTTTCACTCTCTTCCTTTGTTTCAGAGTATGAACTCAGTCTGGCTGTGGACAGTACTTTTTTAGGTGGGACCTTAAATAACTGCAAGGTGACCGCTCAGGGCTTTGTGCTTGTGGTGCTCCTATGAGCTTCTGTCCCCATCAAATGTCTACCCATCAGCTGACTGATAGCAACCACAGCATTCAGAGTCTCAGTCCTACCACCTCCATGGATCAGATGCCATGCAGCAGCCTGATACCACCTGAGGATTCAGTGTATTGTTTTTCTTTCTGTTCCATTCTCATGCTTAGCAACACCCCATGCAGTTGTACCATGATTTACTCAGTTATATGGGGACAGACACCTGTGAGGCAGAGGATTAAGGCTGGGGTTGTGAAGTATGAGACAATGAAGGGACATGGTAGGGAAAAAGTTGGTTCTCTGCTGGAAAAGTAGAGGAGAGGAAGAAAGAAAAAGATGGGGCATGTGAAGATATGGTTCTGATCTGAGGACAAGGAGATGTACAATAAGAGGATGGGGGAGGCAGTGGATGTGCATTTGGGATCTTTGCAATGAGAAGTATGAGGCAGAATAGCTGTGGCACCATGGATGTAGGTTTATATGTGGGAAAAAAGGTTGAGTTCTGGGGTGAATGGGAAGTGGCAGCCATCAGTTTGAAGAGGGGGCTTTGGTGATCCTATGACATTAAGGGAACTGAAAAAGAATAGTTTTTTCACAATAATTTCAGTTTCCTCCTCACTATCTTACCCAGGACACACATCGTCCAAAGCCATCCTTGGAATCTTTCTACTTTTAGATAGCATTATTATTTCATCTAGACTATTGGAAAAGAATTATAATGACCGTGGTCTCACAAAAATGAATGACAAGCCTGATTTTGAAAGGAGCAGTTACAGTGGACCTCGACCTCAATAAAGTGGTCCAAAGACAAACAAATCCTAATCACACAAAGGAGATATACGATATTCATCTCTGGCCTTGTTCAGTGCTGTCTATAAGCTCTTTGACTAGAGGAAACCTTTAGAAATATCACACAGGGATAGGGTTAAATTCCTCTGGATACAGACACAGAATTACGTTTTTACAGTTGCTGAGTTTAGATTATGCTGATTTTATATGAGAACAAACACGACTCGAAAAAATAATCCACTTACAATTGACATCAGGCAACATTATATCTGAGTAATGACTTGACTGAATCTGCCACCACATTAATACACAGAAGGCAGCAGGAAACCAGTGCAATATTCCGGATGTAGATATTTCTTGCCTGCGGATATGAGCATCAACATCATGGAACAGCCTGAGACCATAAGATCTTTCTTAATGAAACGGAAGATCCCACACAGTAAACTTAGTGTCCAATAAATGTTTTGACAGAGAACTGTGAAGCTGTAAAGGTAGGTGGATGAATGCACTGAGATTTTAAAAAACCCTGCAGCCCAGATTGAGCTTAGTCACATAAAACCTGTCTGTTATAATATGAGCTACGTGGGTGACAACAAGGAAACAAGGTCAGGACATGTCCCTTTGCTGTGTATGGCTCTTCTGACCATTGAAGGAGCTGAGGGAATATTGCCATCTAGTGCCACACCAAAATCCAGCTGTCTAAACAGAAAAGAGCCATTTAATTCATGTAGGCAACATTTAAAAAGCATCCTAAAACCCAGGGGTAGTATGCGCCAGGGACATCATTTTGGTCCGTGTCTTTGCCAGGCTTGTTATTAGAAATGGTACATTTTCTCCTTTAAAAAAATGACTGTGTTGTGGGAGCTGAGTCATAACACTTTAGAGGAAAGACCTTGTTCAGTTCTGAGGTTGTGAAAAAAGTGCAAAATATTCTCATAGCGGTTTAGCAAGTAGCTGCCAGAATGATGGGATGCTGTTGAAAATGGGATTTATCTTGCCTGCCTTCAATTTACTAAAACATAGACCTGTATATGCAATTGTTACATGGCCACCCTAGGCTTCTTTTGGAAACAAAGAGGCACTACTAGGGCACAACTGGTGTGAGCAGCTTTAGCTGTTGCATTTAGGATGGGAAGTGCTGTACTTTTGAAATATTTGTTTCTCTGCAGGGACAATAAAGGGCATTTGGGATGTCTGGCTCTGGTGTTCGGAGCCCTTGAACCTTCTGTGCCTGTCTGTCTGTCTGTACCATTTTTTAACCAGATAAGCAATAATTTTGAGGACCTGTTGGTGGAAAAATAAATACCACTTTTAGACATCTGAGCCCCGTGATCTCAGTTGTGTGATTCTCATTCAGGTTGTGGGGGACACAGGTACTCACACAGAAGTTTCTGCTGGCCTGTCCCAGGGTGCGCTCGCTGGGCCATGACACATTTCATATTCACCTCTGTGCGCAGCAGCATTATGAAGTTCCTCTTGTTGTCATGCCAGAAAGGGCCTTTAGGGGTGACAGAGCAGTTGAGTTCCCTTCAGCCAAAACCTTGCTGAGCCTGAGATGAGGGGGGTTTTAATCAGTGCATATGTCTGAGATACTTTTAATGAGGCCATCAACTTACTTATCTATGCAACCAAACACGTGCCAGATCATAACAGCTTTCAGTCATTGCCCATCTGGAGCAGATTCAAACCAGTGGTTGATTTTCAAAAGCAATCTGAAAACTAAAATCAGTTAAGTAATCAAATCTTCCAGCTGCAAACAATGTCCAGATTTTCAAGCCAGCAACATCATGTTTATATATGTTGACTTAAAATTACTTAAATGTCCCACCAGTACCTCTGAGTTAATTGCCATGTTATTGCTTGCGGTTGTGACTTTCCGACTATTCCTACCCATTAGACATGTAAAGGAAAGGATTAAATCACAAAGAGAATCAGAGTAAATAATGTAAAATAATATTGTTTTTCAGTCTGAGAAAGTTTTAGACACCCACCACTCCTTTTCTCTTAAATAGCATTAGTGCAAATTAAGCAAGAGGCTGCTAAGTTAATTTGTTGATATTTTAAAAATCCATTATTTTACCACATCAGATATAAATCCCTACATCAAATAGAAATCCTTTCCTTTTCTACACTGATTTTAAATATGCTGCAAAAGATGTGTATCTGAAATTCCTCCAAATGAGGAATTATTTACGTAATAAAACGTCTAACAAAAATAGTAGTGTATAAAGCTACTGATGTCAAACTCTGCCAGGATTTTTATGGTTATTTTCTTTGCTTTAGAGAGAGGGGTTAATTTGGCAATGTCCTTATATGTGGCATTAGAAAAAAAAAATAGAATATGTGCACTGTCTGAGTGTCCATAATGTGAATTAAAATTCCATCTGAAAAGGAACCTGAAAAGCAAGGATGGTAGATTTATAAACACATTTTAAAGCACCTAGAAATATGACTTTCCAAAGCCCTCACTCTTGACATCTCCATGTTCCCCATAACTAAGTTTAGCTAAAAAATATCTAAGCTAACAGCTTCCAGAAATAAATAGCAAGAAACTGGCAGCAAATTCTGGAATTCCCCCATACCTCTAAGTCCATGGGGACAGAGACTGACCTTTCAGATGCAACACAAACCCAACTGATTTCCTCAGGCTTTTGCATGAAACGAAGCCTGACTCAGTTTGGGAGTTTTAGGCAGGCAGGAAAGGATTACTAACATTAGCTCAGTATCTTAATTGCTGTGCTTAAGCGGCTGCAGACTGCTGGATCCAGCACAGAGAGAAAGCTCTCACTGACTTCACTGGGATCTGGATCACTCTTTTAAGTTTGAAGCAGCTGGGGAAGTGGCAGGAAAGATGGATGGGTTTTACCTGCTGGCACAAACGGCCATGACTACACTGACATTTGCACCAGCTGAGCCTTTACACCAGCACATGCAGTTTTATGAAGTTGTGACATTAAACAGATTCACAAATTGTTTTCCTGTGCTAAGGAGCAGCAGCGAGATGACATGCCAAATCTCTATAAGAATCAAGAGGTGAGCACCCCAAAATGTCCACACACCAAGCAGTCCAGTTGGATGAAGTCTTAATGCAAAGAAGGGTGATGTCCATATAAGCTGAACGTCAGCACCTATTTATCTTTTATTTCAATTGACATTAATGGCAAGCGGCAGGGTTTGCCTATTTTGCTTTACTGATATTTGCAAAGCTCTAAGGCTATTTCTTTGCATAAAACATTTTCCTGGACATGGACGTTTTTCTTGATGAAACCAGACTAAGCTGCACAGTCCACTCAGTTGTTTCATTATCAGCCTGGGCTGTCCCAGGCTAATATTCCTGCACCACTGCTGGTGCTGCTGCATAGGGAACAGGATCCATGAATTGAGGCTGGATAAGAACTGAGCAAGCGGATGACAGGTCCAGGCACAAATGGCCAGGAAATAGGGGTGTGGGCAAGACAATTCCTGTGGAACCACAGCCTGAAACACGCCCTTTGTTTATGTTCAGAGATGCGGAGTAATGCTGGTCCAGGTTGTGTGATATATCAAAAACGTGTTTTAAAGACCCTGAAGCTTCTAATGTTGTTTGTAACTACAGAAATTTAGTCTTGTTTCTGTTTAAAAAAAAGAAGTGTTAAATATTATACTGTTAGCTTTTTTCTGTTGAATTAAGTGCTCTGTGAAATAGCAGAGGGACAGTCACCATGTCCCAGCTAAATGGTTTGTTTGTAGCAAATTATTTTCTATTCTTAAGGAAAAAGAATTTAATCAAGTGTCAGAAACCGACTACATCTTGACAGATTAGCAGGGTTGCTGCTGTTAAAATAAATTTGTTGCCAGATTTGTTTACAAAACTTATTTTTTCAGGGATGGGTGAACTTCCTGGAATTTGCCAATCTTTTGAATAAATATTGTGGAGGATTTGTAAAATGAGAATTAATTAAAACTTTTCCTGTGAATGTAAACCAGACATTTTGCTCAGTGTAAATAAAATTCTTGAAAGCTAAAGGGAAGACTTTGATGGAGGTGGGTGGAGAGGCAAAGAAATTTGAGCACTGCCTTTCCCTTTCCAAACAAAATTTGGGATATAACAACTATGACTAATACAGGAATTGTAATTTATATATCAGATTTGATACATCCATTTTTAACTTTCTTCACAGTTCTGAACTGACCTCAAGATATCTGACTTCAGCTTTCAAATCCCTCAGAGGTTTGTTTTTTCTACATGTCTTTTTGGTTTGGCTGCTTCTGTACAATACGTGGCAGATGTGCTCATTTCTGGATGTGGAGCTTTTTGATTCTGGCTCCTGTATATGATTTGTGTTGCTCTAAGGAAGAACTTTCAGTGTTAGCTTGGATGGGTGGTATCAACATCTCAGACAAAGAGATAAGCTTACTGCCATTGTCCGTTCATTCTGCTGGGGTAAGGGAAAGAAGCAGATAATGAAATGCTTATCCTAGCCAGGGAGAAAACAAGGACAAGTATTTGCATTCCACTTTTTCATTCAATGCAAGTTGGTTTTATTGGTGGGATTTCGGGAGTTTTATTATTTTTATAAGTGATCATGACAAAAATATTCTTCATCTACAAAACAGCAGGCAGCAAACCTTCTACTCTTTCATGCACAAAGCCAAGGAAGTCCCACTAAAGATCCTTAGAATGATTTTTCTGTAACTCTATCAGAAAGGAAATCCAAAGAAAGTAACGCTTTTCTAATAAAAAGACAAACATCCCTCCCATTTAGACCAAGGTTTTTTACTTTTTTTTTCCTGGTAGAATGTCCCTAACCTGGGAAATTAGTCCGGGACAAAAGCCTTCAATGCTACCATTTGGAATACATTGTTTCTGACAAAGTCAGGGGCAGATGTCAGCCTGGCAATGGATAGTCTGCAAACAGCAGCAACAACTTGAGGGACACCATCACTGTCCAGGTGAATTAAGCACACAGGCCATCAGTTATGTCCTACAAATAAGTTACAAAACAGTTCATGGATTTCACAGAAGACACGGGATTTCAAACCATGCAGTATTCAGGCAAATAGTCTTTCTTTGATTCTTTACCTATTGATTCTTCCCAGTCACCTTTCCCTAAAAAATTTCCAGCTTTTGAAATTACCAAGACTGGACTTAAAGATTTGATTAGTTAGAGCCACCACACACTGCTGCTGTACTAATTAAATTAAACTCCTCTGGGCCCATCCTTCCAAAGCCTTGTGCATTTGTGCAGTTTCCCACGGTCATACGTACGAAGCTGCATGTTGGCAGGATGGATAAGCATCGCTGCTTTAAAGACAGCCTCAAGCTTTTGCTTAAAGAGACTAACACTGCCACTAACAACTAGGAAATCCTGGCAGATAGTCCACATGAATATCTCTTTCTATATTTGCACAGTGTCAAGCGCACTATCAGCACTGAATAAAAAATAATCATAGAAACCTGAAGTCAGCCAGGAAATAGCTGTGAATGAGACATTCATATTTTAAAACCTGAAACTGCAATATTATCTTGTTATGATTGTGGGAAAACTATTCTTTTCCTTTTCCCCTCTTGTTTTCTTTTCCTAAAAAAGGAGAAATGCTAATACTGCTGCTAAATGTAATAAAAAAACTTTATTTGGTCCTGTATTACAGAATTAAACATCTGAAGTGTTCTGCCTGCTTAATACATAAAATTCCTTTAAAGAACAAAATGAAGAACAGTCCTGATTTTAAATTCAAAGAATTTATTCCTAAGTGAAGAAAAAATAAAAATTAGAGATGGAATACAACTGAATTATATGGGAGAAAAAGGGAGAGTGGCTGAAAAACTGTTTCACAAGGCGATCTTGCTTTTGATAATGTCTTGGCAAAGTAGAATTTTTTTCTAAATTTAATTGAAACTCCCTATTTAAAAGGATTTATATTAGTCATAAATCTTTAAAACAATGAGCAAAATTCAGGAGGACTTCAGTCTCCATCACTACAGAAATAATCATAAAGGGAAACTCCCTGTAGTAAAACTAGTTTAAACTGGTAACTCTTTTTTAATTCAGACTCTTGACAAACATTCAGAGTTACTCCTTCCTCACAAAAGCATGATTTATGTCTCTTTTTCTGTTCAGATGTATGGCTCCTATGGCATACTAAGCATGTTTCAAGACTGTATTTTTATGGTTACAGATGAGAAGAAACATTCTTACTCTAAAATCTGGTTTTATAGTTGCTGACAGTGACACAGATACACACACAATTAATTTTTTTCCATATATTGGTCACCTTTAACAGAAATTAAAAAAATCTGAGATCTGAGGGCTGTTTCAGTATAATCAAATTGCAATTAAGTTAGTCCAGAAACATTTGTCAAAAGATATAATGGCAAGGATTATAAAGGAGAAGAATAAACTGAAAACACAGAATGCCAAAAACCACCATCTGCTGAGATGATGGGAGTATCATGATCAAAGCTGTTAAGGTGTTACTAGAGCTGTTGCCTGTTACAACATTAAACAGTTAATTGCAGTTCATGGGTTTTAACTGAAAGGACTGGGGACTGCTTTTTACCATAGCAACCACAAAAAAGAAATCTCTTCCAGCATGTATGCAACACGCGCCAACAAAAAAAGCAAAGAAAATAAATATGTTTGGAATTCGGCATTTAAACTATAATTATTTGGAGAAATTCCTCTTTCCAAATTTACATTCAGAGCATCCTGGAGAGAATTAGATGCTCATTCCAAATTTACCAAATGTCTTTCCTGAGGGACAAGAAGATGTATTACATTCTGTATCTTTTCCCACTAACAACTGTTAGGATGACTCCTGCTGCTTAGGTAAACAGAGTAGCGAAGTGAAAGAATAAAAAAGAAAGGAAAACTTCTATTCATCTCACTGATGTGTGGCCACGTCTGCTGCAGGCAGGGCATGGGTATCAATGCGTTGGTCAAGATCACATGTGTACCACTGCTTATCTTCTGCCACTCCAACCATTTCTGCCGTGTGCTGAGGTCAGCCTGCTTGTGATCTTTGAGCATGAGAAACACGTTAACATATGGTGACAACACTTCTGATTGTTTAATCCCAGGTCAGGTCAGGTCAAGTTTGAGAGAAGGACAGGAGAAAAGGAAAGTGACAGTGACATCGCCATCATGCCTTTATTACTAACACATATTTTGATACCAATGGAACTTCTTATCCATGTTACTTTTTGAAATAAAATGCTGATGAGTTCAACCCTCTTTCCAGACATGGTTCCATTTTGATGAAATAGTTATTTTGAGGCGTGATTTTTCTGAAGCCTTTGCAAAGTAGAGACAGCAGTAGAAGCAGCAGATCAGAGAGGTAACCCAGCGAATTACCGGGAGCAGTGACCCAAAAGGTGAGCCAGGCAGGTGAAAAGCAATGAGCAGTGAGAAAGAGGGAAGTCCTGCTGGTTGCTATCCCTAGAGGATGCCCCAAGGGCAGGAGACAATAGGATTTTATTTCACTAGTCCTGAACTAACTAAAGGTTTAAATATGGAAATGTTTTTAAAACATCTATTGTAGCTGCTGAAAACAATTATGTCTATGGCATCTGCCAACTCTCATAATTATCTGCTGTTGTTTTTAAAATGTGTATGGGAAATTTTGCAAAATCTAGGACCAATAATCCCATGGCTGACACAGCATGCTCTTAGACTCTTACACCACAAATGTAGTGTGAGAACTGAACAGAACAGTTGGCTACATTAAGATTCAGATTGACAAAGACAGACTGAGGGGGTTTTGTCAGCTGATGTAAAAATTTCCATAGGCAAAAATATTAAACCCTGAATAAATGGAGGAATTCACCAACATATGAGCATTTTCATAACCCAGAGATGCCCTTCAAGTTTTCCCTCTACAAATCCAGAAGACACACATGCATGGCTCTGTGCACCCATAAATTCTCCATAAAAGACCATTTCTAATCCCTCCAATGTAGATTTATCTCTCAATTTCAATTCCTATTGTACTGCTATTAAATACTTGTTTTTCAAGGCATTGTTGTTAGGTGTTTTCACAACCAAAACTCATTCTGTTTCCATACAACCTCTAACTTTGTATTTGTATTTGTATTTGTTTATGAGCATGATGTAAGTTTTGCTCCATTGGTTACAAACAACTTCAGAAATGTTCAGAAGTGCCCAGCTCTACTGTGACATGAACACACAATTCAATAACATGGCACTGCATATGCTACTAACACATTTGAGTGAGTTGTATCAATTGTGCTAATTACGATGATGTGTGAGGGCACAGAAAAAGGCCTCCACTGCTCCTGTAAACAGAAGAGTAGACACCCCTTCTCATTGAGAACTGACAGTCATTATATACTTAGACAAATAATCTATTGCAAAATTTTTCAGCCCACTATACATAAAGCATTCTGATTTTGCCAGCTTTCCTATATCACAGGCCACAATTGTAATAATATTTTGAAGTCACCAGTAGCTGCAGTGCCAATACTCTTCTTAGTGCAGAAGGAAAAAGAGATTATTACAGAGTCCATGAATGTCAATATGAATGCAAGTAAAAATGTAAGGGCTCAGATTTAGTATGCGCAGAATGAGACTCCACTTCCATACAAGGAGGAAGAGAAGTTTGTGCTTAGTTAATCATTTGAATTTGAATATTTTCAATTCATCTATTATTATTGTTATATATTATTTGGCAGAATTAAACATAGACAGTGGGAATCCACAGATGCCTGCTGTCTCATAAAGGAAAAGCACTTTTTTATCTGTCAATTAAAAGATTTGGGAAACAACAGCCAGTTCTGTTTATAATCTTGGATCAAATGGGCATCTGAAGTTGAATTACAAGATTCTCAAATGCTAATTTTGTAATGATCTTTAGTTAATTTTTCACTAAACCACTATTGTTCACTTTTCATCGCTCTTGTAACTTTTGCATATACCAGATGTCACATGCTGAGTATCTACAAAACAAGACTTGATTCAATGCACAGATCTGCATCACTGGATGTTACTAGCCAGTTAAAATGTTTGATGGCCATAGATGTACAAAAATTCTCTTAATCTGAGCCTGCAAATTTGCAGCCTTAGCTCATAGGCATTTCAGAAGTACGCACCCTTTGTAAGTAACATGGAATATTTTTATTAATGTCTGAACTTTTGTCTTCTTTACCAGCTATGCTTTCCATTTAAACCCAAAGTATTATTAGTACTGTATGGTTATACTTGGATTACTTAAAGGAAATAGTGCCTCAGAAACACTCATCAAACCACAGGTTTCCAAAAAATAGACTAGCAAAGGACAATATATTTTTATCATTAAGAGAAGGATTTAAATAAAAAATTAATTTGATCTGTGAGACAGTAACTGAGGTCCATCCACATCTGATCTCTGCAACCACACTGCCTTTGTAAAAGGTCTGGTGAAGTCTTATGACAAAAGTTCAGGGTGACCCATGAGAGGTTTATACATGTAAGTCAATGCTTAAATATCAAAAATATTTTTTATTTTGGGCGCCTTTATTTGACAAGCACATCATTAACTACACCCCAATTCCTGCTAAGGCCTTTGAGATCCATTCTGAGTACAGAACTTGCAGTGCTTATCAGAAGATACCACCTTTGACTCTTTCAGGTTGCAATGGGAATCTTATTAGGACAAAGTTCATTGCAAAGTTACCACATTGATGCAAAGAGCTACAAGAGAATTCCCTGTACAATAGATGAGACACAATTGATTTCTGGCACTCCACTTCCAGCCTCAGCCAGAAATACAAGATGAACAGGCTTGCTTTCTTCTGTGATTTCAACATGTCTTCTTCCTGTATGAGCTGGAAGTAGGACATACTGTAACAACTGTCAAAACATTTCAGAACCCGAGCAAGGTGTGATTGGAGCCAGCTCTGGAAGCAGCGAAGGCTTGGGGAGCCACGTGAGCAGGCTGGGCCCTCTCTGCTCTCTGCTCATCCAGGTACCAACTGTGACCATACCGAAGGTGTAGCAGTGTCACTCCCACTCAAACTTCTTTTCTGGGTGCCCCCAAACTTTCACAGCCAGGCTGAAGGACATTCAAGTGTCTCCCAAACACCAAGGGATGTCCCTCCCGGGCTGAAATCTCCCGTCAGCCCACTCCCACATGGCGTCTGGCCCTGCCAGAGAGGAGTCCCTGGTCACTGTGGGCTCAGGGAGCTGCCGGGAGTGGGGACAGCCAGGGCACCAGAGCCCCGCGCTGAGGCCAAGAGGCTCCAGCCAGGGCCAGGACAAGGCTGGGAAGGACTGCTGGCTTCCCAGGGAGAGAAAGAGGAGAGCTGACTGCTGAGAGGAGGGGAGAAGGAAAGAGGACTGCCCCAAGAGGTGAGGAATCATTTAGGGACAAAAAGAGGGCAACTCCGGATAGCTTTGTGATGGAAGAGGCTCACTAGCAGGAGGAGGAGAGGGGACTCGGGACTGGTAGAGACCTGTCCCCCACAGAGGGAGACAGGGGAAAGGAGAGGAAAGTCTCCTAACTGCAAAGTAGGGCATAGAAAACAAGGCAGTGCATATTAAAAGACATGGTTGGCTCTGGTGAAGCAGCTGGGCCCAAGTGGAGCAGTGGTGGGAGAGTAGCTGAGAGAGAAAAACAGGCCCCAAATTAGTGCTTCATGGAGTAACCTGGCAGGAGATGGAAACACACCATGAAGGGTTAAGGTGAAATGACAGAAAAATGGGAAAAAAATTCAGAAAATGTAAGTATCTGGGAGAAAGAGGGATACAAACAGGACAAATATGGCATCTGTGTTGAGAAGGAACAGGAGAAAATTGGCTAGAATACAGTGAGGGAAAGGCAGGATGCTGCTGTTGTGTGCTGCCAACACACACAAATGTGGCTGGTGAATGGAAAGTTATAATATACATTATTCATCAGGGCAAACTTAATTTTTAATGAAAGAATATTTCTATGCCTACCTCACGAGAAATGTGTGAAGACCTTTGGGGACTGATGTTTTGTGGTTTTGGTTATTCACACGGGCATTGTGAGAGAGCGAAGCATAGGAAAGTAGCACACTATTTGAATGCAGATTTCACACTGAGGCAAGGTAACTTTCTCCATCCCCAAGTGATTCTGTATCTCAAAATCTAAAGAACTTTGCTGTGTCTTTCAGAAACGCAGGGAACTCCTGCAAGTTTCTTCCTTTCTGTCTCAACTGGATGGTTAAGAGCCGTCCTCTAAAGTCTGGATATGGACTTTGAAAATATTATTCTTTCTATTATTTATCAAAAATCATCTTTCAAATTTAAAAACAAACAAACAAACAAACAAACAAACAAAAATACCCAAAACCGACAAACCAAACAACAAACAAAACTCATAAATATTTAGTAAGTAAAATATAAGTGACTTGCTGTACCAGTGCTAGATATATTTAATAATTTTAAGAAACAGAAAGAAACATGTAATGATGATGTTTTAAAACAATTTTTCTGTGATCTTTCCTGCATACCTGTCAATACAGGCAAATTAAATTTTAACCTGACAAGTACTCTTTGACCTGTCATTCATGTCTCCCAATTTCCAAAACACACACTCTAGTCCTCACTCTTCCTCAGTGAACGCACTGCTCTGACCTTGTCTAATCGTGAGTTTCTTGCCACAAGGGCAGCTGATGAAGTGTTAGATCAAGGACTCTGGGAAGTGTGTTTTAAGAAGGGAGTTTGAGATCCATGTTTCATATGGCACTGGGAATGGATGTTCAGGTGTTTGGTGGAGGTCAGGACACTGGGAATGTTTTCGAGGGAGAGAAAATACTGGCAATTAAGATGGGTTAAAACTGAATTCTCAGAGGCTCCTGGCTAAAACCTGAAACTGTTGCAGAAAAGAAAAAGAAACTGTTTTGTTTCTCAGAAGCAATTGGTAAGTCTTTGTGTCCAGTGAGGATACATGTCTGCACCAGACAAAGATGACCAATGGTACACTGATAATTACCACTGCCAGCTTTGGTATCAGAAATACTCCAGCAATGGTAATAAAGTAGAGAAGAAAAATTATCCTCTTGAAAAGTAGCAGGTAAATGCTTTTAGATGACAACCAACACTTGAGAAAAATTGTTTAGAACAAACTTTTAGGCACTGGAGCCAAAGGATATGCAATTTTTTTCACAGCACTTGCATAACTCCCTTGGGTTTGAAATGTACAGTAACTGTTGATTTCCATCTCTAGTTTGTAGCTTTTTGGTAGCATTTTTTCTTTAAACTTCCCAGAGTTCAATGTAATAAATTATCTAATTGTACATTGTCTGTTCATAAATCTGTGCCGTACACCTCTGTTTAGATTTCCCATTTCATCTGATCAGTGCTGCTGTAGTGTTTCAAGCATGGCTTTGTTTTGTGTGAAGCAATTTCCAACCCTTTTTTGAGAAAATGTTTTTGTTGGGACACAAGAGTATCTCACTTCGAATTTCTTTTTCAGTTCTCCATTTTTTCTGACTGTTTCTTTTTTAAGTGCTGGCTTCTTTGGCTAAGATGGAACTGAAAGCATAATTCAGATTTTTTTTCTTGTGTTATTTCAGAGGACATTAAAAATAGATTTCTCTGCTATAAATGTCTATTTAATACAGTTTTCTAGCTCAAGTCTTCTATGATGGTACTCACACAGTGTTTGAGACACCTTCTGAAATTACAAAAATATCAGAAATAGTACAGGGACTGCACTTTTGGCCAGAGTGGCTCTAGGGAGATTGGCTCATAGTGGCTTCCACATTTGCCTTGCTAGCTGATGAGTTGTTTTAATGGCCATCTTTTTGCAGAAACCTAGATACAGGACTTTTAAAAAAGTATCCAGTTTATTTAATGAATTCAGCCACTCTAATTTTCACATAGCATACTAGAATGTTACATGGTATTAAAAAAAGTTTCAGAGTCAGTTTTGATGGAGAAATGCAGGACTATCTGTTTGGTGTATTTTGCACCTTCTCAATCAAACTTCTCTGGTAACTTGAGGGGTTGCTGTAATATTAAATAAAACTTCATTTATCCACTGTGGAAAGAGAGACTGCAAATAGATAATCTACAGGCTTAAAATCAGCAAGAGTGTAAAAATCCACTATAAAAATAATTTGCACACAAGTAAACACACAAGTTAGTTTTGCACTCCTCAAAATGCTGAAGAGGATTGAAATTTCTGCACCCCTGTGACTGACAGTCAGGTATTTTGCTGGTGCTTTTCTTACACAAACTCCATCACTGACTATCTGTAAGAAAATCTTGTGATTCATTTACTGCTCCGTTCCCACCAAAGTAGATACCTGTGTTCATAAAACTGTCTGCTATGTAATAATTTCTGCTATATAAGACAAAAGCACTATTGTGGTAAATCCACTGCAAAACAGGATCCTGGGAAGTACTAATGAATCTCCTGCCAAACTGCTTAAATCATGACTTTGTCACAAGCATTATATGTTTATAATCTTGTTATGATATTGAAGCCTTATACAGCTGTTTTTTTATAATAGTTTTGTAGCCAGTTTAAAGCCATCTGGTGCACATATTGCCAGGTATACATGATTTTGTTGTTGTTGTGACTACATATGCACCCTTAGCACACTCATGGTATTTTCTCTGCATGACAGTACAGCTAAAGTTAAATCATGTCATTTTTTATTTGCACATGGTGACTACCTATGATGTTCCTGATAGCCACAAATGAGAATTGCTGTTTTAGTTTGTTATCTCTTCATATTCAGACTCTAAAATTGTAAAAATGTTGGATTGATCCCCAAATGTGCCAAAGACTGATAGGTAATTTTGGATCTCTTCTAATGGCATAACTTTTTCGGTGCTTTTTAAAAGTCCCAGTCTTTAGCTATAATTCTAATAAGTAGGTATAGGAACATATGATTTTTATCTTCTGGTTAGTTAGCAAAAAGCTTGCATTTGGAAATCATCTTATTAAAAGACCAATGATATATGGATTGCAAAGATTAGAGTTGAGGTTTTGTTTGTATTTTGCCATTTATTAATGAAAGGCCATAATTTGCTTATAGTTTATTTTTTTAATACCATGTTATGACTGGATCACTGTAGTATTTAGAAGCTGAAACCAAAATCAAGGCTGTATTACCTTGAATTCTGAAAAACCACATAGTGAAAGGAAGCTTCTGCTTGGCAATTGAAATAAAAAATCCTCAGGGACCAGGGAGGGAAAGAAGGACCTTTCCTGACTGACTTAATTATTTTTCTGTGGCAGAGTGACTTGTTCAAGGTCACAGAAGAATTAAATTTCAGTGTTGGTGAGCGGGTGGGAAAAAAAAGGAGAATGTTTAATCTGCACTTTCATGTGCAGTTTTTTATTCATTTCCTATGGAAATAAGTCTTCTGTGACCATGTTTGTGTCTTTCCATCACTTTTTTCCACTCCTCCCATAAATTTTGGCCCCACTGATTAATAAAAACAAATTTGAAAGAGGAGTAGAAGTCTTAAATAGGATTGTCTTTCTACGAATTTTGTGGAAGCAAGTGCCAGGAAAAGGGAAGAAGAAACTATCTGAATGTTCTTGCTACAATGAAGTTGCAGCTTGAGTTCACATTCACAAGACAGAACTACATACAGTCCCAACAACAGGAGAACTTTTAGGATGTCAGATCAGCTCTCTTCCTATTTTGCTATAAGGCTCTGGAGCACAATACACAGCGGTCCGTGCAACACACACTAGTTTATTTGGCACGAGTCTGGAGTGAAATAAGAGGTGTTCTTGGGAAGAAGTCCCCAGAAGCGAGGATACTTTCCTGTAGCTTCAGGACTTGCACCCTACAAGCAAATGAAGACAAACTGATAGCCAGTTTGCTCAGGGATGGGGTTATTTCTTGGTGCAGATCATAGAGGCAGCATAGATGTAATCAAAGCAGAACTCACACTTTGAACAAAAGATGCTGATCACAGGCAAGTTAGGCATATGTGCAGATGTGTCACTTAGGGACATGATTTAAGGATGGAATTAGGGTTAATGGTTGGACTCAATCTTAAAGGTCTTTCCCAACCTAAATGATTCTATGATTCTGATAGCAGAATCATTTGTTTAATGATGATGCTGTTTATGAATACATATGGTAGGGAGGAGAAACTCCTTTGGAAGGGTTTTGGAAAGCTTTCTCTTAAACTGTAAGTCACTGGCTTGTTTCTTTTTAGAAAGGAATTGGTACATCTTGAATCTTTGATTTTATGCTAATTTTCCTTCATAGGGTCTGTTCCTGTTAAGAGCCTAGACTGTAGCTCTGCAGTGTGTCATGGTAAGCAGCATGTAGATCAGTGCCATGTGTTAAAGCTGGAAAGTTTCTTCACTTTGTTTTTTGCTTGGTTTGAGGCAGCTTGTATCAAATACTTTCCCCCGACCCTTTTTTCTCTGTTCTATAGTTAGGAGTTGCTTTACTACTTGTGTACCCTGTGGTAGTGTTCAGTATTAGTTAGACATTTGGCCATCCATACTTCCCTGAAATCTAATGTTGGCTTTCATTGATGGGGATTTCCAGAGTGCTCACATGCCTTTCTTTCATATCTTGTCTTCAGATATACATCTTGGGTAATCACACCAGCATTATGATATAAGCCATGCAGTTTAACTTCTCTAATTATCAGACTGTTCGTCCACTGCCAAGACATTTGCTCAACTATCTTGCAGCGAATTTGAACGCAAGTGCCAAACATGGTTGACTATTAACTTCATGTCATTTATAATTTGTTCTAAGGAATTCCATCTTGTTATTCCGGACCAAAGGTTTTTTCAGTATAGTGGGCAACTTCAACATCAACTTCAACATTTATGTCTATTCTTTTTTTTTTTCTTCATTGATGATTATGTGTCCTTATAATTAAAAACATCAAACAGAGCTACTACCAGCTGAATTTTGTTAGACTAAGTCAAACTCTTCTCATATGATAGAATCTTAATTCCTCTGATCTTTCTGGTAACTCTTTCTACACTTTTTTCTTTTTGGTAAGAAGATTTATTTAAACTGGTGGATAGAACTGTACTTAATATTCCAGGCTTTATATTACACCACAACTACCCTTCCTGCTTCTGGAAATTCCCCACGTAGTATATCTAAGGTCATGCATCTTATGTCTGCTGCACGATGGTTGCTAACAAGCCTACTGCGATTGCCTGGTTTTTATTTGAGGGGTATTTTGGTGAGCTTTCAGCTTCTTTGATAATGTTATTGAAGTTCTTATAGCTAATGTTTACTCGGCTGGAGGCACTTTGGCTAGGCCATATGGAATGAAAGCTTTTAGGCTCACCTCTGGGTAGCAATGATGGGACTTGTGTATTCCAGTTACTTTTTGGATAAGATGGAGTGTGTTCACAGTGTACATAAGGTAAAGAGTGTCCATCCTTTGCCCCAAAAATTTATCCATTTTAGCACTGTAAAGAGCCTAGTCTCAATGAAGCTGTGGGAAATTGACTTAAAACCATTCTGGACTGCAGCACCATATACTTTTCGACAGGCAGCAGTGCTGAGTTCAGCAACTCCTGTCCTGCCCCTCTGGCCACAGCTCCAATTCCTGAGCAGGCCTTAAATGTTATTCTTTTTTTTTTTGGGTCCAAATTAATTCTGTGCTCTACTTCAGTATTGCCTCATAATGGTTTGAACCAGCAAAAAGTGAATGAGTGTCCGGGAAAAGATGCAGGATGGGGATGGGACCACACAAAGCTCACATCACCACTCTGAGAAGTGTATGTTGAACCATAAACTCCAGTCATCACCACCCCTAATGAGGCTGCAGAGCTGAATGGAAGATGCTACATGTGGGATCTGTGATACTGCTTAAATGAAACCAAGTCCTTTACCAGGAGTGTTTATGTTTGGCTTAGGAGGTGTGAGCTGAAGCAACAGGCTTATGATGAAACTCCTAACCCAGATCAGGTATACTGAGTACAAAAAATGTCACGGTTATTTTCTATTCTTACCTCAATGGAGAAATAAGCAAAAATGACATTGTCCTAAATTAGAAGCATATACGTCCCATAGGTTATGTAGAGCGAGATGAAAACCTCGATATTGTTTGCGAGTAGCCGGACCTGCGAGTTCAGAGCTGCTGTACCGTAGCCTAGAACACCAAAACAAGAAAAATCCCATTTGCAAACAGACGAAGCCTACTACAGATTAGGCAGTATTTGGACAACAAAATGGCTGTGGTTGTGGCTATAGGTGATCCACAGGAGCGCAGTTGGAAGTCGGGGAGCGGGGGAGCCTCGAGCCCGCACTCCGGGTCCGATCCGGCGCCGCGCTGGGGCGCGGAGGGGCCGTGCCGCAGTTACCGAGAGCCCGTCCCAGGGACTTACTGCGGGGCGCTGCGAGACGCGGGGCGCGCAGCCCCGGGGCGCGCACAGCCGCCGGCTGCGCCTTGCCGGCGCGGCTCCTCGGCCGCCGGCCCCGCTCCGCTGCGCTGCGCCGCGCCGCGCTCCGCCGGCTCGGGTGGGGTGGGGTGGGAGCGGGCCGGTGCCGGAGGGGCAGCGCGGGCGCTGCGCGGGTCCCGCGCCCCTCGGGGCTGGCGCGGGCCCGGCGCCGGTGGCGCGGGGCGCAGGCGCGGGGGGCGCGGGCATGCGCGCTGTGCGGCGGGGAGCCCGATCTGATAGGGAGCAGGGGCTGACACTACCCCCGTGTGGGCGGCGGAACGTCCCGAGGATGACGTGCGGCGTTCTCGAATCCCGTGTCTCGCTCGCTCGCTCGCCGCCGCCGCCGCCGAAGGAAACGGGAAAAGCAACAAGGAGGCAGGAGCAGGCGCGGCGCCATGGCGGCCCTGGAGCGGCCCGTGCCCAGTCCCGAGGCGTTCCTGGGCCAGCCCTGGGCCGCCTGGGTGCGGGAGGCCGCCCCCCCGCACGCGCACGGCGCCGCCCCCCCGCACAGTAAGGGCAGGGACCGGCCGCGGTCCGGCTCCGCACGCCGCTCCCCCCGGAGCGGGGCCGGGGTCCGGCCGGGCCGCCCCCCCTCCCCTCCCCTCCCCTCCCTCCTCCCGCCGGGGCCGGGAGGTGCCGCCCCCCCGGGCGCTCAGCTGACGCTCGGCCGAGCCCCCGTGCCATGTGTGCGGGAGGCGCACGCCGCGCCGCGCCTGCCGTGCCGCTGCCCCGCGGCGCTGGGCCGGCGCCGCGGTGGGGGAAGGGGGCGAGGGGGAGGATGCGCGGAGGGGCCGGAGGATGCCGCGGGCGGGGAGGGGGGGGCGAGGGTGCTGCCGCGGGGGGCCCGCCGGTTCCGCTCCCTGGCAGATGCTCCGACCATTGTGCTTTTGCTGTTGCAAATAGAAACACTGCTCACCTCCTCACCTCTCCTCCTCCCCTCGCTAAACAATAAATGCACACCTCAGGGCCCTCGGCGCTTCCTGACTCTGCTTCTCTTCTGCAGGTGTAGATCTGGAAGAGACTGGAAAGGAGGGTGGAAAAAGCAGGGAGGTTATGAGGCTTAATAAAGAAGGTAAGTGGATAGTGCTGGCACACCTCTCTACCTGTCTGTCTCTTGGTGGTTGTGGATGACTGTGGTTTGGCCTTGACAGGGTGCTCTGATAGCATATGGATCTCTCTGCCATGAAGAACGTTTCAGGGTTGGATACATGCAGATGACTGTCACTGTGTCAACTTCTTTTGAAGTATGGCTATAACAGGTGTATATGTGCCACCCACAGATGTGGTGAAAGATAAGGCAGTTTTGAGTCAAAAGACAACTACACATCAGTGGCCATATTGGATTTTTTTGTGGACCCTGTCCTTTGGAGCAATGTTTCAGTTGCTCATGTGAAGATAAGCATATAAACTTTAATCATTATGTTATTATTAGCAACTTAGTGGAGATGTTTTCACTTGCAGTGAGGAAGAGTCTGTTGCAATCTTCGAGTTCATTCAGTTTAGCTCAAATCGCAATTTTAATCTTCATTCTTACTCCTGAGTGTGACCTACAGTCAACTGAGCAGCCAGCATCAAATATTATCTTAGGTTACACTAAGTCATGCATGCTATGCAAAAACAAATAAAATTAGTTATTTGGGCCATAAGGTCTTTTGGTACCATCAGTGTGAACAGGCAGATTCCAGGTTAGTGGTATTTGCCAATATGCCAGGCCTGACACAGTTCCGTCAGCTGTGAGCGGAGAAACTTTAGTGGTGAGCGTAGGCAAATCAAATTTACACTTTTTGTTGGTGATGTGTGTCATTAACATCATGCTGAGGTAACACTAATGCAACTAGTGAAATGGTTCAGGATGCTTTTTTAAGTAGCTGTGTTTGTTTCTGTTTCGTTAAGAAAGTGGTTTACGTACACAGCCTCTCTCTCGACAAATACTTCTTGGGAAGTCAGTTCATGATGAACGACCCCATCATAGTGAAACTTCAGTGTGACTTACTCATGCTGAGAGAAATCCCGCTATTAGCTGTAATGTCATAATATATATTCTGGAATGATGTTAGGTTTCTCATTATATTGTAGCTGTCATTACACGTGCGTTCGATTTTGAGCATCTTGGCAGCTCAAAGGAATCTTATGTTTTCTAAACAAGCTCTTGAAAAAAGAATTAATTAATCAGTAATGTAGATTTGTGTGATAAACTATAAAATTGCATGGAGTGCACATTAAAGTTATTTAAAATACCATAAAACTTCCTTTTTGAAAGACCTTTACAGAGATGCCAAGCTTGATTGTGTTTCTGTCTTGATTCTTACTTGCCTGGACCTCTCTATTTTGTCAGCCCAAAGATAATTTAGCAGCAGAACTGGGATTTTCATGTAGTTTATTTATAGGTAAAGGTTCAAGGCTCTGTACATCTATCAGTAATGTTGATTCAAAAATAATTGAACAAAATTTTGCTACTTCAGCTGGGCCTTCGTAAGGAGCTTAGTTTATTGAGATAAAATGTTTTGTGCACAGAAGTCCTTGAACGCAAATTCTTATTATGAGCTTGAGCCATAAAGATTGAAGCGTCTCTACTCTTTAGTCATATGTAATATGCAAATTGTTTCCTAGAACGATTCAGTTTAAATTATCAGTTCTAGTCTTGTTTGGTTTTTTGGGGGGTCAGAGACGTCTCTATAAAGGAGGTCTTTTTAAATTCACTATCCAGAAAAATTATTTCCATACAAAGTGTAATGTCATTGCTGACATTATGATCGTGACAGGTGTGAAGCACTTACTGGCTTTTTTAGTACTTATGTCATAATACTGTTTAAAAAACCCCCCAAATTGACTGTTATATTTAGAAAATAAAAAGCCTTAAGGTTGTTATTGCTTCCAAGTAGTAACTTGTGTTAGATCACTTAGGAAGGACTTCCATGAAGTTTGAATAAATTAGTATGTGTTGAAATATTTCTGCTATATTTGCTTAGGCAGTCTGTTAATACAGGTGTTTTCACCACACCCATCTGTGTGTCTGAACACCCACTGTAAATCTTCCTTGGGCCTCACCATCCTTTTTAATAAAGCTGGGGAAAAATTTGAAGAGTTAGATTTGTCTGCAGGAAACATTTCTTGTGTATTTGCAGAAACGCTTGTGCTTTTACTCTGATCTTGCTCATGTGTTGTGTGACATATTGAATTTTTTTGCCTGCTTTATTCATAGACAAGGGCTGTGGTCATGACAGGTCTGAATACCAAACCCAACAATTTTACCAATTTGAGTAGACCTTTTTGAGGGCATCTGTGGTGCCAGGAGGCTGTAAATGGTGTCTTAGAAAAATCAAATGTTACTTGTATCTTACTTGTATCAAGTAACTGGGGGCCACAGATGGACAGGATTTTAAGTATCAAAAATTACTATTCTGTTTGGTAAAGATAGCGTAAAACCTGATCTCTCTGCACTTATTTCTTGTCATATTGGTCTGAATTTCATCATCTTTAGTTATATGACCAGGTTTATGTGGCCATTTCTTTGTAAGCAGTTCAGCAAGAAGGTTTTTTAGATGAGTGGAGCATGGTGGGGGCTAAGGCGTGGGAAGATGTTGGTTTCCAGACCACGACAAGGTGTTTCACTTTGGTTCTGTAGAAAAACAATGGCATCAGGTGGCAAAAAGTGCTTCCAGTTAGCTTGATCCCTGCTTCGCTGCCTCCTTTCTGGTTGTGTACCACGTGTGTTTAGAGTGGTGGGCTGCTCTTCCTCCTCACTTTGGCCCAGGAGGGGATGTGGGAGGCAGTATTTCCCAGAGGTGGGGGTAGGAAGTCCCTGCCAAGTCCCTGCCTGCCCAAGGGGTTGATACTTGCATCCCTGGGCAGAGGCGTGACAGTCTGTCTGTGCTGTTCATTTCTGTAATGCAAGAGATACACCAAGGCCATGTGTCCCCTATGCCCCATCTTAAGGGTAAAAGTAAAGACACGGAAGTATTATTCACTGCTTTCTTTTATTCTGCAGTGTGTATGTAGGCAGCTTCAAGGGAGAGAAATTTCCTGAACGTTTGTTCAATTTTCTAGACAGAATTGCTTTTGGCATGCTGATACTTACTCTAAGTTTTCCTATAGCAAATGCAGTCTGTCCATGGTTGACTTTTACTGGCATGTAGATTTGTAGAGAGGGGATTACAAAGTTGCAAGTGTTCACAGAAAATGAGAAATTTTATACCTAAATGTTTGTGCCAGAGGAAAAAAAACTTATCTGCTTATCTAATCAGGAAACAGAAACAGTATTGTGTAACTTATCTGACAAATCACTACCAAGCAACCGGCTTAGCTAAAAGAGGGGTTATCAGAATTGGAGCAGCATTTAGAATTTATGTTGAATTTTAAAAGGTTGAGTGGCATATTTGAAGAATTGAAGATTCTCTTGCAGATAGCAAGCATAGTAAAAGAAGTCTGTATTTAAGAATTTGTGTTCTGTAGAACATCACAGTAACTGTGTGCCTGAGGTAGGTACAGTGTTCTGTTATTATCAGCCATAACCTGTAAATGATTATGGATTAATTTTGGAGGCATGTGTTTAACTTTATACAATATTTGAGAAAATAATGGAAGAATGGGATTGTTTTTTGGTTTTGCATACAGAACTAGTATTAATAATTGGTTTAGTAATGTGCAAGCATTGAGTGCTGTCAGTGTTTGTAGGTAGACACAGGCTGTAAAGGAGCAAAAGATATCCTGTGTATATTTGTGAATTACAGCAGAGTTAAACATGACGTATGGGATTTAAGTCTGTGTCTGGGCACTTGGTGTCATAGTCAACTTCAGTTTCCCAGTTCAGTGGGTTTGTATTATTGATGTTTCAATCTGATGATGTGTGTCTTTTGTCTTTTCACTAACTGTACTGATTCATTATTGTTTGACATTAAGAATGTGACATAAAAAATTATAATTGTTTTTCTGATTTTGTGTTAAAAGTAGAGATTTTTTTATCTATATTGTTCTGCCCCAAACTTGATCATTTTACTTTATGATTACACATGCAAACTGGGCCTTTAAATCTATTGGATAATTGTTTACAATTTCTTTTTTCCTATTTTGACTTCTCACACAAATATCTGTTGGAAAGTTTTTTGATAAATCCTTTGGCAGCATAAGAACAAAATTAAAGGGATACTGATTAGTTTTTCTTTCAGTCAGTATCTTTTTAATTCTTCAGAAAAATATCTTGATGAATTTATCATTCTTCTTGGAAAAATAAGAAGTTAAGGAGGTTAGGTGGTAGCAGGGAGCGCTTCTATAGGGGCAAATAGGATGTGACATACAACATTCTACTTTATGAGAAGCAAGAGGAAGAGAACTAAAATTATTTATGGGGAGATTGTGAAAGAAGACAAAACCAGCTGGTTAATGTAAGCATAGGGATTGGAGTTGACTTTTATTTAATTATTATATTTTTTTTTTTGTTTACTAGTGGTTTGCCTGTGGTGCTGTTTGTCTCCTTTAAAAACATAGTAAGCAAAAAAGAATAAAAACATTCTTGTTTTTCTTACCACATCATCTTCCACCTTTTCATGGTAGTAGGGAGTGTTAGAAAGGGCTGAGAGGGAAAGAAAATTCTAAGAAGGTTTTAAACACATACTCCAGAAGAAAGAAGTACTGTTATTGAATTTAGACCACTGTAGTTGCTGCTTTGGGGTTGGTGTTGGTTTTGGTTTTGGTTTTGCAGTGGACAAAAGAGAAGGTTGAATGTTGTATAATTTTCTGTCACTTCTGTGTAAGCTAATATAGTCTCCTGGAGATACTGATTCTTGAACAGGTGTAATACTCTGTGGAGCTTCATGAGTGAAAGACTGAGAATTGACAGGGCACAAAACTGTGGCTGTTTTCAAGAGAAACTTTTTCTTGCCATTCTTATCTTTATACTGGGAATAAGAACAGTAAGTGGAAGTCCCCATGGGGTCTTTGTTTAGGATGAGAAATGACAGTGGGATTGAATTCTGGTGTGCATTCTGGTGTGTAAGTGACTGATCAGTTCTGTATATGATATCTGGCTCTGATTTTTTTAATTTTTTTTCACATGGACAGCTTCTGCAGGGGGTGGCATGTCTCCTGGTTATGGCTGTCACCTCATTTAATGTGTTTCAACGAATGATGACAGAGGGAGAATTAAATGTTATGTATGATAGCGCCGAGAAAATTTAGTCAGAATTGTAGTTTATCTTCATAGTTTTATTTTCTGAAACCTGTCCTTTAGTTCTTCATCCCACACACTGGATAAAAGGAGTGGAGTAATGGTAAGGCTCTCTGATCAGACATTCTGTGTTTTGAGTCAGGATTTTGATGGTTTTGAATATGTATGTAAAACTGTTTTACTGTAAATGACTTCTTTAAAAAAATCTGGTTTTGTTAGGTGGCACGTATCTTGATGAAGTTCAGTATTTGTGCAACAGTTGTTCTGAAGAGGTTAGATCTCCTGTAGTTTAAGGTACCTTTTTTTGATTGTGTGTGGGGAAACCATGTGTGATTCCCTGTCAACTGCCAGCACTGTCACTGAGGTTCTGTCTCTGACATTCCTTCTACTTGTAATTTATAACCACACTTGAGAAAGAGGGAAATTTATGTGTTTACTAGAGGGTACCCCAAGCCCTTCTGTCACCACAGAAAGTAAATGACTTTGTGTATCTAATTTTGAGTGAGATATAAAAACATATATGTGTTTTCTTGCTGATCTGCCTCTGTATGTGGGTAATAGTTTATAGATGAAATATAGATTTCTGTGTATGAAAAAAAAGACTACACAAGAGCTGAACCATTTCCACTGTGAAATGGAGTAATTTCTTTGAAAAGGGCCTGTTTTTCTAGTTAATTAAAAATTAGGACATTATCAGGTTCTGTTTTACCTTTGGGGCAAAAAAATACTAGCCATTTAACCAAGGCTGAGGCGCAGGAATGAGATGAAAGCAGTGGAAAATCCTATAGAAAACATTTCAAATTACATTTTATTTGTGCATCACAGGAGTCCTGTAGGCAGCAAGCATAAGTTTCTGATGGTCAAAGTGAAAGTTTATGGTAGCCACTGCATGCATTACTAAGAAAGATCACCTTCAGTAAAAATACTATTGTTGCTATGAGTGTTTCTTAAAGAGTTGATTCCAATATAAGTTTATATGAATGCCATGACTTATTATTAAGAGTGATTTTGGAATAACTAGCAAGAAAGATTTTTGGTTTATATGGGCATAGATTAAGTTACTGGCTATTTCTGTCTTCCATGTTCAACTTGGTGCAGAAGTTCTTCAGCTTGTCTTTGAAAAAGATGATTCAGGAGTTAATGGTTCAGGATGCCAGGTGAAACTGATGTCTTTAGGTAATTAATATGCAAAAAACCTGCTTGGCAAATGTTTTCATGTAAGGGTTTTTGGCAGAGGTCTATCAGCAAGTCTATAGCAAGAAATCTTTGATGGTTCTTTTGCTGGATGAGAAGAGTAGATGCTATGAGGGTAAAAATGGCCCAGTTTTTTATCACAGTGCTATGCAGCTGACTAAGCTGACTCAAATTCAAGGAAGAATCCAGCACAGTTACTTGCAACTGATATAGAACAGAGGAAAACCAACAATTGCATGCATAATTTCTCTCTTTTTCTTTTCTGTGTCCCTTTCCAGGGTTGATTTTAAGGGACTGGTTTTGTCATAACTTTTCGTATGGCTTATTAAAAGTTATGCCTGAAAGCCATTGATGTTGCTGGAGAAGTGAGCTTTCTGATTGCTCTTGGTCTTGTACTCACAGAAATGTCTTCCTTATTCCTGAAATGTTTTGACTATTATTCAGTAATTTCCTTCATATTTTACTAAGTTGTATTAATAATACAGTGCCTAAGCCCAACATATATTCCTGGCTGTCTGTTTTCTTGACAGAATTAGAATTTACAATTATTTGGTCTTCCAGCTTTTTGGCTTCTGTGTTCATGTATTTACATGATGTGTTCCGGTTGGCAAAAAAGAAGGGGAGTTTTCCCAGATCAGAAAGATCATCCGCCAGAAGTAGCAAAGGACTTGATGACAGCAGTTCTAGGTTCTGCCCAAGTGCCGGTTCTAGTATCTGTCTAGTGCAGTTTCACTTAGTCTATGGGCCCCTCCTGAATCATTTGTAAAACGGAAGCAGTTTTATTGTGCCAGAGCTGTGCGTGGTACACAGGGGTTAGGCTGGCTTCCCTTTCCGTTCCCGGGGAGCAGGTGTTCAGCAGAAGAGACAGAAGGGTGACTGATGAACTAGCGTCAAGAATGACTGGCAAAGGGCAAGGGTTCGTGGGGTTTGATTCTGTGTGATCTTCTCTATGTTCTTTATTTTGTTTATATATTTTTCTATTATGAAGTGTTTTATGTTTTCTGTCCAGTCATTCTTTCTCTTCCTTTGCCTACTGCAGGGGACTAGACATAGGGGGCAGGCAGAGTCTGGGAATTTGAAGTTATATTTGGATTGAATACTGCTTATGTCATATAAGTAGTAGTTGTTGAGAAGTTTGCTGGATCAAAATTCCCTTCTCTAACAAGACAAAAGAGGATGGGACTGGACCTCTCCAGTGACACAATAAGGTGATTTGAGCTTGCCATAATTTTGAGCTGAAATACTCAGAATGGAAGCTGAGATTTAAAGAAATGTAAATCATTATATGTGTTCATTTTTTAATCTCTGATAAGTATCCTGTCCTCAGGTGGCTTTTAGGCTGGCCACTTGTGATTGTCTGGATTAGATAGATTATCAGGTGGTAGTTAGCATAGTCAGGTTTTTTTTTTTTAAGATGCTCTTAGTTGTGTCTTACTGGGACAGGATGATATGATGATTTAAATCTGAAAAGTTTGTTGGACCCATGCCACCGCAACAAACACGGACAGAGCCAAAACCTTGTTTGTTTAGGGATGATAATGGAGATAGTCAGAGGACAATGACCTGGAAGAATATAAGTAATTGATCTGTTAGTGCAATGACTAGGGAGGCAGTATTATTATTTGCATGATCCTAATGACTAGCAGCCCCATCAGACACTATGTGCTACTGTGCAGGGTACTAGCACAGGGAGGAAGGGTGTGTGCTTGTGTGTGTTGTGAAATTGTGCTGCAGAGAACTAATTTTTTAATGTATGATGAAGCAGAAGTTTTAATATTGACAAACAAAAACACTTAGTTGGTCAATGTGATAGATGGTTGGCTTTAGCCTAAACTAAAGTAGCTTTCTTAGAACTGTAGCAAGGAAAGCTTTAAGTTGATACTTGGAGGGCAGTGAAGTAATTTTGCAAGAGCTTGGAATGTATCCTTACTCAGGTATGGAAATTGGCCGGAATGAAAATACAGGCTGGTTGTTGAAAGCTTCATAAATGGATACTGACATCAGGAACCAACTAGAAATGTGAGCAAATGGTGTGACAGCAAGTAGGATGTGGACAGTATAGTGTACATAAGACAGAGGAGTCTGGAAAGCAAAGATGAGTTGTTCCCAATATTTAAACTTGGAATGGAGGGCTGTGCATAGAAGGATGCAGAGAGAATAATGGTAAAGCAATATGACAATATTGAAGAAGGAACTTTTTTGCACAGTGTGAACAAGCAGGATGATGTTTGTCAACATGAAAAAGAAGAAAATATAACTAATGTGAGGTGAAGGCCCCAACAAACCTTTAGCTCTGAAAATGTTTAGAACAGACTTTGTCCTAGGGGTGGAAGACAGAAAAAATCATTTAGATATAGATGTAACCTGAATGAACGGATCAAGACAGAAGTTACTGGCAAAGATGACATAGTAATTTATCATAGTATTTTATATCTGAATGATAGGCAAATTGATTATGCTGTCCAGGGTGATCAAGAGAGGAGGTGGAGAAAAGAGGGTAGGAGGAGTGAGATCTAAATTCTGTTCCAGTTGTATCGAGCTGAAGCTAACAGCTACTCAGTGGCAAGAGGTGTCAGAAAGATAGAATGAGATTTTTTTGTTTAGACATGTATCTACTGTATTTGAGACCTATTCTCAGGAACTGAATGTAAAATTCTCAGACATAAGAGTAGGAGCAAAAGATACAACTCAATGGAGACCTGCTAGAAAACAAAGGAGGAATAAGGAGCCTGCCAGTGACCAATGAAGGGATTGGTACAGGAGGGATGGGCAGCAGGAGAGGGTAGAGTCATGGAAGTCAGAAACAGAGAGTGAATGCTTCAGAAGGAGAAAGACATATAATTTTTATTTAGAACACACAAGTGTTATGGGTGATGGAAATTATTAATTTGTGATGTTGCAATAGTAAAAGGGTTTTAGACATTTTAGTGAGAATAGTTTCACTGTAGTGCAAGGACCAGATGAAGGAAACTCAGGCTGAAGTTAGAGACAAAAGTATAATTCATTATCAAACAGCATAATAAGCTTAGAGGTGAAAGAAGGACAGAAGCAGTAGTGTAGTTAGAGAATCAAGGGGTCTGAAGTAGATTTCCAAACACAGAAAAGTCTGATTGGCTGTCCTGCTGTTCTGTCAGAGCAGGAGGAGGAAGGGGATGTGAGGTATGGGGTGATGTGAGTGAGGCAAATGGAGAGTGGGACAGATGTGTTTTGTATCTATTGTACGAGGAAGAAGGGAGAGCTATAAGGGAGAGAAAGAGAGTGGGAAGGGAGAATGTGAAATGGTTATTATGTTTTCTCGCTTTCTCTTGGAATAAATATTTGCATTCTATTGCGGAGAAAGAAATAGATACAAAAGAAAAGGTTTGAGGAATGAGTCAAAAGTAGGAAGAAAAAAGGCTGAAATTGCAGGTGTGGGTTCAGCTCAACTGGAGGAATGGCACAGATTAGTAAGCAGCAGGAGAGAGAGAGAGAAAATGTGCGATAACCTCATTTTCAGACCGGTTCTCTTTTCCACTGCAAATTCTAGGACAGGCGAGAATACAGTGAAGAAAATGGATGTTTAAGACAAGCATGAGTTCAGGATTGGTGGAGTTGGACCTAGTATTGGCAAGCAGAAGCAAAAACCATCACAAAGAAAAAAAAAAGCGCTTCAAGGAGAGAGAAGAGTGTCTGGTCATATCTATCATATCGCATGATGGACGTGAAAGTAGTAGTTCTGTTCCTTGCAGTGCATCATAAGTAGATAATATGTCTATGTGATCTGTCCCATACTGATACTGACTTGTGCTTCCTGCTTCCAGAGCTGAGACAAGGCCACGGGATTGCATTGTCATGGACTGGGCCCCGGGTAATGTCGTACTGCTCAGGGTGTATCGTGAGAGCTTGGGCGCGGTGCTGCAGTAACCATGGTTGTATGGCTTTTGCTTGTCTTGCAGGGCAAAGCAGCTTGTTCCTGTCTACATGCTACAGGCAGGCATGCTTTATGATACAGCACTTTTTTTTTTCTCTGAGAAAGCAGGACATAATAGTTTTAGAGGTGTTACATGGAATGGCTGTCATTCATGTCATTCAGTGTTTAAGAAGTTAATCTCAGGTTTTCACATCTCTTTAGTGGATCTAAACAACTGTTTAAAGAAGAGGAGAATGCTGTGGGAGAGATTTGTTCCCTCACACACACAGAGCATTGAGCTGATCCTTTGACTTGGAAGGCTTTATTCATTACCTTGCCTGCCTTTCCCAAGCAACTTTCTGCATGTTCCTGTATGTTATCAATGTTCAGTCATCCCAGCAGCTTATACACGTCACCATGCAGAGGTGTTGAGAAAAAAGGGAAAGAAAAAGTCTTCAGATTTTCTCTTCAGGGTCTCTCAGGGTTGTTTTTTTTTGTGCACTATCATGAAGTTTTCTGGTTCTGATCTGTATTCATGCTTTTGCTGTATTTTTGGCTTTTTAGAAGACTTGGAGAACCTTGGGCAAATATACTAAGAAACTGAATGCATGGCAATGGAAAAACATGAGGAAAAATGGGAGGAAAAATGTTTCAGCTCTTGAAATTATGGTGAGCTGCGTGTATAGCGCTTTTAATAGAGTCTTCGAACATTCTGTGCTTGGTGTAAGTTTTCTTCAGCTTCTCTCATAACTCACAACACACTGGGTGTGAACATTACCAAGCCTTGTAGGTATTTAAATTTTGTAAGAGGTAATGCAGCTTTACATATTTTTGGGTTTCTTGCTCATCAGGAAAAATTATTCTTGACTGCGTTGCTCAAGGAGGGAATGCTACGAGTTTTATTTTGTGGCATTTATTATTCTTTCCAGCTTTTCAAGATACCTGTCACTATTCTGACTGTTTGTTTTCCAAGCTCCTTGGCAAATCAAAGGTATTGTAAATCTTTATCGTTTCCCTGGAAGGTAAGAGTTTATCCTCTGTGGGAGTTCTTGTAGGCTTTTCATTTGTTTTGAGGCTTTTTATAATTCCTTGTAATTAAGTATGTATTTGGAAAAGTTCTAAAGAGGTGTGTCACATATGTGTTCAAATGATGTAACGTACATAAGTGTTAGCTTTAAAATAGCAATATATCGTCTGTGTATCTGCGAGCTTCAAATGCATTTCAGACCAAACCATAAGTAGTGTATGTTGTGAAGACAAAATCAGTCTATGAATGTTGAAAAATTTCATGCAGTAAGCTATTTTAAGGAGGAATTTGAAGGAGGTAGAGAATAATTAGTTGATGTGGAGGAAGGAGGCATCAAAGCTGATAGTATAGCACACAGGAAAGTAGCATACAGAACAGATTTCTAGTGAAAGCAGTTCATTTGTAAAAATAAACTCTCCCTGTTTTGTTAATATTGTCTTACTGTCTCGGAGCTGGAAAGCAAAACTAATTGTAATTGCCAGACTGCAAAAATAACATAAATATTGAAAGATAAATCTTAATCTTTCTTAACTCTGTTCCCTAAACATGCTCTCTGTTCTCCAAATACTTCAACATTCCCTTTTTTATTAGGCTTCAGCCTCATCTGTTCTCTTGAATAGTGCCCTAGTTTTGCTACTAGGCAAAAAGTGAAGAGAAACTAACACATTGTGCATGCAACAACATTTGTCATTCTTTTACACTCCTCTGTATTAGTTCTTTTATGCCTATTTGTATATTACAGGATTGGAGGGTAAGTGGCATGCAAAATTCTAAACAGTTTTGACCCTTGTTCTAGACTGTCAACCTTAGGATGAGCCTGTTGTGTCCAAATTCCTGTGAAGTTTAATTTTTTTTTTTAGGAGAACCCCTTGAATGTGGGCTTTCCAAGGCAGATTTCTGACATTCCATGTGCAAGCAGAGTATGCTATGAAAATAATACACAGAACAAGTGCTTTTAAAACTTGCTCATTTGAATACTGTGAGCTTGTGAGAGAGAATTTCGCTATGTTGAAAACCATAATATTGAAGCTGTTTTGAGTAATAATCAGGACAGTGTGTATATATCCAGAGGAAGGGTATGAAATACTATTCATGGCAGTGTGAGGAAAGGCAGAGGATGAGAAGTGGATGGGAAGAAGTCATGAGAAGAAACAAGTTGACTACTGATGTTTATAGATCACCTCTCTTTGTAAAGATACCTAAAGTGTCCTACCAACTATGTGTAGAAATTAATCCTTTTGTCACTGAAAGAGGATGGGCAAACATAGCTGCTGCTTCTGAAAGACCAATCGTACCTGCACTGGAATGAACTGAAAGAACACTGAAAGTCTACTGTGTACTGATAGGGTGTAATCCAGTCCTCACTGAACTATATTATTGCATAAAAATTTCAAAAGGAAATGGACTGCCTTATTTCTTAATTACAAAGAGAATACAGGTACATAGAACATATTTATTTATGGGGGGGGAACGAAAAAGCAAAATACCATAGCACATTACCTTTCCCTATGACAGGTTGTGGCAGGCTTTAATGACTAGCAGTCAGTTTACTGTATTTCAAAAGTTAATGCTGCCATTGGCACCAAATTTTGCTCATTAAAGTAAGGACTGACATATTTCGAAATACGTTGCTGGGGTTTATCTTTCTCTCAAAGAACAGTTACCCAAACCACACTTACAAGAATAGGCCAGTTCTTATTACAGCAAAAACCTGCAGTACTTCACTATATCTTAGCAAGTCACCACATATTGTAGTATGGTGTTTTTCAGTAATTTTTTAGTTAATTAAAAGCAGAATTTGATGTTACTGCTCCAAAAGCTAGATTGCTTGCTCCTTTTCTGTGCAAACATTACAGTCATCTTTTCTGCATCTGTTCTACCAGTGAAAACCATGTATACTTTACCAGATACAATAGGATATGATCTTATAATCTCTAATTGGATTCTTTTTTTGCGGTTTTCTTTTTGTTGTGTTGTGAAAATGGTCATCCTAGATACTTCATGAGTTTACTCGGGTTTCTTTTTTGTCCAGGCTAGGAAGGGGAACTAGCTGGTGATATAGTAATAATTGAAGATTTTAACTGGCAATTAATTTTCGCTACATGGGTAGATTTATAACATTAGCAAATCCTCCATGACTAGCCTGCAGCTCTGCCTTTTGTCTGGAAGAACACTGGCTTTAGCCTGAAGCAATTTTTCGTTGTGCCCACTGGATTTTGCTGAGAATAAAACCTGCTGTGACCACCCAGCACCTCAAGAGGTGAATATGTAAGTGAGCATCAGAACACCATAGTGCAAAATAGGCTGGGAATGTTGAGTTTATTGAATGAAATAATAGTTTAAAGAGGGAGCTTTAAATTGGGTAACTATTTCATGATTGCGGTGTAATCTTTCTCTCTGCAGTTTTTGTCTTGTAAAATACAGACACTGAATTTATACATTTCATCATACTTAGAACTTATGCAATTGGGGTTAAAAATATGTATGTTTTTCTTTGCAACAAACAGAAGTAAACTTGGTCATGGTCCATTCTGAATGTTTTGTGTTAGGAAGAGCTTCTAGATAGAATATAAGTAAGGATGGAATAATTGCTTTTGAGGGTTGATTAATTCAAGTGTTACTCTCTCTGCAAAGCAGTCTTGAAGGGGGCTGAAAGTGTATGACTGGGAAAGCAAGGGGAGGTGAATACTGCTGCATTTTATACAGCTTTACTGAAGTGTTGTTTCCCAGTTCTCATGTCCACATCTGGTGTTGGAAAACTGGAAGGATTTCAGAAAAAATCTACATTAATTTGAGGCCTGGATAATCAGCTTTAGAATGGAAGATTTAAGAAGCTCAATCTATTTAGTTTATCAACAGACAGTAGAGGCTACCTGATAAGTCTATAAGTACTTAGACAGGGCAAAGGTATCTGACAGTTAGATGGTTCTTTGTCAGGTAGATTAAGGGGATTCTCATGGCTGAAAGCTGAAGCTAGATCAGTTCAAACAAGAAATAAGATGCAGTTTTCTAATGATACAGTTAAATAGGAACAGCTTATCAGGGATGTAGGAGACTCTCTGTTGCACAAAATCCTTGCATAAGGCCCTGGTGCTTTCCCTGGAAACACACAGTGCTTTAGCCATCCAGAAAGCTTGGGTTTGAGGCTAAAATAATGTGATGAAATTCTATGGCCTGTTTTAACATATAAAGTCGGTACAGATCATAAGGAGGATTTTTGTTCTAACTCCCTAAAATTTCATACATTGTCACTGCTTCTTTTGTTAAAATAATAAGTTCATGTGAAAGATGAGGTGATAAAGCAAAAAGAAGCTTTCTAATTTGGTGAATGAGAAGGGACCATACTTTAATAGCAGGTAAAAGAGAAAGTAACACTTTCCAATCTATCTTTGTATTTTTCTGGTAATCAAAACCACTACTATCCCTCCAGTCATTAAGCGTAACTTAATCATTTACCAGTGTAATTGTTGGCCTTTTCAGAAGCATTGCAGATAGTTTGTGCCTCTTCATTGTAAGGTCAGGTAACTGACAGCTGGACCCAAACGCCTTCTTCAACTTTGCAAAGCAAAGCAATCTTTGTCAGCATATTTTCCCTGCTTTCTTGGCCATGGATTTATGAGGACACAGCAGGTCAATCTTTGTGGTAGAGTAAAAGGCTCTGTAATTTCTAATGAATTGTGTGAGAACTCATTTTATCCTAGTTTTGCAAAAGAGAGTAGCAGTTATTTGAAGGACACTAGTACGTGCATCATTTAGTTTGCCTCTTACTTGTAAAATCGTCACCAGTATGAGTGAAAGTGTCACTTTTTTTTTGGTTATGCTGACAGCAAGGCCAATCAGTGCTGGTGTAAGGCACCATTCAACTTAGATGGGAAATGTTCTGAATGTGGGGTTAGAGGAAGCACCTAATCTGCTTTTAGAGGTTTTCCCAGTACCAGTGGTCCTATAACTCTTGTAAGCACTGTATACAAAACAAGTGGAGGGCAAACGCACTGCATCTCAAGTTTAGAAATTCTTCACCCTCATCCCCTTACCCGTATTGCTGCCTCCAAAAACTTGTAAAAAGACAGCATGAATTGGTGTTCTAAAAAAGAAAATAGGCAATATTGAATTTATTTGTATTAAATAGTAGGGTTTGGGGCTTACACAGCCAACAAAAACGAAAGAATTTCAATACTACAGAATAGACTTTTTTGTTGTTGGTTTGCTGTAGTTGGAAGGGCTAAAACAAACTGAATTGGACAATGAGGTTTGCTCCAAATATGTGTTAATGCGTGTTCTATTGAAGAGCCATGTGAACTTCAAACTTGGGCTTTTTTTGGTTAGGAGCGTACAGAGTCATGCATATCCCGTGCTACCTTGTGGTAGTACCATGAGGAGATTCTGAAGGTTTAGGAAATCTGAGTCTTCCTCAGTTCCTTGTTGTTGCCTGTGACAATGTGGCGCAGCTTGATAGGTATCTGATCCGTTAGTTTTTGGCTGAGTAATTGCAAAATATTTCTAAGTTTATTTCTGGAGTCACCTTTAATGTTACTTGTATAGTGAGCCGGACTGAATGTTTGGACTGTGTCCTTGTCATGATCCCCTCAATAAGTATATCATGCTATCCAACAAATGTTGGATTAGGTCAGAATCTGCTGTAAGGCCAATATTCTCTGCAGAATACTAACAGCCATGCTAAGATCAATAAATGATTGCTCTACTTAACCTTCCCAGCATCATTTAATCCATACCTGCATTCAGGTAAATTGTATTTGAGACTGTGGCAAATATGACAACAAAAGATGGTATTTGCTTTGACATAAGACGCTAAAAAAGGTAACGTCTAATATGAAAGCAGGAGTTCAAGAAGGAGACTGAAACCTGCAGGAGGTAGAGATTCATTAAAAATTTGAGGAAATAGATAGTTACTCTACTGGCACAGTGTGTCCAGCCAAGGCAGTGGTTTGCTGGGCTGTGTATTAGGCAGATCTGTGTCACTATTGTTGCTAGATAAAGATCTTTAAAATGTATGTAAACTCTGTGGTATTGTAGAAAGCTCAAGGCTTCAACTTCCTGTGTGGTACTATTCCTCATGGCTGCTACTCTAGCTGGAAGTTAAGAGCACCAAAGTTCTAATTTCTCATTTGCTTTGTACAGGAACAAAGTATATACTGAAAAAAAACATGCTGTAGATTGTCGTGCCTCAGTCTCAAAATTTATATGGATCGAGACCATCATCTTACAAAAGTTGTGCAGGGCTTCAGAAAATGCTCATATAGCACATGACAGCACCAAACCGTTCAGGGTATTTTCTTGGCTTTTTGTGTCAGTTTCCTGCCTACCAAAAGGCAAGGCATCTTGAGCCATGTGTTTCCATCTGATGTCCATTGATTACACAAAAGCCCTTCCTCTCTTCCCTACTCCCCTTGCCTAAATGTCACTGCATGCTTCTGCAAGAGATAAATGACAGCAGTCATACCAGAAGAGTTCCTGTCCTGAAATGTGCAGAAGCCTGCTAACTTGCTAAACACTATATTCTTGATATGGCACATAGGTCAGGTGCTGGCTCCAGAAGGGAACTATGTCCATCTTCGTGCATCTAATGGAACTGAAACTACTTTCTTACTTCCGGTTACCTGCTGAGAGCAAGCCACACTGACCTGTCAGGAGGAAAAAAATGTTATTTTTACCATAGTGATTCTTCAGGATGCTACAGACGGGATGGGTGCAGCGTGGATGTGGAAGTGTGGGATTGAAATACTTGGAGCTGATGTGGAAGCTTAAGGATGCAGAGAGCTAGCACACAATCCTGACAGTTGCGTCAGGCCATCTTTTAAATTGTATGCTGGATACACTACCAGCAAAGTGCAGTACAAGTATACATTTGCAGTCTGAAAAAGATAGAAAGCACACAACAAGGTTAGCTGGATTAAGATGAGGGATGGCACTGGAGCGATGTTATGTTTATATGCTGAAAATCTGTAGGCATATATCCTAAAAATATATGCATACGTGTACACATATATATCTAGAAAATGACCATATTCATGTTTGTTTTTTGATTTCAAGGTTTTTGTTAGGTATCTGGTGATTCAAAATGACCCTCTTTCCAGGTATCACTTATGTTCCTTGACCTAATGTTACAACATCTATACAGTGTACTGGGGCTCTTTTGCTTAAATGAAAACTGGTTTTAATCTGTGATACATTTGAGATTGTTTGTCTTACTTGGCTATTCATGTTTTAATAATTAAAAAAATTTGTTTCTGTTTTGAGTTTCTTCTTTTGCTCCAGCTGACTCTTTTAGCTGGTTTTAGCTATAAAAAGTATACATTACATACTCTTAAGTGGAACTAGTGTTTGGGAGTTGGTTGATATGTATCTGTATTTTATATAGATGGTATTTTAAGACAATCCTTGTCTTAAAGTCAGTATTTTAGGTGAACTGTTTTGCTTGCCAGAAGTGGCTTCCTGAGAGTTTTTTCAGTGATTTTGCAGTAAAAACAATTGATAAAGAGCAAAAGCTTATGCCTTGAGTTTGTACAGATACAAAACTTCCACATGAGATACTGGTTTGAAAGATGCCTAGGGCTTAAATATTGTTTACTGTCAGTATTTAGTATATTGTCTTGCAGGAGTTGGGAACAGTTTGCCTTGTCATTATTAGCATCCAAACTGTTTCCTGCCCTGATCAGGTGACCTGTAGTTGACATCTGCTGCCAGTTAAACATTGTTGATTCCTAAGTAGAGGTCTTCCCCTGTGGCCTGGGGACAGTGAGTCTGGCTGGGCACGTGTCACTATGATTGTCACTTTGCAATACTGGTTTGTTTCTCTCTGCTTATCACCTCCTTTGGGAGTGTAACAGTAAGTGGACGGAAAGGGGGTTCAGGAGAAAATCATATCTCCTGATGTCTTAATGTAATAAAATACCTAAAGTCTGTAGGCTTTTTTCCTGTAAAGGCAAATAAAGTAAACACAATACTTCTGCGTTTAAAAAGTGCAGCCACCTTTTAAGGATATTGTTGGTTTCATTTTGGTTTGGTTAACGATTTACCCTTTCAGAACCAGTGAATAGTTTTAATGCTTTAGTAACACACTTCTCTAAAGCACTTGGCAGGCTGCTTAATAAATTAAGCCTCTCAAGCTTTCTGTGAAGCATTACAGACAGAAAAACAGAGAAACATGGAGAGACCAAGTGACTAGCTCCAGACATAGAAGATAAATCTCTAGTTGTGTTGCTGGAGTGCTTTGGTTAAATGCACCTGTATTTGGAGATTGTGTGAGGCTGAGGTGAATAAAAATGAATAAATTGCTGCATATAATTGCAACGCATTACGTGTTTTCAACAATATTCACCTTAGACATATATCTTGTTATTTACACAGCGTAGCTAGTTGTATCTGCACAGAACCTATATTCTCCTTACCACTGATAGTTTTATGAAAGGTAATGGAGGACCAGGTGTATATGTGGGAACTGGGAGGCTGACCAGCCACAGCTTTACACTGTTGCTGTCAAGTTAAGTTTTAGTTCTTCCCTTATTTGAGGAGAGAAAAACTGCTTTTTGGTTTCTCCAGAAAGTGCCTGTCTTAAGGGCTATCTTGTGGAAGAGATTTTGTCATCAGAATATGTGTACTTTATTTCTTATTGTTCTTGTTTTCTTCCATTGTTTTTAAAATTTGCAATACTTAAAATTAACCAAATATAGGTACTTAGCAAAATCCAGGTCTCTGTCAAGCTTTTGTACTGACAAAGCTTGCTTTGGAGTATACAATGTGTACAGGAATATCCCTGGACTGCATTCTAGTAACCTGTGTACTGAAACCTCAGATAACTTTGAAATGTGAGGTTCCTTTTCTTCAGAATTTGTGTTTAGATCGAAGGAGTTGGCAGAGTAGCAATTTGATGCTACTGAGTATGTTCCATAGCTTGAAGGAGGCTTTCCTTCTCTTTAGCAGGTATCAGTTAATTATTTTCCTTTTAAGAGAGCAAATTGACTCAGGATGCTCCTATGGAGTTGGTTCACTCAGGGAGACATGTTGCAGCAAGGAATTTGTGTTGCATGTGATATCTTCTTTTACATGGTTTTGAGTTGCTCCTGGCTTTTTTTTTTTTTTTGCCATTGCTTTGTTTTTAATTAGAGAGGTTTGAGCAAGTGAAAGGATAGAGGGGGCTAGAGGTGAGAGGAAATTACCCTGGAGAAGGATAGGAAAGAGGAGCCAGGGGGAATTTGTACCACGGCAGGGTCTGGGAATGTATCATCTGAAGTTTTGGGGGATGTGTCCTGGCTAGAATTGTGACCTCTTGCCTAATTTGCTTTATGTCTGAGTCTTCAGATATGCCTAATGTGAAAAAGATGGGAGCTTGCAAATCATCAAGGAGTTTGTTTGAAGGAGTTGAGAAGTGTGGTAAATGATTAAGGTTTTGTTTGCTTAGAGTGTCCTTAGAGTTTTGATGTGTCTGGGCTCCCGACTGCTTACAGTTCCTTTGGTATGTGTGTTAAGCATTCTGCATGGGAAAATATGGGGCAAAGTTTTCATTAGCAGCAGCATAGCTCCCATTATGAATGATCTTGCTCACCTTGCATGTCCAAAATCTTTCTTGAAAGTTCAGAATATTGACTGTTTTGAAAATGAGAATATTTCTTTCTCATGTAAGTCTGGAGGCTGTAAAATCTAGAATGTAACTGAGAGCCATGCAGTCAAATCTGTGCGTGTCACTTAAAGAGGTCCTTACAGTTTTGCATGCAGATGTCATGGTGATAATACATTAATCCAGTCATTGAAATGTACGTTTGTTTTGTAACTTTTATTGAAGTGAAATGCAATTCCAGTGTGTAAAATAAGAGTTCACAATAGAACTGGAAAAAATAGTTCTGTATTATTTGCATACTTTTTTTTTTTTTTTTTTTTTTTTTTTTTTTTTTTTTTTTTTTTTTTTTGCAAAGAAGAAATATTCACCTGGGAGGAATGCTTTGAATTTTGGGGGGGTTTTGTGGGTTTTTTTTATATAGCATATCCTTTTGGCGGAATTTTAGCAGAGATAATTTTTTTCACAATTTCATCAGTGGTTTTGCAACAAGTTTGACATTTTGTAATGCTCTATTTCCACAGAGGAATAAGTCCTTGTAAGGTTATTGAAACATGCAGTTGTAAAGCACTTGGAATGTAAACAGTGATTGTGAGCTAGCTATGAATATGTTACTTTAATAAGAATTGGGGCATGTTTTGATAATTAACTGGGCATGAATGATTACTAGTGATTTTTATGGTATTATAATTTCTTTTTCATGATTGCTCTCCCTTTTTTTTTCTCCTTTCTTTGACAAGGGGCATTGTCATCTGTTGATTTCTGGTAGCTACCCTGTTGATTAATTAATTGTGAGTGGCCAAGTCGTCAGCTTCTAAACTATAAGTGGTAAATAGTTGCAATATTCTCCTTGCTGTAAAATACAACTCTGAGATGAAACTCAATATTCCCATTTTATGTATGTGGAGATATAGACAAAAATTTTGAATACAGGGTTAAATCTTAGTTATGCCTGTGTTTTCTACTGAAAATGCTGGTGTATTGCTCTTGAGTTTAATAGCTGATGACTTTGATAGTGTTAGCTGTAAAATTCAGCTGGTGCGTGAAACAGAAACTTCTTTCACTTAAATGATAAAAGAATAGGAAAATAGTAATTAGCAAGTTCTACTTTCTGTTTATGAAGAGTTTAGGATGATACAGTCAGGAAGAAAAAACAATGCCTTTTTTCGCTAACATTAAACTATGTTGAAAAAATGAAATATTAAAAGACTTTTAGTAGTTAAAATGCTATTGCAAGTATCCTTCAAGTATTGCAAATATAGATGGAGTGATAAAATTATAAAGTAATTTTTCAGATAGTAAAGGAACTTACTAAATCAGTAAAGAAATTTATAGATAAGGTGTCCAAACTGCCTTAAGTCTATTTATCATAATGTGACTATGCAGTAACTATGTATCTTAGTAACTTACTCAGAGGATGTGTTTCTCTGTAGTTAATGCGTTTTTTTTTTCACAGTTCTTGTAGCCTTTTTGCATTGCAGAAACATGTTGTTATAATTGGAATAAAAAGAGCCCAGTTTTATAAACTACAAAGATTCTCTACTCTTTAATGCTTGCAGATAAGAGACAAGTTTTAAACAGTCAAATGATCACATTTTAGGTATCGAATAATGTACTCCGCTTGAATGTGGAGACTTAAAAGAACAAATGTGGTATGAAACTAGTTTAGGAATCCTCAGCCTATGACAGAAGCTTTGAAGATGTTTTGTATTTTAACACTCTGAAAGAAAGTGTATTCAGGACTTAAAAGTTTTCCTTAGGCTGAGGCTTTCTGTGATGAATGCTTGAAAAAAAAATAGACAGTTCAAGCTTTCTGCTCTGATAACTACAGAATACCCTTTCTGCTGCAAAGTTGTTGGGAAAAAAAAATATTTACAAACATCTTGGAGACAGGAAGGTATTTAATTCCTGGGTAGTTGGATAGATCATTTACAGAACCTTCATTAACAGGGAGTTTACATTAGCACTACAGATAGAGAGTTCAACAAAACTCACGTGTCTATCAGAGGATTGGGAAGAAGTGCACATCACTAACTTGGAGGTTTTATGAGTGATACTCCAAAAATGCACTTTACAGATGAATATGGTCACTCTTTGCACTGTGCTCAGTGGGGTGTTAGTGCATACTGCATGTTTTTCTGTACTCAGGTATTTAGCCTCCTTAACAAAGAATTTCAGACTCTGTCGATTAGAGTAATGATTCTGTCTGATGTTATATTACTCTTTATTGCCATTCATTTCAATCCATGCAACACATTAATCTGTCACCAACCTGCTGGCAAGATTCCTGAGGCTGGTACCTTCCACAGCTATGGTGCTGCAATAGCATACCCAGTACAGTCCTGTGCTGAGGTGTGTTGCATCCATCAAAATGTCCATGTACCTCTTCACACTGAAGCACCTTCAGCTCATGCAAGCAGCTTCAGAGTTTGCTTCTGATCTGCAACTTGGAGAACATGCAAACAATTTTTAGTGGACAGATGTTCATTCACATGGCTGATGTACCATATTCAGGCTATTTTCTGTTGGGTTTTTTTTTCAAAAGCTGAATTTTGTTGAATTCAGTCTTTTGGAAAAGTAGTAATACCAGGGATTTTTTTCCAGATGAAATGCTGTGATAGGAATTAGCTGTCACTTATGCCATTGTAATTATCACATAAAATTGCAGATGAGTTGTTGGCATTTATTCAAATGTGCATCATAATGGATATACTTCTTTTCTTGTGTGATGCTCTTCATTAGTAAATTTGGAAGTGTTTAATTATAAGTTACAAATGTACGTAATGCCTCTTGATGTACAGGGAAAGACACTAAGAATTCAAGAAATTTGTCTAAAGCTTTCCCCATAGGGGATGAAGGAATGCGGGGTTTGACTCCTCCTTTGTCCACTGTCCTGTCTGTTGGATTATGCAGTAATTAGTAACAGCCTTCCAAGGACTTGTACTATTAAAGTAAATGGGGGTAACGTTTGTTGCTTGTAGTAATATGGAGGATATTTTTGTTAATAGCCTTGGTGAAAAAGTCTCCTAATTGGTCTCTGTCCATGAATCTTGATGCCTTTTTATTGCTTTATGGTGCTGGAGTGTACCTTAAATGCATTAGACAAGGCAGTGTATTTTTGCTCCTCAGTCTCATTTTTCTTCTGTCAATTCAATGCACTATCACTGCTGAAGCCTGATATGTGCCAGAGAACCGAGTGTGTCTCTGAAAAGCTGTGTCTTGAACTTTATCTAGGAAACCTCTTGTTCCAATGACCCTACAATTAGGTAAATCATGGAGTACTAGGGGGCACAGCAGACTTGAAGAAAAAACATGGATTCTAAACATGAAGAATCAGTCTTTAAACAGAACTGGTTTGTTGATTATTTTTTTAGCTGTTGAAGAGCTAGCACAACACTCTAATACTGGATTAAATAAATTAGCAACTGCTTCCCTATGCCCCAATCCTCAGAAATAAATGAACAATTGCTTTGCTACACCCAAATCCATAGAATAGTATAATGCTGGAAGGGAGATTGCTTCTAAGCAAAGTTGACAGGCATCAGACTGCAGCATAAGAAGTGTTAAGTGGTCTGCTCATGTCAGTGAGCTGTTAGGTGGATGAGATTAATCTGGGAAGCTGCGTGCTGGTGAAAGCATCGCTTCTGGGACCAGGTCATGTCAGCAAAGGTTGTTGCTGGCCTTTTGCATGTTTGTGCCAAGAACCTGAGACAGTCATTGAGCAGACCCGTTTTCTGCAGCTTGCTTTAATCTTCGTGAAGTTTTCTCTGTGTGTGTTCTTAGGATGTTTGTAGCACCCCAGTAAAAATGTCTGAGCCTTTGCTATCCAATTTCAGTCAGGTGTCAAGAGCAATGAAGCTGCAGTGTACCTGCCGCAAGGAGTCAGGACTCGGGGCTGCATTGAGAAGCAGGCTCGCTACCTTCGTGGTCACATGGATCCAAAACATTCTTCCTTTCTTCATCAGTGTAGCACAACTCAGCCTGCTGATAGTTGATTACATGCAGTGGTCTTCCTTTAAAGAGAAAAACTCGTGAAGCCTTAGAAATGCTGCTTTGTGGTATTTGAAGAAGAAATGATACTTTGCGGTACTTTACCCCTTGAGCTAGCAACCAAATACTAGGAAGTCATTACTGCTGCCAGGCAGTAGAAAGTGTTCTACTGTTGTGAAGAACAGTGAGCTGGAAAGATCCTTGTACTAGTCATGTACTTAAGATTAAAATTAGGAAAAACTCTTCCCATATTTTGAGTAGTTTATTTCACAAGAGCCACCATTTTCTTCTGTCCAGGAAGCAAACAAAACAGCTCTAGGGACATCGGAAGCCTTCCCAAGTCTCTGTTTGAGAATATGAAAACAAAATTGTTGCTTTGTTTGTTTGTTTGTTTATTAGATAGTGAGTATTACATATGTGCAGATGAAAATGTGACTTGTGCAGTATTCAGTGCGGCAGAAATTGAAACACAATAGTAATGTGATTGAGCTAATAAACTGCTTATTTCTTTCATTAAAAGGAAAGAGCCCCCATTATTAGCTTTTATTATATTAGCAAGTATGCCTTTGAGTGACAATATTAAACCAATTATTTGTTTCAGGAATAGGTACTGTGCAACATAACAAGTTGATGACAGATACAAGTAATAAGTGTGTCTTCCATTGCTCTTCATTTCTTCCTTTTGACTCTTCAGTACTTCTAGGTGGGCAGGTTTCTTTAGACTTGATCTGTACATTTTATGAAAGTCTTCAGAACTTAAATATCTTGCTATTTCAGAGGGAAAATACTTAGAGTTTCTTCTGCTCATTCTTTAGTTGATAAAATCTCCCCACATTTCTTATGGTCTTTTTTTTTCACTTGACGTAGAAACAAAAGAATTAATTTTTTTTCCTCATTTAATGGCAGCAACTCTCATGAGCGTGTCTTGTTAGTGGAGTTTGCTCCTTTATAGGGTGGTCACTTTAACTGCAAAACTTTATTTTGTGGCTTTAAATTGCGGTTGATCCTGTACCTTTGAGAAACTTAGTAGTACGCCTGGAGGAAGGAGGGAGATGGAAGGAACAGAATAACTTTAATATGTTCATACTGATGATTTGATAGACACTTCAGTAGCATACGGACTCATACTGACCTGAGCCCTTCATGACCATGTTCTTTAAGGGCTGTGTCTGTTAGCGATAAGAATGCTCCCTGAGGTGTGCAGCAGGCACTTGTCATGGACTTGATTAGTCTAGCAAAACTGTGCTTTTATCTGCTGGAGTGAAGAAGAGACTACTGTAGCAGCACATAGTGCTGCATTGCCAGACTTGTTTGTCTGTAGGCAACATGTTGAACCAGCAGGAGCATATTCCTATCCTAGGAAATGTTTGTGGTGTGCATGTAAGTGTGCTATATAAATCTCAGTGTAAGAGCTGATGATATATGTATGCTTTTTCAGACAGTACAAGTATTTGACTGATTGCGCTTGCAAGGAGAATTATTCCCTTGAGAGCAGAATTCTTAAAATGACAGCTATTTTCTGGAGTTGTATGTTAGTGGGACTATAGGCTGCTCTTCAGTTTGTAGGAATTTTTTAACTGTTTTGTCTAAGTGGCCTTGGGCTAGATGTTTTGTATGTTTGGACTTTGGTTAGAAAGTTTCTCATTCATCTTTTCTCATTCATCCTGCTATCCATTGTTTTTTTCTCTGGCATTAAGTCCTCTAACTGAAAAAACCCCACAGTTGAACACTTTAAGCAGTACCTTGATCTGTATGCCAACAAGAAAGAAAACTAAATCTATTTCATTTGTGTGAAGGAAAAAGATGATGTTATTGAAAGTCTGTCTGAAAGTAACTTTTCAGAGAGTTGACTTACATGAGAGGCAATATTCCTGAAAAGAGGTGCCTTTTGTAGGTGTAGGAGGCAATACAGAAAAAGCTCAGAGAATTGGCATAAGAATTACTTGTGTCCTTTTAGACTACATTTAGACAATATATTTCCATTTAATATCCAGCTGTTGATTAAGAATGAGCAGACACTTTCCATCTTGGGTGAGAAGAGAGTTAAATTAAAAGATGTTCTTGGCCTTGGCTCTTGTTATATGGAGAAGTGCAGATCAATTAACTACTTAGCGTTTTGTAAAATTACATAGTTGAAAGATTTTATTTTTCTCAATGTTTATTTTCTCATTTACTCATCATTTTCCCTACTATAAAAATTAGTCATTGTCTGAGAAATATTTTTCTGATATTTCTATCTTTGTTGTTAGAAGAATAATAAGAATAATAATAGTAATGTTATTAAAGAGCTGGGCTAGAAAGCTGTGAAAATGTCATTTTTATAAAACTTTCATTAACCCTTAATAACTTAGGTTTTTAATCAAAAAAGCAGGATTTCTGTAAAGATTGTCACACGCTGCTTCTGAAACACACCACAAGTTAGCTTATTCGTTGCTTGTTCTATTGTCATAGTGAAGTCCCAGCCAAAATGAAGGGCCCCATTGTGGTCCCAGTGTATGGACAAATAGTAAGAGAATACTGAAAGGCTGCAATCTAAACAGGCAGGGCAGACAAAGAGCATATTATCCTGATTTTAGAGATGGGATACTGAGGCACAGAAAAATCTAATCAGGGTCATGCAAGAATGTTGTTTGGGAGCCAGGAATTAAGCCAGCTCTCTCCTTCAGTCCAGTTGTACTGCCTTAAACCAGAGTCGCTCTTCTGCAGAAGATAATACAGCTTTGCAGGCGAGTGTGTGAGTGCCAGTTGTGTCTTGCTGAGTGGTTATGAAGGAAACACCAGTTGGAGGATTAAAGTCTTGTTTCATGGCAGTCTGCACAGAAGAAATAGCAATGATGGGGGTTTTTGGCCATGGGATTTTTCTCCATAGGACTGTTTTACTGCATAGATAACTTTTTCTTAGTGTGCATTGACAAGAAAGTGAAAGAACAACAGCTATCCTTGTAGTGTTTCATTACTAGCACTCCAACAAATGTTGGAATTACTAAAAGTATTGCAAACTAATTGTATTTAAAACATTTCTGTCTTTTTGCTGCAAATTTGGTAGTCCCTACTATGGCTATTAGTAGTCCATAATATGGTGTATTCAATGTTTCCTTAAAAAAGAAAAAAAGCTAAAAGAAAACATCAGTAAATATCAGGGAAGTTATTTTCCTTTCAAACTTTATTTTTCCAATCACTAGTATTTGTTCACTTAATATAAGATCATTGAATATATGAGGGAAATGGAGAAAAATAAGGAAAAAGTACTTTAATACTCACTCTGACTCACTCTGAAGATGATGTGTAGTACAAAGGTGCTGTTGTGTAGTTTACCGATGGGTTATTCAATTATTTTGATTCCATTTCAACTAGCATTTGATACCTCTAGATCTTCATCTTACTGCTTCTGCAGGACCAATATGTTCATGTTGTTTCCATACCTGTTTAGTTTGTTTGGCTGTGTATCAGAAAGCTTAACTGTCTTCATGGAGAAAAATCAAAAGCTGAAACACTGTGTATTTTTATGAGTTATTGTAGTTAATTTGCAGATGACATCTCTTCCTGTGTCAAGGTGTGTTTTCCACAGAAGCTGTCAGAGTCCACCTGCTGCAGAAAGTATGTATGTGGTACAACCCTCTAACTGTTGCTAAAGGTCAAACGTCAAATTCCGGAGAGCTGTACATCAATCTGAGCTGAAATTTAGTGCCATCATCCATGAAGGGTACTACTTGTGCTGACAAGTCTCATTTGCAGTGAGATTTCTCTTGATATATGTTTGAGAAAGAAAGAATTGTTCTGTTGCTATATGGTGGTTTGTGGAGACTGCCTAGTCAAGGTGCATGACATTCCCTTTGAATTATGAGAGAAATGGAGATGATTTCCAGCCATTTCTCTCCTTATGTCTGCCTGTGGGATGTTAAGAAATCAGAATTCTAATGCAAAGACTGATGATTTTCCTGCTCATTCCCTATCCTTTGTATGCACACCTGTTTGCAGACATGCTCACTCTCCAAGGTTTTTGATTGTGATACATGTGAGATCTAAGAGAAATCCACTGTATCTGCATGGTTAGAAAGTCTCTGATCAGGTCTTTACCATGCTTTCCACGCTCAGGAGTCTGGGGACAGTTACGCTATATAGAGGATGTCACCTCTTCTTCTGGATATGGAGTACATTGTCTGGATCCTTATAAATAATGTGCCTTTTTTTCCTCATCCTCAGTAATTTAATTTTTGCTGTCATTTGATAATACTATTGTTGTCCTGAAGATTTCCAGACATAAGCAAGATGAAATTTGTAGCTGGAGGTGATACCTTTAATTAGACTAAGTGTAGCTGGTAGGGCAAATAGAGATATTTGGTGGCACGTATCTCCTTAAATCCCAAAATCCAGATCTAAATGTTAACCTGTTGGTGTGTTTGAAGATATTGTTTACATTTACATGACTCTTCTAGCTTGTTGAACACATTAAAAGCCGGTTTCTTCTATGTATTTTGCTCACCTAGATTTTTGAGGCATATTTTGTAATTGATTGTGGAAAAATTGTTTTTGTTGGGTTTTTTGTTTGGGGTTTTTTTTTCGCATTTGCTTATGTCTTTGGATCTTAATATGCTTAACTGGTATCTATTTTACAACATAGTGGGATTTTCTTCTGGGTTTTGACTTTGTACAGTTTTATAATACAAACTTCGTAAGCATTTGCTCTAGTTCCTGAAATATGTTGTTGTATGTAAAATAGAAGGCAATTCAAAATCCAAGTTCATGAGGAAGAAGCTCCTTTAGATAATTCCCCTGAAGTACAATCTAATGAGTAAAGAAAAGTGTAGGAACAGTTAACAATTTTGTAGATATTACTGGAGTTGTTACACTTGCCTCGTGTTTGTATAATTGCACTTACCTTACTGAAAACTAGATACGGTGTAATTGAGTGATGTCTGTTTCTGTTGCGGTGGCACAGGTCCTAATTGGCCCCGCACTCTTCCCCACCTCTTTTCTCCTTATTTGGTTAGGTTTCTGGAAAGTTCTCCCGTACTGTAATGTTTAGTAAGTCCCCGGTTTCAGTCCCTCCCTCTGTAATCCCTATTCGTTGTATCCCCTTTCCATCCTCATGGTACCGCCCCGTCCCCTGTCCCTGACTGGTTCCCGATGCTGGCCGCTCCCCATTCTCTGCTCACTCTCAACCCCTTGCCAACCGTTGTTCTGGGCTTGGAACCTTGGTCTTCTGGTGTCCTCGTGTCTGCGTCCTGTCTGCGTTTTTCCCAATAAACCTTTCCCTCAGAAGACTCAGTTTCGAAGCCCGCCTCCTCTTTCACCGTTCCGGTTCCTGGCTCATCCTACCTCCTGGAGTCTCTCTGCAGCGCTGCTCTGCGAACCCTGGGCGAAGGCGCGCTCAGTTTTTAACGCCGCTGAGCGACGCCTGATCTAACCGCGGGACCGCGAGCCTGGCACAGCGACAAACCGCGCGGCGATAAACTCACGTGGCGTTACATTTCAATGACAAACATGGGGTTCATTGCCTTTCACCCTGCTAAACTGTACTTTGTCTCGCTTTGCAGCGTTGTTCCACTCTCCAAATTCTTCCATGCAGACTTGCAAGAGAGAAGGGTCAGTGCAGAGCATTGCCGTTTGGTGAATGGGCTGTCTTTGCTCTAGTTGGTCCTTTCCAGTGCCATCCCCTATCACTCCAGCCCTGGGCTGCAGTGTCCAAATGCAAATGTACACTAATATTTATTAATATATTTTAGCAACTTTTAATGTTGTATTTACCCTTAGTTGAAACTCTGATGGTAATAAAAGTAAAAAGAAAGTGTTATCCAAATTTCTTGTTGTCATCCAAACAGACCTCAGTGGTTTATAACCTCTTCTCTTAAATGTACATTTGTTTCTGAGTACCTGCACCCTTCATGTCTGAAATGGGGAGGCTCTTTAACTGAAGGGCAGGCAGGAAAGTGACTGTGTTCCGAAACTGATAATGTAAAAGCTACCCTGTCTGGTTACATTGCACAAAATAACTGAAAAGTTAAATGGTGAAATGGGGAATCTGGTTTTAAAGATTAGTTCAGTGATCTGAAGTGTTAGCAACCTAAGGAATTATGTGAAAGGAGATGATGCACTTGTGGTCGTTCAACCCTAGCTGGAGGCCAGTACCCACTAAAGTCATCCTATCACTACCCTCCACAGCTGGGCAGGGGAGAGAAAATATAACCAAAGGCTCACAGGGTTGAGATAAGTGTGGGGAGAAGTCACTCACCAATTACTGTCAGAGTCAAAACAGATTTGACTTAGGGAAATTACTTGAATTTATTACCAGTCAAAATCAGAGCAGGATAAGTGAGAAGTAAAACAAATCCTAAAAGCACGTTCCCCTATGCCTCCCTACTTACCAGGCTTAACTTTATTCTCGATTCTCTACCTTTAATCATTTTATACCAATTCTCTGCCCAGCAGCACAGGGAGACAAGGAATGGGGGTTGTGGTCAGTTCATCACATGTTGCTTCTGCCACTTCTTCTTCCTCAGGAGAGGAGTCCTTCCCCTACCCCAGTGTAGGGTCCCTCCCATTGGAGACAGTCCTCCACGACCTTCCCCACCTTGAGTCCTTCCCACAGGTAGCAGTTCTTCATGAACTGCTCCAGTGTGGGTCCCTTTCCACAGGGTGCAGTCCTTCAAGAACAGAATGCTCTAGTCTGGGTCCCCCAGGGGGTCACAAGTCCAGCCAGCAAACCTGCTCTAGCATAGGCTCTTCTTTCCATGTAGCCACAGATCCTGCCAGGAGCCTGTTGCAGCACAGGCTTTCCATGAGGTCACAGCCTCCTTTTGGGCATCCACCTGCTCCAGTGTGAGGTCCTCCATGGGCTGCAGGTGGATCTCTGCTCCCCTATGGACCTCCAAGGTGAGGCAGGCTGGTCTTCAACACGGGCTGCTGGGGAATCTCAGCTCCAGTGCCTGGAGCACCTCCTCCTCCCCCTCCTTCACGGACCCTGATATGTCTGCAGGGCTATTTTTCTCACATATTCTCTACACCTCAATTCTCTGTCCATCATTACTTCTGCAAAGTAGCTTTTTTCTTTTTTTTTTCTTAAATGTGTTATTACAGATGTGTTATTATGCTGGATGGCATCTCTGTAGCTCCCCCCACTACCAAAACCTTGCCACAGAAGCACAATACAATGTTTCTGAATCTTTTTCTTTGTTACAAATTAATACTTGTGTTTTCTGCTACTTTTAACTGAGAGGCAAGTAGCCTTAGTTTTACAAAGCTTCTTTTTGTGCCAAGTGTCTTCCTTTAATATTGCACAGATACCCGTGTGACAGGTTTCAGCGTAATCTAGAGGGGCACCACAGCTCCACTGCCGTTTGAACTGGTCTTGGTCCTGTTGGTCCTGCTTCTGTCTGGTTCTGGGCTCTGCATTTCATTCCCCTCACACTGGTGGTAGCATTCATGGACTTCTGCAGTGGGGCAGTTTATGGAATGAAACTGTCAGAAAACCATTTCCTGTTGTGTTCTGTCCTTCTTATTACTTTGCTTCTGGTTGAGAGCTGGCTTGAATTTGGCTCCTTGTGTAATCAGTTAATTGATGGTACAAGTACAAGGGAGGGGCAGAAATATGAAACTTGGAGTCCAAAAGGATCATACTGGTGCTGAACTTTGATCAATTTAAATTCTGAGTTGTGCAGAGAGTGAAATAAAGGTGCCATAAGCAGACAGGCTATCTTCTGCCTCCTCCAGGAGCTAAGGGGCCCTGTGCCTTTATATGAGGAAGTTTTAAAAAGTATGTTTTTCAAGGAGGAAAAACTTTCATTAGGTGCTGTGTTATCCTCTAGGTGTCTTAAAACAGGAAACACCGAGATTTCTTGGTGTCATACATATGCAGCATACTTTTTGACTTGTGAATTTTGGGTTTTCCAGTATTCTCTTGGTATGTTTCTGGTAGCCTGGGCAATTCTGGTCCTATATTGCTGAATTACTTTAGACTGGGATGGCAAATATTCTACATCAATTATATAAAAGTCTTCAGAATTTTGGAAGAAAAACAATGTCACATTTTCCCATGCTTATTTCATTTTTCTCTTTATTGATTTGTAGTGTCTTATGCAAAATAATAATGTCAGTGTTGCATAACTTACTTTATAATCCCTTCCAAACAAGGGTTGTTACAAAAGATATGCAGATATGGTTAATCCACAGTATTTGTTTAGATCACTAGTTCCCAATTACGAGCTTTTGTATCTTCTGTTGTTATTATGGATCTTTGGGAACGGAAGGAACTGTTTCCATCTTCAGTACCATTTCATAATGCATCGATAAGGCAGTGTAGTACAAAGTCTTTCTATGTCATTGGGGATAGTATTTATTGTATACACTATAATTAATGAACTGTTCCCAGCATTCTTTAGGATTGCCATTGTCCTCATGATTGCTCTAACCTGGGAGGCAGCATACCATTCGACCATACTGGACTGGTTTAAAGGTGTCATGACCTCTTTACCACACTGCCACTTAAGTCTATTTGCTGCTTTTTCCCTGTTTTTTTTTTTCTTTGGCACACTCATGTTTCGTTTATTATTGCTCTTGCTGAGAAGGCCAGTATTTCTGTTTTCTTCTCATTGATTTTTCCTTCTCACTTGACTTTTTAGCATACAGAATCTTAAGTTTCTTGTATTAACACCTGAAGGGCATCAGTCAGGTGTTTGTGTTTGGACCTATATTAGTTCTGTCATGAATATTTAAATTTTTTTTTTCTCAACTTTATGATTGCTTTAACCATGACCTGCATTTTTCCATCAGAAAAGAAATGAGCTTGATTATTATTTTGTGATTGTGACCCTAAAGTTAGTCACAATTTTTGCAGGGTCTTGGAGTAAGTGATATCCAGCAATCTCTTTCAGCTTAAATCATTGTGTGATTAATTTGCAACTGTGACTGACATTTTCTGGGATAAAATGCAATTTATACTGTTGAACTAATTACTGAAGTGACTTACTGGTTTTTGTGTAAGAAAGGAAAACTGCACTCATGGGAGAATAAGCTCATGTTAAATGGAAAGAGTGTGACATTTATTTCTATGATAAGGCTAAACTGTCTATGCAAGCATGTTTAACTGCTGTCTGAATAATGCCCTGAAGATTGTCTTTTTATTGTTTCAGTTTCAAGTTTCAATTCACCATTCAAATTACGTAGTTTTTTAAGTAATCTCAAATGTAGAAGAAATCTACTGCACTGAGGAATTTTGTACATTCCTCCGATTCTTGAATGATGTATGGATTTGTCACTTCTGTGGAAGTGGGAAGAGGGAAATATTGGGCACATTTCTAGGCATAGAGTTTAAAAATCTGTAGCTCCAGGAGCTGGAGGAACCACTTGTATTTGGTTTTGTCCATTGCCATTTTTGCCATTGCTTTTATGGTTTTGTTTTTTTTTTTTAAATTTTTTTAGCTCTTCTTTGTTAATTGTAAACCAGTATATCTTGAATACTTTTCTCTTTCCCCTCCTCCCTCCCCTTATCTCTCTTGGCACATAAACATCACTAATACTTTTCAAAGAAAGCTTTGTGGGTATGTTTAGTGGAGCAACAGATATATAAGTGAATGTTTAAAGTGTGTATAATTTATAGCAAAAGATCATCATTAAAAACTTGATTTCCTACACAATACTGTGAGGTCTTACTGTTTGACAACCTTAATTTTGCAGTGGAAGAATATTTTAGATTATTTCTAGCTTGTGTTTTATTATACAGTGGGATGTAAATGATTATGAATTATATAATAATAGAGAAGGAATTTCATATAAGTCATCTGCCTTTGCTACTAAAAATAATTCCTTTCTGTGTGTTATTGGAGAAGATAAAAAGTCATATCTGACACCTGCATTTTTGTGTTTGTGTTTGTGCCACAATTTGCAGAAGTAGCATTTTCTATTGTTTCTATGGTATTTGTGTTTTTAATGCACATTTCACAAAGTTGATGTCTTACAAAACTATGTCCTACGGCTACAGCTCTCTTTTTACTTGCAAATGGTAGTAATGTAAAACCTACAGGCAGAAGTTGTATTTATTTTTCAAGTGCCATAGCAAACTATACACAAAGTAATATTTTGTTTAAGATTTTAATCTATCGAAGCAATATTTCTATCAGTCAGCATTCACTGTCTCAGATTTCCACCTATATTGAATATCTTTCCCATTATATATGGGCTGCTTTTGCAACCTGTTAGTTCAGTAGTTCATTTTCAGGAAGGCTGTTGTTGTATGGTATCAACAGGCACAGCTGTGTCAGTTGTGTTCCATTCTGAGGAGGTGACAATTCAGTACTGCAAGGAGCGAGGTATGTGTGGATGGCCCTTCTGAAAAGTGTGTGGGTACTGAAAAATAAGTTACCACTTCTTTTTGCCATCATGAGTCTACTTTGAAGCTGCTGAAAGTATCTGCCAGTAAAATGAGGGGACTGTGATGGGGGCTGTGGAATGCTTTTACCTTGCAGAAGGGCAGGGCAGCCTTTTCTGTCTCAGACTTGTGGCTGTCTGTATTGACCCATAGAGAACAAGCAGTTCCATAGTCATGCACACCGTGGTCTCTTTGTTTCACTTTTAGGGGGTAGGCAGTTTTTGGTACAAAATAAATACTCTTTGCAGTTGTTCTTCTGTCCCTCCTTGGTTTTTGTACCTTGATGATTATTTCAGTACCATTTGATAGTCACTCACCTTATTCAATGATCATCGCCTGTCTTTCTTAATGGTCTTGTCTCTTTCCATGAAGAAGTCTTTCCTGAGCTAACTTCGGAGACATGTTTCTTCCCCAAAACTAATCTTTTCTGAAAAGCTTATCACCATTACTTCTGACTAAGCAAGCAGGGAGATGTGATTATTGCCTTTAGAAGACACTTTTTTGTTTGGAGAGGTCATTGTCTTTTTTGTTGCACACAGAAGGTCTAAATTATCAGATGACTGCAATCTGATCTAGGAAGGATACCAGTGTCCAGAATAACTGTTCAGTCTAGGTTGCTTTGAGTCAGACATGGTAGCATGTTACTAAAACAGAAAAACATGTATGAAAAGATATATAGCTGTTTATATTTTCTACTTTGTTTTTAATTTCAAATGTTCCTTGCTTTATTCATTGTAAATTCTCTGATCTGGATTGCATTTGTAATATTATTACATCTAATAAAGTGTATCTCTGATTGAAATTTGTAGTGAGACAATACTAATATATTGTGCAATTTCGATGAAAAACTAATTTATGTATCATGTGTGTGCTTACAAATCATGAGTTTAATCATGAAAACAGGTTTGTGCCAATCTTGTTAAAATGAATGAAATAAGAGAGGTAGTTGAATCTGCTTGGACTTGATGAATTTTCGTCTCTTAAATAAAACTCCTACATAGTGAGAGTTATAAGGAATCTTAAAAGTCTGAAGGACAGTATTTATTTTAAGGTTTTTATCTATTCTGATTCAATAATAACAGTATATATTTGTGCTGCAATTCTTATTTTCAACCTGCAGTCTTGTGTCCTTGAAATTCTTGGATTATTTTAAATGGACTTTTGAGAGGGTGCTAATAACTTCAGTTTGTATCAGAAAAGTCACATTTACAATGGACACTTGCACTTCCACTCATTGGGCTATTTCTAGGCATCTACAAAATGAGAAGACTTCCAAAGTGCTGCTTCAGGATGTCGCTTACTCTGCATCTGTGCATCCTTTTGATGCTGTGTGTCTCAAAGCAGCATTTTGGTGTGTTCTCCTACTGTCTGTGCAGTTTCTTTGCGTACCAACCTATACGGAGTGTGAAAAAAATAGTGCTAATTACCTGTCAGGTGCAGTGGTGTTTGCCAGGGTTGTGGAGTGAGCTCGCAGGTACCAGAACTTTTCCTTCACTGCTCTGTCTCCTTGACTGCGGCTGGTGAAAAGGTAGATGGTTTTGTGATCTGTCATGATTCCTTTTTCCACCTATGTCCTTGAATGGTTTTCACCAGTATTAATACCTTATGTTTTTTTATAAGTTACTCCCTGCAGCCAGAAATCATAAAAATTCAGACTCAGACCCAGCCAAACTTTAGATGCCTCAGAGCTGGACATGTTTTAAAGGTTCGGATAGAGACCTGTGAAGGTTAATTGAACTTAAGGAATTTAAACTGGAAAAAAGTTGTAACTTTTGTGTTCGTGAAGGGCAAAGTCTGTATGTTTTCATAAGAAGATTGTCGCCGTACCTTTCAAACAACAGAAAAAAAAATTCGAGATGTTTTAACCATTTTCAAAGTATTTCATAACTGTAATTAAATGCATGTTTTTGAGCTGAGACTTTGTGTCAAATCATACCCAGAAGAAATACTCTTTCTGTGGAACTTACAGGGCTGTTATTGGAAATGTGTAGGTTCTGATCAAAACTATGCAGCTAAGAATTGCCGATGTAAAGTAATTTTTAAGATCACTACCTTATCATATTAAAACAATAAATAAAATAAAGAGTCCTGGTTTAGTGTCTGCTTAGGGTTTTGTTTATTTGTTTTACCAGTAAGGAAGATTTGATTTAACCTAACTTTGCACTTTTGGCTTCACCAGTACTAACACTATTTACACCATAGGAGTTTATACCTCACCACTGGCTGTTGTACATGTTTGTCCTCTCAGCTTTCCTCCTGTTTAAAAGGCACCAGATTAGTAATTCAGTCTGCATCTGCAAGTTCTGTAATAGATTTCAGATGCTGCTGAATAACACTGAAATGGAATTTTATAACATCTTTATAATCTGACTGGTAGTGTGGCCTGTGGGGCCAATACTTGGCATGGGGTTACTAATGCAGCAATACATTCTTTAACGACACTGGGTATGGTGAC